>OX377621.1:79304664-80504664 GCA_947397865.1 Polietes domitor | reverse complement strand
AAATGCACAGTTTACATCGGATCTTGGTCAAATTTTCCACACAATGTTACATTTATACTAGAAACACGTATTTTGAAAGCCAGCTATATAGGTCAATGTTTTGGAATAGCGCCCATACAAATGGGCCCCAAGTTTATACTATTATCGCTCTAGAACCCACATCTTATATTGGATCTTGATAAAATTTTGCAGATCATGTAATATTTCAATTAAGAATACCTACTTTGAAAGTGATCTATAAAGGCCCACTTTTTAATGTAGCGCCCTTGCAAGTGGGCCCCCATTTGAATTATTACCTCTCTAGGACCCACATTTTACATCGGAAGTTTTTTAAATTTTGCAGATTGTATTATATTCATATTTCATTCTAAGAATACCTACTTTGAAAGTGATCTATATGGACCCGCTTTTTAATGTAGCGCCCTTACAATTGGCCCCCGTTTTTATTATTACCCCTCTAGGACCCTCAATTTACATCGGAAGTTTATCAAATTTTGCATTTTGTATTATATTTCAACATACATATGAAAGTCAAATATCTGTGTCCATATTTTGGTATAACCCCCATACAAATTGGGCCCCATTCTACACTATTACATCTCTAGAACCCACATCGTGCATTGATCTCGATATAATTTTGCATATCATGCCATATTTCAACTATGAATACCTACTTTGAAAGTGATCTATATGGAACCACTTTTTAATGTAGAGCCCTTACAAATGCCCCATTTTAATTTTTACCCCTCAAGAACGCAAATTTTACATCGGATTTTATTTTAAATTTTGCAGATTATATTATATTTCAACTAAGAATACAAAGTGTGTCTATAAAAAAATATGTGTCCATTCTTTGGAATAACCCAAATGGGCCCCCATTCTTCTCTAATACCATTTAATTTTAAATTTTACCCCTCAAGAACGCAAATTTTAAATTCAATTTTTTTTTTCAAGTTTTGCAGATTATATTATATTTCACTAAGAATACAAAGTCAAATATATTCGTCCATTCTTTGGAATAACCAAATGATATATTTCAACTATGAATACCTACCGTGAATGATAAATATATAGGCCCATGTTGTGGACCAGGCCCGAAGTGTTTTTATAGGCCTCCTTTCAAATGTCGGTCCGATTCATCCTATTACTACTGTATAATTTGTATTTGTCTGCCGGAAAATTGGATCAATTATTTACCATATTTGTTAAATATGACTTAAGATGAATTTATGGTAAACTGTATAATTTATATGAATACATAAAATTGCTCCCATGAAACTC
Organism: Polietes domitor; assembly: GCA_947397865.1. NCBI lineage: Eukaryota > Metazoa > Arthropoda > Insecta > Diptera > Muscidae > Polietes > Polietes domitor. The sequence goes on along the minus strand of OX377621.1, from coordinate 80,503,383 downwards.
CTGGGTTTAGTAATAAAAGCGAGGTATATAGGCAGGGGTGGTGCAGGGTATTATATAGTCGGCCCCGACCGACTTTAACCTTTCCTTACTTGTTTCTTAATGGAGCAAATATGAGGCTAAATTAGTAAAAATATTTATACATATTCTGAAATAAAATGTCTTGGGAATTAATGGGTTAAGGGAGCTGCCATACAAAAACTATTTTTTACAAAATTTGCTCCCACTCTCTAATTTGCTCTAACTGCCCCAAGGAGGACCCTAGTTGTATGTTTGAGCAACAATATTTGCTCAACCCCCACATTTTATCAGAATATACCTCTATCTTCAAACCTTAAAGTGGTCCACATAAGTTTTTTTATATTTTTTTATTTGTTCAACCCCCCACATTTTATCAGAATATACCTCTATCTTCAAACCATAAAGTGGTCCACATACGTTTTTTATATTTTTTATGAAAAAAGACCCAAACTACCCCGGATTCGCCACTAGAGGCGTTAAATGTAAGACCCACTCTATATTTCATAAAAAATTATGAAAGTAAAACATGTTGGGGGCCACCTTAATGTTTGAAGGTAGAGGGTAGGTGTTTAATATTAACTTTTAAAGGAAAAACGTCACATAAACTCGATATTTTTCGAAACACAAGAATTAAAGAATGTTTAACAGTGTGAGACAAAATACAACAGTTCCACCCTATATGTGTAGAATCCGTAGGGATTTCATTTTTACTTCTATCACGTTGTAATTTAATTTATCGGAACAATAAAATTTCGTTTCCCTTTATTGAACTTAGTTTGTATATGATTTTTCATCATTCCGGCATTTTATAATTGTTGTAAACACAAGGATTTTTTTTTTGTAATTTCATCGTAGTTCATTTTTTCTTTCATTTTCATTTTTTCTTCTGGATAAAAAATACTAGAGTTTTTACATTGTTATTTGAATATTTTATTAGAACAGTGTGTAAAATATGTAATATAAAAACTGAATATAAAAATATTGTCTTTTGTTTTAAATCGTTACAAATAAACGATATTTATATACATTAGTGCATGTATATCATATATACAATAGGAAAAACATACGTTTGTGTTTGCATAAGAAGATTTTTGCGAGTAAATATTTCGCCAAATATACGAGTTTGTCTATAATCTATCTACGATAAACGTGCGATCCTGCATTATAAAGATTTTGAGTATACAGGAACATGTGCGTTTATTTGTGCCCATAAGTCGTCTGTGCATTACAACAGCTCTTTCATCACTCAACTAGAAGGCTCCTGCTATCAGATCCGCTCCCGACAGAATACAATCCGATGCTATGAACACCTGAGATTCGGTTAGTTTTGAAATTAAATTACATGCAGCCACTTCAGCGTAAGTAACGCCGCCCACCACATACACCAGGATATGGCGTTTAGTTAAAGGCAGTGAGTCCTTGAGAGTTCCTTGTTTTATGGCCAAACTGTAGGACTTCAGTGACTGACCATTAATTTGTATTTGTTCAATCATGGATAATTTTAAAATAAAATCTTCCATTCCGTTGGATTTCAAGAGAAACGAACATAATTGTGCAACCAAAGGTATATAGAGATGATTGAAGACATAGCTTGGACAAGCCGATGCGTTTGTGCCGGATGCCGCTGAAGAAACCGATGTAGAAGAAGCTGAAGCAACAGACACATTGTCCATCTCCTCGGCACCGGCCGATGAGACCATGAGACGCAAGCGATTGGCATTGGCTTGAAATTGTGTTTGATGAAATTTTTGTATATTCAAGGGGATATTAGAGAGCAATTTTGTGGCTTTTTTATTTAGTGGGGTTGTCACCACCCCAGACGCCTCCTCGACCATTGTAGGCAGAAGACCAATTTGTGTTAAATGTTTAAAGATCGGCAAGTATTTCAAGCCAAAGTAATTGCAATAATTTCTCACGAATTGTGACAGTTCGTCCGCGGTTATACCAGCACAGATGTGTAGAAGACACAACAACCGTAAGGTGTTATATTTATGACCGTCGGTGGTTAGCAGCTCGTCTATATCGGCGAGGATTTTCTTACGTGATACATTATTTAAAATGTCCTCCTCCAATGTCTGGACACGTCTGTAGTTTGAGCCAAGCATTTCGATTACCTTTTCGCTGGCATTCAAGTGACGCAATAGCTTAGTTTTCATTTCGGTTATTTTTGGTAATTTTCGATTAACATAATCGTGCATTTCGTCCAATTTCATGTTGTTGAGCTTCTGCAACTCCATACTAATGGATTTGGCTTGTTGTCGAATTTGACTACTGGCCGCAGCAAAATGCCTATAACGATTTTCCGCATAAATCTCATCGTGTGGTCCGCTTAAACGTATTGTGGTAGGTTTGACGTTCTTCTGTTCCGTTTTTCCGGGCGTCTTTCCTTTTTCCTTCTTGGGAGGTATCAAAAAAATTGGCAATCTTTGTTGGTTTATTTTATTTTTATTCAGCTCCAATTCTAACATGCCAGCATTGTTATTGAACACTTCCATCAAGAGGCCAGAATAAATGGCTGGCGTTAGCAAAGGCGATGCAAAGTCTTTGTCACGATCTATAATCAACATTGCGGAAAATTCCAAATCATTGTGATCGTCTGACTTTTTGGGCAGGGGTCCCAAGTTATTTAACATTTTCAATATGTTCTCTGAGTGTTCGCCATAGGTCAAAATGAGTTCAGGGCGTCCGCTTAGGATATGTAAAACACGCAAGCTGTGTGATATTGATGGTATAAGGGAACAGTCTGCCCGCATAAACGCTGAAGAGAATACCTGAATTGGAAAATGATTTTTAAATTCCTTATTATATGCAAATCTAAAGATTTAATTAGGAATTCAAGTTGCAGCAGTATATATGTTTTCTGTGATCGTTCCACTATAGCAAACAATTATAATTCTGATCAAATAGACTGCTAAAGCAAAAATATACTACTATGCGCCAAGTTCACTTCAATGATCGAATATTTATATAGAAAAAATTAAATTTCAGTTATATATATCATAAATGTTATTCTCAGACTGCAAAAATGAAGCATAAATAAATCAAAACGTCACAGAAAATTTCAAAAGAGGTGCAACCAAAAACGGTATTAAGTTTACAGAAATAGTTAAAGTTAAGAACATCTACATATCTTGTCTATCGTAAATAGCCCAAAAGAGCTGGAAAAATATTTGAATCTAGTCTTATATGGAACAGCTTAATCCGATTGGGGTTCTATAGTGCTATTTACAGAGAGTAACATAATTTTAAAGCTTTCCGATAGTAGTCTCCGTCTATGTTGAATATTAAAATAACAACTCACATTTGGCACCTCCATGCTTAACAAACCCTCGTCCAAGTGAATGAAATCCCAGCTATAACGGTGCAGGCCCACTACACCATAGAGACCCTCATGCTCCAATAACGAAACGAAATAGGCAAAACAAGAAGGCACGCAAATTACATGATAATATTTGAAGGTCGTATCCTCAGACCATGTGTTATTCGCCTCTGCATTCCGTATCAACTTAATTTGGTCCATAACTCGACAAAATGTTGACAAATCGCTGCGCACCATATACAATTGAACTTGATCTGGCGAGGAACGTGTTATGGCGTTAGTTGAATCTAGTTTGAATATTCGTTGTATACCCTTCAATCTGCAACAGTAGATGACAGACGTACATATTTAATAAAAGTATGAAGACATCGAATGCAGAGTGACTCACTTTAGCCAGGATGCCGCACAAATATGTTCCAATGGTTTTATCAGATTGGGTTCTATGATTAAATCTTTTTTACCCGGAATTGAACATAAGATCGCCTGTAATTTCTCCTGAGCAATTAGCTGAAACCCCTGTAGTTTTTTGTCTAGTGGCGAAGACTCCATTTTTGGTGGATTTTTTTGTGCTACATCTAAAAAATCACGAATAAAAACTAAAATAATAGCTCCCAATACCAACAGCTGACTTTTGTTTTGCAGCAGAGCAGCTGATGTTTGTATTGTTTTTATGACTCAAAGGAAGAGACTAAACACAATCAACGCGCAATAGGCTGTCGCTCTTAGTCGATCGCATGCATGATTGCTCTCTTTAGGGGAGTTTACACAATAGATAGCTATTAGATGTAACTACACAAGGATTAAAAGACGAAAAAATCTCGTGATTTTTCGAAGTAATTTTTCGTCTGTTTTTAAAGAAAAACATAAAATATATTTATTTTTTTTTCACACCAATTAAATAAACAAATACAATTCAAAACTAAAAATAGAAAAACTATTACGAAAAAATCGCCTGCGGCACTTCCTATCAAAGTCATCTGATAATATTGATCATAAATAGATTCACTTTTTATACAATATTAATTTACAGTTAATTTTCTCCACATATATTATTTAATTACAATTACCACAATAATATAATTTAAATATATGTAATCTACAGAAAATTTCCGTTAATTTTTGCTTCAGATTCCCATTTTACTGGCGCCTGGGGGTCCACTGGGTCCACAAAAATATTTATTTTTGTCATGTATGACATCTTTAAGAAATTTCCTTTCATTTAACTACCCACACTAACATTTTTCAAAATTCTTCAAATTCCCTCCTTACGGGCCTATGGGTGCCTACTGGGTCCACAATATTTTTTTCATTTATGCCATCTACAGAAAATTTTCTTTCATTTGAGTACCCACACTTGTATGGAAGTGGGTGGGCCCCTTTCCGGGTCCCTAGGGCTCCATAGGACCGAGCGCCTATTTTATATTAAATATCATAAGATTCGGCGTCCGTAACTTGGAAATTAAAGGTCATAGTAAAAAAATATATTTTATATTATTTCCTTAAAATTAACAGTCCTTTCCAAAAAAAAAAAAAAACAATTTCGTCCCAATCGGACAAAATTTATAAATCCAATGTCTCGGAACGCATAAGTCGCGAAATATGGGTCACAGAAAAAAAATTTTTAAGTTTATTACCTTAAAATTAAAAGCCCCTTCCAACAAAATGAAATTTATAAATCAAAAATTGCGGGGCCCGTAATTTCTTAAAATGACGAGCTCTTTCTAATAAATAAATAAGATCTAAATAGGTTTCCAAAGTTTCGGCTCCAGGTCGAGGCTGAAAATTGTGCTGAAATACACAGGGTTGTATCTGAATTTTAATTGTTGTTGGCAGTCTCGTACTATAATCCGCTGTGAAAAGTCGTGTTTCGTTGCCCTTCTTTTCCCAAGTCATACAATACATTGTAGCTGCATATATTTTACAGCTACCTCCAACTTATTCTTTGAAAAAAAAAAAAAAACAACAACAAAATAAAACGGTCGTATGTTGAAAGTGTTGTTGCCTCAAAGAGGCTTGACACAATGAACAAAAGATCAAAAAATACCAGCTCTACTCAGAGAGCTGAAAATCAAAACTATTTTCATCCTCTCCAAACCATCGATGATGACAACTCTCCAACCGATACGATTATCGATCAAACCGATAAGAAACATGAACATGTACCACCGATTACTATATTGAAATGCACTGCCGAACAATTACATGAAATCTGTAGAATAGAGAAAATAACCGAATATTCAATACGAAAGATTTCGATTGGTTTAAAACTTTTTTGCGTTAATCAAAAGGATTATGAATTGATGTGTATAAAGTTGGACAAAACTTATGAGTATGAGTTTTTCACGTATGCCTCCAAAAATGAAAAGCCGTATAAAGCTGTACTTTTAGGACTGGATAAAATGGATCCAGCAGTTGTCAAACATCATCTCACGGAAATGGGATTAAAGTGTCTTGATGTAAAAATCGTAACTCGAAATAGAGATGGTAGTCACGACCAAATAATTTATATTGTCTACTTTGAAAGGAAGACAATAACAGTCAGAGAATTAAGGCAAAACTATTGGTCTTTTCAGCGTATTAGAATCAGATGGGAATACCAAAAACCTAATAAGTCTAAGCTAACACAGTGCCATAACTGTCAAATGTTTGGTCATGGTGCCAGTAGATGCAAAGTAAAAACGTTTTGTGCTCATTGTGCTGGAAACCATAAATCCACAGATTGTAAAGCTACAATACAGAAATGTGCAAACTGTAACGGGGATCATAAATCTATGTCGCCAAACTGTCCTAGTAGATCTAGCTACATTCAAATCAGAGAACGTGCCCAACCGACACGGTCCAAAAATCCTAGGCAAAATAATTCACATAGCCATTTTAATAACATAAATCCGGGTCAACAATTCCCAAACACACTAAATCAAAACGAGTTGCCTCATACGAGTTCCTGGGGTAATTTCCAGCGAAATGGAAATAATGAAGATCTCTTTTCTTTTGAGGAAATGAAGCTTCTGACATTTGAACTGATCACTGGTTTAAGTAAGTGTAAAACCCGTGCAGACCAATTTGGGGTACTGACAAACCTAGCTTGCAAGTTTTTATATAAATGAGCAACAGCATCAAATTAATATGTTGGAATGCCCGCGGCATTCGAAATAAAAAAGATGAACTCTTTCATTTTTTAGAAAGAGACAGTGTAGATATTTGTCTATTAAGTGAGACCTGGTTAAACAACGACATTTCAATGAAACATACAAATTATTATTGCTACAGATGTGATCGCCATAGCGGTAGAGGAGGTGGGGTCGCAATTCTAGTAAGTAAACGTATTAAACATCATCCGATTCATCCTCATAATACGAAATTGATTGAAAATGTTGGTATCCAAATAATTACAAATGGCGATTCTATTAATATTTATTCCTGCTATTTTCCTGGAGGCACTGCGGGAAGAGATCCAGTTAAAAAACAGAAATTTACATCGGACATGCGAAAATTGACTAGCTCAAATAAATACATTTTGGGTGGAGATTTTAACTGCAGACACAGTTATTGGGGCTGTCAGAGAAATAACACATGGGGTAACATACTATACGAGAAATTGAGAGCAGACGAAACGCAGATAAAGTTTCCTTCAGAAAGCACATACGTTCCCGCTGATCCTAGAAGGCAGCCATCTACATTAGATTTTTTCCTGACAAACTGTGCACAACATTTATCAAATACTACTGTCAAAAACGACCTCGGCTCAGACCACCTTCCAGTATGCGGTATTTTGAATTTGACTCATGTCCTACATGAAAATTTAGTCCACGATTTCAGTAAAACAAACTGGAAAAGATATGGAAATTGTGTTCGCAGAAATCTCCCTCCACCATTAGATATTTCTGAAATATCTAATAGAAATCAAATCGACAGCATGATATATACTTTCACTGAAGTTATAAAGATGGCTATAGATGACAGCGTACCAAAATATAGGCAAGTTACATCAAGAAACCCCTTGCCAAATAACATAAAAATTATGATACAGCACAGAAATATCTACCGGCGAAACTGGAAGAGATACAGAGATGTAGGCGACCACCGTTTAATGGCTAAATTAAATAACGAAATATCGAAGGAATTAAACATCTTAAGAAACAAGTCATGGAATAACATGTTATCTAAACTAGATAAGGCATCTTCACCCTTTTGGAAAATTTCAAAAGTACTAAAAAAGAAGTGTAAAAGTATTCCGTTTTTGAAGCAAAATAACAACATATATTACACGCAACAAGACAAATCTGAAATCTTGGCTCAAACTTTTAATTTGAACCACAGCATTTCGAATAATCTAAGTGATGCTAGCACTGTTTCTGAAGTCAACAATGTTGCTAACGCCATCAGATTATCAGACACAATCTCACCAAATACTTTCCTTATCGATAAAAATAAAACTATCGATCTCATTAAGAAATTGAAAAACAAAAAAGCTCCCGGTCTAGATGGCATAAATAATAATTGCTTGAAGAAACTACCCTCTCAGGCAATAATTTATCTAACGAGAATCCTGAATTCATGCCTCAAATTATGCTATTTTCCAAGCATGTGGAAGAAGGCAAAAACCATACCAATATTAAAACCTAACAAACCACCGGAAAACCCAAGTTCCTATAGGCCTATAAGTCTGTTATGCTCTCTAAGTAAAATACTAGAAAAAATATTAAACGAAAAACTCTGTAAATTCATCGATGAAAATGGTATTCTTCCCTCTGAACAATTCGGTTTCAGAAAAGAACATAACACTGCACAGCCTCTCACAAAAATTAAAGATATTGTTCACTCAAATTTTAAAGATGACAAATCAACTGGAATGGTACTGCTTGATATAAAATCCGCATTTGACTCGGTCTGGCATAACGGATTAATATTTAAATTAAATAGACTGAACTTCCCGATCGAAGTCATAAAGATTATACAGAGTTTCTTAAGTGATAGATCATTCTGCGTATTTTTGGGTTCTTCATTTTCTGAACAAATAAATATAAGGGCTGGGTGCCCACAAGGATCGTGCCTTTCGCCTACCCTTTATAATATATTCACAGCCGATATTCCAACGTTATCGTATTGCAGTACTTCAATATTTGCTGATGACACAGCAATACTTAGTTCAAATATAAATTCCTCCGTTATTATAGAAAATCTTTCGTCTGCGCTAGCTGAGTTGCAGCAATTTTTTAAAAAATGGAATATTCTTGTAAATCCAGACAAAACGCAAGCAATCTACTTCACAAGAAAAAGAAAATCCTGTTTCGTCCCACAAGCCCCGCTTCGTTTCATAAACTACGACATACCATGGGAAGAAAAAGTCAAATACCTTGGCGTTATTTTGGATCGCAGAATAAACTTTAAAGATCATACTCCATACGTCGTGGACAAAATAAATAAGGCTACCAGGATGATGTATCCACTTATAAATAGAAACTCGTCTTTGACCACCGATAACAAAATGATTATTTTTAAAACTATTTTTCAACCGTTAATGTTTTATTGTGCTCCCGTGTGGTCGTCGATGGCAAATTGTCACATTAAAAAACTACAGATAGCACAAAATAAGCTTTTGAAAATGATTTTGAAGTTGCCATGGCACTATTCTACACTGGGTCTTCACACACTAGCTGGCGTTGATCCCGTGGATGTTAAAATAAAGAAATTAACGTTAAACTTCACTTCAAGATGTCAGCGATCTCAATACACTCATGTCAATGATATAATATCAGCATAACTTTTAACCTAGTTTTTAGTTATTTTAAATAAAATTGTTTCAAATAGGTTTTGAAATTTTTCCTTCCATCTACATACTATGCAACATAATTTGCAATTGTGATATTAATAATTTAAACTATACTACAAAGTAGAAAAGGAATGAAATTCCTAAACTCTTTAGTTCGTAAAGCCACATTGTAAACATTATAATATTATATGAAATAAACTTGAATTGAGAAAAATAATTGTTGTTGGGCAACTGACTTGACTCTACTTATAAATGTATTATTGTGCCATGGAATGATGTTTTACTTAACAATTTCATTTGCAGTGAATACCCTTCAACCCACCATGTGTTTTTCTTATATACTGCTGGCAACAATGTGTTCAGACCACCACAAAAACATTTATATTTGGTAAACAAACCAACCGTGCGGCCAAAAAGAATGGTTCGCATAAAGAATCGGTAAGCATTCCATGTTCTATTTGTTAAATGGAATTCTGAATTAAATTTTTTTCACTCCTTAAGATACGTTGTTGTACAAGTTGTACCTAAGAATGCAGATCTCAAAGTTCTTCATCTGAAGGAGAGTATAATGGCAAAGTGCGTGTTGTCAAATGTACAAAAATATTATGGGATCTATGGAGCGGGTCTATTGGAACATGGTTTTCGTGTGAAATACTGCAATGAAAGGACAAAAATTGCAATTTTCCGCTGTTCACATCATTCTTATCGATTTGTGACGAGTATATTGCCATTAATTACAGGGGTAAGCTTGAACTCGTGATCATTTGCGGTATATATCTTCGTCAATGCTTTTACAGCATAATGGATGCAGATAGGGACTGATGCAAAACTGGCCCGTCAGCTAAACACGCTGCGAGTGGACCAACTGATTATTCTTTAGTTTACTATGTAACAGTCTATTCATTCAATTTGATCTGAAATTGACTCGACTGGTCATTTTTGGGTAGTCTCGATCTTAACTGTCGACCGTACTTGACACAATTCTATATATTCGTAATCATTTATCACAGGATTATACATGTATTCTAATTATAATAATCATTTCTTTCAGATTGGTGATGTACAGGCTAAATTTCGCACTATCTACACTGGAGCAACGATAATGCAATGCAATAAATTCATAATAAGACACCAACAAACGTTCTTGGATCGCATGGTGGGACAAATCGAATCCGCCAAAGAAAGGCAAGACATGATCAAACGCGTTATGGAATTCGATATAAGTTGATTTTCTTGTCTTTATTTTCTTGTATATATTTACTTTTTGGTTAAATATTCGTCCTTAATAAAAATATGAAATTAACACTATGATTTTGGTATGTTTAAAGTCGTGTAATACATTTGTGTTTCTCTTTAGATTTGCGCAATGTAAGCCAACTTAAACGTCTACTAAATATTTACGCGATGTTGACGATCGTCCATACAAACCCCATGAAAAGAGGGTTTGCTTAAGTTTTTGCTTTAGATCTGTTAATGTCAGTTTGTGTTTTTTGCTATAGACATTAAGATATATACCCAAGACAACAATCAGTCCCGACCACAAATATCTGCAATAAGAAGAGAACATTTAAATGCAACATTTGATTTGTATTGATCCGCAAAATAATACTAACTGTAGTGTAAATGGTTTGCTGAAGAAAACAAATGATATTGCTATTGTCACTGCCTTGCGCGCTGTTGTTACTGTAGCAGCTACTGGAGCTCCACTACTTTTAACTAGAGCCAATACAAAATGTATCCCCAAATAACCGGAAAGGCTAAATAAGAAACCATAACCAAATGATTGCCGTGGATGCTAGAATAAATTAAAGTAAATTGTTAAGGTGTATTCTTTTTTGCCGTATCTTCCTTGATTGTACCTCCAAACAGAATGCGAAGTCATTGAAGAAATTTCCTGTAATCATCATAATAACCAACAGGTAGATAAATCCCAGTCCGTATGAAAACAGCACAATTTCACTACTCGGCGCTTTATGTTCTCTCATCGCCTTTTCCTGGACATTTCCTATGGCTGCGTCACATAATAAAGAGCCGGAGATCATTGCCACACCAAATGTATTGAAATTTGGTGAAATCTGTGAATCGGCCAAAGTAAACCAAGCCAAACCGACGCACATAGCCAGAGCGGCTGCAAAGTCCAACGTTCCATAACGTTTACCTTGTATGAGAATGCTGCCAATCATTACGGGTATCAATTTACAACATTTAAATATGACTTGAGTCGGATAGTTAAGGTATCCCAAACTGGAGTTCGACAGACCCATAGTTCCCAGTGTCAATGCGGCCAGAATCACATAAGTTCTCATGGGTATATTCCTTTGCATTGCGGGCACACCACTTCGTCTTGCTTCCAAATTGCGTTCCAAAACACCAAAGCATATATAGTAACCAAACTGAATGAGGGTAAGGAACCATCCATAAGATTTGAAATCATCCTCGGTGAAAATCAATTCCTGTAGGTAGCCGTACAGTAAATACAGAACAAAAACACCGGCACAACTTAAGAGGAATTGTGTGGTTTTGTTGTAGTACGTTAGTTCAAAACATAGTATCCGCATTTCTGGAGGCTCCCCACCATCAATGGATGATTTTCGCTGTTGCGTTCCACCAAGAGAACTATGGCTATTGATTTGAATCACGTTCGAGTTACTCATTGTATTAGCTCCGTATGATTAGCTCTATAAACTATTCTAAAAATTACACATTATATACTATCACAGTTTCTTTTTAATTTTTCTAGTTTTTTTCACAATTCCTCGACTCGCAAAATATCATTATTTTGTAAACGTCAACAAATTAATTGTTTACTTTTCATTCCGTCAGTTTTTCCTCTACGCCGGTTACGTGGATGAATAGTAACGGGTGATTCATCTTGAGGTATAATTTATACAAGAACAATTTATGGCATTTACTATCATGTCACACTGCATGCGAAATCTACTTGAAATGACATAATAGCCTTTTCAGAATGCTGGCGAAATCGATCTGAAACTAACATAAGGTCTGTTTTCAAATGCCAAATTTGTACGGAATCTGACATATGAAAATCGACCTTATGTCATTCAGCTAGATTTTGCATGCGTGTGACAAGGCTATAAGGTATATAGTATTGTTTAAGGGTTATTCACACAGTGCAGTTTTTTTGTACAAGAACGGTTCAAACACACTGACGGCGACCCGTGACAAAACCAAGAGCAGTGGCAAATCGATCAATCAAAATCATTAACACTGAAACTGAAGAATATTACAGATGAAGATAAATATTAAAATTTGGATGGATATACTTGGACATCTTTGGGTATCACATTTCCATCGTTTAAATATTGTATTAAGGACATCGAATTCAATAAAGCAAGCAAGCACATTGCCATCGCAATGTGATGCACGAATTGCACGAACTTCATTGTAACAACTGCTTACGTCGCTTTTGGGAGGTTACTTATCTATAAGTTAGATATAAATCACAACATATGTAAATATAATATAATAAATGAGGTATTTACATACCCTGCCAAAAGTGAGCATTAATGTTCATATTACACTATGATATTTATCATTATCATCATTGGCGATTTTTGTAAAAATATTGTTTAGAGTTTAAGTATATAAGGATATTAAACTGCAGGTTAGAATGCCGTAAAAACTACTCTGAAATTTTTAGATCTTGTAGAGAATAAAATAGATCAAACAATTAAGACAATTAAAAAAATGTTTTCTGGATATTTAAAGATTAAGAATATTTCTAATTTTTGGAGTACTTGATCTACAAGAACATTATGTATACTTGTAAAGAGGTACCAATATCTAAAGACGCGTTCATATATTATTACATCATTAACGAAGCTACCTCTTCATAAAAACTCCCAAGAGTATCAACTTAGGACTTGAGATTTTAATGCAAGTGTTTAATTATGCATGTTTAAGGCCTTTTAAGATGATTTGCATTTGTGGGGCAACAGCAGAGTATGTAAAATGTATTATCTCAGATTTTGCACAAAAATTTGGTGTGTCTAAACCCCTATTAATCTACCATTTCCTGCATATTAGAGTCTAACCGTAGTATGAAATGTACTAGAAAGCGAAACGCAGGCAAAATACGTTGAACGTTTTGATTTTTCGAGATAAGCGGTTATCTGGGAAAACCACAAAATCTTCATGTGTAAACAACCTTTATATATAGAAAAAGATTGCCGTAACTCGATACCTTCGGCGGCCATTTTCAGTTGGTGCGTTGAGTAATGAGCAGCGGCGACGCGCCAACTGACATTTACTACTCGGCTGCGTTCTCTCCGCTACTTCTCTCCAACAACTGACGCTGGAAAAAATGTATTTCTTTTGACAGGCTAAAGGAAAAAATTGTGACATGTTTTGTGCGTGAAAATTTAGAATTTTCTTAAGAAATATCAACTGAATTAGAGAAAAAATTGTTTAGGATATAAAAACAACGAAAATGGAAGGTCCCCCACCACCTAGAGGTAAAATATTGATTGTCGCATTAAAGTTCTAGCACAAATATGTGCGATGAAAAAACGCCTCCTCGTTTTCTCTAAGAGATATACATGTTCATATGTATATGTAGACAATTATATTGTGTTAACTTGCTATTCTCTTCATGTTCCTTGCTGTCTAGATGCAAGCCTTCGCAATATTATAGACAAATTGGCTGAATTTGTCGCTAGGAATGGTCCGGAATTTGAAATGATTACAAAACAGAAACAACAAAACAATCCCAAATTTGAGTTTCTTTATGGTGGAGAGTATGGCGCTTATTATCAGTACCGCGTTCAAGCCGAACAAGTTTGTAAGCCACCGCATGTGAATAAATGTACCTGGCACTGAATTAACGGATGATTTATTCTACACATTTTTAGATCTTAAACAGCAGAACCAGGGACAGAATACAGGACCCATGATGCATCCCCAACAATATGCACAACAACAGCAGCAGTCGTCGCAGTCAGCACATTTTACACAAGGACCACCGCCGAATTTGTTACATCACCAAAGCGGTGGACCAATGCTAGAAGGAAACAATTTCAGTATGAATCAACCACCTCCAAATCATCAACTATGGAATAGTGGGCCACCGTCAGGTCAGATGAATGTTGGTATACAACAACAGCAACATCAGCCGCAGCAGCAACATCAGCCGCAGCTGCAACAACAACATCAGCAACAACCACAACAGCACCAGCTCCAAAGACATCAATCACAACCGCCTGCTTCAAATGGTGGTGGCAATCAACAATCACTAGCCATGACTATAACAGCACAAATCGAAGCAATCAATGTTCAACAAAATACGTTGCGCGAACAAATACGTCAATCGGAATCAAACTTAACGGCTCAGCATACGGTAAATGTCATTCCATACTCACTACTTCACTAAGAAATCATTTACAGAGATTTAATTTTTTGCTTTAAGAAGAGTTAGGTACAAACATTTTGGATTATATGAGGGGGTGGGGGATTTAGTTGGTGATAGATTCATATTCAAACGTATTTACATATATTCATCCCAAATATGATGATGTTCGTTCGTTCTGCTTACGTTTTTGACCCCTTCAAGTTTGTTAACTTTTCTTTTATGGACTTGAAATAGTTTTAATTTGTTTTTACGATTACACTTGGAGATTTACCGTAAATGTAAATTATGGAGAAGAAATGTGAGAATTTCTCATATAAATTTTACCCACAAATTTGATTAATAATACAATATTTCCCTCTGAAAAGGACGATAAATCTTTTAGTTTAACGTTATTTTCCTTTTAATTTACTTTGTATCAACTAATGTATTACTTGGAGGGGTTTCATATATTTCTTATTGCTTATTTCCGGTTTTCTCAATTTGTTTTCGGGATACAAATACAAACTTCGCAACTAATTACACGGCGCTGTAATAACAAGCGTATTGTATATCAACAAGAAATTTACTCCAGGTTTCAGTAGAGAAAATGTCCTTGAGAGAACAGAAAAATCTTACTAACCCCATAAGTTTAGTTCGCCATCATTCGCCAAAAATTGCATCTCTTCCTCCTATACTTTGTTCTCTACTAAGCGGATCTTTCAGTAGTTTTCATTGCTGGCAAAAATATTACATTTCACACACATCCCCTACTTCTTTGGGGCATTACATTTCTCTTGTTGTCACTTCTCACAATTCTTTAAGAATAATCATATCACATTATTTCTTCCATAAACATTTTATATTTTATTTTATTTGAAATACCGACAGTCGGAGGATGTACGCCCATGTTTTGCAATCCAAAAAATAGCAATAAACTGTCGGGAGAATAATAATATATGCTCTTGACACATCCTTTTGCTTATTTTTGCTCCGCTGTTGCATTCAAGTTTGTGAATGTTACAAGAAATTTGAAACCAGAAAACTTAATACATGTTTGTTTCTGAGCTTCAGCTCATTTGAAAAACACAAATGTTCAAATTACAAAATTGCCAAAACTCCAATTGGTGGCGTATTGGAATCGATTTTGAAATATAAATGAACTTGAATTGGAGAACACAGTAATTTTCAGTATTAACCATTAGTCGATTCATATAATTTGTTACATGAAGCGTCCCCATTTGTACCAGTTTATACATTATTGTTAAGAAAAATTATAAATTGCCTCTTCAAAAACTGCAGTTCGGTTTAAGTTGGTGTCATAATCTTCTGTTCCTGTATTGGTCATGGAACTCTCTCATCCAATAAGATTTATTCAAGTACTAGGCAAAATTTGCGTTTGATTCCACGAAAAATAAATCGCCCTTATTATGAAATTAACTTCGCAAAAAGGAAACAAAATTTGTTCTGCTTTTTTAATACACTTGTATTTGTGACAAATAGTTCAAAATTCGCTAATGTCGGCAGATTTCTAATGTTCCCATAAATTCATAAAAGCGAATTATTGACCCCTATAGTGGATAAAATTTCTCTGGGAATGAATTGTTTCTTCAAATGTCAATTCCGTGTTTTTGATATCTTTAGAATTTTATTACACCTTTTCATATTACCAATTTACGCCACCAGGTGATTAGAAAATTTCCTTTTATTATCGATAGGGCCGAATATATAATAGCAAATTATCCCATACAATTATTTTTTTTGAGTGGGAATTCACATTCCCAAAACTAGCGCATGGAGCATTATATAACGTTGTTAAATTTCAGCCATCTTCCCTTCTCTTACATGATATAAAAATATGGTGGTTGAACCAGATTGGCATTTTCTACAATTCGCATAGTTTCTGCAATTAAAAGTTCTCAAGTACATATTTGACAATTCTAATTAAAATGTTGGATAAACTTGTAAGTGTTTAACTTTAAGACAAGCGCATACAAATAATGTGAAAGGCGATGTTACCCAGGACGATTTCCAAACCGACTCGCTGCTGAAACTCATTAAATATCTTTCGTATGTTACACTTATAATAACGAGTTCATTTTTTACACTGAAAATATTGTCATTTCAAAAAAATACTAAATATTTGTATAAACAAAACCTTTCATGGTTAACATATTGTTCATTTTCCTAAAGGAACTTAGCAGCCAAGAAGAAATCGCTCAATTACAATAAGAATCATCCAGGGTATATCTATACAGGATGAAGCTCAACTGAGCTCCGATTGTAGCCGAAACTTTCTAATTCCAAACATTTCGCTTTGACCAACCAACCCGAATTTGTTGTTTTACTTCCGCCATCCCCTTAAATGGATGCGCCGATTTGAAATCACCTTCGTCTTTTTTCTTATCCAAAATTTGACCGAAATAGAATTGTGTTCATTAGTAGTATGTAGAATTAGACCAACAACGACGAGATTGTAAAACATCTTTCTACTTTGGGAAGCATTTCCGTATACTGATTTTAAGCTCTTTTTACTAATTTATTCTTTTTATAACATTTATATTTTTTATTGAAATTGTCTACATTTAAAATTTTACTTTACTTGTATATTTTTTATAAAAAAACTCGAAAAATCCCAAAACTAAAACTCAAAAATATCCGCTACAAAAAAAACATATACAAATCTGTAAAAATGCATTTGCAAAAAACAAACTTGCAACAAACTCCTCAAATATGAAACTGAATTCTCAAAAATATCTATTGAAAACAAACCACAATGGGACATGTTTAGGCACTGGTGACACAGCAAAAGAAACATATTGAGGAAGCCATAGAGGAGGCCCAAAACAAGCAGTTGGAAAAACAAGCCGAGGAGCAAAGTATTTCCCTCAAAGAATTCGATGGCATACTACAACCCATAATTGATGCCTGCACCAAGGATAGCATTTCTCAAGGTAAATACGAAAAAAATCTATTTCATTTCGAAATTGATTTTTGTTCAAACGCTAGTAGTTAAAAAAACATTTTGCTTTCATATATACTACATATTTTTTAAATATAAACATATTTTTTTCTGTTGGTTAGCAAATAAAGTAATATTTTTAAATGTTGCAATTTTAGGCAAAAACTGGATATTACAGCATTCATCCGACAGCGCTAAAAACAATGTCGTTTTACAATATCTTTTAAAGAAGTATGCGTGTGTTATTTATAAGTTTAAGTTGAAACTAATTATTGATTGTACTACATCTATATATATATACAAATAATCTTTCATTGCCATTTTATTGTTTTGTGACAACGAGAGAATGTTTAATGATTTTATTTATTTTTACAAAGAGACAATTTTCAAAACCAACTGTGTTCGTTCGATGCGTACGGAGGAGTCCTTCTTCTTGTCACTGGCATTTTGTTGTGATTGATTAGAAGTTGCTTTCCTTCCTACCAAACCCATGATGAGTTGTAGAGTGCTTATTCGCGACCGACCAACCGACAGACGCACAGCACAGACAAATAAACAACTATGGACGGGACATGTGTAAAAAAAAAAAAAACAAACAGACTGTGACTGACAGAGTAGTGTTAATTTTTCCTAATTCTACTCAACGTCTACAACTCTACAAGCGAACAAGTGAACAACAACAACAAAATATCGTTTGTTAATTTATTTTTAGGGCTTTGGCAGATGGTACAACATTTCAGCAAAAATTACATCTTATATATTTAATTAATGATATACTGCATCATTGGTAAGTAAAAATTTTGATTTTTATTTTATAGTCTTAGGAAAATTTAGTGTAATTTCGGATAGCAAAGTATGGAACAGTATTAATGGTGAAGATATTCTATGGATATATTATAGATGTAGTATAGATGGCTGTGCGTTGTTTCTTCTGGGGCGAAGAAGTTGGATAGGTAAATGTGAAGTTTTGAAAAAAAAACATTTTAACATGACCGGAATTAAGAAGGGTCTCTTCATTTATTTCTTTGTAATTCTAAGCCAAGTGTTCGATTTTAATGAATTACAATACCCCTCAGGAAATTACATAAATTAAATTATTTTCGCTCGTCTGAGGGCGAACGATCCAAAATCACTCAATTATTACGAGAAATCTATAAGTCACAGGAGTCTATAATTCGTTGTGTCTATAGAAAATAGCTCGTAGCTAAAGTATTTCTTTCCTACGTTTTATAGAATTTATGTAATAACAGTGATTCTTAATCGTTCGCCTCAGACGAACGAAAATAAGTTGTAGAAACAGGCCTTTAAACTTTTCGGAAACAATTCAGATTTATTTTGACTATCCAACTGTCAATTTTTCTATTTTTCCCAACGGTATTGGCTTTTCCGTTTGTAATTGCAAATTTAAAAAAAAAATCATAATAAATTTAATTCGTGAATTGGATCCGTTTTTGATTGCAGGGAATAGATATACACTTCTTCAGACTTGTTTTTCAGTTTCTCACCACTTTTGCAATGAGATAATAATATAAAAGGAAATTTTGTTGTGGGGGTAGAATATCGCTACTTTATGAAATAAAATATTTATAGATTTCACCGTGCGACAGTACTTTTTGGAGCTGACCATACACACGTGAAAGTAGCATTAATAACTATTTCAATTTTCCCCTTAAGTAGTTAAAGATTATTTATTTTTTTTTTGTTTTTTTCGTTTGTATTTTTTTGGTCTGTAATCAATATTTGATTTGAACTGGGATATTGTCCTGGCTTAAGACCATTTTGCATCTATATTTAATAGAATGCAAATTTATTTTATTTATTTATTTGAAATGGCTAATCGTATTTTCAAGTTCGAAAAGTACGAAAATAAATTCTTGAAACATCTATATCATTTGGAAATATCAATTTGGATCCCATATCGCATTTGTATGCCTCAGAAAAAGTATGTAGAACTGTAACCATATCTATGAAACACAAAAGTACGAAAATAAATTCGTGTTAAAAAGAACAAACGCTCACGAAATAAAAAAATTAGTTTTGCTACCTATATAAAAAAAATAGGAGAAAAATCGTATCGCACGGTGTTATCATAAAAAATTTAAATCGGGCCAAAAATATGGATACAAATTTTATAAAAATAATTTTGTTTCTATTGGCCGTTGGATGCGGAATCAGTCGTGCTTTATACTTTCACTATTTATTTGACCAAAAACTGAAACACAACCACGATTTTTACCATGATATAGCCAAATTGTTTGGGGGTATTCAGAAAAACAAAACAAATCTCTATATCTTAGGTACGGAAAACCGCGCAACTATTTTCTCCCATACAAACCGACCCGGTTTATTCTATGCCCCTCTGTCGTGAGTAACTTAGAGAATTTGTACACCTACGGTACAATGTTTAATTTGTATTTTGTTACATTTTATCTCAAGTAAATTAAACTTACATAATAATGCAGATTTATTTTACAGTGTTCGCAAAAATGCCAATGACTTGAAGAACAGCTTGGAAAATGTGGTTATACCGATGTTTTGCAGTGCCGATTTAAGTGAGTTTAACGATTGAATTTATAGCATACAGTAAATATACGTAAAAAAACATTGTTGTATTCCCACAGTTGCCACTACGGACCAACGGGCGAAACTAACAAAACTCTTATCGCTCTGGGAATCAAAGGCGAAATTCTTCGATGCATGCGTTATATCGAAATTACAGTCGCCAGACTCCTCCATGCAAGAATACAAAACTAATTTGCAGAATCTACATCATGAGACAACAACCAAGTTTACTCAGGCCATAAAATCGCAAATGGATAAGTATGATATACATGGACAAGCTCCGCAATGAAGCATTTCAATTACTCCGCATGTTTATCGAGAATAACCACCACCCTCCCCCTCCTCCCTTATTTTGCAGCTACAAAAAACAGCACCAGATTTTCATACAACATGCTGCCCAACAAATAACACAACTGGAACAACAAAAACAGCAATTGGAACAACAAATGTTGGCTACAGTTCTGCCCAATTCAGGATTAATGACGACTGGTAATCAACAGCCGTCACAGCAGCCCAGCATACCATCGTTAATGGGACAGAAAATTGCTATGCCTATGATGAATGAATCGGATTCGTATGGCAATTCACAGGGACAACAGAATTCCAATAATGTTCATTACGCCAACAATACCAATACGCCTTCTGCAGCTAATAATTTCTTTATACCGGATTTGTCAAAGCCACCACCAGGTTTTCTGAATCCGAGTTCTGCGGGAGGTGCAACAAGTGTCCAACAACAGATTCCTCCACTCATCCAACAATCGCCTTTTGCTCAAGTCAACAACAGTAACATTCCACCAAATCAAAGTATGAATAATCCTCCGCCTAGCATGAACGCGGGCGATCTTTTGAACAATGTCTCAAATTTGAACGTTGATCTACGAAATGTTACGGCTGCTTTGCAAATGGTACAGCAGCAGCAACAGCATTTAATGCCTTTGGATAACCAACTGATGCCACCACATGCAATAGTTGGTGGCAGTTCAGTGAGTGGCGACGATGAATGTCCAACCAATGATCAATTGGGTATGGAGTCGGAAGAAGACCAAAAACCATCCGCAGCCTATTATGATTTGCCCGCTGGACTTATGGTGCCACTTATACGACTGGAGGATTACAACTACAAGCCATTAGATCCGGTGGAAATACGATTACCACCACCAGTGCCCCAAAGTGAAAGGCTAACAAATGCTTTGGCGGCGTTCTATTCCTTACCCAATCACGATAGGCCGAGAGACAAGTATGTGCATTAATTTATTTAATTTATTTCTTCAAATTGTATTTTTTATTTTTTTACTTACAGTGAGGGTTGGGAAAAGCTAGGCCTCTACGAATATTATAAGGTTAAAAATGCTGCTAGAAAACAAAAAGAAGAAGATATTAAAAATGGAGTTAGAGAAAAATCACGCTCTCCCAGTCCCATTGTCTTGGAGAAACCAAAACCTAAAAAATCAAATAAAAGATGTTATCGGTGAGTTTTAAATAAACAGCCAACAACATCAAAGTGCAATATATTACCTATTTATTTTTAGATCAAAAAGTCGTAGTCGCTCTCGCTCACCCCGTAAGTCAAGAACACGTTCAAGGTCACGTTCACGATCGCCAATGCGTCAGACACCTGCTCGCACCGACAGAGGTCGCAATAATCGTTACAGTAGAAGAAGTCGTTCCCCCCGCCGATCTCCGCCACGTGAAAGAGAACGTGAACGCGATAGAGAAACTGATAATCGTGCAAACGACCGGACTACAAGACGTGAGCGAGAACGTTCGTTAACACCACCCAGCTTTTTGTAAGTTTCTGTTTCTTGTAAAAAGGTTGCTTGGCAAATTAATAATATTCACCTCCTCCACCCTCCTCCATTTTAGCGGTAATAATTTAGCAAAAACGAATGAATTTATTGAAGAATCCAATAAAGGTCATCAGATGTTGATGAAAATGGGCTGGTCTGGCCCCGGTACCGGTCTAGGTACGAAAAATCAGGGCATAGATCAGCCAATTTCCGGTGGAGAAGTCCGAGATCGTAAAGATTTGTACAAAGTATGTCCCCCACCTCTGATGTATTTGTTAAGTCTCCTATATAATCGTGTTTTTTATTTCAGGGTGTTGGTGTTAATGATCCATGTGAAAACATCCGCAAAAATAAAGGAGGTGGTGGTCTTAATATTAATGATCCATATGAAAACTTCCGCAAAAATAAAGGCGCTGCCTTCGTGTTTCGCATGCGCACACGGGACGAGAAAAGTTAAAGACATTTTAATCTTTATTTTTATATTAAGGTTAAGTTAACTTTGGTTTCTTTTTTTGTAAAAAAGTATTGAATTATAAAGCAGAACGATCGTAACTTTATTTCAAGTTTTTATTATGTTTTATGAGATTAGGCAAAACCCCTTATAGTTTTTTTCTATAGATTTGAAGTTAAGATCGATAAATATAATTTCAACTTTAAAATAAAGTGTTCTATTTTAATCTAAATACAGGGAGAAAACTCCAGGGATACATACATCTTTACCCTTATCGTGAATAAAAGGGGAATTTATTCAAGTGGAATTTTTTATTGCCCTGCAGGCGTAAATTCATTCACTCAGATTTATATATAGCTCCCACACAAATATCTAGGACGTGCTCTTACGTTGTTGGAGACAAACCAAAGATATAATGTTCAAAACAATACGATGAATATTGAAAAATCTTTTATACTAATTTGTAATAAACATACAACATAACGATCTTTATTATATCTTATATAAAACTTTAAATTAAATTTGAACAAACACATTAGGCTTCTATGCTAAAAGCCGTAGTATGTGCTTTGGCATTAACTTTTTCCAAAATTTGTACCAAACCTTTGCCTGGGCCGCACTCAAATGTCCGAGGGAAGTCGACGCCCTGTTGGCGCTCATACATGTTATGCATAGTTTGCTCCCATTTAACAGGACGAACAATCTACAAATTGATATATATATATAGAGAGAGTAAATTCTTTGTTGGTTCCACAATGGAAAAAAATTATTACCTGTTTGGGCAACTGTTTTAATATATGTGTCAGGTGTTTATAGGGTTTACCATCCACATTCGAATAGACACGTATTAGAGGCTCTTCCAAGGGAATTTTCTGCAAAGCCTTTGTAAATGGCTCTATAGCTGCTTGCATGAGAGGTGTATGGAAAGCACCACTAACTGGCAAGCGTTTAATACGTCTTATCTTTAAAGCTTTTGCGTTTCTCTCCAAAAATTCCAAAGCTTCTATATTCCCGGCCACAACTTTACAATGCGGATACATATAATTAGCCACTCCACAGTATGGCTTCTCCAAACCTTTGTCGACACACCATTGCAGTGCCTTAGTGCAAGCAGCACCTATTTCTGTATCAGGAGCATAGAGTACCAACGCCATACCACCGGCCACCTGGTCACAGGCCATTTGCATAGCATTTGCTCTAACTTGTACCAATTTCAACGCTTTATCGAAAGGCATCACACCCGCAAATACAAGAGCGGTTATTTCGCCCAAACTGAAACCGGCTGTAGCAACGCATGTGTCAATCGCCCGCGGGCGTTCTTCCTTCAATTGCTCCAGAGCTGCCAAGGAAGACACCATAACGGCATGTTGG
The DNA here is from genome assembly GCA_947397865.1 of Polietes domitor. Classification (NCBI taxonomy): domain Eukaryota; kingdom Metazoa; phylum Arthropoda; class Insecta; order Diptera; family Muscidae; genus Polietes; species Polietes domitor. The sequence continues at coordinate 80,479,793 of OX377621.1, read as the reverse complement.
GCATTTTCAGTACGATTTAATTTCTCTACTGGACCTTCCAGGCACAACTTCAAGAGATCATAACCTAACACTTCGTTGGCCAATTCAAAGATTCTCCGGGCTTCGGGAAAGCGCATCAGTTTGCTAGCCATTCCGACATATTGCGTACCTTGACCGGGGAAGAGAATCATTGAGGTTTCCTTTGGATCGATTTTAGGCCTGGGTGGTGCCTCGATCGGCTCCAACATATTTTGTAGTAGCTTAGATTGGGGTTCCTGTTGTGTGGAAGCGGCATCAGCTTGCTGCTGCTGCTTCTGTTCTTGGACTTCAATTTTAGTAGTACTCTCATAACGCCTGGATAGCCGTTTCAGGCAAACTGTCCGGAATTGACGTAATGTAAACATTTTGTAATAAGAATGTTGCTATTAAAGTCGAAGCAACCGGCAACGAACAGCTGTTAATTGAGGGGTCACAAGAATAAATCGTATAGTGTGAATACCCTCCGTTGATATGTGTATGCACACTCACATCCCAGCAAAAGAAAAGAGAAGCAATTAAGAACTCAGTAAAATAGATATAATTGAATTTGGTAATAGGCCATTCACATGCATTATAGTAGGCCCATTCGATTAGGCTTACTAGCTGATTATTAAGAGACATGCCTAAGAAAAGCCAAGTCTTTTAATTGTAAGCTAGTAAGCCCAATCGCCTATAGATTTACTAAATGATGCAATATTTGTATCTGAAAAGTCTTCACAATAAATCGTCATGTGTGAACAGCCCTATACGAGCAAAACGAGTAAAATCACGATATTAGGGCTGTTTTTCTTTAAGGCTGAATAACTAAGCTGTGATAACAAAATCCTAAATAAAAAGTTAAAATTCCATTATATATGTCTTTTTTTAAAATGTCACCAGTGTAAGTATTATTTACGGTTATCGAGGCTAAGTCAAAAAAAGTCAACACAAAATATTGTAATAAATATTGGCGACAATGTGAAAAATAATTTATTATTTTGAGTAAAAAAATAATTTTGTATTAAAGTTTTTATTATCGCAGCTTGTTATACCGGCTTAAAGAAAAACGGCTCTAATGATGTTTATGTTTGTTTACATTGTGAGCGTATGGAATTGTAGCATTATGGTTACGGATGATAGATTGCAGAATCCCAAAGACCGAAAAATAGTTTTCGGATATTGAACTATCAAACAATCGCATCATTTTTTGACCGATTTGTGTCGTATCATTTGCAATGGACTTGGAAACGGTGTTTAACAATGTTGATGTCGCCCGGCAGGTCGCAGAATATCTTGGTTACAGAGACCAATTGAACATGTCACGGGTATGCAAGCAGTTTGAAGATATCGTCATTAATTTTATTTGGAAATCCAAGTATAGGCAAGTGGAGATGGTAATAAAAGATGGCGGCCTCCGTGCCATATCAAACTTTACTATGGATGATTTCACTGACATATTAAATGCACCGTACCAGCTAAGAGAAAATCGTATGCTACTGGACCATGATGAACTGGTTGAATTCCTAAATTTTAATGCCTTTAATATTGAGAGCTTTTTCATTGTGGGCAGCAGCAGTCATTATCAGTGCTCAGGTTATTTCACGTTCAAGTTGCCAAATGTTAAAACATTGTTGTACCATGGCATCACATTGTCAGATGAAGTTTTGAAAATTGTAGCGAAAAACTGTCCCAAATTAGAAAAGCTAACCTTGAATGCCTGTACAAATGCAAACAACGAAAATTTTATCATAGGCGTGGATATCCGACTGACCACAATTGAAAGTACCGGGTGATTTTTTAAGAGCTTGATAACTTTTTAAAAAAAAAAAACGCATAAAATTTGCAAAATCTCATCGGTTCTTTATTTGAAACGTTAGATTAGTCCATGACATTTACTTTTTGAAGATAATTTCATTTAAATGTTGACCGCGGCTGCGTCTTAGGTGGTCCATCCGCTTAGTCCAATTTTGGCATTTCCACGTTTTTGAGTAACAGAGACCCAATTGGTGCGAACGGCGACGAATCGAAAATTGATGGTCATCATTAACACTGGCCGATACAGCTGCGATATTTTCTTCAGTTCGCACTCTACGTAAGCGTGTTGGTGGTTTAATGTCCAACAATGTAAATTTGGTGCGAAATTTAGTCACAATAGCCCGAATAGCCGCTTCAGTGGGTCGATTAAACTGACCATAAAATGGAAGCGCGCAATGAACTTTCTTAACAGAGCACGCATTTTGATAATAAAATTCAATAATTTGCAAGCGTTGTTCGTTTGTAAGACGATTCATGATGAAATGTCAAAGCATACTGAGCATCTTTCTCTTTGACACCATGTCTGAAATCCCACGTGATCTGTCAAATACTAATGCATGAAAATCCTAACCTCAAAAAAATCACTCTTTATAAGAAACTTAAAATCATTGATTCAAGAGCGAAGTGCGCCTGTCCATAAGGAAACACGGGTGATGGAATATGAAAACTTGCACGACATTTTGAGCCGATCGAAAGTACAACAACTACATATTCACCAAATCATGTTTCCTCCTCGCACTACCTGCACAGTTCCACAGAAAAGAAATATAGTTTCTTATAAACCACAAATACCGTCGAATCCTTGTGAGGATCTAGAAATCGGCACATTTCGGAATACCGAAGATTTTGTGCAATTTTGCAGCAACTTTTTGTGCAAATATTCAAACTTATCTAAATTATCAATAATTGCATATCGTGATTATTATATGGCTGTTGCTGAGCATTGCATTCCCAAACAATTCTTTAGGATTGTAAACACAAGTTGTACGAAACTATCCACACTATCGATTAAAGAAAGTAAAATAAGTAATTTTATTCCAATACCTTCGCTAACTGACCTCACTCTATACGAGTGCAAAGGATTATCTTGGATGAATTTAAAGCAGATCTTAGGCGATATGCATCTAACTTCGTTCAGAACAGAGAGAACATTTTATCGTGGAACAGCAACACCGTTTGATATTTCAAAATCTTTGCGACATCTGGAATTTGATTTGCCCGAAAGACATGTAACCGGCGTATTGCGAGGACAGTTTAAACATCTTTCACACTTAAAGTGGCAAAATACCAATAACTCAATGGCAGAAGTCTCGACACACTTCCCTAATTTAGAAACGCTGGCCGTAGATCAAATGGACACAGTAGATAATATATCGCAGCTAAATAGTTTACGAAGCATCACGATCTACTTCCATCTGGATTTTAGGCAAATTTTGGATTTACTAAAACATTCGACTTTAGAAGATATGACATTTGGCGATTTTAAACAAAGAGCCGAGTCATTTATCGGAGCTGAAGCTGATTCAACTAACCTGCGTTTTCTACGAATGTTACAAAATTCATTTTTGAAACGTATTGATTTCTGGCTTGATCTGCTTTCGGTAAATCCCAATTTATCGCTAATAGTAAATATTTCGCCGAAAACATGTCTTAAAAATGAAGTATTTCATAATTTAGCAAATAATCCGAAGTTTCCAAGTCGATTGAAGTCAATTAAAATTTGCGGTTTCCATATTGGTAAGAAAACCGCATTTATTTCAATATGATAAAACTTGATACAAGTCTTCAAAGATTTGCCGATTTAGTCTCGAAGATCTATCGAATTCCTATTTCCGAAAAGATTTAAACATCAAATTTTATTTTTTTATTCTTGCAGATTTGGCAGACCTGAAAAACGATTATGATGGTACCTTGCAGAGAATTGAAACTATCGCCGATTTCATGTCAGATTGTCCACAAGAAAAAAGTTTGGTGTTTTGATGTACATAAATACGATTTAACTTGTTAGTTTTTGAAATATATATTCATATATATTGTTATATATTGTATATAATTTTTAATTATTTTTCCTATCAACTTCTAATAGCGTTTTTTATTAATGGAACAATTTTAGTATATCAATTGTAATATTGTATAATTGGACTTAATGTATTCCTTGTATTACGCTGGATGAATAAAATAAAATTAAATCGGGACGAAAAAAGTCCGCGTATAAAATGAAATCATGATTGATCTTATGAATAACCGCATAATATGTTTTCTGTACTTAAATTTTTATTTCATAAAGTTTATATTTCAATTGAGTTTGCGAGGCACATATACAGAATCGATAATGTCCGGAGTTGTTGTTGCATTGCACTGGGCATTGAAAAGGGGGAATAGCGTCCCTTGAAACGATCGTCTGCGCTGCTAGCAACCGAACCAAATAAATGTCACATACTTCTTTGAAAACACTTTGTTTTCTGGGTCACAGTTAAAACAAAAACTATAATTTCATAAAATATTTAAATATTGTGAGTGGAGGCACACCAATAAGCATTATTGGACCAATACATTTTTATAATTAATTAAATATTGATTATAAATAATGACATTGTTCATTGATATTAAATTTAAAATTAATTAGAGAAGTGTTTCTAGGCTATCCAGTAGATATGTTTTAATACCCTCCACCTCCGTTTGTAATACCTTGAAATATCGTCCTGAGACCCTAAAGAGTATATATATTTTTTTATATCGTCATTCAATTCTAAGACGATCTAGCCATGTCCGTCCGTCCGTCTGTTGAAAGCACGCTAGCATCTAAACTAAAGGAGCTAGGACGTCCAAATTGTCCCAGAATACATCTAACAGTTGTAGCTGTAGTTAGGATTGAAAATGAGCGAAATCGGTCTAGAGGGAAAATTTTTGAATATACACTTGTCAGCAGGATTTTCAATCTTTCTAGAAATTGCAATCTCTCTAACTCTTCGAATAAAATTTTAAAAATTTTTTCCTAATTTCATTTTTTAAAGAAGAATATTTCCTCAGATTTGCAGAAAAATCGGAGCACTGTGCAAATGTTTGTTTGTTTGACATGGAATAACTCATATATTGTGTGTTAACCATTTAAATTTTTTTTTTTCGAAATTTCACCCGTAATTTAATCGCATCACAAAATCCCATTTTGCATGTTTCTCGCATTTGAGGAAGTTCTTTCGAATAACTTCCAAAAAGTTGGTATTATGTTAAAATTTTAAGAATAGCATTGCTTTTCTTTTTGTTTCTTATTACTTTTTGTAAATAAACAATGTTAAGTTTTGTACAATTTTATATTTTTATACCCTCCATCTCCAGGAGTGGGGTATACTAAGTTAGTCATTCCGTTTGTAAGAACTTATAAAGTATATATATTCTTATACTAGCCATGCCCGTCTGTTGAAAGTACGAGATTGTTTTTTTACTAATGTACTTTGACTATTTAATTTTTTATTAATTACACTATGCAACAAAAAAGAAAAATCGTGTGTCCAAGCCGAAAAAATGTATTTTTTGTGCGCATTTTTATGGATATTTTTATTTAATTTTTTACTAAAATTAAAATTAATTGAACAGGCCAATATATACAAAATGAGAGTACAAATATAAAATGTACCTAGGATATTTATACTCTCATTTTGGATATATTGGCCTGTTCAATTAAAGGTAATTATGATGTCTACGAATTACACTTTTACATATAAACAGCGATTTAGCAACAGCCCGCAAAAATCTATTTTTGCAGGCACGAAAAAAATAAAAAAAGAAATATTCTGACAATCTAACGCTAAAACAATGTTTATATGTAAAAAATCTATGGATAAATGTAGATAGATTTGTAAACGAATTTTTTAATTTTTGTTAAAATAGCTGGAAAAGTTCCATTGCATTAGATTGTAATAGCTGGCATCTTAACGAAGAAAAAATATTTTTTCTTCGGAAAAAAATCTATTTTTGCTGGCACGAAAAAAATCATAAAAATAGAAAAAAGTGGGAAAAAAGTATTTTGTTTAATTTTTTTATAGCTGACATTATAACGCAAAAAAAAAACAATGATTATATGTAAAAAAATCTATTGATAAATGTAAACGTTATCATACAAAAGATTTTTTAATCATGATTTTTTTATTTTTTGTTTAAATAGCGCGAAAAAATTATATAAAAGAATATAGTATGGCTTAGTTTGTAATAGCTGGCATCTTACGAAAAAACAAGGCATTTTAGAAGAAAATCTATGAATAAATCTAGAAGTTATAAACATAGATTTGTATTACAATGTTAGCTATTAAAAATTAAAAACATATTTTTTCGACCTTTTTTCTATTTTTTGCTATTTTTTTTTTCGTGCAAGTAAATATAGATTTTTTTAAATATTTTTTAGAAGACTATTCCTAAATCTGTTTCTATTTGAAAGGGTAATTCGCAATACCTTTAATTTAAAATATAACCGGACTTATATTTCCAAAACGAGACTATAAATATTTAAGGTACCTTTGTCGAAAATTGGAATATTAGTTAAAAACAAGTAAAAACGGCGTTAAGTTTGGCCCTCCACCATGGATTACATTCCACAGAGTTTGTCGATTTGCGTAGAAGTGCAGTAACATTAGAGGAAAATGTTATTTTTTTCATATAGCCAAACCAACACAAATAAAAATATTCTGAAAATAAAAAATGTTAAATCGGAAAGGACATTTGTATGAGGATATATTGAAACCAGGAACGAAATAGGTGAAATATAAAATGTATAGTTTGGCCAAAATCGGTTAAACTTTTGGGAGCAACATTTGTATTTGGGTTATATTTAAATCTGAACCGCTCGTACCCACTTTCACCATAGTTTTGTTTAGTTGGATAAGATGTTGTGCCAAATTTAAAGAAAATCGAGTACAATATGTGGTTTCTAGAGCGGAAAATGTCAAATCAGGAGCGTCATTTGTATGGGGGCTATATCTAAATCTGCACCGATCTTACCCAATTTCTGCATATGTGTTTCTAGTAGGATTATAGGATGATGTGCCAAATTTAAAGAAAATCAAGTACAATATGTGGTTTCTAGAGCGGAAAATGTCAAATCGGGAGCGTCATTTGTATGGGGGCTATATCTAAATCTGAACCGATCTTACCCACTCACTGCAAAGGTATTTCTAGTTGGATTATAGGATGTTGTGCCAAATTTAAAGAAAATCAAGTACAATATGTGGTTTCTAGAGCGGAAAATGTCAAATCGGAAGCGTCATTTGTATGGGGGCTATATCTAAATCTGAACCGATCTTACCCACTCACTGCAAAGGTATTTCTAGTTGGATTATAAGATGTTGTGCCAAATTTGAAGAAAATCGAGTACAATATGTGGCATTTAAAGCGGAAAAAGTCAAATCGGGAGCGACATTTATATGGGGGCTATATCTAAATCTGAACCGATCTTATCCAATTTCAGCACAGGTGTTTCTAGTAAGATTATAAGATGTTGTGCCAAATTTAAAGAAAATCGAGTACAATATGTGGTTTCTAGAGCGGAAAATGTCAAATCGGGAGCGACATTTGTATGGGGGCTATATCTAAATCTGAACCGATCTTACCCAATTTCTGCATAGGTGTTTCTAGTTGGATTATAAGATGTTGTGCCAAATTTAAAGAAAATCGAGTACAATATGTGGTTTCTAGAGCGGAAAATGTCAAATCGGGATCGTCATTTGTAATGGGGGCTATATCTAAATCTGAACCGATCTTACCCAATTTCTGCATAGGTGTTTCTAGTAGGATTATAGGATGTTGTGTCAAATTTAAAGAAAATCAAGTACAGTATGTGGTTTCTAGAGCGGAAAATGTCAAATCGGGAGCGACATTTGTATGGGGGCTATATTTAAATCTGAACCGATCTTACCCAATTTCTGCATAGGTGTTTCTAGTTGGATTATAAGATGTTGTGCCAAATTTAAAGAAAATCGAGTACACTATGTGGCATTTAAAGCGGAAAAAGTCAAATCGGGAGCGACATTTATATGGGGGCTATATCTAAATCTGAACCGATCTTACCCAATTTCTGCATAGGTGTTTCTAGTTGGATTATAGGATGTTGTGCCAAATTTAAAGAAAATCAAGTACAATATGTGGTTTCTAGAGCGGAAAAAGTCAAATCGGGAGCGACATTTGTATGGGGGCTATATCTAAATCTGAACCGATTTGACCAATTTTCACCATAGATGTTTCTAGTTGAAATATACGGCGTCTAGCCAAATTGGAGGAAAATCTGTTGAAATATGTGGTTTCTAGAGCGGAAAAAGTAAAATCGGAAGCAAAATTTGTATGGGAGCTATATATAAATCTGAACCGATCTAACACATTTTTACCACAGGTGTTTCTAGTTGAAATATAAGATGTTTTGCCAATTTTAAAGAAAATCTGTTGTAATATGTGGTATCTAGAGTGAAAAGAGTCTGAACCGATTTTCTTCAAATTAAATAGCGTTCGTCCTTATCCCGAAAAACGTCGTTGTGCAAAGTTTCGTTTGGTTCTGGCTACAATTGCGACCTGTATAGTGATTACAAGAATAGATGGACGGACGGACGGACAGACAGACAGACGGACATTGCTAAATCGATTCAAAAAGTGATTCTAAGTCGATCGGTATACTTAACAATGGGTCTATCTCGCTTCCTTTTGGGTGTTACAAACAAATACAAAAAGACATAATACTCTCGTGGAGTGTATAATGAAACTGACTTCACAAAGCGATCTTTAAAATGTATGCATATGTATATTATATTGTACAGTGTCATTTAAGAAACCAAAATACAAATTACCCCACTGTGTGCGGAGAATGGTATACAAATCTGGAAGTGAATGCTTCACTCAAATAAAAACTGACCAGATGACTCCACCGAATTTCTCTTGTAGATTTCATCCGTAGTGCCGTTAGAAGCGGTTATAACAGCGTATTTATACATACATACAAACATTTTCTATTTACACAAAGATCACAAATTGCCTCAGACACATGGTCGAGTTCAGTGTCCCGCTTGTTTTTGTCCTGTGATGTCCAAAGTGCAATGTATCTGTTTCGTGATCGTCTTTGAATAAATATGAAAGTTGTGATTTCAACTAAATTAACATTTGTACAGTTTTATTATAGTGATTTATAACAAAATTAGTTCAAAAGCAGCATACAAGTTAGTTAATCACACGCACATAATTATTCTTTGTGATTGAGAGTGTGTTTGTGATTGTGTTTTCGTCATTGTGATTGTCTATATGAATTGTGGAAAAGTATCAACATTATTATATAAGAACAAAATATATACATACGATATCGATATGATCCGAATGCGACATTTGAAATAAAATGCCTACGGGAGATCAAGTACATAGAAATAGTAATGAGGTTCCTATAGAATTGCGTGCTGCATCGGAAGTCCAACAAGATTTGGCTTTGGCATGCACTTTAAAATCGGAAATTGTTTGGGATGTGTAAGTATATTGTAATGTGTGCTTGTACGTATGTATGTATGTTGAATTTGTTCTCTGCTCTATCACACAGATTGGGTCCCGATCAATCAGATCTTTTATTAAGGAAATTGGAGTATATGTATCCAGGCGATACAAAATTGTATACATCCAAACAAGATATACGAAGAGCAAGAAGACACAATGCCAACGTCAATGAAATCAGAGGCAAACTCTTTCGCAATATTTGGCAACAAAGTAAGTAGATAGATTAGAGTACTCGCAGTACTCTTTTAAAGAAATTGTCCTCAAACCAACGAAGTTTTTACTAAATCTGCAGAAATTGCCCTCAAACTAAGTAAATTATTTGCTAAAACCAAATAAACGTATACTTAAACTGAGGAAAAGTTTAGTAATTTTTTCCTTAAATCTTAAGTAAAAAATTAACTTAAATAAAAAACTGACGAAAGTTTATGTTTGATATAAAGAAAACAGTTGACCTAAAACTCACCTTAAAAGCCCATCAAGAAAATTCTATAAATTAAAATTCAAAATAAGTTCATTTTAACTAAAACTTAGGAAAATGTTCCGCAATACCTCAAATAAATAATTTTGCTCAGGGTATACAAAACTCAAATAAAAACAAGCAAAAACGGCGTTAAGTTCGACCGGGCCGAACTTTATATACCCTCTACCATGGGTTGCATTCCACAGAGTCTGTCAATTTTCGTAACATTACAGGAAATTAATATAGCCAAACCAAAACAAATAAAAATATTAAAAAAATAATTTAATAAATAAATATATATATATATATTTTATTATTTCAAACCACACTTACAAGGCAAGGCTACCAATAGGTTTATAATATATATATATCGAAATAATACTTCAAGTCAATTCAAAAAGTAAATATAATACAGCAATCTTCAAAACTACATTTGGTTGTATTTCCATCCTTTTTTAATTCCAAAAGTATACATTTTGAAAATCCATCATCTCTCTGGTACAGTGCAAAATAACCTAACTTCATGATTAAAAAAAAACACGAATTTAAAAAAATGTCATCATGTCATTTGTAAATAAATTTGCATTCTATTAAATATATGCAATGGTCTTGAGCCAGGACAATATCCCAGTTCAAAATATTTTTATTTTGCTTGTATATGCAGTCAGACGAATGTGTACACCGAATTCCATGATTCTAGCTGCGGCTATTTGGTTGGTATCATTTTTATCCCCTTTTTCCCATTTTACCCCCTTAAAAGTACGACTTTCTAAAATCTCTTTATTTTATGTGACTACGTAATTACACCGAATTCCATCATTCCAGCTGTAGCCGTTTAGTAGGTGTCATTTTTATCCCTATGTTCCCATTGTATCCCTTGAAAGTACGAATTTGGAAAAACTTTTATATTTTTCGCGTCTACGCAGTCAGAGGAATGTATACACTGATTTCATGATTCTAGCTGCGGTCATTTGGTTGGTACAATTTTTATCCCATTTTTCCATTTTAACCCCAAAAAGTAAGATTTTCGAAAAATTTATTAATATTACGTATCTACACAAACAGAGGAATGTATACACCGAATTTCATTATTTTAGATGCAGCCGTTTAGGTTAGGTTAGGCTGTTTCTAGCTGTTGTCGTTTGATAGGTACCATTTTTATACTTCTTTGTCCCATTTCACGAATAATATCACTTTATGGTGCACCTTTTTTTATAGGGGAAATGAAAAAAATGCTTAAATACTCTAAAATATTGGGGGTTATTATGGGTATTTTAGTCCTTGTGAAGGAAAAAAAATTTCCATTTGTGCCGATTTCGCCCAGTTGCAGTCCCAACCGATCTACGACTATAAGACGCATTTATTGAAAATTTGGACTTCCTAGCTCCTTTCGTTTAGATGCTAGCGTGATTCCAACAAGCGGACGGACATGGGTAGATCGTCTTAGAATTTTATGACGATCAAGAATACTTTATAGGATATCAGATCAAGGTGTTACAAACGGAATGACAAAGTTAGTATACCCCCATCCTGGAGGTAGAGTGTATAAAAATGACCACATGAAACATGAAAAATTCGAGACCGAAAACCAGGTAAACCGGGTTTTCTCATCTGCGACCGACCTCGGGTTTTTATAAATTGCGGTTTTCGGGATACCGGGAAATCCCGTCGGCCTCCTTCCCTATGAAAAAATATCTCTTTTACGGTGCAACTTTGACTGTAATATGCCATTTTTTATACCCTCCACCACAGGATGGGGGTATACTAAGTTTGTCATTCTGTTTGTAACACCTTGAATTATCGATCTGAGACCCTATAAAAAATTATATTATAAAATTCTAAGATCTAGCCATGTCCGTCCGTCTGTTGAATGCGAAAGGAACATGGAAGTCCACATTTTCCATAAATACGTCTTATAGTCGTAGACCGGTTGGGACTACAACTGAGCGAAATAGGTCCAAAAGGGAAAAATTTTTCCCTCACAAGGACTGAAAAACCCCTATTATTTAGAGTATTTCAGCATGTTTTTTCAATATGTCGGCGTATATTAACTTGATATTGAGTATGCACATTCCCCTTAAAGCGGAAACATGCACCATAAAGTAATTCTTATTCGTAGGGGGTGAAATGGAGCAAAAAGGGATAAAAATGGTACCTATCAAACGACAACAGCTAAAAACACGAAATTCGGTGTGTAATTCTTATTATTTTCTTCAAATTCGTACTTTTAAGGGATAAAATGGGAGTAGAGGGATAAAAATGGTACCAACCAAACAGGTGCACCTAGAATAATGAAAATCGATGTATACATTCCTATGATTGCGTAGACACGTAAAATTAAGGGATTTTTCGAAACTCGTACGTTTAGGGGGTAAAATGGGAAAGGGGGATACAAATTGTGCCAACGAAATGGCCACAGCTAGAGTAGTGAAATTTGGAGTATACATTCCTCTGACCATGCAGTCTCGCAAAATAAAAACGATTTTACCAAATTCTTACTTTTTTAAGACAAAAATGGGTATGGTCATGAAGTTAGGTTATCTTACTTTTGGAGGAGGATGGAGGAATGTTATCCCCCAATATTTAGGGTATTTACTTTTTGAATTGACTTGAAGTATTTTTTCAATATATATATATATATATAGAGTAAAAATATTGGTAGCCTTGCCTTATAAGCGTTGTTTCAAATAATTTTAATTAAAATATTTTTAATTTTATATTTATTTATAAAACAATTTTTTCATAATTTTTATTTTTTTGGTTTGGCTAATTAAAAATTTATCATTTTCCGGTAATCTTACTGCATTTCTACGAAAATTGGCAGCTTCTGTGGAGTGCAATCCATGGTGGAGGACATATAAAGTTCGGCCCGGCCGAACTTAATCCCGTTTTTACTTGTTTTTATCTGAAGTAGAAAATAAATACTTTATCAATGAAAAACAGTCCTATCTTTTCGATTGTTTTTTTTTTCATATAGGTTAAAATTTCTTTTATTTTAAGTCAAATAGAAAATTCTTTCTTTTATTTAAAGTATACAGGGGTTTCAGTCGACTACATTTAGTATTCACTAATTTTTTTAAATATAACACGTTATTTCTGCTCTGTAAATTTACAGGACTTCTGGAAATACACACACTCAGAAAGAAGTGAAGTTAAAATGAGCTTTAGGAAAATTCAACTTTGTATAGCGCTAAAGCAATATTGCCTCTTATGAAGTTCAAACTTTTCCTTGAAAGTAATACATGCTTTGAACTTGATTCTAGTTCAATTTTCCTCAAACCAAGTAAATATTTACTCAAACTGAGGAAAATTGTAGTAAGTTTTTCCTCAAACCAAGTACATTTTTACTAAATCTAAGTTAAATTTTGCTGAATTTTCCCCTGAAATCAATTAAATTTTAAATAAATTTAAGTAAAATTTTCCAAAAACTAAGTAATTTAGCTCGAACCAAGTAAAATTTTGCAAAACTAAGTAAAATTTTGCTGAGATTTTCCTAAAACTAAGTAAATTTGTACTCAAATCAAATAAATATTTAATTAAACTGAGGACAATTTTGCTTGATACAAAGAGAAAACATAAAAAAAGTTAATTGTAACTAAAAAATGGTTTTGCTCCAGTGTATCCAAAACTAATACAAAAAATGACAACATGAAATATTTCTCAAAAGTTTCATGATACCTCTGCCATAAAGAGTTGAGCTATTACTCCAAGATTGCTGCGAAGGCAAGATAGGCGCCTTCGCAGTGATTTTCTATATTAATACTTGAAGTATGTAAGAAATAAGTCTCTACAAACGAAAAAGAATTGCTTCTTAGATTAACATTCACGAATTTTCCAAACAATTTCAAGTGATTTTTTATAAGTTCATTAATACTGGCAGCAAACATATTAACTTAATTTTAGAAAAAACACATTCTTAGTTACAATTTCCTAAATGGAATTTTTTCCATACAAAAAATTTGATTTTTTTCTTACTTAAAACCTTGGAAATATTCTTCCACACAAGTATGAATTTACTCAATTGTAAGAATTTTTTTATTAGATATAAAGAAATATTTTTAAGTAAATTTACTACCCTATTTCTAGTAAAATAACTATTTACTACGGCTTTGAAAGAAGGAAACTCATACTTAGTTAGTTAGTTTATAGTATGGATTTTACTCAGATTTAGGAATGCTATTTTTCTGAGTACATATATTGTTTCTGATTTTTTTATAAGGAAAACCCGAAAATATAAATATATGGTCAGCAGCGGTAACTACCCCAGTCTACCAATGAAAAGCACGTGCAATTTCCTTAAATTGTGGAACTCTGTATCTCTGTCAAACTAAAGATGAAATTGGTATTTTATATTTATTTATAACTATTTGTCTAACTCTAAAACAGGGTAGACATCAGTAAAACTAACCAGTTTTCTATATTTTGTTTTATTTTAGGAAAATATACAAATGGCGTTCTATTACACTCTATTATATACATAATAGTAACATCAGATCTAGATGTCAAGAATGCGAAATTTTCACATAATTATACCATACATCCTATATTTCGTACGAGACGTTGTTTAAGTAAGTATATTCTCGTATGCGGTCAGTATTTTTCATATCGAAATGTCTACAAAATGTTTCTAAATGATCCATATACATAAATATATATTTTTTAATTTAGTTTTTTCGTTTGCATTTTTAAATAATAAATGTCACAATGCCATTTGTAAATAAATTTGCATTCTATTAAATATAGAAGCAAATTGGTCTTGAGCCAGGACAATATCCCAGTTCAAATCATATATTTTTTAATTTTTAGGTGATTGTAACATTTAAATGTTTTTAGGTTTTTGCGAAAATGTTTTGAGTTCTGGAACATAATGATCAATTTTTTCTATGTCAGTTAACGTTATCCGATGATTTAATTGATGATTTGATAAGATAAATAAAGCTGCATTACCCGATTTTCAAAAAATATGAAATTGTGGAAAAGGTGGATCGAAAACCAGGAATTAAACAAATTCTTAGATTTTTTCTGGTAGGATATAAAGGGAGGTATGTAAAATATATATGTGTATGGAAGGACTTCCATTTTGCTTAGCGCAGCACAGTGGTTCAGAATCAAAATCCATCGGCCAAAATTAAATAACTTTTGTTCTAGTAGATATTTTTAGTTCTGTAAAAAAACAAAATTAGACAAGGACCGTTGGATTATTTTCAGATATTAATATGAAAAATCGGACATATTTCAGAAATCGGCCCAAAGTTGACTACTTCTCGTATTTATCGATTTTAAAGAAAATTTAAATTTTTATTTTTTGTTTTTACGTATTTGTTCATAATGCGAAGAAAATTTTTTATTATTTTTTTGTATTACAGATTTTCACGTTTTTCAGATTTTGAAAATTGAAAAAACTTAATTTCTTTTTTTTTGACTTTGGCGAACAGTTTCTCACACATTTTAAGAGATTTTGCACTCAATTTGTTATTAGAAATTCTGGTTTATTCGCTTTATTATGACGCCAAAACTATGTTTGTGCCAAATATAGTTTGGTTGTAATGAATATTGTAAACAATATCCATTTTGAACAAATGTCTGACTTTGAACCAACACAACTTTTTTCCTTCAAAAGCCTTTAACGAAATATATACATATTTAGAAAGGCTGAAGGGTTCCCCGTTTTTGTAGGGTAACTTTTGCCTGCACGAAATTGCACCCTTGGAAGATAGGATACATTTAGTGCAAAAAGCCAGATTTTCTAGTTCCAAAACGCAATTTAGTCATTTTCGTCTCATTAATTTCTAAAAAGTAGGTACACAGATGTAAAATGATGAGTAAATTTCCTTTATCCTCGTGTTAAATTTTATAACAATCCGCGTTCATTTGCCGGAGATATGCCCAAAAAACCAAAATAATACCTGATTTAGCAGACAAATCGAATGAAAACTGCACACAGGCCTAATTTTTTGACTTCATCGAAATGTTTCTCACATATTTTAAGAGATTTTGCACTCAAATTGTTTTATTAGAAATAGTCGTTTATTAGCATTATTGTGGCGCCAAAACTATGTTTGTGCCAAATATAGTTTGTTTGTAATAAATATTTTAGAAAATATCCTTTTTGAACAAATGTTGAATTTGAACCAACACTACTTTTTTGCTTCAAAAGCTTTTGATGAAATATATACATATGTATTTGGGAAGGTTGAAGGGTTCATCGTTTTTTTCAGTGTAACTTTTTCCCACCCCAATTTTTTTTTTTTGCAAAAAGTCAGATTTTTTAGTCCCAAAACGCAATTTACTCATTTTCTTCTCATTAACATTAAAAATAATGATAAAATAATCCTTGGGACCTTGTCTAATTTTGGTTTTTTACAGAACTCAGAAGGAAACTTTACTCATACTTAGTTAATATTCCTACTTTTAAGGAAACTTTTAATGAACAGGAGTAAAATTGTTGAACTAAATTATAGTATGGATTTTACTCAGATTTAGGAATGTTATTTTTCTGAGTGCATATATTTTTTTTGAATTTTTTATAAGGAAAATCCAAAAATATAATTATATGGTCAGCAGCGGTAACTACCCCAGTCTACCACTGAAAAGCACGTTCTTTAAATTGTGGAGCTCTGTATCTCTGTCAAACTAAGGATGAAATTGGTATTTAATATTTATTTATAACTATTTGTCTAACTCTAAAACAGGGTAGAAATCAGTAAAACGAAACATTTTTCTATATTTTGTTTTATTTTAGGAAAATATACAAATGCCTGATTTAGCAGATAAATCGAATTACTGCATGAAAACTGCACACAGGCCTTTTTTGAATTCATCGAAAAGTTTCTCACCTATTTTAAGAGATTTTGCACTCAAATTTTTTATCAGAAATTGTTGTTTCTTAGCTTTATTATGGCGCCAAAACTATGTTTGTGCCAAATATAGTTTGTTTGTAATAAATATTAAAAAAATATCCTTTTTGAACAAATGTCTGAATTTGAACCAATACTACTTTTTTCCTTCAAAAGCTTTTGATGAAATATATAAAGGGTGTTTTTTATTGGGGTATAGAACTTTAAGTTGGCATCACTTTTTTAACTGGCGGCCATTTTGTCAGCTGTCAAGTGATTAATATTTAGTTTGGTTTGCCATTTCATTCGAAGTTCACCGCAAGCTCCGTCCATATGGTCGACATAATCGTCCATCAGAGCAATTAATTCGGTTAACCATGGATCGTTTTCGCACTACGTTTACTCTATGTGATAATACGCATCCGCAGAGACGTCGAACAGTGCGCACCGAAGAAACAATTGACGCTGTAGAGCAAAGTGTTGAAGAGGACCCGAATGAATCGATTCGCCACCGTGCACAGCAATTGGAGTGGTTGAAAATTGGACCTGTAGAATTGGCTATATTCGAGCCAGCAGCGGCGGCCACATGCCCGAAATCATATTTAAACATTAATGGCATAAAATTATCCTTCCAATAAAGCCAAATTGATGGACATTAAAACGATTTTCTTGTGTTTTATTTCAATTCGAAGTTCTATACCTCAATAAAAAACACCCTTTACATATTTGAAAAGACTGAAGGGTTCCTCGATTTTTCAGGGTAAGTTTTGCCCACCCCGATTTGTTTTTGCAAAAAGTCCGATTTTTTTAGTTCCAAAACGCAATTTACTCATTTTCTTCACATTAACTTCTGAAAATAATGTTAAAATAATCCTTGGGACCTTGTCTAGTTTTGGTTTTTTACAGAACTCAAAAATATTGAATTTTGGCCGATGGAATTTATATCGGATTTATATCAAACAAAGCTTATGCCACATTGTGTGCCACAAGTGGTGTGGCAATATCGCCCATATTCCAAGTATATAAAACGTGCCTAAAAGCATTGCCAAAGTTTAAATTTCAGTGTATTTCAACCATTCGTATATAAGTTATAAAAGCTTTAATTTTAGGTAGGTTTAAGTGATTTGTATGAGAAGTACTAGAAGGGGCGTGGCAAAACTCGCCATATCCTGCACACTTTATCATATACCAAAATATTGCTAATTCCGAATATCCGTGTGGAAGTTTCATTGGTTTTTATTTAACATAGGAATATGTTCCATTTGTGTGGTTGGTACCAGAGAATTTGTGTACGTGAGATAATGGATTTTCAAAATTTGTACTTTTGGAATTAAAATAGGATGAAAACGCAACCAACTGTAAGACTTGATATCTACCAATATTTATGGACTATAAACTTTTATATATATACTTTTTGAATTGACTTGCAGTATTACTTTGATATACATATATAGTATAAACGTATTCGTAGCGTCCATCTTCGAACTTAAACTAAGTTTGGAAAAAAATATTACCATGTGAAAAGTTTGAATAAATTTCATAACTCCTTTCGACAGTTATCGTGTACACCAGCCAGACAGAAGGACGGAGGGCATGACTCAACCACTTAAAATGTCATGAAACTGATTTGGCCCAAACATACATAGGGTCTTAAGTCACTCCTTCAATGCGTTACACTTTTTTCTATCCCAAATGATAAATACCCTCCTACTCTGTAGAGGGTATAAAAAATTGGAAAAAATATGTTAATCTATTTTTAGTAGCTAACATTTTAATAAAGAAGACAATGTATATGAACATTTCTCCAGAAAGGTCCACCATGTTAACTAATATTGTTTCTGACTTGTATTAGTAAACGATAATATAATTAAATTAAAAAGTTCAAAGCGCAGCTTAGTTACAATGATGAACATACGGACTGAAAACTTGCATTCATGTTTTATTCACTTTTTGTACCCTCCACCTCCTGGATGGGGGTATACTAACTTTGTCATTCCGTTTGTAATACCTTGATAAAATCGACCTGAGACCCTATAAAGTATATATATTCTTGATCGTCATAAAATTCTAAGACGATCTAGCTATGTTCGCCCTTCTGTCTGTTGAAAACACGCTAGCATCTAAACGAAAGGAGCTAAGACGTCCAAATTTTCCATAATGCGGAGAAATCGGCCCAAAGGGAAAAATCCCTCACAAGGACTGAAAATACCCATAAAACCCCTAATATTTTAGAGTATTTAAGCATGTTAGTTATATATGTCTACTTGTACTTACTTGATATTGGGTATGCGCATTCCCCCTACAACAAAAACGTGCACCATAAAGTGATTCTTATTTGTAGGAGGTGAAATGGGGCAAAAAGGGATAAAAATGGTACCTATCAAACGACAACAGCTAGAAACACGAAATTCTGTGTGTACATTCCTCTAAATGAATGGATACATAATATAAAAGTATTTTTTCCAAATTCGTACTTTTAAGGGGTAAAATAGGAATAAAGGGATAAAACCAAACGGCTGCTCCTAGAATTTTGAAATTCGGTTTATGCATTCCTCTGATTGCGTGGACACGTAAAATAAAGGGATTTTTCAAAATTCGTTAAAATGGAAAAAGGGGATTAAAATGGAAAAAGGGGATAAAAATTGTACCAACTAAATGCCCGCAGCTAGAGTCATGGAATTCGTAGTATACATTCCTCTGACTGCGAGGCACGAAGAATATAAGATTTTTCAAAATTCGTACTCTCAAGGGATATAATGGGAACAGAGGTTTAAAAATGGTACCAACCAAACGGCTGCACCTAGAATTTTGAAATTCGTTTTATACATTCCTCTAATTGCGTGGACGCGTAAAATAAAGAGATTTTAGAAAGTCGTACTCTTAAGGGCGTAAAATAGGAAAAAAGGGATAAAAAGGTTCCAACCAAATGGCAGCAGCTAGAATCATGGAATTAGGTGTAGACATTCCTCTGACTGCATGCATAGACACGTAAAATAAAAAGATTTTTCAAAATTCGTACTTTTATACTTTTACGACAAAATTTGGTTGAATCATGAAGTTAGGTTATCCTGCACTGTGTACGTGAGATAATGGATTTTCAGAATTTGTACTTTAGGAATTAAAATAGGATGGAAACGCAACCAACTGTAAGACTTGATATCTACCAATATTTATGGACTATAAACTTTTATATATGTATATACTTTTTGAATTGACTTGCAGTATTACTTTGATATACATATATAGTATAAACGTATTTGTAGCCTTGCGGTATAAACGTGGTTTGAAATAATAAAAATATTATATTTATTTATAAAATTATTTTATCAAAATTTCAATTTGGTTTGGTTTGTCTATATCAAAAATTGGCATTTTCTATTAATGCTACTGAACTTCTTCGAAAATCGACAGCCTCTGTGGAATGCTATCCATGGTGAAGGTTATATAAGGTTCGGCCCGGCCGAACTTGTTTATTTTTAAAACCTTTTTTTCTTGAGCAATGTTGCAAATGCTATAAAAACTGTTTGAAATAAATATATTTCCCTTCTCATATAGATAGATTTTGCAGATACCCCTGAATATGATTGAAAATTTTAATCGAAATATTGGGAAAAGGGATAATGTGAAATAATAATTCTATAAATATAATTTTTAATATAGGCTTTCAGCCAGTACAAAACAAAACAAAATTAGACATTTAGGAGGCCAACGATATCCTTACAACATAAAATTTGTTTTTAAATATTGTAAATATTTTCTACAAAAAATATATAAATTTAGAGACGTTTTGTAAACTCTTCAAGTTACAAAATTCTGACCCTATATTATTGATTTAAATTATGTAATTTTGTATTTCAGATTCTAACAGCAGTTCGGACTGCTGTATGATATTTATCGATGAGCAGTCTCGTATTTATCAAAATTGGAATGATTTTGTGAATAATAACGAATTGCCTATTGGCACCATGGTAGCTCCGGCCAATGGCTGTTATACACTAAATAATAATAATGTGGTATGAAAAACGATACGATTCGATTTATAGCATACATCTACTTTTCGATTTGATTGTAGGTTCAATTGGAGTGCGCATTAACACCTGCTTACCATCGAAAGTCCCTAGCGAAAATGGATACATTAATCTCAGCCGCTTCTATGGTCGGCCAGGCAACCACCTTCCTTCATCCGGCCTTTTCTCTTGTGACCATTGGAGCCAAAACCTATGAGACTATACGGGATTATCATAAGATGTCCGATAAAGTTCAACATGGGACGGCAACAAGAACGTCAGCGAATTTGAATTTAAGCGGAAATGTTATTTGCCTGACATCGTCGGTTGTAACATTGGGTGCGTATATGGCTGTGCCACAGGGTGGAGCACTTTCATTTGTAAGTAAAGATTTGTTTAAGTTATAAATTATACAGACAACGTACGAATTTATCAAAATTGAATTAAATTGTTTTCTCTGGCGAATTATGCATGTATTCGATCCTGGAATTATGTGATATTCCATTTGAATTGAAGTCTCATTAATTGTAAACATTCAATTATCATTTCAATCGAAATTACTGTGGTGAAGCTTGATAGTTCGACCAGGTACCAGGTTCAACTATTACACCGTACGATAATTAAATAAATGTCATTACACTTGAACCGGATGATATATTACGTCTGAAACTGTAGGCAAGTTGTAGTTGTTTAATTCTAAACTAATACAGATAGAAGCATGGAATTTAAAGTATTTTTAACAGATATTGTTTTTTTAACAGATATTATTTAATTTGAAACTTATATCGGTATCGTAGGGTGCGAATAAGCATTGAAAATAATTATTTCAAAAATAAAAAATAAAGGACCACAAAGTATTATTATTATTTTTTTCAAATAATTATTTTGAATACTTATTCGCACCCTACGATACCGATATAAGTTTCAAATTAAAGAGGACAATATCCGTGGAAAACACTTCAAATTCCATGCTGCTATATGTATTAGTTTAGCATTAACAACCATTTCAAGTTTCCCCTTATTTTTTTAATTTATTCATATTTCACTTTTTAAGACAGGACTCTTAAATTGGTTTTTAATGCTAAACTACAACCGATAGAAGCATGTTATTTAAAGTATTTTTAATAGACATTCTCCTCTTTAACTTGACATTTATATCGGTATCGTAGGGTGCGAATAAGTATTCAAGATAATTATTTGATAAAATTTACACCATAAAAGGACTAGAAAGTATCAAAGGATACATTTTATCAAATAATTATTTGCAATACTTATTCGCACCCTACGATACCGATATAAGTGTAAATTTAAAGAGGAGAATATCTGTTAAAAATACTTCAAATTCCACACTCATGGAAGTATTATTTTAGCATTAATAACCAATTTGAGTTTCCCTTCTTGAAAAGCCAATTGTGAATAAACTAAAACATTAAGGTCAATCTGAAATGGTTTTTAATGCTAAACTAATACAGATAGAAGCATGAAATTTGAAGTATTTTCAATAGATATTGTTCTCCTTAAGTTGAAACATATATCGGTATCGTAGGGTGGGAAGAAGTATACAAAATAATTATATGAAAAAAAAATATTCTTTGATACTTTGTAGTCCTTTTAAGGGGCAAATTTTTTAAATAATTATTTTGAATGCTTATTAGCACCCTGCAATACCGATATTAGTTTCAAATTGAAGAGGTCAATTTGTGTTAAAAATACTTTAAATTTAATGTTTCTATCTGTACTACTTTAGCATTAACAATCTGTTTAAATTTTCCGCTTAGTTTTTTAGTGTATTCATAATTTACTTTTAAGAGGGGAAAATTAAATTGATTGTTAATGCTAAACTAATACAGATAGAAGCATGGAATTTAAAGTATTTTTAACAGATATTGTCCTCTTTAGTTTGATATGTATATCAAATTAAATAAGCATTCAAAATAATTATTTAAAACAATTTGCCCATTAAAAGGACTACAAAGTACCAAAGGATAAATTTTTCCAAATAATTATTTTGAATACTTATTCGCAACCTACGATACCGATAACAGTTTCAAATTAAAGAGTACACTATCTGCTAAAAATAATTTAAATTCAAAATTCAATAATTATTTTCCCCCTTAGTTTTTTAGTGTATTCATAATTTACTTTTAAGAGGGGAAACTCAAATTGGTTGTTCATGCTAAACTAATACAGATAGAAGCATGGAATTTAAAGTATTTTTAACAGACATTGCCCTCTTTAATTTAATATTTATATTGGTATCGTAGGATGCGAATAAGCAATCAAAATAATTATTTAAAAAATTTGCCCATTAAAATGACTACAAAAGTACCAAAGGATAATTTTTTCCAAATAATTATTTTGAATACTTATTCGCACCCTACGATACCGATAATATTTTCAAATTAAAGAGAACACTATCTGTTAAAAATAATTTAAATTCAATGTATTAAATTCAATATATTAGTTTAGCATTAACAACCATTTTAAATTTTGTTATTATTATTATATTTCTATGTAATACTTGTGTTCAACAATATCATGTTTGTTTTATATATTTTTGTAGACTGCTGGCATGTCAATACAAGCGATCAATAGTGCTGCCACTGTAATCAACTGTACAAAATTCATATTAACAACCTACGATATCTTTACGGTAAGCAAAGTATAAAATTTAATTGATCATGTTATCAATTAACATTATTTTAATATAAATACACAATTTAAAAAACTTCAGAGATATTTTATGGATGAAGATGAGCTAAACTTCAGCGATCTTGTGGCTTTTGGATCATCATTATTGCTATTAACACACTCCATCAATAATATGGCAATAATATCCCAATTGGGAAATGTAGGTGGTAATACACTGCGGAGCTTGCTGCAAACTAAAATTAAGTAAGTCTGACCAGAAGTAAATTGTGGAAAGAGGTTTGTTTTTATGATCTGTAAAATATTAGTTTCGAACTCAAACATTCTCTTCATATTATCAGAAGATGTAGGATGAAAAAATTTTCCATTCCATTCCCACTGTAATTGGAAGTGTGGCAAAGTAATTGAATGATCGTTTCCATTTGAAATTGAGAAAATATAAAATTAAATATAGATGGATTTTATTTCTAAATTTTGAAAAGGATGTGAAGATAAGTTAAATACATCCCACAACCCTATTTAGCTTGTGGAACGTATATAAAAAATATTTTTTTCATAAAAACACTAAAAATAATAAAAATAAAAAGAATTATACAATTATTTTTAACAATATTTTCCGTTCCAATAATTTGAATGTATCGCATCAGTCAAAAGTCCAAAAACTATACAAAATAGGCCATATTAGCCGATGAATTGATGTGACATTCAAGAACCGATATCTCGAAAACTAGAATACATGAATCGGATATTTCAAAGCCAATTATTTAGTCCTTGGTAAGGAGAATATTTGCCAAAGAATATATCCTTACCAAGGGCTAACTAATTGCCTTTTGGAATTACCGATTAATTTATTCTAGTTTTCGAGATATTGGACAATCAAAATTCTATATTATATTTTATATACTCGTTATCGTAAAAGCTATATATCTCCGATCTCAAACTAAATTTGGACCAGGACTTTTTGGCAAATATTCTCCTTACGAAGGCCTAAATAACTGCATTTGGAATACCTGATTCATGTATTCCAGTTTTTGAGATATCGGATAATCAAAATTCTTTATATATATATCCGATATCTTAAAAGCTATATATGTATCTCTGATCTCAAACGCAATTTCGACCAGGACTTTTTTGGCAAATATTCTCTTTAACAAGGGCTAAATAACTGCCTTGGGAATACCTGATTCTTGTATTCTAGTTTTCGAGATATCGGCTCTTCAATGTCATATCAATACATGGGCTAATATGGCCTATTTTGTATAGTTTTTGGACTTTTGACTGGACTGATTCGATGCATTCAAATTATTGGAACGGAAAATATTGTTCATAAATAATATTACATAATTATTTATATTATTTTTAGTGTGTTTACGAAAAAAAATATTTTTTTTTTAAATGAGTTTGAGTCTTGGGTGTGGGACGTATTTAACTTACGAATTTATCTTCATACTCTTAATTTTGAATTGAGGGACAAGAAATGATCATGAGATTTGTTATTTGAAATGAAGCAATTACCAAAGGCTAAATATCGCGAATGTTACACTGAAATAAATAACTTCTTGCGTTGCATCAATGAAACAATAAAAAATTGTCATTTTATTAATAAAAGATTAATGGGATGTTCGTCAATATCATTTTTGGTAATGAAGTAATTTCATAGACAAGTGCATTTTTTCAGTATTTTCTTTCCTCATTCTGTTGCCCCTTAAAAGGACTACAAAGTTTGCATAGATAAGGGGATGTAATTTAAAAAAAATGTTTTCTGTCTAAGAAAACAAAACGATCTAGAACCTGACTAAATCGAAACAACAAAAACGAAAAAAAATTATGTTAGTATTCGAAAAATGCACCTCATTTAACATAAATGGTTAAAATTTGATTTTTGACAATAGACGGAAAATAATTCTCAAAAACTCTGTTTTTTTAAGTTTCGTATTTTATTTGGATTTTGAAAAAAAAAAATAGAACTAAAAAATTTCCAGACAGAGTTTGAAAGCATCGTGCAGTTGTCCACAAAAATTTCCCTTTTTGATTACGTCTACTTTGCTTGAAATTTGATATGCGCATGATTTTTATTTATAGGGGGTGAAATGGGCCAAAAAGGGATAAAAATGGTACATATCAAACGACAAAAGCTAGTAAATACATAATATAAAAGTGTTTTTTTCCAAATTCGTACTTTTAAGGGGTAAAATGAGAATATAGGGATAAAAGTGGTACCAACCGAACGGCTGCACCTAAAATAATGAAATTCGGTATAAACAATCCTCTGGTTGCGTAAACACGTACAATAAAAGATTTTACGAAATTCGTACTTTTAGGGGGTAAAATGAAACAAAAAAAAACGAGGAAAAAAATGGTACCAGTCAAATGACGGCAGCTAGAATCATGAAATTCGGAGAAACTATTCTAAAACTAAAAGGTTTTTCCAAATTCGTACTTTCAAGGCAATCAATAGGAACAGAGGGATAAAAATGGTACCAACTAAACAGCTACAGCTAGAATGATGAAATTCGGTGTGTACATCTCTCTAATTGTGTAGACAACTTAAATAAAAATAATTTCGAAAGTCGTACTTTTAAGGGGGTAAAAGGGGAAAAAGGGGATACAAATGATACCAACCAAATAGCAAAAGCTAGAATCATGAAAATCGGTTTATACATTCCACCGACGAAAAATAAAGAGATTTTTCCAAATTCGTACTTTTTACTGTTACGGCAAAAATTTGTTGAATCATGAAGTTAGGTTATCTTGCACTGTGTACCTGTGCGAGAAAACGGATTTTCAAAATTTTTACTTTAGAAATTAAATTAGGATGGAAATACAACCAAGTAGTATTATTATTATGAAGTATTATTTCCATATATATATAAAATAATTAATTATTAAAATAATTAAAATTTTATATTTATTTCTAAAATTATTTTTTTCAATATTTTTATTTGTTTTGATTTGGCTATATGAACAATAATATTTTACTGTAATGTTACTGCACTTCTACGAAAATCGACAGCCTTTGTGGAATGCAATCCATGGTGGGCCGGCCGAACATAACGCCGTTTTTATTTGTTTTCTCTTATTCTCTAATGTAAAATTCTTTGATATATCACTAATCATTGTCGTCCTTTCACTCTCTCTCTCTCTCCTCATTCCCTATAGAGCTGGTCTTTCTTTAGTTGCGGAAGAAGCGGTACGATTCGCAGATCAATATGGTGGTAATTACGATATCATACGTCTCGTCAACGATATACCGTACAGAGATGTGCTACGCAATACCCACACCATTTATAAAAGTCTTACATGCACCGGTTTCTTAACAACAATCTCAGCTCTCGGCGTGGTAGCTATGGAGGTAGCACCAGGTCTCGCCGTCCAAGTTACGGATAAAGAGATTACCCAACTGGATTTTGTTGAGTTAACCAAACACTTTGGATCGAAATTTGTCCGACATATTGCAAATTCGGACAACTTAATTGATGTGCTCAATGCGATGGGCATATATTTTTCAGAGGCGGTAGTTCAATTGCTATGCCAGCAAACGCGCCAATTTATCGATACAGCTGTCGAGGCGATCGATAAGGAGCAAAGTACTTTGCTAACAACGGAAATGATCTTGTTCAAAATGTTTTCATTTGCGGCGAAAAACTATAAGGATTTGAGCTTCGAGTTTTTGGACAAGAAGAGGGATGATCTGATACAGGGTGTTACAAAATACTTTCAATCGTTCAATCCGAAACCCTCATCAGACCTTGATGATAGTGCAAAACATAGTTGTGATGTCTGTGGTGGTTATTTTTATTTAACAAACTTATAATTAAATAGAGGAGGAAGATGTGAATGTGCTGTGATTGTCTATTAATTAATTTTAGCTTTAATTCTCTTTCTTAGCTTTACTTTAAACTCTGGTTATCAATGCTCTGTAATTGATTTGCTTGCAATTGCGGCGTAAAGCAAGTAAATCAAATTCTATTTTAGATGATTTATATTGTGATAATTCTAAATTTTAATTATAATAAACATTATTCAATTATAATAAAAAAATAGAACGTTCTATGCAGTTTTGTTTCAGTATTGACTTTGTTGCTTGTTATTACAATAATACAACCTGTGCAAGAACATATACACATGACATGTTGAAGAAATGTGTACTCTGTTTTTCGTTTGGTGATCTTTTCTCCTTTTTACAGGATTTTTAATTTCCAATGGATATAAATGTTTAAATAATTTATGTTCATTTTTTAACGAGTCATATAAAAGCGACTCAACACAGATAAAGGCAGGTGTAAAAGGAATTGTAGTATTTTTTAAAATTTTGCTCTGTAGGCGGAGAGGGTGTGGCAAAAGGCTATTGAGAGCTATGGCTGAAAAATGATACATATATATCTGATCGAGAGAGAACATTTTTGAGGCGAATATAATATTTTCGTTTTGAGGGCGTGGTAAAGGTTTTATGAGCACTAGAAGGCTGCAATTGGTACGTATGTCGAATTTCGTTTTGTGGGCGGTTGGGCGTGGCAAAGGTGTTTTGAGAACTGGTCGCGAGAGTGAATAATTTAATAAAAGATGTTGATCTTCCGATTTGTGAATGTAGGGGCGTGGTAAAAGTGGTTTTGGAAACTAACAGACTGTAAGTTTGTCAATACAGGTGCATAGACGAGATACAAATGTTGACAAAGAAAAATATTAGTTTTACTTCTACGGTGGTATTGTGCCATTCTTAATCTGGCTTTAAATAAAGTTTTTGTATGTTTTTGATGTAAGGCCTTTAGAACAATTTATGTCAAAAACAAGTAAGTTTCAGTCGGATCAACCTATTCATGAATGAAATGAATTACGCATGAAATTGATTAAATTTTACTTAGAACCTGATTATTTGTATGGGCTTAGTGGATTTCAGTTGTAAAGGGTTTATTTTTACCTAGGATACGGATAATTGTGTGGGAGGTAATATCAAATATCAAATTGCAACTGATTTCGACAATCCATATGGATGTTATATAGGTTTATTTTACCAAAGTTTACGCCAATTCAAACTTCAAATAAGTTTTGGGAAAAATATTCCTAAAGTTTAAGTATATTCCTTAAACCCCTTCGAAGGTTATCGTATACACCAGCCAGACAGACTTTTTAAGAATCTGTCCATCTATAGTTGTAATCGTAACTATCCGATCCTAACCAAAATTGGCACAAATAAGTTTTGGGGATCAAGGACGGACGCTATTTAATTTTAAGTAAATCGGTTCCCATACAAATATTGCTTCCTAATTGACTTTTTCCGCTCTAGGAACCACCTATTGTACCCGATTTTCTTTACATTTAGCACATAGAGTTATAATCTAACTAGAAACACCTGTGGTAAAAGTGGGTAAGATCGGTTCAGATTTAGATATAGTCCTCATACAAATGTCGCTTCCGATTTGACTTTTTCCGCTGTAGAAAGCATATCTTAGTCCAACACCTTATAATCCAATTAGAAAGACCTATGGAGAAAAAATTCTTCCCGATTTCATTTTTTACCGAATTGAATTGCAATGGAATTGCACCTTTCTTCCTACATTTTTGTCCATGCTTCTATAATTATGTG
Organism: Polietes domitor; assembly: GCA_947397865.1. Classification (NCBI taxonomy): domain Eukaryota; kingdom Metazoa; phylum Arthropoda; class Insecta; order Diptera; family Muscidae; genus Polietes; species Polietes domitor. The sequence continues at coordinate 80,450,933 of OX377621.1, read as the reverse complement.
CCAAATTCAATTTATATTGAATTCAAACCACCTTGGGATTATTGTCCTGCTAGAAGACATAAGGGACATTTCATATTCTGCATACGCAAGCATAATATTATGCAGTTTGTCGAAGTATTGGGTAGAGTCTGTGGTAGTTCTGGCCCAAAGTATTGTCCCAACTCTATAATATGGAAAACACGCCCAAGCCATTACGCTTTATCCTTCATGTTTCACAGTTCTAGCTAGTAGGTAGAAGTATTCTGTCTTCTGTGGATGTCTTACAAACTGTCGAGACACTGCCCCACCATACAAAACCATTAGCACGGAAGGATACATTTGATATCGGATTTCGGGGTTTCGATTTGTGGGCGTAGTGGCGTGGCGAAAGTGGTTTTGACGGATTGCAGGGTGTTAACTGATCACCAAAAGAACGGTTTGTATCTAGTCTTAGGATTTTCAATTTGCGGGTGGAGGGATGTAGTCGAGGAGTATTTAGAGCCAGAATTCAAAATCTTTTTTCTCAAAATTTTGAGTTCTGCTGAAGACTTCAGCACAACCTTTGGTCTTAAACCAAACCTTAGAATTCCAAAGTTATTGGATTTTAAGTACCCAACAAAAAAAACTTGGAAGTAGTTGATAATGAATGACATTATCATTACTCCAAAATAATACTTCCAAACAAATTCATTCTAAATAGTTTCTCAAAAGCAAATATATTTGTCATCTAATGAAGTCATTCAAACGCACTTCCAAAAAATAGTTTAACACTTATACCCAGCAATAAAATGGAAGTATTTCCAAATGAATGGCACTTTCATTGCTCCTGAATCATTTTTTATTGGATAATGTTGGAGCGTCATAAAAATACTGTACTAATGGAACCATTTTTCGCAGATGAAGATGGAACTATTGTTATAAATTGAGAACATTTTAAGAATATAAAATGTTGGTTAAATTTATAACAAAAATTATATCTTAATAATGTATGTATATAATCTTTTATCAGAAAAAGTGGTTATTGAAATCATTTAAAGAAAAAGTCTCACTAACCAATCTCACTTGCAATCATCGAATTTACATACCACCGCTGTAGCTGGCGTTTTTAATTTAGGGAGTGACTGCTTATGTAGTGATTATCCTATATAATATTAAATAGAGGATAATTTAAAAAATACAATCGTGTTAATTTTCAAAGTTCTGGGCAGAACACTGAGAATCATATACCAAAATGTTTTTTAAACCGGAGAGAGAAGAATTCGACAAGAGAAACAAAAACTATCGCAGATCAGAATGTTCCAGAGAGAACTTCTTTCAAAGAAAATACAACATGTGTTCAAACACTACTATATAAGTATATAACTTAAAACGAAATATATTTTTAAAAATATTTGTGTTGCTTTTGAAATGTGATAAAATATTAAATATTACCAAATACGCCTGTCCAATTAGAGTTTTATTAAAAGTAAAATTAAACCAAAGCAATGTTAAGTCTGTTTTAAGAAGGATTCCTAGAGGAATTTGTTTCACTGCATTTTCATTACTTCACTGCATTACATTACTTCACTGCATTTCATTAATCGAACACTGGGTCAAAATGGGCTAATATAGAGAAGTGATTCACAACGTATCCAAAAATTAATAACTTTCACCTATGAAAAAATGTCATGTAAGCATCGAACATGGAGTGCTTTTAAACACTCATTCGATCGAAGTGATGGAGATCATTGAAAGGAATGGGTTCATTTCTTCCAACGACAGCCCTATGTTAAAGTCATGTATCCGTTCAAAAAAGAATTAGTTTCATATCATATTTTCACCAGTTGAACCCATGTTTAACCACTTCACCGCCATGTTATTTTTTGCTGGGAATATATTCAAACTTTTTTCGATTATATTCTCCTCTCCATTAATGTACTTGGATATACGACCATAAAATCGATATGGTGGATTATTATGGTCCAACCTAAATCCCTATAACGATACATATGTACCTTTGCGGGTTTAGGGAATTATCATAAAAATGTATGTGATCGAAATTAACCGCAGCGGCAGACCGTGCCGATTTAGGTTGTACCCTCAGTTTGAGTCTTAATAGCAGCCCTGTTTTTGTCAACATGAGCTATTTGCCATCACTGGTTTCTCTTCTTTCCACATCAGCTGTCCCACCAGCAATCATAACAAAAACAAAAACCGTGTATTAAAATGAGCCGGTGGAAAATATTAATTAGTTTTTTCATAATTGCATCCGCTCAATGCCATGGCTCGTATGTGGCCATAGAGCAATGTCCAGGTTCGGACGTCAACCGGATCAGACAACAAGTACAACATAATGAAATATCGCTGATTTTCTACTATACTCGTTGGAGTGCCGACAGTTTGGAGGCTTTAAGAGAATACAATGATGTGGCAGTGTTTTATAGCGATAAGATATATTTCTCGTCCATCGACTGCTGGCATTTAGCATGCAATTGTTCGAGGGCCTTAACCACGACGGTGGGTTCGGGTTTGCCACACAAATGGCCAACCCTAATGGCCTATTATGGCAGACGAGGTCAACTACACATTCAGTACCATGGCTTGTGGTCGTTCAAGGATATGCAGCAGTTTGTTCATAATTTAGTGCAACCTTTGGAGAGAGTGCGTACAAATGAGGACTTGGAGAGAATGCGACTAGTCTCTGATGCTGTTGTGATGGGCGTCTTTGAAACGCCCGATTGCAGAGAGTATAAACAGTACCTAATGGCGGCGTTGAAATGGTTGGAAAGTGATCCACTAAGAACGTATCGCTTCACAGTGGTATTTGCTAAAAATAAAACGACATCCAGAGGTCTGCTGAAAGATGTCAAGGTTCCAAATCTACTATTTATGGGAGCTTCAGATACCAAACAATTTAGGGAGGTACGCGACCATATATGGAATGCTAGTAATATACTGATTTGGCTCCATAGAGAACTGAAAGCAGATCTCAGCCGTATGCATGGCTATGCGACACCAATAACAATAGCGCAAAAACTAACAAAAAATGCTGTTTTGGCCATTTTTGTCAATGATCCTGCACGATTTTTCAGTTACATGGAACCACATGTATGTCCAGAAAGACCTTATAGCGCCATCGCTTTGGAATGCTCGAGACTGTTGAAAAGATCAACACTGAAAGGATATTTTGAAGCTTTCCGGATACAACATATTTTGGAAAATCTTAAAATTTACTCAGACCACCAGCAGTGTTATTATAATGTTGAGGCACTGTTTAACAATCTAGCAGATTACTATCACGCCAATAGGTACTTGAAGTACTTAATTGCAAATTTGGCATATCCCTCCTCCAAGGGCGTGAAGAACATTAATGCTCACATAGTGGAATTGCAAAATTTCCACCACGTCACAAATTGTTTGAATAGTGACGTCAGCACTTCAAACTCTCTAGAGATGGGCGTAGTAAAGCAATTGCAAATTATGGTCGATAGCGATATGACATTATTTAAAAGCAATCGCACTATGTCGGTTGTCTTATTGGATACTGAGCGTTATAAAGATTATTTGCAAAGTTTAGACATAGTGCCGAAAGCACAAAGCATGGCTACCGCTGTTATAATTGATATGAAACAAGAAATCAAATTTCTTTTGGCTGATAATTTTGATATTGCAAACTTAAGAGAGTTTGTGCATCACTTCTACAAAAATAATTTGTTGCCCTACTATCGATCTGAGGATATGCAACAGCAGGGTGGCTCAAATAGAAAAATGTTGAACACGCCGCCGCATGATGCCGACTATGCGCTAAAGAATCTAAATCGCTTTATGTTTCTCAATCATCTACAATATTCTCACAATCAAACTTTAATACTTCTCATACATTCTCCGGAATGTGCACTTTGCGGCACGTTGCAGCATACCTTTATACAAATGGCATCAGCCTTGCGGCATCTCTCACCTGAACTGCAGTTTGTTAGAATCAATGCGCTGCTGAACGATTTGCCGTGGCAGTTTAATATGGCCTCTTTGCCGGCACTCTTGGTCTTTCCCAAGAATCACTTTGGGGAGACTCGTCTGTTTCCCTCGCATTCCAAACCACCAGATTTCCAAAGTGTTTTTGCATTTATTTTGAATCAGCTCTGCCCTGAAGATCAGATAAAAATTATTGTGACCTTCTGTCAGAGTCCAGCATTAGCGTCGAGTCATTCCCAGTCTTGTTGGCAGTTTGCGAAAACTCTCCTCATGCAACATATTGGCAAACATTTGCACTATTGGCAATTGTTTGAAAACGAACGAAGTTTAATATTCGAACGTTTGCGTGCCTTTAAGGATATGAGTTTAGATGTACAACGTAATTTACGACTGTAGTTGTTAAGTTTACTTCAAAATTATAAAGGTCTCTCATTTTAAATGTAATAAATGGACTTAGTAATTAAGTAAAAAAAATTAAACAGACTGTTCATTTTTTCCAAATAAAAATAAGCTAATTTTCTGTAGGAGAGCGGAAGTTCGAACAATACTAGGCCATCATCTAAATATTCAAGAAATGTGGTAGAAGATTCTGAATTGGTGTATCTTTTGAAGTTATTGCGGGGGATACAATTAAGTACTGTGAAAGCTCTGTTTGCGGACAGCTCCCGTGAGCGAACATCTCCCTTGTGCGTACAAATTTTGCTTTCAAATGCCCATTCCGCTCTACTAAACGGACATCACCACTTTAAAACCCCTGCGGAGAAAAAAAGAGCTTTCAAAATCAATCTTCGATTGAAAAACTACTCGGTATAATGAGAATTATTTAGTTCAATGATAATTATTTACAAAATATCGATTTGGAACCAGATTTCGTTGCATTAGATGTTTAACTTCATAATATCAGTTCTTTAATGTTAATGTTATTTATTATTATATACAAATGTGATTTAAGTATACAATTTATGAACAAAAATAGAAGATTAATGAAATTCCAAAACTTTTGAAGAAAAATTGTAAACCCTTTAGGTAATTGTGCTATAGAGGTTCTTATGATATACTTTCACAAGATAGATATCAAAACCTTAAGAGTTTATCTTCAACGTTTTTTTTTTACAAAAATACGATACGTTGTTCGCAGTTTACTAAGTTAAATATTACATTTTTATGGTCATACCAACTTTATGTGATATTTTTCTATTGTTTATATTATTTATATGAAGATAACTGAATGAATTTGTCAAACAAAAATTTGGGCTGGCAATATTGTTATTGTGCCATGGGCTGGCTTTTGAAAATCCGATTCGACTGCCATTGTGCAGCCCAATTGAATCACATACACAATTTCCCACGTTCAAGTGTTCTTCAATACAATAATTTCCTGTATGACAATGTCGTCTATGCGACACTGTTTTGGGCCAATTGTTCATACGACTCCCTGGCCTCTTTTAAGGCAACAATTAACTGCGCGAAAGTATCCCGCGCACCATCATAATCCAATACTCCTATACAGCTGACGGAAGCCTTCTTATACAAAAAATAAGCTAATTGTCGTCTTTGGAATGGGAACGAGATGGGTACCTGCTGATCGCGACACAAAGTCTTTATGCTCGTTATGGTTTGATCCAAGCCAGCTTAAAAACAAAATATCAATGAGAATAAACAGCAATTGGAAAATCCATTCGATTTACAACATACCATCTCCTTCGCATCGCTCACAGTCTGTGGCTATAATAACCAACTTTACTTTGTTTATAAGCAAGAAATTGTTTACCTCTCGAAAGCCCACCACAAAACGTCGATGAGCTCTAGCCTTAATTTCGTTTTGGGCATACGCTCGTCTTTGGAAACGATTCAGATCTCGCAACAACTGTTCGGTGTGTTGTTTTAGGGTCGGAGTGGTGCAATTTTCGCAATAACTAAAACATTTAGTAAGTAGTACGTGTAGAAATTTAAAAAGATATTCCTATATACACATACTCCCGAAATCGGCTAGAGTGTATGCCAACTTTTCCCTCCCCTGCAGCAACGACTTTTCTATTGTCTGGAGCAAGTGTTGGCTCCTGTAATTCGGTTATCAATCGTGCCTGTTGTTCGTCCTGGTCCCTTTTCATTTGCCGGTATCGTAGAACGGACTTTTTCATACGGCTTGGTTTTTCCTTACGACCGCTTTCTCGTTGCTTTCCCTTCCTTTTGATAGTGGGTTTGAAACGATCATCTATTACCCTTCGGTTTCGATTCTTCTGTTTTCTTTTCTTAGCCCCAGAGCCGCATTGCTCTGAATCTTTTGTTTTGACGAATTTCAATAAATTGAAGCTGCTACTGCTGGCCGCCATACGTTTGTATTTGGCATTACGAATTTTAGGAGCTGTATTGGACGCATTGCTGCTAGTTTGTTGCATCTGTTCGAATGTGGCATGATCAATTAATTTAAATTTATCAGACATTTGGGTATTTTAATTATGATTCCACAAAAACCGAAAAAATATAAATAAACAATGCATTTAATTTCCCAGTGTTGTAAAATGATGTTGTGCTTTGGTGTTGCCAGAACTGTAAAGGGTGTTTATTATAGAATGTTGAATTTCAAATTGATAGAAAATGTATTGATTACATACTTTTTCAAACTGGACAGAGAGACGATTCAGAAATTGATTCTAAATTGATCGGCGATATTTTGACGTTAAAAATTTGGCATTATTCTCTTTTCATTTTGTTTGTTACAAACAAATGAACAAAGACATAATACCCTGTTGAAGGGTATAATAAATAATGAATATATGATGGATAAAAATCGAAATATTCCGAAGTAATTTTTGTACGAAACGGATGAGATAAAATCTTTTTAATGGAGTTTTTTTAGTAAAATTCTATGTGAAAGTTTCAACGCCAAATTGTAAATTTGAATTAAATTTTCCAATTTAACAAAAAACCCTATTAAAAGTATTTCATAGAAAGTGGTGAAACAAATATAGGTACCTATATATATCAAAATCAATAATACCCTGTGGATATGTAAAGTTTTCTGCGTAGATTCGGTAAAAATTGGAAATATTGAAAAAAAAATCCTTTGGACCTTCAAAACGTATTTAAAACGGGTACTACTTCACACTCCCATGAAAGAGCGACGTAAACATTAAGAACGTGTCTAGCCGGAGCTTCACTTTCAAAACACTGCTTTTAAACCACGAGTGTATTCGGTACAAATGAAGTGTTTACAACCATCACAGGTTTATAAGACAAATTTTCAATAGAACAGTATACTTTAAACTTTTGATATTTTTAGTTATGATAGTTAATACTTAGTATATGCAATAAATGAAATTATTTCATTACAGACCTAAATAATGCGAAGGAATTAATTTCGGATATTTATGATATTATTATGTACATGTACCTGCATATTATGTATGTATGTATGTATATTATGTCAATTATATTTCAATCGGATTGCCATCACAAGATCTTTATAATGATAGACAAATGTACAGCAAATGAGAATAAATACATAAAAATCATAAAACTAAATAAATGGTAAATGGGCTGGTTAAGTAATATGGTAATAAATGAAGAACTTACCTTTATAATATAGTGCAAAATCTTCAGCATTTTGAGTAAGTATCTATTTGTCACTTGCCCAAGCATTTCAGTATATTTAACACACATATTGTATATCTTAAATTTTCTTTTGTTTTTTTTTTTTTACATTCCTTGCTTTAATATTTTAGCTATTATACCCCACATCATTCTCTAACACAGTACACGATTTTGAATACCAAAATCGGATGAACCGGAATTATCAGATAATAGATCAGATTCTTGGGTATGCATACACAAACTATTATATACGTTTTCGAAAGTTTACACACAATTTCAAGATGCAAAGATATTAGCTTATAATGATATTCGACATGTATTATTCACGATATTTGATGAAAAAACTCAATATAAGTCACTCATATAAGATTGATACACTTTTTTCAATATCGTAAAAAGTACATTTCAAACATCATTATATTATGGATGTTTTACTTTAAGACTGGATAACAAAAATCTAAATAAAATGTTGAAATTGCACTCAAAATAAAAAAATCTTTTTTAAAATTGTCGCCAAAAGTAATGTCAATGTGTGAGTGAAAACAAATTTTGAAAAAATTATTTTGTGTTAAAAATGTTTGACTTAGCCTGGATCGAGGTCCAATAAAGTCGACACAAAATATTTTTTTGATAATTTCTTTTGATACATATATTTATATTGTAGTTGGCGACAATGTGAAAAAATAATTTTATAATAATTTTATTTTGAACGAAAAATTAAATTTTTATAAAAGTTTTTGTTATCACAGCTTGTTAACCCGGCTTAAAGAAAAACAGCCCTTTTGTTTCGAATGTGACAGATTTAGTCTAAAACTATTCATTTTCTTTATTTAATGGCCATTATTAAGAACAAACTCGTTTCACAATCTCCAATGCTTGGCATTGGGTCAACTGCTATTCGTAATAGTGGTTCTAGTAGTTGGTATAGTATATTTGGAATAATTTGTGACCTGTGGAGTATGGAATAATAACTTTTCTAAAGTCGGTTGTCACTTTTGAAGCTTTTCATCTACAGAAATAATTGTTTGAAAACAGATTATTAAATTTAAAACAATATCCCTTGTTGAAGTGCAAGTGTTTTAAAAATCGAAAGCAATACGTGACTCTCAGGGGAGGCACCGCTTTGAATCCCCCAATAGCATAGTAACATACAAAGGGGGACCTAAAAGTGTACAAAAAAAACAGAAACTGCCGACTACTTGTACACTTACCCTATATAGAGTTGTCCAAGGTGATTGTGAATCTGAATGAAACCAAATGAGGAAAGCAATTATATCTTCGAATTTTATGAAGGTATGTCCTTAATGCGAACTTACCAACTTTTGGAATCTGTCCATTTTTAAGTGATTACAACGGACAGATACTCGGAACGTATTCTAATTGATTGTGTGAAACAAAAATCTATGTAAACACAAATTAAAAGTACTAAGTAGGGTATAATAAATCAAATATGTAAATTAAATGGATCAGAGAACTCTAAAAGCGAATTATTTTTTACAAGCACTTGAATCCACGCACTGCACATTTCAAAATCGGTCACGAATACTGTATTGACAAATTCTCTATCGCCCGTATAATATTATATATTAGTTCTGAAAATATTTGTACATTTTATTTATTATTTCCAACTAGAACAACAAAATAATGTATTTTCGCAGAACTAACCGTATGAAACTGACTCTCCAATTGGAGGAAGTAGTAAAAGTTCGCGGGTTTTTTCAGTATGTACATAAATAAAAGCAGAGCTGCCACATACTAAAATAAAATTATTGATTGTAAGGGGTGTTAACATTTTAAGATTAATTGTACAATTTGTCCGCGTCTTAAAAAATCGTATAATGTAAACAAAACTTGGCGACAAATTGGCCAAATTCCGATAATTATAGTTCAGCAAAATATAAATTGATTTGCAGACTGAATGCGATTTCAATTAAGCGATTTCATCTCAATTTTAATTTACAAATGTCAAATTTATATGGGACTTTAAATCGACCTTATGTATAATAGATAATACATATAATATGTCTATAAAAAGGATATATAGATGTCAGATCGCATACAAATCCGACACTAGAAATCGAGTTATGCTATTAACCCCCGTTTTCATGTAGCTCCGTTAGTGTTATCCAACTGTTATAGATGTTAAATTCATCACAAACTGACAGCTATAACTGTTGGTTAGCTTTAACTTTAGGCTAACGGAGCTAAATGAAAACAGGGATAAGTCGTGTTTTGTTACTGAATATACCGGAAATTCAAATATAAATATATCAAAAAAGTTGCACAACTCTGTCGAAAAATATCGATAAAAATCGGTTTTGGTTCACGCACATCTATGTGTTTGACGGCCTCATTTTTAACAAAATGTCGGTGAATAGACAGCAACGGAAAAGCACTTTGCAGCTAATATATTATGATGTATTATTTTAGATTTTATATAAATAAATGAAACATTATGGCTTTTTTTTCTTTAACCCATTTTGACCCAGTGTTCGATTAATCGAACAGTAAGTCCCCTTTTCCACAGGCAAATTTTTATTTGGCAAATTTTTTGTTTTCTCTTTTGAAATTTTCGCTTGCTTTTCCACTAGCAATTTTTTCTTTGCCAAATTTGCGAATCAAAATACAAAAGAAAGAAAGAAACGTCGAAAGTGTTTACATTTTAAAGAATTTTTCGAAGAAGTGTATACATAATTTAAAATAAAAAATATAATAATAATAATATAATATAATAATAATATAATATAATAATAATTTAAAATATACATAAAATTAAAAATTAAATTTCACTTGCACAAATTAAAGCAACAGGTTTGTAAACAAAAGCCGGCTGTGTGTCAGTAAAACGAATAGGTTAAAAAGGAAATGTCAACAAAATTGTTTTCAACGAACAGAGCAAAGCAGAATTTGCGTGTACCGCAAATTCTGAACAGGCAAAGTTTTGTTTCTCTTCCTCGCACCCCTCTCGCCTACAAACTCAGAATTTGCCAAATAAAAATTTGCCTGTGGAAAAGGGGACTAAGCAGTAAGAAACAGCGAAAAAGCAATTTGCCTTTGCTTTAATGGGTTAAGACTTAGTTGCGATAACAAAAACCTTAATAAAAAATTTTAAATTTCAAAATTGCTTGCAACAGCAATATCAATGTGTATATGAAAACAAATTTAAAAAAAAAATAATTTTATTTTAAAAATGTTGCACTTAGCCTAAACCACCCTTATTAATCACTAAAATTTTGTACAATAAATCCTAAAATGTAAACCACCCTTATTAATCAATAAATTCTCTTTGAATGATGTGGCAGCTCTGCATTTATTTATGTACATACTGAACATAGCTAAAGGAAAAACCGCGTACTTTTTCTACTTCCTCCAATTGGAAAGTCATTGCGAAACTCCGGTTAGTTCTGCGAAAAGACATTGTTTTGTGTTTTGTTGTTCTAGTTGGAAATAATAAGTAACATGTACAAATATTTTCAGAACTAGTGTGTAATATTATACGGGCGATAAAGAATTTGTCAATACAGTATTCGTGACCGATTTTGAAATGTGCTGTGCGTGGATTCAAGTGCTTATAAAAAATAATTCATAATTCGCTTTTGGAGTTCTCGGGTACATTTACACAACTTACTACTTTTTAATTTTTGTATAGGTACAATAAAATTATAATTACGTTTTGAGTAAATGTACAATTCGAATTACATTTTTAGTAGATGTATACATCTGCATACCTGTCCGTTGTAATCACGTAAAAACGAACTGACTTAAAAAATTGGTTTGTCCGCAGAATGGATCCATACGTCGACGTCCACTCTTGAAATTCACAATCTTCTAGGATAATTCTATATAGGGTAAGTTTACCAGTTGTCGGCAGTTTCTTTTTATATACTATTCGGTCACCTTTTGTATGTGACTGTGCTATTGGGAGATTCAAACACTTTCACTTCAACAAGGGAGTGAATAAGACAAGACTAATTAGTGCCTGCTTCTGTAGCTTATTTTCGTTCGTCTGAGGCGAGCGATTCAAAACCACTCAATTATTGCGGGAAATCTATAAGCTATGGGAGTCTATAATTCGTCGCGTCTATTAAAAATATTATTCTATACTCAAAATACACTATACCGAGTACTGGAACCACAATTACAACTAGCAGTCGACACACCAATGCCGCCCATTAGAGATTGTGAGACAATTTTGTTCCTAATGCCCGCCATTAAAGTAAGAAAAAGAAATGTTTTTTACTAAATTTGTCACATTCGAAACAATATATTAAGTAATATTTACCATCATAAATCTTTATGGTTTAATTATAAATTAAATTAATCTCGATACTTTCATTTTCAAAAAAGTCGCTCCGCTTGCTGTCGTTATACTTGTTTATTTAAGGCTACTGGTACATGCCGAACTTATGGCGTTTTTGTTTCTGGCGAATGATGGAAGATTTTAATGCGTATCCGGGTTGTGCGCAGGGTTATTTACATAGACTAAATTATATATTTTGCAAAATTCATAGCATTTATCGTAATTTTCGCAAGTGCTGATCCTATATATTTGCAAGTGCTGATCCTAGGGAAAGAGAATAACTTGACGCGAAAATGCTCACCCTTCCAAATTGATTCATTAGATGCATACATAGCTAGAGATAACAATCATTATTCTTATTTATTTAAGATTAAATTCTAATTTGCCGACAATTCGATTAGAACCATTTGCATTCAGAACTTTGATTAAATTTGTCTTATACGATATTCAAAAAAAAAGTATGTATCAATCTTGTATGCGTGACTGATATTGCGTTTTTTCTTTAAATAACGTAAATAGTATATTTTGAACCTAGTGCCTTTGGTTCTACCAATAATGTAATAATTTGTGCATGTACCCACAAGCTTCTGATGTATTTTTGGTTATATTTAAAAAACATGACAACAATGTGTCTGATAATTTCTTTTTCCAGATCTAGGCTGGTGTCGTAATAGAACATCAATATTTTCTTCAAAGCTATGGTCACACCCGTGACGCTCTAGTTTGTTGTATATCTCCAATATTTAAAACGCTAAAACATATTTATAATTACAATTACAATATAAAAAACTCAGTCAATGAATATGGGAGATATTTAAACATATTCAAGCAAAAGTGTCACACCCGTTCCAATCACCCTACAATAACATACCTTTCTCCAAATATTCAAGGCAGCTTCTTAAGTCGTTTGTACATGTAAAATCATAGGTATTTCATAAAATTTCAATCCTTAATCCTCTTAATCAATATAAAATTATAAACTTAATTTTTATAAATTGAAATTTCAAAGCTATTAACAGTAATGTTTAACCATACTTCAAAACTCTACATCACTATCAAATGTTGAGGCCGGTATGAGAAAGTCAACTGAAATCCAAATTGTCGAAACCTACAATTTCGTAAATTTTCAGGAGCTCAGCTTTCTACAAATATATAATAAATACAAACGTGTAAATGTGATTGTAGCAGTCAAAACATCGCTACATTATGAGAAATTTCGACAAAACAAATAAATGTTAAAATACAATATTGTAAAAGTGATATGCGGGTAGACGAAGCGAAAAAGGTTCAAATCGAAAACGTTTTCCCTCATCTCGACTAATATGTCGACTATTTATACACATTTTACGAAGATGGGTTTGATCGTTTTCGCTGAACAACGTTATTCCGCATAGCAAAATAATGTGTTTTGGTTGAGAGATCTGAATAAAAAAAAATTGACCATAAAAATGGAAAATGGAGTAGTAGTCCCACAAATGCATTGCGGATCCCAATTTTTATAAATATTCTTGGGCTTGGCAACCTTATATTTATTTATATGGGCCGTCATATAAATTTATAATATGGCAACAACAGTCACGTCGACAACGGAAGAAGAAGCATTTATCATCTGTCATCTTCTTCATTATTATATTATTATTCGTCATTTTCATCCGCAGACAAAGTTCCTACTGCTATTTTAGTCCAGCTATCGTATCAAATATATATTAAATTATGGCAAAAAGACAAAAGCCAAAGATTATAGAGGCTATACTCCAACAGGATGAAAAACTTACAAAGAAATTTGTGGGCCAGTTACTAAACTACACATCACTCAAATCATTGAAAACACACTGCAAAGCTTTGGAAATCTCATGTAATGGAATTGTTTGGCTGGCATCTTGGTTGGGTCTTATTTGGCTGCTCAACGACAAGGATCTCTACGAATCTCAACTTAACATGATGGTGGGTCTCATTTTGGACATTATCATAATTGCATTGATGAAGGCGGCCGTAAGGCGCAGAAGACCCAGTCCATGCAATGATATGATGACAATTGGACCGGATAAATTTAGTTTTCCCTCCGGCCATGCATCTAGAGCTGTGTTTGTTGCTATGTTTTTCATAAACTTAAGTCCTGTGTCTGCAATATGGTGGCTTCCACTGCTGGCGTGGTGCACCAGCGTATGCTTATCGCGTATTATTATTCGACGTCATTACATTCTTGATGTTCTGGTGGGCGTAATAGTCGGATGTCTTGAGGCAGGCATCATGTATGTTATTTGGATTGGAAAAGATTCTGCTCAGAGCATAATTAGTTCTATTTCAAGCGATAATTTACCTGGAGGAGAAGAATAAAAAAAAACATACTCACACTTATTTTGTATTTCGTTTCGTTTTTTTACTCCTTTTGCTGTAAATATCAGTAATTAGTAATATTGATTGTGTTAAATGTAAACTTTTGTAAAAAATATATATAAAGAAAAGATACAGTGAAATTAATAAAAACAACTGAGGTTTTAACAAACAACTACGCAATTTTTAATTATATTATTAGAATAAAAGTAATGTAATAGAATTAAATTGACGAATGCGTGATGCGTCATAGTGTTATTTATATAAATTCTTTCTTATATATATTGGATTATAGTATATGTATTACCCTCATCCATCAGAAAATTGCAATAGTCAACAATCTCAAGATTGTTGCGACAAACAAAACTCTTCATTTTTCGATTTAAGAATGTTTTGATATAAGAAGATAAGTTTCGAAGTCAAAGACCAATTTTAAAAATAACAAGTAAGGAAAGGCTAAAGTCGGACGGAGCCGACTATATGATACACTCCATTTTCTATCTCATTACAATTCAATTCGGTAAAAAGTGAAATCGGGAAGGATTTTTGTATCCTGTAAATGGTGTTTTTAGTTGGATTATAGGATGTTGTGCCAATTTTAAAGAAAATCGGGTACAATATGTGGAAAAAGTCGAATCGGGAGCGACATTTGTATGGGGGCTATATCTAAATCTGAACCGATCTTACCCGCTTTCATTATAAATGTTTCTAGTTAGATTATAAGTTGTACAGAATTTAAAGATAATCGGGTACAATATGTGGTTTCTAGAGCGGAAAAAGTAAAATCGGGGGCGACATTTGTATGGGGGCTATATCGAAATCTGAACCGATTAAATAGCGTTCGTCCTTGATCCACAAAAATTACTTGTGCCAATTTTTGTTAAGATCGCACTATAATTGCGATCTTTAATTTGATTACAACAATAGATGGACAGACAGATTCTAAGCCTATCTGTATAATAAACGATGGGTATAACTCGTTTCCTTTTGGGTGTTACAAACAAATGCTCAAAGACATAATATTATATTAAATTAAATTATTATATTAACATATATTATATTATTAACATGCCTGCTGTTCTCATAAACATCAAGTAAGACAAATGCCGATTTAAACTCAAGTTCCATCAAATATTGTCTGTTTTGAATGTAAATCGTAAGCTTTATATTCCAAAGGACACCAATTCTCTTTATTATAAAGGATTTCGGCTGTATAACATGATATCGCATGAAATAAAAATAAAACGAAGCACGGATATGTTTAAGAGATAACTTTTAATCTTTGGAAATACACATTAATAAAATAGTATACACTTTATAGGATTAAACTTTTATGTAAGTACCAATAAGCGAATAATAATACTTTTGTAAAAACATAAAGAAAATATACAGTCGTAAAGTAATATAACTGAGGTCTTAATGCTGAAAAAAATTAGTCAACAACGCATTTATTATTATATTATTAGCATAAGAGCAATCAAGGCGTATTTATACAGGTGATAGCACTAGAACAACAACAAATTCGGCAACAACAAAATACAAGTAATTTTTTGAATGGTGAATCATACTGTCAAAGCAAAATATATGGGATTTGACAATTTCGTTTACTTTTGAATGAAAAAAATTTCAGTCAGCTGGGCTCCTGCTATCACCTTTATAAATACGCCTTGAGAGCAATGTAAAAAATTTGTCAAAATACTTTTGTAAAAATATATAAAGAAAATTACCGGTAGTGAACTAATATAACTGAGGGTTTAATATTTTTGCTGAAAAAAAACAATTAATCAACAACGCAATTATAATTATATTATTAGCACAAGATCAATGTAACAAATGTCTTTGGCAAATTTATTTCTCATGCGTCGTTGTGCTGTTATTTATATAAAAATATTCCTGAGCAAATTCGATTAAATTATTCTTATATGTAACTGACATCTATCAGAAAATACAATTGTCATTCGTTTTGGTGATCTCCATAGTATTGTTGTGACCACTTCAATGGCATCTATCAGAAAATACAAGAGTCATTGGCTGTGGAGATCTCCAGAGTATTGTTGTGACCACTTCAATTTTCTTCATTATTACAGCAAAGTAGTTCTTCAAGTCTGCACAATCTATTAAGAAGAAAAAAATATTTATAATATACATAATAGAGGATTTTTGGCAAAGATCATGTCATATCGAGACAAATGTAAATGCAGTTCCATCAATTTCATTCTACTTGATATTACATCAAGTAAAAATGGGATATAAAGGGTTGCATAATCGGTTGGAGCAAACATTGAATAAGAGTTTATACATGTAGAATCGAATGAAATAATTCATATCGCTCATTTCGTGCAAAAACGTCAACTTTTTTATTTGGTGTATTTTAAAATATCTATTTAAAGGTTATACCATCTGATCTAACATCTACAAGGTTCTTCCAACGGATCCGGATAGTGGGGGTAAAAAAAGAATGTACGTGTATCGGCGTTTTGAAAGTGGTCATTTTAGAGGGGGTCAATATTTCTCCCTTTTATACATTTTTATGATGAATCGGAATAGGAAACCTTGTAATCCTTAAATTTTATGTATAGGATGTGTTCAGCAATATTACTTAAAACACTCCGAGGAACACTTTAACCCACTAGCTCCTTAATATATTTATCTTTTTGGTCATTTTTGTGCTGAAGGGTAAAAATACCCCTAAAACAAGAATTTAACGTGTCAAAATGTTCTAAAAAATATTTGTCATAAAATTATACTATAATTCTCTGAATACACCAAAACTCAACTCAAGTGGCAGAAATAAATCAAAACTTGATTTTTTACTTTTTTCGAATTGGTGCTAAACACAATGGTCCCACAATACTGAATTTTAGGAGGGTATTCTACGTCAAATTTCTCTGTAAGTCACCGAAGAAAAGAAATTTGTATTTATAATATATATAAATGAAATATCAGTACCATTTTGGGTATTTAAACAATATTAATATAGCAAGATAAAAGCTTGGTCTGAATATGCAACATTTTTGAAAAGAATGTATATAATTTAGCAAGTTAGCACCTTTTCTGAAATGGAAATAAAAATGTTTCAAGACAAAGTGCATGAAAAGTGCAGTTTTTTGCCAGAAACAAAAATTGCTGATTTAAAAAATGCATTAAAAATAGCACTAAAATCGTATAGCTCACCCGTAAAAATATCCATTGAAAATACCAATACATCCATCAGTTAGCGAAAGCAATAATGTGTGTGAGACCCCTTTTGGCATTTAAGATTTTTTACTTTCTATAATTGCCACTGTCCTATTACTACAATTTAGGTCATTTTTTGTATGGAAACAAGAAAAATATCATTCCTAAATTTGAGTAAAATCCATACTCCAATTTAGTTCAACAATTTTACTCCACTTTAGAAAAAATTCCTTTAAAGTAGGAAAATTACCTAAGTATGAGATTTCAAAGGCATAGTAAATAGTTCATTTACTAGAAATAGTAAAGAAACTAAATTTACTTAAAAACATTTCATTGGATCTAATAAAAAATTCTTATCATTGAGTATATACGTACATACTTGTGTGAAAGAAAATTTCCAAGATTTTAAGTAAGAAAAATATTAAGAAATATTTTTGTATGGAAAAAATCCATTTAGGAAATATTTACTAGAACATGTGCTTTTTCTTATAATTAAGTTAATGTGTTTACTGAAATTTATGACGAGTTCTTCATACATTTAAGTATTAATGAACTTAAAAAATCACTTGAAATTGTTTAGAAAATTCTAGAATATTAATCTAAGAAGCAAGTCTCATTCGTTGACCGAGACTTATTGCTTAATATTATTATTATCATGTATTAATTTCAAGGAAAAGTTTGAACTTGATATGAGGAAATATTTCTTTAGCGCTATACGAAGTTCAATTTTCCTAAATTTTAGTTCATTTTAACTCATTATAGGGTTCAATTTTTTTTGAGTGTAATTAATTATTTATTTTTGTTTTTAAGTTCAAAGTTATCATACTACATTTTTTGAGTAGTTTTTTTAACAGAGTAGTGTACTAGGATTGATTGATTGATTACCATCCGCCGAAAACATATATGGGCATTTCTCCAAGAAGGTCCGCCATTGAGCAATGACGCTCTCTTATGGTAAAAAATATTGGTTACAACAATAACCAACGCTAATAATATGAACGAATAAATACTGCAGCTCAGTTTATTGCAAAATTTTGATTTGCTTACAGCGATCGTTCTATTAAAAATATCAATTGAAATTCAAAAGACATCATCTGAAATTCAAAACTCGTCATTTGAAATTCAAAAATGTAAACAAAACTTTTTCAACATATCACATTCTGGTACCCCCTCATATAGCTTGGCATAAGCTTTGGTTAAAATAAAACAGCTCTAATTTTAATACGATATTTATGCTTTTGTCATTCTCTTCTTCCTACACAATTGTCCCTATCTTAGGTAAAATTAAATCTTTTATAATTTCTATACCGTTATAAAAATTGATTAAGCTATTGTAATTTTAAGTTTTTCCTTGTGTTTCACCCCTTTGAAACGTACGACTGTCACATATGTGACCAGAGAAATGGCCACATAATGGAACAAAACTTGGTTTTTAATAATTGTTAATTTTTATGACGTTTACAGACTTTTCACAATAAATAAAACACAATTCGCTGATAACTCGATTAGGAAGCCCTTGATTAGCTCCCACTTTTTATATGTATAGGGTATTTTTGTAATTTGTTAAATAATTTCTTGTTTTGATGATCGAAAATTGTTTTAAAAATAGACAATTGGCAACCAAAAACTTCTTTTGTCTGGTCTTATAAATAATATGTATGAGTCATTCCATGTCAAGCGGTACAATTTTTGACCTCGTTAGCTGCGATTGTTTTGAAAGTTTGTGTATGTATTCTTTTCATAAACATATTGTATACGTATTTTTGAAGAAAAAATACAAAAAACAATTTCACGAGTTATGACCAATTTAACAGTGAAAAAATACTACTTTTTCAAAAGGTGTTTTCATTCCATCGCCTGTAACTCCTGAAATACTTTTATGCTATACTTTCTTTTGAAGGTAATTTCTATTACTTTTAAAATGTTGTAGTGGTATGTTACAGCCGGGTTAGTTTTTTAAAGTTTTTGCAATTTTAATTCTTTTATTTTGATTTTAGAAATGATTACATTAATCCATTTTTATACACTCCACGAGAGTATTATGTCTTTGTGCATTTGTTTGTAACACCCAAAAGGAAGGGAGATAGACCCATTGTTAATTATACCGATCGACTTAGAATCACTTTTTGAATAGATTTAGCAATTTTAATTTGTTTTAATATATTAATTATATTTTCCTGTAATATTACTGGATTTCTACGAAAATCGACAGCCTCTGAGGAATGCAATGCATGGTGGGAGGTTCGGCCCGTCCGAACTTAACGGCGTTTTTACTTGTTTTTCATTAATACATATACACAAGGTATAGAAGTAGTGTGCGATTGTAGCATCAGAAAAAATAAAATAAATATAATCAGGCATATCACAGAAATTTTACGAAAACGGTTTAATTCACGTTTTCAAAATCGTAACGTTTTGTTTTTTTATAGAACGAACATTTTTAGTTTTTCAATTTGGAGATGACCTAAATTTGTTTTCATTTTCGTACGATTTGAATTTCTGTGACATGCCTGATATTTTTCCATTACCTATTTTTTCTTGGATTTTTCATTGTCTCTATACTTTGTGTTTATGCAATATTGAAAAAGTTATCATTCTGATGATTTTTAACTGAAATTTTTGCTGATTTTGAAAAAAAAAACGAAAAAAATCGTAAAAAATAGAACCCATCATTTCACTACTTTCAAATGCACGCTGTCGCTTAAGAAGAGACCTAAGAACACTACTTTAAAATTTCAAAGAAATGGATTAATGTACATAATAGGGTTTGGGGTTTCCCGGACTTTTTTCATTTCCCGGGAAAACGGGAATGAAAAATTTCATTCCCGGGAATCCCGGAAATTCCCAGGAAATATAATTTATTTATAGGTATGTTCAATATGGTTTAAAATATCAACATTTAATAACTGGTGTGTTTTTTTCAATACTGTCATATTACAAATTAAAAACGAATGTTATTGTCAAAATATTTTACAAATTATTTTACAAATATTTTACTCTATACCTTTTCAAGATTATATTCGGAACATACAAATTTATATTGAGAAATGTAAATTCATATTAGGGACATATAAATTCATAATGGGTAATGTAAATTTATAATAGGAACTTATTAATTCATAATGAGATATATAAATAATAATTCATTGAGAACAATTAATTCAGAATAGGAACATACCAATTCATAATGAAATATACAAGTTTGTAATCAGAAAATCCAAATTCATAATCAGTAAATACGTTTACATATTCAGAAAATATGAATTCATTATGAGAAAATATAAAATCATATTGAGAAAATGTAGGTTTATAATGAGAGCATTGATAAAATATGTGTTTCTACGAAAATATCCATAGAAAAACGTACATACATAACTTCGATTATATATTTTAGAGTTCCTGATTATGAATTTATATTTTATGAATATATATTCCTGAATAAGAACTTATTTTTTTCATTATCAGTTTGGATTTTCTCATTTTGTATTTATATATCTCATTATCAATTAGTATGTTCTTATTATGAATTTATATTTCTCAATATGAATTTACATTCCACATTACGAATTTACAGTGCTGATTATGAATTATCATGTTCCTATTATGAATTTACATTTCCTTTTATGAATTTACATTTATCATCGTGAACTTACATATTCCGATTATAAATTACATTTTCTCATTATAAACTTGAAATGTTGTAGACTAATCGTCAGAATTGGACATTTATATCGCAGGTAGAAATGACTGACACCTACACTAGATTCAAAATTGAAAACGATTAAGGAAACAAATAACTCATATGACGGAGAATGTTATGACGCATTTAATTTTGAATATTCATTCGTCTGGAGACAAAAATATTTTATAGAAACAGGGAGGAATATTCTAAACTGTAAAAACAATAGAAACATAAAAAGTTAATATTAATTTTATAAATTCATAAAAAATAAAAATATTGAAATAGTCCAGTACTTAATTCTTACAAAGGGCCATTTAAATACACCGTAGCATATATTATGTGCGTGAAGATAAATTCGGAATTTAACTAGCGGAGACACAAACCACCTCTTTTAACAGTGGGCTGTTAACGGGTTAACAGAACTATGTTAAATATGGACGTACACCTTATAATATATTTTTTACTGCTTTTGACAATATATATAAACGAAATTAACAAATCATGCACAAAAAGCATAACCCTTGATACATATATTACGAATCTACTCAAAATATTTAGAGAATCTACGTATATGGCAGGTATAGAGCTGAAAACTATTTTTAAAGATTTACATCCACTGTGTCCGTATGAACAATTCTGCCTCACATATATTTATATCACAAGAAAGCCCTCGGTGTGTACTTTCCGAATATGCAAAAACATTTTGCAAAAGTTCACCAGAATTCTGAAAATATCGAATTTTCTAAAATTTTTTGGATTTTTTTTGGAAGAAGTGCGTCTAGTGGCCATTTCTAGCAATTCTGCCACTATGGTCATATATATCGCAAGAAAGCCCTCGGTGTGTACTTTCCGAATATGCAAACACATTTTCCAAAAGTTCACAAGAATTCTGAAAATATCGAATTTTCTAAAATTTTTTGGATTTTTTTGGAAGAAGTGCGTCCAGTGGCCATTTCTAGCAATTCTGCCACTATGGTCATATATATCGCAAGAAAACCCTCGATGTGTACTTTCCGAATATGCAAACACATTTTCCAAAAGTTCACCAGAATTCTGAAAATATCCAATTTTCTAAAAATGTTTGGATTTTTTTTGGAAGAAGTGCGTCCAGTGGCCATTTCTAGCAATTCTGCCACTATGGTCATATATATCGCAAGAAAGCCCTCGGTGTGTACTTTCAGAATATGCAAACACATTTTCCAAAAGTTCACCAGAATTCTGAAAATATCCAATTTTCTAAAAATGTTTGGATTTTTTTGGGAAGAAGTGCGTCTAGTGGCCATTTCTAGCAATTCTGCCACTATGGTCATATATATCGCAAGAAAGCCCTCGGTGTGTACTTTCCGAATATGCAAACACATTTTCCAAAAGTTCACCAGAATTCTGAAAATATCGAATTTTCTAAAATTTTTTGGATTTTTTTGGAAGAAGTGCGTCTAGTGGCCATTTCTAGCAATTCTGCCACTATGGTCATATATATCGCAAGAAAGCCCTCGGTGTGTACTTTCCGAATATGCAAACACATTTTCCAAAAGTTCACCAGAATTCTGAAAATATCGAATTTTCTAAAATTTTTTGGATTTTTTTGGAAGAAGTGCGTCCAGTGGCCATTTCTAGCAATTCTGCAACTATGGTCATATATATCGCAAGAAAGCCCTCGGTGTGTACTTTCCGAATATGCAAAAACATTTTGCAAAAGTTCACCAGAATTCTGAAAATATCCAATTTTCTAAAAAATTTTGGATTTTTTTGGGAAGAAGTGCGTCTAGTGGCCATTTCTAGCAATTCTGCCACTATGGTCATATATATCGCAAGAAAGCCCTCGGTGTGTACTTTCCGAATATGCAAACACATTTTCCAAAAGTTCACCAGAATTCTGAAAATATCGAATTTTCTAAAATTTTTTGGATTTTTTTTGGAAGAAGTGCGTCTAGTGGCCATTTCTAGCAATTCTGCCACTATGGTCATATATATCGCAAGAAAGCCCTCGGTGTGTACTTTCCGAATATGCAAACACATTTTTCAAAAGTTCACCAGAATTCTGAAAATATCCAATTTTCTAAAAAATTTTGGATTTTTTTTGGAAGAAGTGCGTCTAGTGGCCATTTCTAGCAATTCTGCCACTATGGTCATATATATCGCAAGAAAGCCCTCGGTGTGTACTTTCCGAATATGCAAACACATTTTCCAAAAGTTCACAAGAATTCTGAAAATATCGAATTTTCTAAAATTTTTTGGATTTTTTTGGAAGAAGTGCGTCCAGTGGCCATTTCTAGCAATTCTGCCACTATGGTCATATATATCGCAAGAAAACCCTCGATGTGTACTTTCCGAATATGCAAACACATTTTCCAAAAGTTCACCAGAATTCTGAAAATATCCAATTTTCTAAAAATGTTTGGATTTTTTTTGGAAGAAGTGCGTCCAGTGGCCATTTCTAGCAATTCTGCCACTATGGTCATATATATCGCAAGAAAGCCCTCGGTGTGTACTTTCCGAATATGCAAACACATTTTCCAAAAGTTCACCAGAATTCTGAAAATATCCAATTTTCTAAAAATGTTTGGATTTTTTTTGGGAAGAAGTGCGTCTAGTGGCCATTTCTAGCAATTCTGCCACTATGGTCATATATATCGCAAGAAAGCCCTCGGTGTGTACTTTCCGAATATGCAAACACATTTTCCAAAAGTTCACCAGAATTCTGAAAATATCGAATTTTCTAAAATTTTTTGGATTTTTTTGGAAGAAGTGCGTCTAGTGGCCATTTCTAGCAATTCTGCCACTATGGTCATATATATCGCAAGAAAGCCCTCGGTGTGTACTTTCCGAATATGCAAACACATTTTCCAAAAGTTCACCAGAATTCTGAAAATATCGAATTTTCTAAAATTTTTTGGATTTTTTTGGAAGAAGTGCGTCCAGTGGCCATTTCTAGCAATTCTGCCACTATGGTCATATATATCGCAAGAAAGCCCTCGGTGTGTACTTTCCGAATATGCAAACACATTTTCCAATTCTGAAAATATCGAATTTTCTAAAATTTTTTGGATTTTTTTGGAAGAAGTGCGTCTAGTGGCCATTTCTAGCAATTCTGCCACTATGGTCATATATATCGCAAGAAAGCCCTCGGTGTGTACTTTCCGAATATGCAAACACATTTTTCAAAAGTTCACCAGAATTCTGAAAATATCGAATTTTCTAAATTTTTTTGGATTTTTTTTGGAAGAAGTGCGTCTAGTGGCCATTTCTAGCAATTCTGCCACTATGGTCATATATATCGCAAGAAAGCCCTCGGTGTGTACTTTCCGAATATGCAAAAACATTTTTCAAAAGTTCACCAGAATTCTGAAAATATCCAATTTTCTAAAAAAATTTGGATTTTTTTTGGAAGAAGTGCGTCTAGTGGCCATTTCTAGCAATTCTGCCACTATGGTCATATATATCGCAAGAAAGCCCTCGGTGTGTACTTTCCGAATATGCAAACACATTTTTCAAAAGTTCACCAGAATTCTGAAAATATCCAATTTTCTAAAAAATTTTGGATTTTTTTTTGGAAGAAGTGCGTCTAGTGGCCATTTCTAGCAATTCTGCCACTATGGTCATATATATCGCAAGAAAGCCCTCGGTGTGTACTTTCCGAATATGCAAACACATTTTCCAAAAGTTCACCAGAATTCTGAAAATATCGAATTTTCTAAAATTTTTTGGATTTTTTTTGGAAGAAGTGCCTCTAGTGGCCATTTCTAGCAATTCTGCCACTATGATCATATATATCGCAAGAAAGCCCTCGGTGTGTACTTTCCGAATATGCAAACACATTTTTCAAAAGTTCACCAGAATTCTGAAAATATCCAATTTTCTAAAAAATTTTGGATTTTTTTTGGAAGAAGTGCGTCTAGTGGCCATTTCTAGCAATTCTGCCACTATGGTCATATATATCGCAAGAAAGCCCTCGGTGTGTACTTTCCGAATATGCAAACACATTTTCCAAAAGTTCACCAGAATTCTGAAAATATCGAATTTTCTAAAATTTTTTGGATTTTTTTGGAAGAAGTGCGTCCAGTGGCCATTTCTAGCAATTCTGTCACTATGGTCATATATATCGCAAGGAAACCCTCGGTGTGTACTTTCCGAATATGCAAACACATTTTCCAAAAGTTCACCAGAATTCTGAAAATATCCAATTTTCTAAAAATGTTTGGATTTTTTTTGGAAGAAGTGCGTCCAGTGGCCATTTCTAGCAATTCTGCCACTATGGTCATATATATCGCAAGAAAGCCCTCGGTGTGTACTTTCCGAATATGCAAACACATTTTCCAAAAGTTCACCAGAATTCTGAAAATATCCAATTTTCTAAAAATGTTTGGATTTTTTTTGGAAGAAGTGCGTCCAGTGGCCATTTCTAGCAATTCTGCCACTATGGTCATATATATCGCAAGAAAGCCCTCGGTGTGTACTTTCCGAATATGCAAACACATTTTCCAAAAGTTCACCAGAATTCTGAAAATATCCAATTTTCTAAAAATGTTTGGATTTTTTTGGGCAGAATTGCTAGAAATGGCCACTAGACGCACTTCTTCCAAAAAAAATCCAAAAAATTTTAGAAAATTCGATATTTTCAGAATTCTGGTGAACTTTTGGAAAATGTGTTTGCATATTCGGAAAGTACACACCGAGGGCTTTCTTGCGATATATATGACCATAGTGGCAGAATTGCTAGAAATGGCCACTAGACGCACTTCTTCCAAAAAAAAATCCAAAATTTTTTAGAAAATTGGATATTTTCAGAATTCTGGTGAACTTTTGAAAAATGTGTTTGCATATTCGGAAAGTACACACCGAGGGCTTTCTTGCGATATATATGACCATAGTGGCAGAATTGCTAGAAATGGCCACTAGACGCACTTCTTCCAAAAAAATCCAAAAAATTTTAGAAAATTCGATATTTTCAGAATTCTGGTGAACTTTTGGAAAATGTGTTTGCATATTCGGAAAGTACACACCGAGGGCTTTCTTGCGATATATATGACCATAGTGGCAGAATTGCTAGAAATGGCCACTAGACGCACTTCTTCCAAAAAAATCTATATTTTCAAGCAAAAGTTATTTCTGTTTGGTGGCATAGCTCGCCTTTCTGTATGTTAACATACAAAGCTCCAGATTTCTTGTCTGTTATATTGAAGGTCTTTGATTCCCGCCAATTTTGATAACATGGTTAAAGCATATTACGATTCTGAAAAAAATTGTAAAGCTATTGAGAGAGCCAGTGAGAGAGCCATTGAGAGAGAGCAAATTCCCGCCAATGTTTATATCTTAAAGTGAAAAATTAAAAAAAAACTTTTGAGAAAGGGAACAGAAAAATTATAAAGCTATTGAGAGAGCCATTGAGAGAGAGCAGATTCCCGCCAATTTTTAATTTTGGATATATGTATGTTTATATGTTAAAGTGAAAAATGAAAAAAACTATTGAGAAAGGGAACAGAAAAATGGATTTTTACAGAATTCTGGTGGACTTTTGGAAAATGGCATAGCTCGCCTTTCTGTATGTTAACATACAAAAATCCAGATTTCTTGTCTGTTACATTGAAGGACTTAGATTTTTTGAAAATTAAATATTTTCAGAATTCTGGTGAACTTTTGGAAAATGTGTTTGCATATTCGGAAAGTACACACCGAGGGCTTTCTTGCGATATATATGACCATAGTGGCAGAATTGCTAGAAATGGCCACTAGACGCACTTCTTAAAAAAAAATCCAAAATTTTTTAGAAAATTGGATATTTTAAGAATTCTGGTGAACTTTTGGAAAATGTGTTTGCATATTCGGAAAGTACACACCGAGGGCTTTCTTGCGATATATATGACCATAGTGGCAGAATTGCTAGAAATGGCCACTAGACGCACTTCTTCCCAAAAAAATCCAAACATTTTTAGAAAATTGGATATTTTCAGAATTCTGGTGAACTTTTGGAAAATGTGTTTGCATATTCGGAAAGTACACACCGAGGGCTTTCTTGCGATATATATGACCATAGTGGCAGAATTGCTAGAAATGGCCACTAGACGCACTTCTTCCAAAAAAAATCCAAAATTTTTTAGAAAATTGGATATTTTCAGAATTCTGGTGAACTTTTGGAAAATGTGTTTGCATATTCGGAAAGTACACACCGAGGGCTTTCTTGCGATATATATGACCATAGTGGCAGAATTGCTAGAAATGGCCACTGGACGCACTTCTTCCAAAAAAATCCAAAAAATTTTAGAAAATTCGATATTTTCAGAATTCTGGTGAACTTTTGGAAAATGTGTTTGCATATTCGGAAAGTACACACCGAGGGCTTTCTTGCGATATAAATATATGTGAGGCAGAATTGTTCATACGGACACAGTGGATGTAAATCTTTAAAAATAGTTTTCAGCTCTATACCTGCCATATACGTAGATTCTCTAAATATTTTGAGTAGATTCGTAATATATGTATCAAGGGTTATGCTTTTTGTGCATGATTTGTTAATTTCGATTATATATATTGTCAAAAGCAGTAAAAAATATATTATAAGGTGTACGTCCATATTTAACATAGTTCTGTTAACCCGTTAACAGCCCACTGTTAAAAGAGGTGGTTTGTGTCTCCGCTAGTTAAATTCCGAATTTATCTTCACGCACATGCATATATTTATATTCCTATTAGATTTCTCTTGAAAGTTTCCAGGCGAACAATTTTTATTGTATTCTTATTTTTAGACCATTTCTTTCTGGCTACATATGTAAAGTAAATTGCTCTTGAAGAAGATATTCACCTCGATTCTTCTATGAAAACAAGAAAATTTACATTATGTAAGCCATAGTATTGTCGGCATGATATTTTTATTTCACAATAAAGATCCTGTAAATAGCCTCACAAAAAGTTTTTATTCCCCTAGCTGGGTTTCGCATAAAATGGCTAATTAGTGAATTTAAAAAGTTTTGTTTGTAGTAATATAAATATAATAGATATAAAATAATATAAACAAATACTCATTATTGTCAGTAATGTAAATACATATATGAATTTGAAATACATCTAAAAATTCCAATTTTAAAAATTTTCCAATATTTCCCGTATTCCCGGGAAATTGAAAAAATTTTCCCGGGAATTCCCGGAAAAATTTGGACGATTCGGGAATTCCCGGACCCCAAACCCTAGTACATAACCATTTCGAAAATCGAAACAAAAGAAATAAAATTGCAAAAAAAAAATAAAAAGTCTAATCCGACTATAACTTACCAATTCATAATAAAATAAAAATGCCTTCAAAACAAGGTATATCACATTAAAATCGGTCAAGTATTTCAGGAGTTACAGTCGGTTGAATGAACACAACTTTTTGAAAAATTTTTGTATTTTTTTTTCAAAATTTCGTATACAATATTTTTATGAGAAGATACATACACAAACTTTCGAAAAATCGCAGCTATCGAGTTCAAAAATAGCACCGCTTATGTATACAAAATTGTATATATCTTCGTAAAAAGTAACTGCTCTGACTTACCAATATATAATCCGCAGAATTTTATACATTTTAATCTGGGCGGGAACTTTTTGTTGTTAATCAAATTATACATGAATTCATCATTCACGTCACGATAGAAATAAACCGTGACCACCAATATCAAATGTGCATTCTGCGAAAGGATATCCAGCCAAAAATCTTGCAAAGCCTTAAATAACTTCAATGGTATATTTAAAAATAGAAGGTTCGTACGCCTGTGTTTCACTAAATCGTCCGTAGATCTTGGCATTTGTTGGACAGTTCTATGATCATAATTGCCGAGCGTCAGCTGTTTTAGGGTTGGATGTTGTAGTAGCTTTAAGCAATCGGAAATGTTCTGACACACCCTCAATGTTAGAGTATGTAGTGACTTTAGTTGGTTTATTTCAATGTTGTTTAAACGGTTTTGGATAATATTCAATATTTGTAGGTTTGGTATATGGTTTGGTATTTGGTAGTGAGTACTACTGGCATAATGCCAGTGCAGGGAGACAAGGTTTGGTAGTTTCTGTTCGAATAATTCAACAAATTGGCTATCCTGAAAATCCAATTCGATATGTTGTAGGGACTGTGAGAGGCTGAAATGTTCTAGATTTCCTGAATACTTTGTTCGAAATGTTTTGAAGGATGTTAGCTGCATTTCGCCAAGAATTTGCTTTAAATTCGAGCAGTTTAGACCTCTGCAGGCAGTCAGCGTCAGTTCATGTAGTGTTGGCAGCGGCACAAAATCGACTATTACACAATCGCTTAACTTGAGGCGGTTTAAATTTGTACAAGTCGCAGAAAGTATTACGAAAAAGTCCCTCTGTATAGTAACCGCTGAAGACATGTCACGACCGCAGATATCAAGCTTGGTAAGATTTTCGTATTTGCTTAACAGCGTTTGATAGAACTTGGAGAAATTTTCACTTCTATGGAATTGTCCAATTTCCAATTCCTGGCATGCACTGGGTATCACCTCGGAGTACTTTTCATCGCGGCCAGCAACTTGATCGTCCAAATAACACGCATTCACGTTATTATCCATTATATAGTCACTGCAATCGTAGCCATCATAATCGGAGTAGATCGCTACATTTATGCGGAGTTTTTCTATGTTTATATTTCGCAAAATATCTTGTATATGACGGTAGTTGTACATATGCATGTCGGCTCGGTAAATATAATTACATTTCACTGTGAAACATTTTAGTTTTTTCATATTTGCAATCGTTGTCACTTTCACATCGTGCCCTAAGACAAGCACTTGTTCGCGGGCATTGACACAATCTGCCAGAACCAGTGTATGCAAGGCTGGACAATTCTGGGATATTAACTTCAAATCATAATCCGCCAGTATGACACCATATAGACTGAGCGATGTTAAATTGGGAAATTCATCGTATACATGAAATCCGTGATAGCTATGATCTTCACTGAAACTGAATTTACATCGTACTTTCAAATTTTCGATGTTTGTGGTATTTAGTTTAAGGAATTCCTCGAATTCTATAGATTTCAAAAATTGCCAATCTTCCCATAGTTGATCATTTTTCGATGGGATACCCGACGTCACAAAGCGATTCGACAGCAGATTTATACCGGGCTTTATAACCACTTTCACTTGACGATATTTACACTTCCATATGAAATTGCTGATGATATTTTCAAATTGTTTGGAAACGCGTAGTAGGTTCAAATGGTCGTGGTAGTGTAAAAATTGCACAATATGCTTCGCGATATCGATATTTCCAATCAAGGCTTCCAAATTCAATGTGTTATTGGCCATTTTAGGTCTTAGCTGGAAGACTTTTTGATGCAAAAAAACAGCGAACACAGCCGGTTATGTTCAGGAGAACCGCCGCACTATGTTTCGCTTTCGTACTGCAGTACGAAATTGTACAAACAGGAAAAAATTAACAATGAAGCTTTTTTCAAATAACTTTAAATGCACATAACGATGAATATTTTTGCATCAAAATCGAGAAATTACGAGATAAGCGAAAAGAAACAAGAAAAGAAAGTCGGGCGGCGCCGACTATAAGTTACCTTCCACTCTATTTAACGTGCATGTTTTATTTTATTTATTTGTCTCAGCTATAGAATCAGCCGGTTAGTAATTAACAAAATTTTCCTAAATCTAAATACAATAATTATTTAAAAACTAATTACAAAAAACAATAATTACTTAAAAAATTAATTGAAATGCAAAAAAAAAGATTTTATTACATCATCTTTTTTTTTGCATTTCAATTAATTTTTTTAAAGAAATATATATTAAGGAAAAAGAAATAATAAAATAGCGTTAAAAAACAAAAGTGGAAAAAAAGATTTAATAGAAATATATATGGTTAAAAATACATATGTTAACATTTAAAAGGACTGTTCAGCAAAAAAAAAATATATTACAAAGAGAAAAAAGGTGAATCAAAGAGTGAGAAAAAACATAACAAAAACAAGTAAGAACGGCGATAAGTTCGGCCGGGCCGAACATTATATACCCTCCACCATGGATTGCATTGTAGAGCTTGTCGATTTTCGTAGAAGTTTAGTAATGCTACAGGAAAATACAATTTTTTAATATAGCCTAAATAAAATAAAATATATTTATTATTGCACACCACGCTTATAAGGCAAGGCTACCAATACGTTAACACTAGATATATCGAAATAATACATCAAGTCAAATCGAAAAATAAATATTCTTATATTAATATTTTTTCAAAAAGCTTAAATACTACAAACATTGGTATATAGTTGGTGCTACAGTTGGTTGTACTTCAATTCTATTTTATTTTAAAAACTAAAAATTTTTAAAAGCGATTATCTCACGTACATAGCGCTTCAACTTCAATTTTTGCAGTAAAAGTCAGACAGATGAATGTATACACCGAATTCCATGATACTAGCTGCGGCCATTTGTTGGTACTATTTTTATCCCCATTTTCCTATTTTACCCCCTTAAGAGTACGTGTCCACGCAATTAGAGGGATGTACATTGTACACTAGAGCGTACCAGGTTACAAGTAAAAAAAAAAAGTTCGCCGTACACCTTCGAATATGAAGTATTATTGAAAGGTAGTTTCAAAAAAATTTTTTTTATTTTTTATACCGAACGTAGGGGTCGCGCTTTTACATTTTTCTATATAACTTCTGCATTTATAAACGGATTTTAAAGTGTGATACATCGATGTTTTTGTCCGATTTTTTTGTCTTTGAAGTCATTGAGCTCAAACATGATTCATGATTTTATGCGAGCTTTAATTTTCGATTATTAGAGTGGTACATTAGGGTAGTAGCAACTGAGAAATGATGGGTAAGTACCAGAAGGGGGTGCTTGAGCTCAATGACTTCAAAGACAAAAAAATCGGCCTCGTCGAGACAAAAACATCGATGTATCACACTTTAAAATCCGTTTATAAATACAAGTTATATAGAAAAATGTAAAAGCGCGACCCCTACGTTCGGCATAAAAAAATAAAATTTTTTTTTTTGAAACTACCTTTCAATAATACTTCATATTCGAAGGTGTACGGCGAACTTTTTTTTTGAGGTACGCCCTAATGTACACCGAATTTTATCATTCAAGCTGTAGCCGTTTAGTTGGTATTATTTTTATCCATCTGTACCCATTGTATACCTTGAAAGTACGAATTTATTTTTATTTTTCGTGTCTATGCAGTCAGAAGAATGTATACTTCAAATTTCATGACTCTAGCTTGTTCAATTTGGTTGGTACCATTTTTATTCCCTTTTTCCATTTTAATCCCAAAAAGTACGAATTTCGAAAAATCAAATTTCATTATTTTATGGTTATCCCTCTATTCCCATTTTACCCTTAAAAGTACGAATTTGGAAAAAATACTTGTATATTATGTATCTACTCAATTAGAAGAATGTACTCACCGAATTTCGTGTTTCTAGCTGTTATCGTCTGATAGGTACCATTTTTATCCCTTTTTGCCCCATTTCACCCCCTACGAATAAGAATCTCTTTATGGTGCACGGTTTTGTTATAGGCGGAATGCACATACCCAATATCAAGTAAGTATAAGCAGACTATAAGTTAACGTGCTTAAATACTATAAAATATTAGGAGTTATTATGGGTATTTTCAGTCCTCGTGAAGGAAACAATTTTCCCTTTGTGCCGATTTCGCCTTATTGCAATTCCAACCGATCTACTACTATAAAACACATTTGTGAAAAATTTGGACGTCCTAGCTCCTTTCGTTTAGATGCTAGCGTGCTTTCAACAGACGGACGGACATGGCTAGATCGTCTTAGAATTTTATGACAATCAAGAATATATATAATTTATAGGGTCTCATGTCCATATTTCAAGGTATTACAAACGGAATGATAAAGTTAGTATACCCTAACGTGACCATCTCTATTTGGCCAAAAAGTGGGATATATGAATTCAAAAAGCGGGATTTGGCGGGATTTTGTAGAAAAATAAGGGGATTGTGAAAAAATCTTTCATTTTATTGTATTGCATACAAATAGCTGGGTTTAGAATTTTTATTTTGATTTTCCTTAATTTTGTATGCGGACCAAGTTAACAAATTTCACACTTTAATTTTCAACATCAGTGTACGAATTTAAATGTTCCAAAATATGGACCTGCCAAAATGCTCATTAATTTAGCATTTGTATGACTAGATTTTGTATACTTCATCATTTAGTAGTTTTGATATTAGAGTAGCACGTTGCAACTGAGAAGGACATTCCTATTTGTCTTTAAATTGTCTACAAAGATGATTAAATGCACTATTTTCTTCGTAATTATGCCTAAATATTGGCAGTCTAAGAGGTATAAAGTGCCTTGATGGACGTAACGGAACATTAAATTTACTAACTTCACCATAAATAATATACCGGACATGCGACGCTATGCGGCAAATCTATCAACATAATGTGCTTAACATACGGTGGAAGATATACATATTAAGCTACTCCAATCTAAACTCCTTAAATCATATCAATACCAATCATAACTTGGTGACCACACAATAGATGCATACTCATGAACAGACCTAACGATATAAGTGAATAAGCGTTCAGCTAAATCAAATCAAATTCATATAATTCATTCATATCATCAAATTCCTTTGACCATCTCTTAATAAAACCCAACAAAGCCATAGCCTTACCAACACAAGAATTAATGTGCAAATTAAATGTGAGCTTTCTATGAAGCAAAACCCTAAGTCCTTAAAGTATGATACATCCTCCAGTAAATAGTCACCAATAAAATAAGACGTTGAAAATGTAGAAATCCTGGAGAAAGATATTTTTTACATTTTCTCAAGTTTAGGCTCATATAATTAATATCGCCCCAATAGCCTAGTGAAGTCATCTTGTAATATCAAGGAATCACTAAGAGAATTAAAGGACAAGAAAAGATTGGCATCATCGGCGTACATTAAGATATATGATGAATGGATAACAGAAGAGAGGACATTAAGAAAAAAGAATGGGACCTAAATGACTACCCTGAGGCACACCAGAAGTAACCAATATTTCACGAGCCACCCACCGCTTAAAATTTCAGTGAAAATTTAATACTGGAAATAATACAAATCTGGGGAACCCTGACTTAAAATTGCACACCACCCCCCCCCAACAGCAATATCAATGTCAAATCTTACCTGAAATTTTCGATTTCTTTCAAATGAAATAAAAATATTAAAAAATATAGAAATTCAATTTGTTTACTTAAAACTTTCGATAACTAAGATAGATAGCTATCGATTTGTTTATTTTAGTTTTTCGTTTTTTCTTCATTTTTATATTTTATTTTAGCTATCGATTTTTTATTTTAGTTTTTCGGTTTTTTCTTAATTTTTCATTTCGATTTCTCCATACTTTAACCTCCGATAAATCGATAACTAAGGGAGTTATCGATAACATGTAGATCAATTATTTTCCAAAACTATATTCAGATCTTTGCGCCTCGAATATCATACTCTTGCACAAAAGTCAAATTTATGGGGAGAGTATGATAACTGAGAACCCAAGATCTGGCCATATATTTGGATAGAGCACTTCAAAATAAAAAGAAATTGGTTGGCATGTTATCGATATCTCGCTTAGTTATAGAGTTATCGGACGTTAAAGATAGAAAAATCAATTTTTTAGAAAAAAAAATTAAAAACTAAAATTTAAAAAACCTTAGTAATTAATCTATAATTTCCGTAGTTAATCTATAATTTCCATAGTTATCGATTGTGAAAATTCTATAAAAAAGATTTAAAGCAAACATTTAATTACAAAAAATTTAATAACAAAAATTATTATTACATGCAAAATTGTCTAAAAAATCGCGCGATTTTTCAGCTTTTTCGATATTTTTGTTTTTGATAACTCGAAAGTTATCAAAGAATTCTTACCTGAGATTTTCGATTTCTTTCAAATGAAATAAAAATATTAAAAAATATAGAAATTCAATTTGTTTACTTAAAACTTTCGATAACTAAGATAGATAGCTATCGATTTGTTTATTTTAGTTTTTCGTTTTTTCTTCATTTTTATATTTTATTTTAGCTATCGATTTTTTTATTTTAGTTTTTCGGTTTTTTCTTAATTTTTCATTTCGATTCCTCCATACTTTAACCTCCGATAAATCGATAACTAAGGGAGTTATCGCTAACATGAAGATCAATTATTTTCCAAAACAATATTCAGATCTTTGCGCCTCGAATATCATGCTCTTGCTCAAAATTTAACTCGGGGTTTATCCTCAAATTTGCTAATCTACTTAAAAGCTCACTTTTTTCAAAAGTTAATGAAAAATGAGTAATTCGCGTTTTGGAACTAAAAAATCTGACTTTTTGCACTTCGTGTATCCTGGCTTCCAAGGATGCAATACATACATACATACGACCTACATGTTATGCTTCATTTTGTTGATTTATGCAGGATAATAGCGGAAAAGTATCCATATTTTAATTTCTATTTTGCGCTACGTTTTAGACTTCGTAGTTTCATAGTTGGACAGTTGAAATACATGTCTTGTGGCAATGGATCATCGAAAAGATATTTTAGCGATTGTTCGAAAATTAGTCGTAAACCGTGAAAGTGAGAACAAATATTTTGGTGAAATATCGAATCTCTTGAAATTATCTAAATCAACATTTCAAATTGTATTTCAAAACAAGCATACTATTATGTATGTTGACTTTTGTCGGCCACTGTATTTGGAAAAATTATTTAAAAAAATATTATTATATTAATATTATATATACCACTTTTTCTATGTGAAGGTTTAATTGGTAATATTTGTAGCCATCATGAGTACCTTTTGACGATTTCCCGTCCTGTCCCGAGATCCCGGAATATTCAATAAGTAATTCCCGTTTTCCGGGAAATAAAAAGTAAGTGAAAATGCCAACCATAAACGTTTTGTTGTTGCAGGATTCTCCGATTTCCATTGAACATAAACGGCTTCATCTTCATAAATGTAATTTCTACATGTTTTTTCTTTTTTCATCTGAATGTCTCAACTTAGTCCAATTTTTGATTATTAGAAGGTTATTGTTATTTTGATAAAACGAGATATTTCACCTAGACGGTATTTGATTGTCACTAACAACATAACATAAACCTATAGCCTTTATCAAAAATGTAGCGTATCATATAAAGAAAAAAACTCTGAAGTTATAACAAGTTTTTTTTTTTTTTTTGAATTTTCGTGCTAATTTACATATGAATGTATAACGACGGGAATACATGTATAGGGAAGGACAGATGTGTCATGTACATACAAAGTATGTATATACATATGTACGTACGTGTACTGTGCTGTTTGAAATTGAATTCATTGGACGCTATTTGAGAGCAGTGATCGTATCAATCAATTTGTTATTACCATTAAATGCAGAAGTTGAATTTATCACCACAAATATTTATATATATATATATATATATATATATATAGAAAGCTTTTTAAAAAGTTAGAATTCGGGAATTATACTACTATTGTGTTTAATTTGATTTGATTTATTTATCTCAACCTGTAATTCTAAGCCATCGCACTGTGGGAGAAGTCACCACATAGCGCGGTAAACCTATTTTTATATCCTCCACCTCCAGGATGGGGGTATACTAACTTTGTTATTCCGTTTGTAACACCTTGAAATATCGACCTGAGACCCTATAAAGTATATATAAAGAGTGATTTTTTTGAGGTTAGGATTTTCATGCATTAGTATTTGACAGATCACGTGGGATTTCAGACATGGTGTCAAAGAGAAAGATGCTCAGTATGCTTTGACATTTCATCATGAATAGACTTACTAACGAGCAACGCTTGCAAATCATTGAATTTTATTACCAAAATCAGTGTTCGGTTCGATTGTGGCTCAGTGGCTCGCGATTCTATGGCCATTTTGAGGGAAAACTTCGGAGAACAATTCATCTCAAGAAATGGACCGGTAAGTTGGCCACCAAGATCATGCGATTTGACGCCTTTAGACTATTTTTTGTGGGGCTACGTCAAGTCTAAAGTCTACAGAAATAAGCCAGCAACTATTCCAGCTTTGGAAGACAACATTTCCGAAGAAATTCGGGCTATTCCGGCCGAAATGCTCGAAAAAGTTGCCCAAAATTGGACTTTCCGAATGGACCACCTAAGACGCAGCCGCGGTCAACATTTAAATGAAATTATCTTCAAAAAGTAAATGTCATGGACCAATCTAACGTTTCAAATAAAGAACCGATGAGATTTTGCAAATTTTATGCGTTTTTTTAAAAAAAAAAGTTATCAAGCTCTTAAAAAATCACCCTTTATTATTGATCGTCATAAAATTCTAAGACGATCTAGCCATGTCCGTTCGTCCGTCTGTTGAAAGCACGCTAGCATCTAAACGAAAGGAGCTAGAACGTTCAAATTTTCAATAAATGCGTCTTATAGTCGTAGATCGGTTGGGATTGAAATGGGGCGAAATCGGCCCAAAGGGAAAATTTTTTCCCTCACAAGGACTAAAAATACCCATAATAATCCCTAATATTTTAGCGTATTTAAGCATGTTTTTTGAATATGTCTGTTTATATTTGCTTGATATTTGGTATGCGCATTCCCCTTATAGCAAAAACGTGCACCATAAAGTGATTCTTATTTGTAGGGGCAAAAAAAGGCATAAAAATGGTACATATTAAACGACAACAGCTAGAAACACGAAATTCGGTGTGCACATTCCTCTAATTGAGTAGATACATAATATAAAAGAATTTTTTCCAAATTCGTACTTTTAAGGGGTAAAATGGGAATAGAGGGATAAAAATGGTACCAACCAAACGGCTTTACCTAGAATAATGAAATTCGGTGTATACATTCCTCTGATTGTATAGACAAGTAAAATACACGGATTTTTTAAAATTCGTACTTTTTGGGGTTAAACTGGAAAAAGGGGATAAAAATAGTACCAATCAAATGACCGTAGCTAGAGTCATGAAATTCGGAGTATACATTCCTCTGACTGTGTAGACACGGAAAATAAACGGATTTTTCGAAATTTGTACTTTCAAGGGATACAATGGGTACGGAGGGATAAAAATGGTACCAACCAAACGGCTACACCTGGAATAATGAAATTCGGTGTATACATTCCTCTGATTGCGTAGACACTTAATATAAACAGATTTTTCGAAATTCGTACTTTTTGGGGTTAAAAAGAAAAAAATGGGATAAAAATAGTACCAATCAAATGACCGCAGCTAGAGTCATGAAATTCGGAGTATATATTCCTCTGACTGCGTAGACACGGAAAATAGACGAATTTTTCGAAATTCGTACTTTATGGGGTTAAAATGGAAAAGGGGGATACAAATTGTACCAACCAAATGACCGCAGCTAGAGTCATGCAATTCGGAGTATACATTCCTCTGACTGCGTAGACACGAAAAATAAACGGATTTTTCGAAATTCGTACTTTCAAGGGATACAATAATACAGGGGGATAAAAAAATACCAACTAAACGACTGCAGCTAGAATGATGAAATTCTAATTGCGTAGAAATGTCAAGGGGGTAAAAATGGTACCAACCAAATGGGCGCAGCTGGAATCATGGAATTTGGTGTATACATTCCTCTGACTGCATAGACACGCAAAATAAAAAGTTTTTTTCCAAATTCGTACTTTTTCTTTTACGGCAAAAATTGGTTGAATCACGAAGTTATGTTATTTTGCACTTTGCACATGTACGTCTAATAATGCAGTTTCAAAATTTGTGCTTTTGGAATTAAAATAGGATGGAAATACAACCAACCAAACGGCTGTAGCTGCACCCACTATCTCCAATACTTCGGATATTTAATCATTTTTGAAAATTGCTGTTTATATACTGTTTGAATTGACTTGAAGTATTATTTCGATATATGTATATAGTATAGGGTCCGCCAAATAACATTTTTTTTAAATGCTATAAAAAAACTACTGAATATTTTCTCAAATTTCTTTTTTTATTTGAAAGTACAATCCTTCCGGTTAATAATGGAAAATAATTTCATTCAAATGGCTGCTGAGGGCACCCCACAAATAATAGTCCAACGGTTGAATAGTTGAAAAAAAACGTTAGATGGCGGACCCTATATAAACATATTGGTAGCCCTGACTTATAAGCGCGGTTTAAAATAATTAAAATTTTAAATTTATTTGTAAA
The DNA here is from genome assembly GCA_947397865.1 of Polietes domitor. Lineage (NCBI taxonomy): Eukaryota > Metazoa > Arthropoda > Insecta > Diptera > Muscidae > Polietes > Polietes domitor. The sequence goes on along the minus strand of OX377621.1, from coordinate 80,411,742 downwards.
ATTATTTTTTTATATATTTTTATTTGTTTTGGTTTGGCTATATTTAAAAAATTAACATTTTCCTGTAAATAAAATCGACAGCCGCTGTGGAATGCAATCCATGGTGGAAAGTATATAAGGTGTTTAAATTGTTTTCGTATTGACTGAAGTTTTATAAATACTAGTAAGTTAGATTTCAGTGTTTCGCGCAGCTAAGGTAGCGATTGCTCCCACAGTGCATCGGACCAATTTAAAACAAGTAAGGAAAGGTTGAAGTCGGGCGCGGCCGTAAAATTTTGTTAGCAAACCGGAAATAATTCAATTTGGAGGTACGATTTTATGTATTTTATTTTATGCTACAATTTAGTGAGTGATAAAGGATGTTCTTCTATTAAACTGATAAAAAATTGATTGATTGCACAACTGTCCACATTATAACCTGTCCATCGGTTTAGTTTATATAACCGTGTTGCATAAGACGTACAAATAGCCTAACAACGACGTTTCAGACAGCTAATCTTTTAATGTCACACTCAACAGAGACATCAGACTGTGGCAGCAGAACTTGTCCCTTGTACTTATTATTCTATGTTCAAATATGTTTTTCGGAATACGTTAATCAAAGAGTGTAGACTTATTTGGAGTCGAAATTTCGCTCTTAGCATGTTAACTAATTTTGAGTTGGTTTTCGTTAAAACTTAACTTTTTATTTATTTTTCCTATTTTTGAAAGTCGTTACGACATTTTTATTTGTTACGACGTGCTAAAAATATTTGAAATTTAACATGTAAAAGTGCAAAAACCTTACAGGGAAATGTTAAAATATTTTAATATAGCCAAACAAAAACAAACAAAAAATTATAAACAAATAAATATAATATACTTACATATGCAACTCAATGAGATGCTTGTAAGGTGGCATGTGTACGTTATTACTTGGTGCGATTTTTTCAACGCAAATTCGGCAAGTGAGTTGTGCTTCTCGTTTGTTTGTGAGAATCATTTCCTTATAGAGGCCGGATTTGATGTTAAAAAGTCGCTGCAAAGCCACTTGAAAAGACTTTTGACATGGCCGAAATCATGATCGTGGTAGTCTGCAGCCAAGTAATAAATGTTACCATGTCATTTGTAAATAAATTTGAATTCTATTAAATATAGATGCAAAATGGCTCAATATCCCAGTTCAAATCAAATATAAAATTTTAATTATTTTAAACCACGCTTGTAACGCAAGGCTACCAATATGTTTATTCTATATAAATCGAAATAATTCTTCAAGTCAATTCAAAAAGTAAATATGAATTATGCAATCTTCAAAAAAGCTTAAAACAACTAAATATTGGGGGGATTTTCAGCTACAGCTGTTTGTTTGGTTGTATTTCCATCTTATTTTAATTCCAAAAGTACAAATTTTGAAAATTCGTTATACATATCTCCCGTACACACTTGCAAGATAACCTAAATTTATGATACTACCCATTTTTGTCGTAAAAGCAAAAAAATAAAGTACAAATTTGGAAAAACCTTTTTAATTTTCGTATCTACGCAGTCTAGCTGCGGCCATTTGGTTGGTACAATTTTTATCCCCATTTCCATTTAACACCTAAAAGTACGAATTTCGAAAAATTTATTTATTTTATGTGTTTACACTCAGAAAAATAGCATTCCTAAATCTGAGTAAAATCTATACTACAATTTAGTTCAACAATTTTACTCCAGTTCAGTAAAAATTTCCTTAAAAGTTGGAAAATTAACTAAGTTTGAGTAAAGTTCTTTCAAATCCATAATAATTAGTTCATTTACTAGAAATAGGGTAGTAAATTTACTTAAACACATTTCTTCGGATCTAATAAAAAATTCTTACAATTCAGTAAATCCATACTTGTGTGGAAGAATATTTCCAAGGTTTAAGTAAGAAAAAAATTAGAATTTTTTTGTATGGAAAAAAATTACATTTAGGAAATTTTAACTAACAATGTGTTTTGCACTAAAATTACGTTAATATGTATATACTGAATTTTATGCCGAGCTCTTCATACATTTAAGTATGAAATTGTTTGGAAAATTCTTGAATATTAGTGTAAGAAGCAATTCTCGTTCGTTTGCAGAGACTTATTTCTTAAATACTTCAAGTATTAATCTAAACAACCAGTGCGAAGGCACCTATCTTGCCTTCGCAGCAATCAGGAGTAATAGCTCAACTCTTTATGGCAGAGGCATCATGAAACTTTTGAGAAATATTTCATGTTGTCAATTTTTGTATTAGTTTTGCATACACTGAAGCGAAACCATCTGTTTGAATTTTTGATTTAAATTGAACTTATTTTAAGTTCACTTTTTCCTTGTAAAGGGTGATTTTTTAAGAGCTTGATAACTTCTTTTTTAAAAAAAACGCATAAAATTTGCAAAATCTCATCGGTTCTTTATTTGAAACGTTAGATTGGTCCATGACATTTACTTTTTGAAGATAATTTCATTTAAATGTTGACCGCGGCTGCGTCTTAGGTGGTCCATCCGCTTAGTCCAATTTTGGCATTTCCACGTTTTTGAGTAACAGAGACCCAATTGGTGCGAACGGCGACGAATCGAAAATTGGTGGTCATCATTAACACTGGCCGATACAGCTGCGATATTTTCTTCAGTTCGCACTCTACGTAAGCGTGTTGGTGGTTTAATGTCCAACAATGTAAATTTGGTGCGAAATTTAGTCACAATAGCCCGAATAGCCGCTTCAGTGGGTCGATTAAACTGACCATAAAATGGAAGCGCGCAATGAACTTTCTTAACAGAGCACGCATTTTGATAATAAAATTCAATAATTTGCAAGCGTTGTTCGTTTGTAAGACGATTCATGATGAAATGTCAAAGCATACTGAGCATCTTTCTCTTTGACACCATGTCTGAAATCCCACGTGATCTGTTAAATACTAATGCATGAAAATCCTAACCTCAAAAAATCACTCTTTATTAAGTAAAATTTTCCTCGGTTTAAGTAAAAATTCACTTGTTTTAAGGAAAAAATCAACAAAATTGTCCTCAGTTAAAGTAAATATTTACTTGGTTTTAGGAAAAATGTACTTAAATTTAGGAAAATTTCAGCAAAATTGTACTTAGATTTAGTAAAAATGTACTTGGTTTGAGGAAAAATTTACTGGGCTTTTCCTCAGTTTGAGTAAATATTTACTTGTTTTGAGGAAAATTGAACTAGAATCAAGTTCAAGTTGAATCAAGTTGTACTACAGTACATTCAAGGAAAAGTTTGAACTTGAGGAAATATTGCTTTTGCGCTATACGTTGTTCAATTTTCCTCATTATTTTTTCATTTCATTTTAACTCATTATTTTTTTTTCTGAGTGTACGCAATCAGTATACGCAATGTATACACCGAGTTTCATTATTCCAGGTGCAGCCGTTTGAAGTAAGGTTATCTTGCACTGTGTACGTGAGAAATAATGGATTTTCAAAATTTGTATTTTTGGAATTTAAATAGGATGGAAATACAACCAACCAAACGGCTGTAGCTGCACCCACTATCCCCAATATTTAGGGTATTTAAGATTTTCTGAAGATTGCTGTCTTATATTCACTTTTTGAATTGACTTGAAGTATTCTTTCGATGTATTTTAGAATAAACATATTGGTAGCCTTGCCTTATAAGCGTGGTTTAAAATAATTAAAATTTTTATATTTATTTATAAAAATATTTTTTCATTTGTTTTGGTTTGGCTTTATTAAAAAATTTAACATTTTCCTTTAAAGTTACTGTACTTCTAAGTTAACGCCGTTTTCACTTAGTATAATGCTTCCTTCGACCAAAATAGGAAAGCTTTGACCCACTGTAAACACAGACCAGCTGGAATATAAGTTTATTCTTCAAAAATGGTCTACTCGATATGCCCTTTTAGAATTATAGGGACGCTATTCTGTTCCAAATTATTCTAGAATATTTAAAATAAAATCGATATAATTTTCTTTACATTAGAATTCCATTGATTGATTTATTTACTAGAACAAACTATTGGCAATATAAGTATATATATAGTAAAATTAAATAGTATAATTAAAATAATGGTAATAACAGCCCATTACCAAAAGTAAAGCAACTAGAGTGTTGTCGTTAATAACGACAGATTAATACCCGTCCTGTCCCGAGATCCCGTAAAATTCAATAAATAATTCCCGTTTTCCGGGAAATAAAAAGTAAGGGAAAATGCTAACCATAAACGTTTTGTTGTTGCAGGATTCTCCGATTTCCATTGAACTTATTATTAATAATATTAATTAATTAATAATATTAATTAATAATATCTTATTATTAATAAGAACTTTTGATAACTTGATCTTATAATTCGTTATGCTATTTATCGTTATACGATTCCGATAAAAAATTAAACATTGCATTTATTAGCTCATGATTATACACGGCCAGTCAATTATTAATATTCCACACTAACAAATAACATGGCTGGGTAGTATAGCTGGAATTTAGCCAGTTATTTATGTTCTTTATTTATAGCTATATGGAATAAACAAGGCTAGATCTTCCGGCAAAACAAAATCTGACCATTTATTTATAGCTAGATAAAAACTAAATAGATAGATCTAGCAGGGAAAATGGCTAAATTTGCGACACTCTCAATGGTCATGGCTGTCTCATAGGGTAAGGATGACTGGGTGGGTGGAATTCCTTGATGGTAGGGTGCGATATGGGCTACAATGCAAGGAAGTGGAAGATATCCTGCCTCGTAGTCTACCCGATATCTGCTGCGTATACCAAAGCGAAGAGTTGTGCGTCGCAATGTTGTGACGAACACTAGCATCAACATTTACTCGTATAGCCAGGCTACCATCAGATCCATGGACTGACCCTAATTCAAGAACAGGCCAAGACTGCCGCACATCTCATTAGGAGACGAGCAAGCAGTTCGATGCAAGTTCCACCGGAACATCGCGATGATGGTCTGGCCAAAGTATAATATGAAGTGGTCGAGCTACCTTCTTTGCCTTGAAGGATTTCAGTTGCCTACGTTGATTTCAGTGTTGATGGGACACTGCGTAATAGGAACACATGCACAAAGGTCGATACCCAGCCTTTGACGACTGCTACAATTGAAATGCAAAAAAATATGAATTGAAATTCAAAACTCGTGATTTGTAATTCAAAAGACACCACTTGAAATTCAAAAGTCATCAATAGAAATTGAAATTCAAAAGTTTCCATTTGAAATTAAAAATTTTCCAGTTGAAATTCAATAGAATCCATTTGAAATTCAAGAAGTAAAAATGACGTTAAGTTCGGCCGAACCGAACTTTTTATACCCACCATGGATTACATCCCACAGAGGCTGTCGATTTTCGTAGAAGTGCAGTAATATTGCAGGAAAATATAAATTTGTTTAATATAGTCAAACAGATACAAATATTGAAAATATTATTCTATAAAAAAATATAATATTTTCATTATTTCAAACCACCCTTACAAGGCAAGGCTACCAATACGTTTATTCTATAATACATCGAAATAATACGTCAAGTCAATTCAAAAAATAAATATTCTTATATTTTTATTTTCAAAAAGTACGAATTTGGAAAAATCTTTTTATTTTGCGTGTCTACGCAGTCAAAGGAATGTATACACCGAATTCCGTGATTCTAGCTGCGGCTATTTGATTGGTGCCATTTTTATCTCATTTTTCCATTTTAACGCCAAAAAGTACGAATTTCGAAAATTTCGGTGCAGCCGTTTGGTTGTTACCATTTTTATCCCTCTATTCCCTCTTTGCCCCGTAAAAATACGAATTTCGAAAAATACTTTTATATTATATATCTACTCAAATAGAGGAATGTAGACACCGAATTTCGTGTTTCTGTCGTTTGATATGTACCATTTTTATCCCTTTTTGCCCCATTTCACGCCCTACGAATAAAAATCTCTTTATGGTGCACCTTTTTGTTATAGGGCGAATGCGCATATCCAATATCAAGTACAAGCAGACATATTGAATAAATATGCTTAAATACTCTAAAATATTAGGGGTTATTATGAGTATTTTAAGTCTTTGAGAGGGAAATTGTTTTCCCTTTGGGCCGATTTCGCCCAGTCTCGCATTTATGGAAAGTTTGGACGTCTTAGTTCATTTCGTTTAGGTGCTAGCGTGCTTTCAACAGACGGACGGACATGGCTAGATCGTCTTAGAATTTTATGACAAACAAGAATATATTTATGTATACTTTATAGGGTTTCCGGTCGATATTTCAAGGTGTTACAAACGGAATGACAAAGTTCGTATACCCCCATCCTGGAGGTGGAGGGTATAAAAATGTAAACAATACTATTTAAGCAACATAATAATATAATATTTCAGAAAATTTGGATATTCTGAAGTTTACAAAACAGATGTGATGGATTGAATCAATACAAAGGTGTAGAAGTTAAACAAGATTTAATTATAACAACCACCATAGCGGAATGACAAACTTAGTATTCCTAAGTTTGTCATTCCGCTACGTGTACATCAAATTTCTGTACTCTAGCTACATCCGTTTGGTTGATACTATAAATTGTGATGCATATCATTATTCATCCATTTTCTCAGGATCGATTTCCTCCAGCTACAAACCAAATGTTTGTAAAATTGTGATACGAATGAATTACTAATACTGAAGATCCATTATGTTTCGCGTACAAATTTCATGATTGGTACCAGTTTTATTCCTTTTTTTCACTTTGACACTAAAAGTACGAATTTGGAAAAAATCGTTTTTGTGCTTCTACGCATTTAGACGAGTGTAAACACTGGATTTCTGTAGCTGCGTGGTTTGTATCAATTTTATCCCATTTTGATCCTAAAGGTACGAATATCGAAGTAGTCTGCTTGGTACCATTTTTATCCCTTGTCGGTCCATCTTCCGCCTAGAAGTACATATTTCTAAAGATTGGTTTATGTTTCGCGTCTACAAAGTCTGATGAATGCATATACAGTGAAACCTTTCACGGGCGCACACTCCATCAAGCGGACAACTCTCTTAAGTGGACACTTTAAAAAAAATTATCAAAATTTTAAAATAGTCATTATAATGAACCTCCATAAAATATATTTTTTTACCTCCCATAAGTGGACACCTCCCTTATATGGACAAATTTTGAGTGACCGTGACTGTTCGCTGTTGAATGGTTTGTTTGACTGTACTGAATTTCACGATTTTAACTTCAGCGATTTGGTTGGTATCAAATTTCTAAAATCTCTCTATTTTACGTGTCTATTAGGGGTGGGATAGTGTTGTATGGGAATTTTAGGAGTTCGATTTGGATATGCTAGAACACTCTATTTTGTGAGGTTCGGGAAAAAAATCATGAGCCAAAAAATGGGGGTGGTGGGGTGTGTGTAAGAGGGCGCTCATCGGGGTCAAACGTAAGGGAAAAGGGGTAATAATACACAAAAAGCCTCAAAATTGCTTCGGAGTCATCCCCAGAGAAGTAAAATGTAATACCGACCCCCATTAATTTTCCCTCCCAAAGATTTTGTTCGAACACACACCCCCTACCTTCACTCATTAGCCCCCCCCCCCCCCCCTCCCCTCACACAAAAATTAATTTTTTATAGAATTTGTTCCCACCGCCCTTACTGGCCCAAGAAGGCCGCTAGTAGTAGAGTTAAATTTATGACCGATCCCCAAAATTGTTTCAACCCACGCATTTTCTCCAAACATACTTACCTCCTATCATCAACCCTTAGGGTGGTCCCCTTACGAATTTTTTTATAATTTTTGTTATGACAGTAAAGCTCAAAACTGCCCTGGAGTCGCCCCTAGCTGGGTTAAATGTAAGATCGACCTACACTAAGTGGGGGTTGGTCATACATTTGACTCCACTAGGGGCCTCCTTGGGGTAGTTAGAGTGGTGGGAGCAAATTTTGTAAAATAGTTTTTGTATGGGAGCCCCATTATGGAGTGGGGGGTAGGGGGTAAGTTTGGGAGGGAAAATTAATGGGGGTCGGTCTTACATTTAACTCCTCAGGGGATGACTCCGAGGCTGTTTTGGGACTTTTTATGTATTTTTACCCCATTTCCCTCACCTTTGACCCCGATGTGGGCCACCACCCCCATTTTTTGGCTCCGGATTTTTTTTCCGAACCTCACCAATATAGGGTTTCTAGCATATCAAAATCGAAAAGTCGTGCACTATCTCACCCCTAATGTGGACGTTATCATTGTGTATTTCGCTCTTGCTTTAAACCAAATTATATATATCCTCTCAAATAATACCGACATATACACATTTATTAAAACTCATTCCACGAGCTGTTGAAAATGGGAGCACGTCTACAAAACAAAACAACTTCAGGCACGAGGATTAGATTATGATTCGAAAATTTATTTTAGAAAAAAAACTTATACTTAATATTGTGCATTATTAGTACATATGAGCACTTTTGAAACGTTCCTCTGTTTAGACTTCTGCACTTGTCATCAAAGTTGTTACAGTCGTCGTTAAAAACGTGGTTAGCGATGTTACATTTTCACCATGAACTTCCGACGAGTCATTCGCCGCTGATACTTGTGACGCATCGTTGGCACTGTAACTATTGACAGCATCCTTTGCCTGTTGAGCGGCTAAATTAAATTGTATCAAAATGATCAAGTAACTTGTAATGCCACCAGCCACCTAAAAGGAAGACACAATATATTTTTAAGTATGTATAATAATATACATTTGATTTGAATATACAAACGTGATCCGTCGTTGACCACGTTTCTATAAAAGTTCGACATTTTTAATCGAAAAGTTCCTTACCCCATACAATGTTTCCATATCCAATGAGAAGAAACCACAAGCTGTAAAATCTACCGAATGATTTAATAACTTCAAAGAAAGGTGATTGATCTGGAATAGAAAAAATGTGAAATTTTAAATCTACCCTAGAAAATTTAGCTTAAAATGACAACTGTACAATCTCGTAAAGACTGCTATCATCGGCGACCACACCGCACTTGTGTAAACATATTCCGGTACGCTTCGATTCCAATGAAGTTCTCCAGCTCAAGTATATCAAGTAAACACATTTGCCAGCGGTGTAGATGAGAAATAAGGCGGTGATTAGAGCGTTTTTTGCCGATAGAAACAGAGCTGGTATAGCCTGTGAATAGATTAAAATTTTGAATTTAGACGGAAAAAAATAAGAAAAGTGTTTACTTTTAAGGGGTGAGAGAGTGTAGGCCTTTTCGATCTCGATTTTGTGAGGATCGGAAAAAAAATCAAATTTATTTTTTATATTTTTGTATGCCAGAAAGACCCAAAACTGTCCTGGAGTCGCCTTTAGCTGGGTTAAATGTAAGACGAATATTTTTTTCGTGCACACTTTCCCCCCTATTTCCACACCTTAATGGGGCTCCCATACAAAGGAGGGAGTCAAATGTATGACCAACCGCCAATACTTTTTCAACCCCAATATATTCTCAGAACATAGCTACCGTCTACCTTCAACCCTTAAAGTGACTCCTATAAATTTGTAAAGGGTGTTTTTTATTGGGGTATAGAACTTTAAGTTGGCATAACTTTTTTAACTGGCGGCCATTTTGTCAGCTGTCAAGTGATTAATATTTAGTTTGGTTTGCCATTTCATCATGAACAGGTTGACAAAAGAACAACGCTTGCAAATCGTGCAAATTTATTTCGAAAGTAATGGTTCAGTTCGCGAAGTTCACCGGCGCTACATGCCACACAGCGCACGTCACAATCGAATTATTGAAGGAAACATTCGATGAGCGCATAATTTCGCGGAATGGACCTGTCAATTGGATTATTTTCTTTGGGGATATGTGAAGTCGCTCGTCTACGCCAACAAACCAGAAACGTTAGGGGACTTGGAAGCCAACATTCGTGGCGTTATTGAAAATTGGACCTGTAGAATTGGCTATATTCGAGCCAGCCGCGGCGGCCACATGCCCGAAATCATATTTAAACATTAATGGCATAAAATTATCCTTCCAATAAAGCCAAATTGATGGACATTAAAACGATTTTCTTGTGTTTTATTTCAATTCGAAGTTCTATACCTCAATAAAAACACCCTATATATTATTTTTATGAAATAAATGTCCAAAACTGCCTTGCAGTAGCCCATAGAGGGAAGACATGTAAGTTTGACCCCCATTCATTTTCCCTTCCCAACATTTTACCCAGATATATGGTCATTATATATATACCATACACCACATAATAATGTCTTTGTGCATTTGTTTGTAACACCCAAATGGAGGTGAGATATACCCATCGTATATTATACCGATCGATATAGAATCACTTTTTGAATCGATTTAACCATGTCCGTCTGTCTGTCTGTCTGTCTGTCTGTCCATCTATTCTTGTAATCACGATACATGGCGCAATTATTGTCCGATTCTAACGAAACTTGACACAAACGATTTTTGCATGCCGAAGACAGACGCTATTTAATTTGAAGCAAATCCGTTCAGATTTAGATATAGCTTCCATACAAATTTCGCTCCCGATTTGACTTTTTCTGCCTAGAAGCCACATAATTGAAGCGATTTTGATAAAATTTTGCACAACGCCTTATATCTAAGTTAAAAACATCTGCTTTGAAAATGGTTTAGATTTATAAATATATAGACACCATACAAATTTCGCTCCCTATTTGACATTTTCCCGTCTAGAAACCGTAAATTTAAACAGATTTGGTTCAAATTTGACTTAAAACCTTATATTTCAACTAGAAACATTTCTTGTGAAAATGGGTCAAATCGGCTCAGATTTGTATATAGCTCTCATACAAATGTCGCACCCGATTTGACTTTTTCTGCTCTAGAAACCACATAATTTAACCGATTTTCATCAAATTTGGTACAACACCTCATATTTTAACTAGAAACATCTGTGACAAAAATGTGTCAAATCGGTTCAGATTTAGATATAGCTTCCATACAAATTTCGCTCCCGATTTGAGGTTAAGTGCTGTAGAAACCACATACCTTAACCGATTTTCATAAAAATCGGCAGGACATATTTACACTACAAACGTCTATGATAGCTCCCATACAAATGTCGTTCACATTTTCACCGAAATGAAATGTAGTGGACACCTCATATTTTAACTAGAAACATCTGTGACAAAAATGTGTCAAATCGGTTCAGATTTAGATTCGCTCCCGATTTGAGGTTAACCGCTGTAGAAACCACATACCTTAACCGATTTTCATAAAAATCGGTATGAGATCGGTTCAGATTTATATATAGCTCCCATACAAATGTCGTTCACATTTGCACCGAAATGAAATGTAGTGGAGTAGAAAGAGTAGAGTATCATATAGTCGGCCTCGACCGACTTTAGCCTTTCCTTACTTGTTTAATACCTTGCGTTATGATAAGTAAAACAATGCCTTTTTGTAACTGGCGACACATAGTTATTCTGTTTCCTGTTTTTTTAAGAATATTTGGAATTTTAGAAAAAAAAATAAAAAAAAAATAACTAAGTAAGATTCAGTCGCTTAAACCGACTCATATATTCAAAATACATCATTTGAAATTCAAAAGCTACCATTTGAAATGACAACACTTGAAAACAATTTAAACAAAACTTTTTAAGCAAAATGTAGATTAGGCGAGGTACCATTTATTTATTTCTGAAAAATTTGATATTCTGAAGTTTACAAAACAGATTTAATGAACTGATAAGCAGATAATAATTATGAAGATGTAAATTTTCTGTAAATTTGTACATAATTTAAAAATTTTACCTGCTCAGTACAATAACTTATTCAATCAATATAACGGCGTAGAAGTTATACAAAATTTAATTTTACCTAGGATAAGGCCACTTGCGTGGGAAGAAATATCCTATTAAATTTATATAGCAGTTTTATTTTAACCAAAGCTTATGCCAATTTATACGAGTTAGGAATTTCAAATGAAGTCTTTTGAATTTCAATTGATATTTTTTGAATTTCAAATGGATTTTTTGAATTTCAATTGATATGAATTTCAAATGATGTCTTTTGAATTTCAATTGACGAGTTAGGAAAATCGTGTAGAATACAGAAATTTGATGTACACGCAGCGGATTGACAAACTTAGCAAACCCCCATCCTATGGTGGAGGGTATAAATAAATCTTGTGTAACTTCTTCCTACCTTTGTATTGACTCAATCCTTTACGTCTGTTTTGTTTTTCCATTTTTAATATCTAGCATCCTTAAGAAGAAAACAATGGTTATTATATATAATTCGGCCGGGCCTAACTTTATATTCCCTCCACCATGGATTGCATTCCGCAGAGACTGACGATTTTCGTAGAAGTGCAGTAATATTATAGGAAAATATAAAAAATAAATATTCTTATATTTAAATTTCCAAAAAAGCGTAAGTACCATAAATATTGGTAGATAATGGGTGGTGCTACAGTTGGTTGTATTTCCATTCAATTTTAATTCCAAAAGTACACATTTTGAAAATCCATTTTCTCACGAACATAGTGTAAAATAACCTAACTTCATGATTCAACCAGTTTTTGCCGTAAAAGTAAAAAAGTACGAATTTGGAAAAATCTTTTTATTTTACGTGTCTATGCAGTCAGAGGAATGTCTACACCTAATTACATGATTCTAGCTGCTGCCATTTGGTTGGAACCTTTTTATCCCTTTTTTCCTATTTTACGCCCTTAAGAGTACGACTTTCTAAAATCTCTTTATTTTACGTGTCTACGCAATTAGAGGGTTGAATACACCGAATTCTAGCTGTAGTCGTTTAGTTGGTACTATTTGTATCCCTCTGTACCCATTGTATACCTTGAAAGTACGAATTTGGAAAAATCTTTTATTTTTCGTGTCTAAGCAGTCAGGGGAATGTATACTCCGCATTTCATGACTTTAGTCATTTGGTTGGTACTATTTGTATCCCCTTTTTACATTTTAACCCTAAAAAGTACGAATTTCGAAAAATCTTAGATTAAAAAAAAAACTTTAAAACATTTTGTTCTACAGAAAAGTAAGTTAAAGCACATAAGTTGTTAGTCACTTTCAATTTTTCAATATTCACATAAATCGAAAATATGTTTGTGTAGATAAACTCACCTGATCCTGTGTAGCACAATAGAGAAAATATAATTGAGCCGTAAATATTAAGAAGCCATAAGCCATCAAGATCAATATCGAATAACTCCACAATCCATTCAGGTGTTTACCAATTTCGCATATTTCATCGTGAAGTTGACAGAAATTGTTGAGTTTCTCCTCGACTCGGCCAACATCACTCAATTCGCTCTCGTATCGCACATTCATGGCCGACTTTATGTTTGCCTTCTTAGCCGAAAACTGATTGAAATTGTTCAGAGAGTGAGCGACGACCATCACGGGTTTTATTTTATTTTTGCCCATTTTCAAAGCGGCTCGATTGTCGGCGAAACCATTCAGTTCGGTGTACAAATAATTTAGATTCCTGCGGTCTTCCTGGCCAATGTCCGTCATTACTTCATTGATAATATTCTTTCTTTTCACCATACTCATATTGCCTCCCTCCCCATGTTCATGCCTAAGCAATTTATAACGGTCATGCTCTTCGACCATCTCGTCTAGGGCCCGATTGATGACAGCGAAGCGCTGTTGCAAAGCGTACAATGTGGTGGCAAACCAGATCTTATCCAATGAATTATACAGTGTCGGCAAGCAGGATATTGCCCAGAGCAATGAGTTCAATTTGCTGTGATCCAAAAGTATAACATAGGCCGATATCATGATGGTCAACTCGCATAGGAAGGTGAATAGGATCATAATTCGTATACGGACCTCTAAGACTGCATTATCGGGCACACAACCCTCTCGGTAGAGACGTTCATCCACTTTTCGTATGCGTTCGTAGAGATCACCTAAATGTTTTTGATTGCGTATGGCACTTAACTGATCTGTGGCCATCATTACCAAACCGATGTAGGTTAAGAAGATTCCGATGACGAAAGTTAGGGTGCCTGGAAAATAAAATAATTTTATTTTTGTAACAATGTTTCTCATATACCGCTGAGATTTAGGCCTATTTGAATGCAATATATATCGATAGCGAAATTTGTATGGGATATATATCTAAATCTGAACCGATTTACTTCAAATTAAATTTGCGCAAAACTTACTTGTGTCAATTTTTGTTAGGCCCCCCATTCACGTACAGTTTTAACTGTCAGTTTGAACTGTTGAGCTAAAACTGTATGTGTGTGGTATATAACTGACAGTTGTACTCAACTGTTCAGTTTAACTGAGAAATATAAAAATTTTATATTTTTAACTGACAATTTTAACTGAAGTGAACGTGTGTGGGGGTTCGCTGTACTGTTCTCAGTTCAATTTGTGTCGAGCGAGAGTGCGTATCATCATGTCGCGTAAACAGAACCAAGTAATAGTTGATTTTATTGGAATATATAGATCTGAACCTTGCCTATGGCAAGTTAAGTCTAGCGAGTATCATGATCGCGCCAAAAAAGATGCTGCCTACAACAAGCTGGCGAAGAAGTTACAAGAACTAGAGCCTGACGCGGAAAAGAAATCTGTTTTGGCAAAAATAAACAGCTTAAGATCCGCTTTTCGCAAAGAAAAAATTAATGTATAGTATAATGTATAGATATAATTAATGTATAGTATGTATGTATTTATCTTTAATATGTATTTATCTTGAGTACGTATTTATTTGTTTTTTAAAATGTGATTGCTTTGCCATGGGACTTTGCCATCATTCATGAAGTAGTTCATGAACTTATTTCTCATTAACATCGACAGGCTGAGGAATATGTAAATTCTCCTTCACAAGCTTTTCAAAGAAACATGTGTTCTGAAGAACACCGCCATCGGAAATCCGTCCATTTGTTCCGAAATCTACCAGTAAGCATCGATATTTTGCGTCAACTATTGCTAGAAATCTCAATGTAGCAGCTAATCTTTCGTGTGGAGAAATTGCTCTCCTCATGACTGTATCTTTCTTCATAATCAAAGGGGAAACCAACGAAAGCAGTTTTTGGTACACTGATTGAGTCATGCGCAAATAATTGAGGAAATCTAATGGTTCTTCACTTAATTCTGTTAATAAACTAATGTGGGAAGATAAATTTCGTTGTAATAACCACTTCTTGCACCACTGTTTACGCTGTTTATTTTTTCTTTTTTTGTAAAATTACAAAGACTAAACCGAGAGCGACCAAACCGTCCTGCTCGTTCGAATCCATGTTAAAAACTGAAGTACTGAACTGGACGTGTGTGTACATCTCAGTTCACAGTTTAAAACCGGCAACACGTACAGTTATAACTGACAGTTAAAACTGTACGTGAATGGGGGGCCTTAGGATCGGGACCTGTACTTTGATTACAAGAATAGATGGACGGATAGACAGACAGATGGACATTGCTAAATCGACTCAGAAAGCGATTCTAAGCCAATCTGTATAATAAACGATCTCGTTTTCTTTTGGATGTTAGAAACAAATTCACATAGACATAATACCCTAGATGAGTGTATACAAATTTTAGTATAGTATTTTTTATTTTTTTACTAAAACTCCAATTTTAGGCGAAGGTACCTAAAATATTTGTACTCTCATTTTGGCCATATAAGTCCGATAACACCCGGTTATAGGTTTTTTTTTTTTTTTTTTAAATATTTTTTGCTGATTTGAAAAAAAAAATAATAAAAAACAAGTAAAAACGGAGTTAAGTTCGGCCGGGCCGAACTTTATATACCCTCCACCATGGATTGCATTCCACAGAGGTTGTCGGTTTTCGTAGAAGTGCAGTAATATTACAGGAAAATATAAATTTTTTAATATAGCCAACCCAAAACAATTACAAATATTGAAAAAATAATTTTATATATAAATATAATATTTTAATTATTTCAAACCATTATTTATTTCAAATCAAAAAGTAAATATTCTTATATTTATATTTTCAAAACGCTTAAATACCATAAATATTGGTAGATAGTGGGTACTACAGTTGGTTGTATTTCCATTCTATTTTAATTCCAAAAGTACAAATTTTGAAAACCCATAATCAGACGTAGCGCAAAATAACCTAACTTCATGATTCAACCAATTTTTGCTGTAAAAGAAATATTACGAATTTGGAAAAAACTTTTTATTTTGAGTGTCTATGCAGTCAGAGGAATGTATACACCGAATTCCATGATTCCAGCTGCGCCCATTTGGTTGGTACCATTTTTACACCCTTGACGTTTCTACGCAATTATAATTTCATCATTCTAGCTGTAGTCGTTTAGTTGGTACTATTTTTATCCCTCTGTACCATTGTATCCCTTGAAAGTACGAATTTCGAAAAATCCGTTTGTTTTCCGTATCTACGCAGTCAGAGTAATGTATACTCCGAATTGCATGACTCTAGCTGCGGTCATTTGGTTGGTACTATTTGTATCCCCTTTTTGCATTTTAACCCCAAAAACTACGAATTTTGAAAAATTCGTCTATTTTCCGTGTCTACGCAGTCAGAGGAATGTATACTCCGAATTTCACGACTCTAGATGCGGTCATTTGATTGGTACTATTTTTATCCTCTTTTTTCATTTTAACCCCAAACAGTACGAATTTTGAAAATTCCGTGTATTTTACTTGTCTATGCAATCAGAGGAATATATACACCGAATTTCATTATTCTAGGTACAGCCGTTTTGTTGGTACCATTTTGATCCCTCCGTACCCATTGTATCCCTTGAAAGTACGAATTTAGAAAAAAACTTTTATATTTCATGTCTACGTAGTCAAAGGAATGTATACTCCGAATTTCATGACTCTAGCTGCGGTCATTTGGTTGGTACTATTTTTATCCCCTTTTTCTATTTTGACCCCAAAAAGTACGAATTTCGAAAAATCAGTTTATTTTCCGTGTCTACACAGTCAGAGGAATGTATACTCAGAATTTTATGACTCTAGCTGCGGTCATTTGATTGGTACTATTTTTATCCCCTTTTTTCATTTTAACCCCAAAAAGTACGAATTTTGAAAAATCCGTGTATTTTACTTGTCTATGCAATCAGAGGAATGTATACACCGAATTTCATTATTCTAGGTACAGCCGTTTGGTTGGTACCATTTTTATCCCTCTATTCCCATTTTACCCCTTAAAAGTACGAATTTGGAAAAAATACTTTTATATTATGTATCTACTCAATTAGAGGAATGTACACACCCAATTTCGTGTTTCTAGCTGTAGTCGTTTAATATGTACCATTTTTATCTCTTTTTTGTCCCATTTCACCCCCTACAAATACGAATCACTTTATGGTGCACGTTTTTGCTATAAGGGGAATGCGGATACCAAATATCAAGCAAATATAAACAGACATATCCAAATAAACATGCTTAAATACGCTAAAATATTAGGGATTATTACGGGTATTTTTAGTCCTTGTGAGGGAAAAATTTTTCCCTTTGGGCCGATTTCGCCACGTTTCAATCCCAACCGATCTACGACTATAAAACATATTTATGCAAAATTTGAATGTTCTAGCTCCTTTCGTTTAGATGCTAGCGTGCTTTCAACAGACGGACGGACGGGCTAGATCGTCTTAGAATTTTATGACGATCAAGAATATATATACTTTATAGGGTCTCAGGTCGATATTTCAAGGTGTTACAAACGGAATGACAAAGTTAGTATACCCCCATCCTGGAGGTGGAGGGTATAAAAATAGAAAAAAAATATTTTGTTTTATTTTTAAAAGCAGACATTCTAACGCAAAAAAAAACAATGTTTATATGTAAAAAATCTATGGATAAATATAGAAGTTATGATAATCTTTGTAAAAAATTAAAATGTTATGACCCAAAAAAAAAAGCGTTTGAGTCTCGTTAATGCTGTAATCATTCAAGCTGCGGCAACACCTCGAAGGAATCAAGCTAGGTCCCTTAAATATTGAACACATTTCTAATATTTTTCAAATTGTATTAATATTAAGTTTTTGTTTAAATCGACCTCCTCCCATGTAATATAAAATGAAAATTCGTAAATTCGAAATTTATTTACAGCCAAATACAATAATAGATCTTGGAAAATTTTAAAAGTGGTTACATATTAAAATTATTCAATATATCATTTATAAAGAACGTAAAATATCTAATACAGACTTTTTAATAAATCGGAACATTTCATACGTCCGGTTTTCAGGTAGCTCAAGTTAAATTGTACAAAAATGTCAAACGCCAGAGAAACTGACATCTACAACTAACATTAGGTTATGTGAAATTTACTCAGACTATCTGCTAGATTTATCATATCGAGGGCTTATATTCAAAAGTGGCTAAGAACCATTTTCTCGAAACTGAGTTGTTGATACCAAACTATTCTCTGATTTGGTTGTCATCTGTCATATAAATTTGGAGAATTTTTTTCTAAAGCTATTTTTCAAACGCCAGAGAAACTGACATCTTCAACTAACATTAGGTTATGTTAAATTTACTCAGACCATCAGATAGATTTATCATATCGAGGGCTTATATTCGAAAGTGGCTATGAACCATTTTCTCGAAACTGTGTTTTTTTGATCCCAAACTATTCTCTGATTTCGTTGTCATCAGTCATATAAATTTGAAGAATTTTGAGTCTCGTTAATGCTGTAATCATTCAAGCTGCGGCCTTTAAATATTGAACACATCTCTAATATTTTTCAAATTGTATTAATATTAAGTTTTTGTTTAAATCGACCACCTCCCATGTAATATAAAATGAAAATTCGTAAATTCGAAATTTATTTACAGCCAAATACAATAATAGATCTCGGAAAAATTTAAAAGTGGTTACATATTAAAATTATTCAATATATCATTTATAAAGAACGTGAAATATCTATAACAGACTTTTTAATAAATCTGATAGATATATCATATCGAGGGCTTATATTCAAAAGCGGCTAAGAACCATTTTCTCGAAACTGAGTTTTTGATACCAAACTATTCTCTGATTTGGTTGTCATCTGTCATATAAATTTGAAGAATTTTTTTCTAAAGCCATTTAGAAATAAATAATAATTTTCAAAATAATTTTTATGAAAAGGTAATTTTTTGGTTTTTAGCTTGTTTCTTTTTTATGTATTGTGCTTACATACAGCATTTGCAAGGGTATGACCAAAAAGAAAAATAAGACAAGAACAGATTATAGTCATTTTTATTAGTGTCCAGAAACTCTTTTCACAACTCGGACATCACTTCGTCAAATTTTGTGTTGGCATTTTATGCTAGGCAAAATATTGTCGTTCGATGTAATTCAGCTGATTTATTATAACCACGAATTGGGAAAAAGTGCAATAGAATTTTCGGACATGTTTTCAGTAACACGAAAGACAATTTATAATGTACTAAATCGGTGAGGGTAGATTGGAGCCAAATCGTGGAAGAGGTTCTAAGCCCAAAATAACTGAACGTACGAAACGCCTAAAGATTAGGAAAATTAATCGAAACCCCCAAAATTTCGACCAGAACCCTTGCAAGAGAGCTCGAGGAAGAGTGTGGAGTATTAAAATATTCATCAAGAGCAGCAAGAAAAAAACCTATTCTTTCTTTAGTTAATGTAGAAAAGCGCTTTTCTTTCGCTGTGATGAACGTTTCCCGAATGAGTGACTATTGGGATGACGTCATATTTTGCGACGAGACGAAAATGATGTTGTATTACAACGTCGGACCGTCTAGAGTATGGCAGAAGCCGTTAACATCACAAGAAAACCGAAACATCATTCCAACTGTTAAATTTGGAAAAATGTCAGTTATGTTTTGGGGGTGCATCCCAAGCAAAGGAGCAAACCTTTATAGAAACCACCATGGACGCTCAGCAAGATTTAGAACCAATTTGGTAAGCAGCGCGGGGAAATTTGGCCTCATCAGAGAAAACAAACCACAATTCAAATTTTATCAGGATAACGACCCTAACCATAAGTCACATATGGTGCGGATGTGGTTTCTCTATAATTGCGGAAAAGTTATAGATACCTCAAAGTTCTGACCTATTGACAATTTGTGGGTCCATTTGGAGAAAAATGTCGCCAAACGCCAACACAAAAACAAGACAGCACTCAACGCAGCTATATTGGGTGAATGGCAAGAGATACCGCAATTATGACATGAAAAAGTTGATCCATTCCATGAAAAACGATTACAATGCGTGGTGGATGCAAAGGGGGCTCATACCAAATACTAACTTAGTAAAAAATTAGCGTAAAGACTTATTAGATTTAATATAAACACATTTGTGAAAAGAGTTTCTTGACACTGCCAAACTGGTTAAATTTTTTGTTTTTGTTGTACGTTTAGTTTATTTTGCATGGAATATGCTTTATTTTTATACCCTCCAACTCCAGGATGGGGGTATACTAACTTTGTCATTCCGTTTGTAACACCTTGAAATATCGACCTGAGACCCTATGAAGTATATATATTCTTGATCATCATAAAATTCTAAGACGATCTAGCCATGTCCGTCCGTCTGTTGAAAGCACGCTAGCATCTAAACGAAAGGAGCTAGAACGTTAAAATTTTCCATAAATGTGTCTTATAGTCGTAGATCGGTTGGGATTGAAACGGGCGAAATCGGCCCAAAGGGAAAAATTTATCCCTCACAAGGACTAAAAATACCCATAATAATCCCTAATATTTTAGCGTATTTAAGCAAGTTTTTTTGAATATGTCTGTTTATATTTGCTTGATATTTGGTATGCGCATTCCCCTTATGGCAAAAAAGTGGACCATAAAGTGATTCTTATTTGTAGGGGGTGAAATGGGGCAAAAAAGGGATAAAAATGGTACATAAAGGGTGATTTTTTAAGAGCTTGATAACTTTTTTTTTAAAAAAAACGCATAAAATTTGCAAAATCTCATCGGTTCTTTATTTGAAACGTTAGATTGGTCCATGACATTTACTTTTTGAAGATAATTTCATTTAAATGTTGACCGCGGCTGCGTCTTAGGTGGCATTTCCACGTTTTTGAGTAACAGAGACCCAATTGGTGCGAACGGCGACGAATCGAAAATTGGTGGTCATCATTAACACTGGCCGATACAGCTGCGATATTTTCTTCAGTTCGCACTCTACGTAAGCGTGTTGGTGGTTTAATGTCCAACAATGTAAATTTGGTGCGAAATTTAGTCACAATAGCCCGAATATCCGCTTCAGTGGGTCGATTAAACTGACCATAAAATGGAAGCGCGCAATGAACTTTCTTAACAGAGCACGCATTTTGATAATAAAATTCAATAATTTGCAAGCGTTGTTCGTTTGTAAGACGATTCATGATGAAATGTCAAAGCATACTGAGCATCTTTCTCTTTGACACCATGTCTGAAATCCCACGTGATCTGTCAAATACTAATGCATGAAAATCCTAACCTCAAAAAAATCACTCTTTATTAAACGACTACAGCTAGAAACACAAAATTAGGTGTGTACATTAGGGCGTACCTCAAAAAAAAAGTTCACCGTACACCTTCGAATATGAAGTATTATTGAAAGGTAGTTTCAAAAAAAAAATTTTTATTTTTTTATGCCGAACGTAGGGGTCGCGCTTTTACATTTTTCTGTATAACTTCTGCATTTATAAACGGATTTTAAAGTGTGATACATCGATGTTTTTGTCTCGACGAGGACGATTTTTTTGTCTTTGAAGTCATTGAGCTCAAGCACCCCCTTCTGGTACTTACCCATCATATCTCAGCTGCTACTACCCTAATGTACCACTCTAATATCAGAAAATTAAAGCTCGCATAAAATCATGAAACTCTTCCTAAGGAGGTATGTCGATTTTTAAAAAAATCGGCCTCGTCGAGACAAAAACATCGATGTATCACACCTTAAAATCCGTTTATATATGCAGAAGTTATATAGAAAAATGTAAAAGCGCGACCCCTACGTTCGGCATAAAAAAATAAAAAAAATTGTTTTGAAACTACCTTTCAATAATACTTCATATTCGAAGGTGTACGGCGAACTTTTTTTTTTTACTTGTAACCTGGTACGCTCTAGTGTACATTCCTCTAATTAAGTAGATACATAATATAAAAGAATTTTTTCCAAATTCGTACTTTTAAGGGGTAAAATGGGAATAGAGGGATAAAAATGATACCAACCAAACGGCTGTACCTAGAATAATGAAATTCGGTGTATACATTCCTCTGATTGTATAGACAAGTAAAATACACGGATTTTTTAAAATTCGAACTTTTTGGGGTTAAACTGGAAAAAGGGGATAAAAATAGTACCAATCAAATGACCGTAGCTAGAGTCATGAAATTCGGAGTATACATTCCTCTGACTGTAGATACGGAAAATAAACGGATTTTTCGAAATTCGTACTTTCTAGGGATACAATGGGTACGGAGGGATTAAAATGGTACCAACCAAACGGCTACACCTGGAATAATGAAATTCGGTGTATACATTCCTCTGATTGCGTAGACACTTAATATAAACAGATTTTTCGAAATTCGTACTTTTTGGGGTTAAAAAGAAAAATGGGATAAAAATAGTACCAATCAAATGACCGCAGCTAGAGTCATGCAATTCGGAGTATACATTCCTCTGACTGCGTAGACACGAAAAATAAACGGATTTTTCGAAATTCGTACTTTCAAGGGATACAATGGTACAGGGGGATAAAAAAAAGTACCAACTAAACGACTGCAGCTAGAATGATGAAATTCTAATTGCGTAGAAATGTCAAGGGGATAAAAATGGTACCAACCAAATGGGCGCAGCTGGAATCATGGAATTCGGTGTATACATTCCTCTGACTGCATAGACACGCAAAATAAAAAGTTTTTTCCAAATTCGTACTTTTTCTTTTACGGCAAAAATTGGTTGAATCATGAAGTTAGGTTATTTTGCACTTTGCACATGTACGTCTGATAATGGAGTTTCAAAATTTGTACTTTTGGAATTAAAATAGAATGGAAATACAACATACTGTAGCACCCACTATCTACCAATATTTATGGTATTAAACTTTTTGAAAATATAAATATATTATTTATTTTTTATTTAAAATAAATAATGGTAATGGTTTGGAATATTTAAAATATTATATTTATTTATAAAATTATTTTTTCAATATTTGTATTTGGTTGGTTTGGCTATATTAAACAAATTTATATTTTCCTGTAATATTACAGCACTTCTACGAAAACCGACAACCTCTGTGGAATGCAATCCATGGTGGAGGGTATATAAAGTTCGGCCCGGCCAAACTTAACGCCGTTTTTACTTGTTTGGCATATGATTGCTGACTTCATGGGGAATATTCGTGTCAGAAAAGTTTCAAAGCCCTGAAGAGAGAAAGTTAAAATATAAGCAATTGCAACCGCGAATTTTGCATTTTCAATTGCAGAGATTTTCGCGACTGACTAAATATATGTATGTTACAGACGACTTTGGTTCTTAATACAGAAACAACAATTCAGTTGGATCTGTTGGCTAGATCGTGAGAAAATCATAAAACAAAAATGTCATGAATAAAAATCATTTTAGTCATATATCCGGCGAAAATGAAAATTTTCCAAAAATATCCAATTTTTATTTTTTGTTTAAAAATGGAACCAATCTAACGGATGGAAATTGTGTTTTCTATACAACATTACCAACATTTCATTAAAAACGTTAACGAGTTTTCTCTTATTTATATATTTGAGCATTAATGGCTATATGCTTATTTCAACGTTCATAGTGCTCAATGTTTAAACATGCAAAAGTGGCTACGAACCATTAAATCGTGAATAGAAGGAAATTTTGAAAACCTTCGAATCGTAGCAATTATTAATCCTCTTTAGATTAAACTGTAGAATGAATGATGATTGCAAATTACTCTTAAAATTAAGAAGTTTTTTCGCTCTACTGAAATGTTGTGTTTCTGTTCATAACCACTTTTAAATATAAGCCCTCGATGGTAGTCCTACTTTTTTATTATGTCAAATTAATACTCACTTTGTGCAGCCTTCAGAGAGCTACCCTCTTCCGAAAAGGAGTATATTAGCAGATTATACAGTAGAATTATTGCAAACATTACGATTATAACGAAAAAAGCACCAATATTGGATTTTTTCAGCTCATGATAACGTTGATATATTCTCAAATCTTGAGGATAAATTCCCAACATTTTACAGAGAAAAAACAAGTGGGAGAATTGCAAAAGAATTGTTTGTACCGGTTGTTGTGACATTGTTGCTGTGAAACAATTGACCAAATGAGGCGCACACAGGTCACAATTCCAAATTTAATATGAATTCAAGTGGTATGTGTACATTAAACCGGGACGCTTTTTTATGGGAGAAAAAATGTTGCGGTTTTCCACACACATAAAATGGAAGCTTGGTTTGGTTTATGAATACCACTAAAAAACTTTTGACTATATCTGAAAAACGTGAAAATTTTGTGAGGTTCGGAAAAAAAATCATGTGCCAAAAATGGTGGTGGTGGGGTGAGTGTATGTGGGCGCTCATTGGTGTCAGAGGTGAGGGAAAAGGAGTAAAAATACAAAAAAGTCCCAAAACTGTCTAGGAGTCGCCCCAGAGGGGTTAAATTAATGTTCCCTACCCAACATTCGAACACACATACTCAATATCTCCACCCGTTAAGGGGAGTGGAGTCAAATGTATGACCGACCCCCAATATTGTTCAAGCTCCCTTAAGTAAGGTGGTCCCATACGATTTTTTTATTTTTTATAATTTTTGTTATGACACCAAGGCCCTAAAGTGTCCCGCAGTCGCCCCTAGCTGGGTTAAATGTAAAACCTTTCCGAAAAAACTTACGCCCTATCTCCACTCGTTAAGGGGGCTCCCATACAAAACCTATTATTTATAAAATGCCCCCCCCATCACTCTAACTGCCCCAAGGAGGCCCTAAGGAGAGTCAAATGTATGACCAACGCCCAATAATTTTTCAGCCCCAATATTTTCTAACAACGTACCTACCATCTATCTTCAACCCTTAAAATGGTAACCACACATTTTTTTTATTTTTTATAATTTGTTTATGAAAAAGGAAAGACCCAAAACTGCCCCCCCCCTAGTCACCCTTAGAGGGAAGGCATGTAATACTAGCCCCGATTAATTTTCTCTCCCCAACAGCTTCCCCAAACATACCTGTCCCCTATCTCCACTCAAAAAATATTTTTTTTAAATTATGATTCCACCCTCTAACTGCCCATAGTGGAGACAAATGTTGGACCAGTCCCCAATATTTTCTCAGAACACACCTACCCTCCATCTACAATCCTTAAGGTGGCCCCTATTTATTTTTCTATTTTAATTTTTTATGAAAGAAAGGCCCAAAACTGCACCGCAGTAGACCCTAGAGTGTAGAAGTGTCCATCCACTCCCTAGATGGGAGAAGTGTCCATGACCTCCATTAATTTTCCCTCCAAAACATTTTCCCAAACTTACCTTCTCCCTATCTCCACTCCTATTATGCTTTAGGAGGCTCCCATGCAACAGCAAAACTTTTATAAAATTTGATCCGACCTCTCTAGGGAGTCAAATGTACAAAATATTACGGACCACCACATTGTTATACACTCAAAGGAATTTGTCAGTAAAAGAAAGCAAAAAGGCTGCTGAAAGAGCAGATTTTCTGCTGAGAAAGCGACAGCAGCTTTGTATCTGCTAAAATAGCAAACAGCCGTTTGCTGTTTATAGCAATAAAGAAAAAACGCTGTCTTGAAACTTTAAGTATATGTACAGAACAGTATGGCCAGTTGAAGACTGTATATATTATCAACACTATTTAGAATAAAGGTTATTATAAGACAATTTATTACCACTGAAATTTATTCCGATTTACTTTTTAATGACACGCATATTGTCACAAGATAATATAAAACGAAATTCGAGCTAAACTCGTTTTCGCCGTCAATTTGAAAGGCATTTAAATTAGGAACGCTTATTTTTATCTATTTTTATATTTTAATTAACAGCAGACTGCAAACTCTTTAGCAGTGTGAATGCTGATACAAGATTGCAAAGAAACTGCTGTAATGGCAGAGAAACTGCTGTTATGGCAGAAAATTGTTTGCTTATGGGTAGCAGGCTATCGCTGCTGTTAATAACAGACTTTTTCTCCAAGTGTAGTCATCTAGTAATGCAACGGTTTTGTCGGCAGCGTCGTTGACGTCTGGCGGCGACTCCGTGGCAGTTTTAGTATTTTTACCCCTTTGAACCCGATGAGCGTCCACTTGCAACCGCCCAACCAAAACCTCACAAAATAAGACTTTGTAGCGTATCGAAATCGAACTCTTAAAATTCCCATACAACTCTATTGCAACCCTAGTATACATGCCCATAACTAGACATCGAGTCAAACAACTTTTGTAGGAGCTTTCGGTACGAAGAGGATAAAATTGAACTTGACCGATAAAATGTTTCATGAATCGCATGGCCTTCATAGCTCAGTGGAAGTGTGCGCGTCTAGCAATCTGAAGGTGCTGGGTTCGATTCCCGGCCGGCGCACTGGAAAAATTCAACATCAACAAATTTTCACTTTTCATCATAAAATAAGAGTTTCTGCAGCCAATTTTCTCATCCGAACACACTTTCACATAAAAATAGTAATTTCGATTGCTCCAAGGTCCAGGGAAGAAACTAATAGCCATTAGCGATACATAACATGGCAGTTAACATAAAAAATGCAGCGCCCCAAGTGGAGGATAGGGGTACAACTCGATTAACATCCCATTCCCTTAACATTAACATCAACCTTGAAGAAGATGCAAATAACAGCCGGCCAACATGAGAACGATGATGAACAAAGGTTCCCGCGATAATCGGATACATGCCGGAACGAAGTCTAGTACAATTCAGACTTAAGGATTATCACCTCAGCTCCCTCTAAAAGCTGCTACAACAACAACAACACGAATCGCACAGATTGGTTTCGATATTTCGGTGCAAAAGCCTGTGGTATCACAATGTGGACCTCTTCTGGCCTAAGTGCTTACTTTCAGACTGCTTACTTTAGACTACCACCACAATCCAACCTAACTTAAGAGATTTTAGCGCTAATTTTCATATTTTTTTTAATTTCCAAATTGTTTTGTTAATTTTAATTTTTAACGATAAATAGATATCAATATTTTATTGTCCTACTTTTTATTCCGCCTTTAAAAAAATAATAATAATTTTATGGGTTATGTAAAATCTCTACATAGTTATGCGAAGGTAAAAGATATAGCTGCAATATTTTCGGGGTATCCATAAAACAAAACAAGCTTTCATTTGATCCCCAAAATGGCAACTGTATTTTCGACCCAGATTAGTGTACATATGTATGTCATTCATATGCGCATGCATATACATATTCATATGTTCGTAAAGCACTTACATTAATTGAATGTATGGAAAATATTATTCATTAAGAGAACATTAAGGGTTAAAGATGTTATCATTTAATAAATGTGAATGTATTTATTAAAATTTTCATAGATGGATCAAAAACATGTTGAGACGTAATTCTAACCGTATTTTATAATACAGATTTAGGGTCTTGTAACTCCGTTAACCCAACCCTTACGTCGGTTGCGGAATGGAATTTTAAATATTCGATACTGTAGGCAGCACAAAATAAGAAAATAAGAAATTCCACCGGACCATCAAGTTAGAAAAAATTAACTTCGTATAGCGCTACAACAATATTTCCTCATATCAAGTAAAATCTTTTTCTTGAAAGTAGAGCAAGCTTTGAACTTGATTCTAGTTCAATTTTTCCCCAAACCAAGTAAAATTTACTCAAACTGAGGAACATTTGTCTTCAAACCAAGTACAGTGAAATCTCTCAACAGCGAACAGTCACGGCCACCCAAAATTTGTCCGCATAAGGGAGTTGTCCACTTATGGGAGGTAAAATAAAAAAATATATATTTTATGTCCGTAGTTCACTTGAGGGAGTATCCGCGCGTGAGATGTTTTGCTGAAATTTTACTCAAACCAAGCAAATTTGTACTAAATCTGAAGGAAACTTTCTTCAAACTAGGCAAACGTTTACTCAAAGATGGTAACTTTATGTACTGTATGAAAGTACTGATTATTTTTTCAAATTTCTTGTTTTATTGGAAATGTTGAACTTTGTCATTTAATAATGGATCACAATATCATCCATACTGTACTGGCTCTGCAGTACCTCATCCGATCAACCCAATTTTTCAATACATTTTCGATGGCAGCTTCGATTTCATGTTTCAACGCTTCAATTGTCTCTGGATGGTTTGCGTAACATTTATCCTTAATTGCTCCCCACAGAAAATAATCCAAAGAGCTCAAATCATAGCTCCGATACGGCCAATGACATCACAATTTCGGCGTTGGCTGAGTGACATATGGACCCGTCTTGTTTAAACCAATCAATCAATCTCTTAAATTCGTTGAGCCTGAAACGGTAACGCTCACCGTTGACGGTAACGGCGGCTCCTTGCTCATTTTCGAAGAAAAATGGCCCAATGATGCCGCCAGCCCAAAATCCATACCAAACAGTGACTCGTGGAGGATGTATTGGTTTCTCAATAGTCACGTGTGAGTTCTCTGAATCACTTATGCGGCAATTTTGCTTATTGACATAGCCACCGAGATGAAAATGAGCTTCATCTGAAAACACGAAAATTTTCCACGTAAATTTCTTACAGTTTGCGTTAAAGACTCACTACTTTGGAGGTAAGTTTTTAATAATTCCCAATATTGTTCCAACGTATAGAAATATACAAATATCAACCATAAAACGGAAAATAAAAATTAATTTTATTCTATCTTTCAAAGTCAAAGTAATGGGCAGTTCAAATTTACAATTTTAAATGGTCCAACCTAAAACTGCTGACAATTTCAATTGGATGTATTCGTATGTTAGCTCCCTAAATCCGCATGCGGATAGCTATCATCAGATTACATGCAATTAAAAGCGGCAGTCTGCGAGGATTTAGGTAAAATACTTACTCCCAACGTCTAGGTAGAGGCCTTCGGCGTCATTATTCAGAATAAAATTTGAAACAATTAAGAATAAGATCTCCGCAAACGGAGACATTGAAGTGGTTTTCATTAATACTGGAATGTTTGAAGAACTTGACATAAATTTAAGTACATACATTGACTTAATTAGAAGGAATAAACACATTTTGAAGTTAAAATTTCCTAAATCGAATTTTTCTACTCAAAAAATACCATCATCATTCATTATCGTTCTTAAACCCAAGGAAATTTTCTTCCGCACAAGTATGAATTTTTACTCAATTGTAAGAATTTGTTTACTACACCATTTTCAATTGTAATTCAAAAGTCATCACTTGAAATTCAAAAAATGAAATTCAAAACTAGTCATTTGTAATTCAAAAGACATCATTTGAAATTCCAAACTCGTCATTTGAAATTCGAAAGACATCATTTGAAATTGAAAACTCGTCATTTGAAATTCAAATGATGTCTTTCTTTTGAATTTCAAATGGAATTTGTTAAATTTCAACCGATATATTTGAATTTCAAATGGTGTCTTTTGAATTACAACCGAAAACAAATGTTTTTAACTAAATCTACTTCCCTATTTCTAGTAAATGAACTATTTATATTTACTATGACTTTCAAAAAAGAAAACTTAGTTAATTTTCTTTAAGGAAACTTTAACTAATCATGATCTAAATTCGAGTTTGGAATATACTACATATCCATATACTCCATTCCATATTTTTCTGAGTTTCATTATAAATGTCATTTTATGCAAAATATGTAGGCCTGTTCTCTTTTCTTGTGATTTTTTCCTTTTTTAATTTTTTCCCCCGAAAAACACATAATTCAAATGTGTTTAATGTCCTCCTTTAACCATGTTGATCAACAATGCAAAAAGAAATTACATATTTGCAAAAATTCCCAAATCGCAATGCACTGTTTGGAAAATGTTTAGTATATTTTTCTAATCCCTAAATGTTAACTTCTTACAATAAATGGCGACTAGTAAAAAACTTTTTGGTACATATTTTCCCCACTTTGGGAATTTGTCAGCTTGTTATACTTTCTACATAATTCCAAAATTTCTGATATCTCAATATGTTCAATATGAATTTGTTTTTCAAAAAAAGTAATTTTTAGTTTTGCGTATAATAAAAGCCCATTGTTCTGTCCTTTCCAAAATGGTAGAATCTGTCCAATTTTAACACCAAATAATAGTACCAAATTTCATTAAGATCGGGTGAAAATTATGGCTTTTAGGGCGACATATTTATCCCTTTTGCCGCATGTACCCTCAAAAAGTAAGAATTTCGTGTTGGAGACCTATCACGCAAGTTCTACCGTCCTGAATTTAGCAATAATATGGACGTTGATCAATAAGTCAGTTAATAGCTACATACTTACATTAAATTAAATACTTTTGTAAATATCATTAATTTTCATTTTGAAAAATTTAGATTTATTTATTTTTCAATGTTGGGATGTGTTACAGATACCATTATTTATAAATTACAAGTTTATTACAACAAAATACCTTACTATATATAAAATCGAGCCCCAAAAATATACTGTGGCTATTTCTCAAATTTAGAATAGGTGAAAGTGAGTGGTTGGTGTGCCTAAAAATATATATTTTTTTTTGTTTTATACAGCTCAGTTCAGGCAACAAATTCCACAGGTAATGTGATTAAGAAAACGACAAACAATGCTCCAACAAAAACCACAAGGACTATATTCTGTCGATGTGTTTTGTTTAACGGCGTTTGCGTTCATTGTCGCGTCTACGTTCCTCCTGAAATTAAAAGAAAAAAAAGAAAATACGAAAACGAAATGATATTAGAATATAGTTGTGATAGTATCTTTATTTTCGTGATATTTACAGAGGATGATTTTGAAAATTGTTTTTGATTGATTAGTTTTTGTAGTAATTGATGAAATCTTGACATGTTTGCATTTTTTGTGCGATTTTAGAAAATTTCGTTTCTCTGTCAAAGCATAAAGTTTCTCAGCTGCAAAATTGTAAATTTATAATGAATTTATTCAAATAGAATTCAAACACAAATGTGCTTATATAATAGGAAAGACGTTCGATAATACAACAAATAAAACTTGTTTGTATTCTCATGACTTCGTTATTTACATTACAGATTCGTTCATAGGCATTTCGAACGAAAAATTTAGTGCAATTTTTTGTTTCTCTATTTCTATACGCTGTAACGACGTAAGGCCTGGCGAACTAACGGGTGGACCTTAGAGAACCCAAATTCCTGACGAAATTGAGTGACTGATTTTCGTTCGCATAGGTTTTCCTTCGACATTGTGAAACAAGGCGTTAATCTGTCTATTGTCGACATAACGATACTGTAATTTAAAATGAAAAGTTTTATTTTTTGCTTCATTTTGATTTTGCACCGTTTAGACCTTATATGTGGAATATGGTTCTCAAAAAATGTCAATATATAACAAATGTTTATTTATAGCCCAATATTTCAATTTTTTTTATGTGAATAATGTGATTTAATTTTAGTCGATTAATCGAATATTTCTATTCAAATATTTGTTTGAAGAATGAATAATCGAAAAATTTATACCAAATAATTGTATTATTTGAATAGTATTCACAACTTCCCCTGGCTAACAGAAAGTCAGAACTAATCAATCTGTTTGGTGAATTTAATACATACCTTTTGGGTCAAAATGATGAGCAAGCGTCTGAACAAGCTGAGGACATCAAAGAATAGATCCAATGAGTGTTGTACAACATCCCGATTGCCGATGCGAACTTTTTCTACAATATTTTGTGTATCGAAAAGTATAAATCCGGCCATAACAATAACACCAATATAAAGTTGAGCCTGTGTTAATATTAAAATATTGATATGAATGAAAATCATTAAATACGTATTTCCTCTTTCACAAAGTAAAACTCACCATTTGTACAAATACCGATTTGAAAAATATATTCATTATACTCAAAAGGGTCATGGTATTGATCACACTAAACAAGATGCCACCCAAAAATAGATATTGACCGCGACCAGCCAATAGCGCTGCTATGGATAGGGATGCGAACGTTATGAATGTACCCACTAATGCTGTCACTATTATCGATGGATTAACGCTGACAACGTATCTCAAGAGTGGCCCCAAGGTTTGTCCAGAACAAAAACCAAACGCATACAGCATAGCAACACGGTTGTAATAGTTTTTACCATTGTCACGATAGAAATGCAAGCCCAAAACTAAGAACAACGAACCCAAAGCAGCAATCATACCCAAATCGAGAAAGTTCTTCATCTGCATTATGGAACCGATAGCGGTCACGGCTGCCGTTCCACCCAACATCATGTAAACTTTAGCAAGATGTTGCTGGACATAGGGCTCACTGAAAATACAGAAAATATAATGTTATTAAATGTTGCGTGTGTGTAAGTTAATATTATGCGATTTTTATTTGACCAACTTATTTGGCTACTTACTATAGTTATCCAATTAAATCAGTACTTGAACAATTTCCAAGCAAAAACAAGTAAGGGGGCTATATCAATTATCCACTTTGTATGGGTAGATATAGATATCTAAATCTGAACCGATTTGACACATTTTCACAACAGATGTTTCTAGTTGAAATATAAGGTGTTCTGCCAAATTTAAAGAAAATCGAGTAAAACATGTGGCTTCTAGAGCGGAAAAAGTCAAATGGGGAGCGACATTTCTATGGGGGGCTATGTCTAAATCTGAACCGATCTGACACACTTTCCCCAAAGACGTTTCCAGTTAAATTATAAGGTAATGTGCCAAATTTGAAGCTTATCGAACAAACTATGTGGACTCTAGAGAGGAAAAAGTCAAATCGACAGCGAAATTTGTATGGAGGCTCTATCTAAATCAAAACCGATTTGCTACAAATTAAAAAGCGTCCGTCCTTGACCCCCAAAACTTGCTTGTGTCAATTTAATTAAAATAATTAATACAAGAAGATAATTGATTTCAAGAATAGTTGACAGAGGAAGCTGGACTTTGTTAAATCGATTGATACCCATCTGTTTAATAAGCGATGGGTCTAGCATAAATACAATTCCAAAAATTCTGGTCCAACACGAACATAAGTATTAGGCTGGGTAACAATTAAAATTGATTTTTATGTGTTTTTCAGAAGCGTTTAGCTCACAGATGACCTGGCCTAAGAACTAAATAAAATGGAAATCATCACTAAAAAATCCTAACTTTGTTTTCGTATGGTGATTGAAATATTTCTTATTTGTTTGTATGGATCGCGACACCGCCTAATATGCTAAATTTGGTGTCCGAATTTACCATAGTGCCGTGAGCAGAAAGCTATTATTTGCATCCATACAATGTGTACCCGGCTAGCAGTGGAATGGGAGAGAGCCACAACGTACTCCATATCAATATTTTTCATTAATATCAATTCCGCGTACTCCCTTCCCCGTATAATAAAATTTGACCTCGTACAACATATGGGTATGGTGCGTACGGTTGTACTCAAAATCATGACAATGACTGTTCTCTAAAGGTATGAAATATTAATTAGATCTAATAAGAGAACGACGTGTACTTTACTAGCCAATACGAATGATACGATAAAATTAACGTAACGTCATTTGTAAACAGTATGTAGTGTGTTGTGTGCGTAGAAGTGCACACCAAAAATGTAATTTAAATAAAAATAACTTGTAGGTCAGTGACACAAAGTCCAACATGCCATACACACTTCGATAAATAGGTGTACCCAAAAGTGCATTCCAAAGGAGGAAGTGCAGAGAGATGTCTATTTTTCACGAATAATAATTTTGATACATAATTAAATTTAAAAAAATCTATGTATATGAACCAAATATGTAGATATATGTATTTTACTTACTACTTGTCATTGAGTCCGGTTGTAAACCGATTGAATCGGGTTTGAAATGCTTCCATTGTATCCCCTCAGCAGCTGCTCTTGTTTGTCACAATTATTTTATTATTATCCTCTTTGTAGACGAAATAGAGATATCCAACTTTTTTTGCTGCTAAACTGATGGAAAATTTCCAATTTTCTCACACCTCACACTAGAGTACAATTGTCAAAATTTGATTAAAATTTATATTCTATAGCGATTGATTTCTAGATAAATATCTCTTCGTACAACAACGCACCTCCAGTAGTTGCAAAAATATATAGAAATGAATTGAAAATATTATTAACACAGGTGGTAGTTTATTTTTCTTTTTCTTCTAGATGTTTGTTTTTGGTTTTGATCGACTGATTGCAATTGATTGTATGTGGTTGTGAAATTGCAGTCATACAGACACGTCAGTGTGAACTATGCGTTGCCAGACTTTTTTGTATCACGGAGATTTAAGAGTCCAACCTAAATATCAAGGTCGACCGCTACGCTCAACTTTTATTATAGCCTTTTCAGATTGACGTCAAAATCGAAAGTTTGAATGAGAATGCTAAAAAGGTATTATTTAAACCATTCGCAACAAGGAAATAACAATGAATGGTAGTCTTTTCAGACTGCATGCGAAATCAACCGATTTCAGCTTGAAATGACATAATAACCTTGTCATAGCCTAGTCACACACGAAATATACGTGAAATGACATAAGGTCGATTTTCAAATGTCAAATTTGTATGGGATCTGTCATTTGTAAATCGTTAGCTAGATTTGGCATGCAGTCGGGAAAAGCTATGAGCTGCACTGTCAAAGCAAAATATATCATACCAATTCTTTTATGTTTTGCAAATAGTTCTTTATTCGCTAAAGTCAGATGATTTCCAATATTCCCATAATTTCTTAATAGGAAATTGTTATATAATAGTAAATTATTTCTTGAGAGTGGGAATTTTCATTTCCAAAAATTTTGTAATAGGGGTCACCCAAATCCCAATAGATTATGGAGGGGCGAATTTTCTAAATCTCGCAATTCCGGTAGTCGGTTATTAGTTACTACTCAAAACTATAAACGCTTTTATCTCAAACGTTTTTATACCCTCCACCTTCAAGGATGGAGGTTTGTAACACCTTGAAATATCGATCTGAGACCCTATAAAGCATTCTTGATCCTCATAAAATTCTAAGACGATCTAGCCATGTCCGTCCGTCTGTTGAAAGCACGCTAGCATCTAATCGACAGGATCTAGGAAGTTCAATTTTTCCATAAATGCGTCTTATAGTCCTAGATCAGTTGGGTTTGCAACTGGGCGAAATCATTCCAAAGGGAACTCACAAGGACAGAAAATATTCCTAAAAACCCCTAATATTTAGAGTGTGCATATGCACATTCCCCCTATAACAAACCCGTGAATCTTATTCGTAGGAGGTGAAGGTGAGGTGAAATGGGATTAACATGGTTTTCCAACAAACGACAGCAGCTATAAACAATAAATTCGGTGTGTAGATTCCTCTAATTGATTAGATACATAATATAGAAGTATTTTTTCCATATTCGTACTTTTAAGGGGTAAAATGGGAATAGAGGGATACAAATAGTACCAACCTAACGGCTTTACCTAGAGCAATGAAATTCGGTGCATACATTCCACTGATTGCGTAAACACGTAAAATAACGAGATTTTTTAGGGAGTAAAATGCGTACGACAGCGATTGCTTTTACTTATAGCCAAAAAAATGTTTGGCCTCCTGGGAAGGTTTGCGTCAAAACCGTTTGGCACGCAATGTGTTAAACATGAAAAATAAATATGTTTTTCCAAATTCGTTTTTTCAACGGATACAATGGAAACAGAGGGATAAAAATGGTACCCGCTAGACGGCTACAACTAGAATGATGAAATTCGGTGTGTACATCCCTCTAATTGTGTAGACATGTAAAAATAAAGAGGTTTTCGAAAGTCGTACTTAATGTTCGGAATGGAATTCGGTGTATACATTCGTCTGACTGCATAGAGTAGCAAAAAAAAATATTTTTCAAAATTCGTACCTTTTTGCTTTTACGGGAAAAATGGGTAGAACCATGCAGTTGTACGTGAGAGATAGAGGGACTTTCGAAATGCACCCACTATCCCCCAATATTTAGGGTTTTAAGGTTTTTTTGAAGATTGCTGTCTTATATTTACTTTTTGAATTGACTTGAAGTATTATTTTAATCTATATAGCATTAACATATTGGTAGCCTTGCCTTATAAGCGTGGTTTAAAATAATAGAAGTTTTATATTTATTTATAAAATAATTTTTTTAATATTTTTTTTTATGTTTTGGTTTGGCTATATTAAAATTTTCCAGAAATGTTACTGCATTTCTCTGTGGAATGCAGTCCATGGTGGAGGGTATATAAAATTCGGCCCGGCCGATATTAACTCCATTTTTACTTGTTTTTTTTTTAATTTGTCCCGAAACAACTCGAACAATTTACAACTGATTCACTTTTTTTGGATACATCTTCAGAAATACATTATCTAGAAAGCACGTATAACTTTTTTATATTGCATTGTTTTTTACCTTTTACTTTAGATGCCCGAAAAAACCATACGTACTTCTCTAGCTATTGTTTGAAAAACTCATACAGGAGCTGTTTCCGGCCGTGCTTCCAGAAAAAGCAGAGACACGTCATAGTAACAACACCCCACATCCCTCATTTTCCAATTCATTTCCTTAACCCCCTCAAAGGGGGTTTAATTTCTGAATTATTCTTATTTTTTCCCGTTAACAAAATATTTTGACCTCCAGCCAAAAAATATTGTCTCTCTGTTGCCTAAAATTATTACATTATTATTAACTATATGGATAAGAAATATCCTTTATATGTATATAGATAATAAATAATGCTGATGATCGTTTAAATCAGATTTTTTGCCAGTCGTCTTCAAAAGTTGTTTCATTGTTGTGACAACTTTACTTTATTTTACTATATTTCAAGTATGGTCAGTGGTAATTTATATTTGTACGTGTAAGTAATATACTTTTACCCAGATATATCAAAGCATTTTTTCTTTGGTTAGGACGAAATACCAGCTAGTGCTGTTCCTTTTATATCCAAATTTTAGAACAAAAAGTAATTTCACACATTTAGAAAAGAATTAAAATTATATAAAGGTATATAGAAAATAAATATTTAAGACATTTTCATAACAATAACGAGATTATGACTAGTGTTTGAATGAATAATTAATCATTATACAATAGTGATAAAATTTAGAATATGTTTGCAGTAAGGAATATTTTAGATACCAATGAGATGCTTCATCAAACTCAGAAACACAGTCATATTTTTTCAATTTGGTTAAAGTGTATTTAGGTAATTAGAATTAAAAATTTTAAATTGTTTTATCCATACCAGAAACAAATAAATCTTTAATATAAAGATAAATTTTATAAAAAATAGATATGTATACATTTTAAGAAATATAATAAAAATACATACATACATTATAATTTTAACATACTAACCTGTTTACAATTTCATCTGATCATATGCCCTATATACACCAAGGACCTTTATAAGCAGAATTTTTATACATAGTTTGTTCTTAAATTAGAAAATCAAGACACATTTCATTATTTAATTTGTTCTACACACACACGATTATCTAAAAATATTGTGAATCGCTTTCTGATACGAACGATTTTATTTGTTGTCCATGGTAGCACAAATAACAGGTCGGACTTGAATATTTTATACATAATTGTATGTTCGTTTTGGAAAGTTAAAATCAGTGCGAAACATATTTATGTAATTCTCGTAGTTTTTTCTTATTTTCTTGCAATAAAATTAAGCAGCAAACAAGCATCTATATCAGTAGTGTCAACTAATCACAGTTGCACATCACATGCACTACAGTGATGCGTTTCCGAAATTATTATTTATTTTATTTCTGTTCATGTTGCACGGTTTCTTTTCTAAAGGTGTGTTATTTTTTAAATGTATGCTTATTACGATGGGCCACGAAAATATATTGCTGCGGTCACCCCGCAGAAATGATGATTTGATTGTTTAATGATGATCTCCAAAATATATTTCGTCGCTGGTTCAAGCCGTCTGTGAGCTAAACGCTCCTGAAAACACCTCGTGTTTTTCTGAATTAATATGGGAAGCACTTTAAATTTAATTTTTGGTTTTATCTTCTCATTGGTCGTATTGTTGGACGTTTAGATTGATTTTTTTGTGGTTTTTCATATTTCTTGGAAACATTTTGTAAAAAAAAATGTGGAAAATAAATAGAAGAAATCGGAACCTTTCGTATTATGCTTGAATGATGAATATCGACGAAAAATGACGTCACAGACTCCATTTTTGGTAACACCATCTCCTTAATATAGGAGATGGTGTTACCGATAACTTACCCTAAGACAAGAATCAAAATTTATATTTAAAGTGCCTTCAAGGATCTATTAATTAAATAATAATTGTGTTAATAAAAATTGTGGACAAAAGTGTAACATAAAAAATTAAAAGGTGAAAACATGATGAGACGGCTTGATCTAGGAACAAAATATTTTGCAAATAGTCATTAAACAATCCAATCATTATTCTCGTGGGGTGACTGGAAATTGTTTCTCCATTTGTATGAACCGCGACGCAGTCTAACGTATATAATATATTTTCACTTTCTGGCCTCTATTGATTCACGGTATGGGGAAACACAACTAATGATGTTCTTTGGAAACAAAATTTGTATTGTTCGAACGAATCGAGTAATAATAAAAATAAAGAAAGGGTGAAATATGCGATATTAACAATAAATATTAGTAAAACTACTACATTAAGGCACATTTATTCAGTCTACGATCACTTTCTTTTTAAGTTTTGGTTACAAATCGTTAAACAACTAGAACCTTAGAGCTTCATGATTAATACACCACTACCACGACTACTATTCTTTCAGAGGGGCGAAGACATTTGTTTTTTCTGCTTTCTTACTTCGATTTGATTACCTTATTATAGAAGTGAAACTTTTTCTCGGGTTAAAAAGATCCAACATGACTAAATTCCCCGTTTATTCGCGATTGAGAGTGATTATTTGCAGAGTTTTGTTTTCACGCTCCGATAAATTGGCCAATATGGAATTCAATAATTTTGGCTGAATATTTTTCAAAAATAAAAGTCTTGTACGGCCACGGAGAATGTATAGTGGAGATTAGTTTATACAAAGTAAATGTGAATAAAAAAATATTCCATTATTCGTTTTTCCGCGCTTTGGCAATTTGTATATAAACTCAATATTTCGCGAGCAAACAATTGTCATTGAATTAATATATTACAAAAATAGTTAACAATAGGACAGTTTTGCTGTTGAGCCGGGATAACAAAAAACTTTTAATAAAGAATTAGTGCCGGTTTCCAGAAGACGAATGAAATTAATCCTTGTATGTCGCAAGTGTTAATCCTTTTTGGCATCCTTAATCTTTATGAGATCGAATACTTTTTGGAGCCACTGTATGTAACTATTTTTTAGTTAGTACGATTTTTATGCCCCTTTTATGGAACCTCGACCAACTTTATATGTAAACGGGTATTTGGGTATTAAAAGTATCGTTTTTCTGCCCTTTTGTATTTATTGCAGGTGACGATATGTTCCTTTCGTATTTTTCTATCGTGTGATGGCAATAATTGAGATCTTCCTTTTTGGCGATTCGTTCGTTTTAGGCGAATTTATCTTCTGGAAACCTCTACTAAGTCTCCTAAGATTTCTAAGTTGGATTTTACCATTACGCATTTCAATCCAAAATCTTTGGCTGTGGACGTCGTTTATCATTTATAGTTTGTTACAAACTAATATATATATATATATATATATATATAATAAAGGAGATATACATTTATAAAAAAGGAAACTAAAAAGTACAAAAAAGAAAGAGAAGAAAAACAAAGTGCTTATATTCTAAAGCAATATAAACGATATTATATGTACAATGGGCAAAAGCCAAAGTCGTACATCAGTTAACATTTTCTATATCCTTGAATAACTGGGTTATATTAATATGAATCAAAAAAATGTAGCTTAAATTGTCCTTTATTAAAAATTTAGTTTTGTTTACGTTTATTGCATCTTTTGGGCGAAGTAAAACAAAAATGAAAAATCCCAAATCGTGCACCTCCTATGGTGGAAATTAAGTTTATCATAAACCTTACCTTTAATATAATGCCAGAAATGCTTTCAAAAATCCGCGAATACAAGTCTGCCTGTAAATTTCAATCGTTAAAATCTATCGTCAAATAGATCAAACGGGTGTTGAATGCAATCAAGTTGTCAGAAAGAGGAACAAATCTATTCGGGATATTTCAAAAACATTTGAAAACGCTACAAAAGCTATCTACAGATTGAAAATAAGGCCAAACGTGCACACAATAAAATATTTACTGAACCAGAAGAACGATATACTGTCCGAATCCATGAGTGCCACAAAACTTAAAACATTCGCGGAAGGTTAGTCCGCAAACTATCTGAAATATACCATTAGGATACACTTCAACCGGATGATATACGCCTGAAAGCAAGTTTTACATTTCCTCATCCTCTTGGCCTTTAAAAGGACTACAAACTTTAAAAGGATAAAATTTTTTTAAATAATAAATAATAATAATTTTGAATACTTATTCTAACCCAAAATATAATAATATTTCAAATAATTATTTTCACCCTACAATACCGATAGAAGTATCAAATTAAGGTGGACAGTGCCTGTTAAAAATACTTTAAATTTCATACCTTTATCTGCATTATTTTATCATTTCAAGTTGTCCTTTTTTAGTTTATTCATAGTTTACTTATTTAATGGTTGCATGGTATTTGAAGTGTTTTTAACACATATTTTCCTCTTTCCTCCTTTGAAATTCATATCGGTATAGTAGGGTGAGAATAAGTATGCAAAATAATTATTTGAAATATTATTATATTTTGATACTTTGTTGTTCCTTTAAGGGGCAAAATTATGAGGAAATGAAAAACTGAAAATGTAATTAAATGCTAGTTTCAGTCTTATATCAACTGGTTCAAGCAATATGGACTGTCGGACGGTTTTACAGATAAAATAAGAAAGTCATGTTAACTTTCGCAAAAGCGCATAAAGATAAGGACTTTTCATCTTGAAATGATGTGCTTTTCATGGACAACATTACATTCAAAACTCATAGCAAATATAAAATATTTGGATCCGATGGGAGGCCTTAGGTGTGGCTAAAATCAAATAACGAGCTTCACTTAAAACACATAAAGACAAGTGTTAAAGACAGTGGGGGGTTATATAATGATTTGGATCTGGTCCTGGATCTCTCCACTTCATCGAAGGAACAATGTTTGAAAGCCAATTTGCCTACATGCAAGGAAAACTGAAGTTAAGTGAAAAAAATAAATCCCAAATCTCAATCCCATTGAAAATCTGTGGAATTATATAAAAAAGTGAGATAGTTCAAGTCTGAACTGAAACGCGTTCTTTTGCAAAAATTGAATGGAATTAACCCTGGCGGAAAGTATTCCCATGAGATTAGAGCGTGTTATACGAAGTATACGAATTACCCTTAATTTCCTCCATTTTATTAACTGTACGAGTTTTGCCTTTGTACTCAATATCTCTGAAAGTCCTAATTGTACCTTGCTTAAGATGAATATTTTAATGTTGTTCTTTGTTTTTAATAAAGGAATAAATGAGCTATGAAACTCTAAAACAAATTTCAGATGTATCTTTCACACAGATTAGCTCATATTAATATATTAATACTAAATTTAGGTTGTTTTATTTCAATGTATCAATATATAGTCCGCGATGGGTTTTATTGATTAATAAATTAAAAAAAAAATACTTCGTGTACGACTTTCACATTTACCCACTGTATGTAATTACATTGTCTTTTTTGGTTGGCAATAATACAGCAATTCTTTTGTTTTTTTTTAATCATTTAAATATTGACAGTTTTTGTTGTTGTTGTTGTAATTATCATATATATTTTTTATTAATAAACTGAAATATCAATTTACAAACAATTTATTGTGTATGTGTAGTTAGAGTGTGTGTAATTATAAGATATTAAATAAGAGAGAGAGAAGTTGTTGGCTGCCGGCTGAGTTTAAAATTCAGTGATCGATAATCGTATCTTTTGCAGCCACGAAGTGAAAGCGCGCGCCACTTTAATTTGATGTTGTAAGACTGCTGCTGCTGCTGTTGTTCTGTGAATTCTTTAATTGTAGTTACTTTTAGGTTAATTTAATTTTAGTTATTTCTTTTTGTATTATTACGTCCTGTTAGTGTTATATATGTGTTCTTCTAACTAGAAAGTAGGCAAAAAACGTTGTTCCATCCATCCATTCATTCATCTCTCTGATGCATCATACTATGTATTGTATATTCTAATTTTCAGTTTATCTTTCCTTTCTCAACTGGAATAGTAGTAGTCTCTTGTCTTCAGTGCGCCTATGCATATGGTAATTTTTGCTTATTGGAAAATCATGGTTTGTTTGGTTGTATGTTGGTGGTTATATTGTTTTCATCATTTATTTTTTGTAGATGGTTCGATCACTTGTTGCAAGTTAAATAATCTTCTTTATTATGTATTTCTTAAGATGGTGATAATGATGATGACTAATGTCTGGAACGATGCTCTCTATCGCGTTCGCGCTCACGATCGCGGTCACGATCACGTTCACGGTCACGATCGCGTTCACGCTCTCGATCACGATCGGATGATCGATAACGTTCCTCATAATAGCTACGTTTTGATGGCGCCTCAGCGCCAACATCACCGCCTGCTGTTTCTGGTGTTTTCCGTGCTCGCGCTGAACGGCTGGAACTGTCATCCCTGTAATGATCATTGGTACTGGGACGCTCACGTTCACGGCTTCTGGAACGATCACGATAACTGCATGAAAACAATACAAAAATTAAATTTAAATACTCAAGTTGTAGGTTTTTCTTTCATTCACAATTTCAAATTTAAAAGCTACAACAACATCGGCACATTTGGGAGGAGTAAGGGAGAAGGGTGGTAGTGGTTTCCGAGCTATTCAATAAACATTTCAACAGAGCACAAACCAAACATTGAGAGTATCAGACAGGCATGAAGGAAACTTCCACATTTTAAATTTTCAAGGTCAAGGCGTACCTATACCAGGTGAAGTCATTAGGAGGATTGTAACATAAATATACATAAAAAAAATTGCCTGTGTTTTATTGTTGCTCCCAAAGATATTAGGCGTGTTTAATGTATCAAAAGCGAATTTTGCAACCCACCAGTATTTGTTAGAAATTTCTAAAAATGATTTTGATTGCAGACAAGAGCTAGGTAATTGCACTAGATAATTAATTTAGTTATGTTATTTTTTAGAACAACACAACTCTAAGCGTTGTTAAGGTTTTTTACAGAATAACTCTTTGTTCATAT
The DNA here is from genome assembly GCA_947397865.1 of Polietes domitor. NCBI lineage: Eukaryota > Metazoa > Arthropoda > Insecta > Diptera > Muscidae > Polietes > Polietes domitor. Next base: position 80,368,467 of record OX377621.1, on the reverse strand, counting down.
ATTTTGAAATTTTCAATTAAAACCACTTATTTAAGTTTTAATTTAAATATTTTTAATTTCGACAGCAATCACGTTTGTAACACTATGCAACAAAAAAAGAAAAATGTTGTGTCCAAGCCGAAAATAATATTTTTTGTATGCATTGAGGCATATTGATTCATAAAATCAACACAAAAAACTGTTTATGTTTATGGATATTCTTTTCACTAAAATTCAAATTTTCGCCCTAGTTAACTTTAATATTTGTAATCTCATTTTGGATATATTGGTTCGATTGCACTCGTTTATGTGTCCAATTACAGGTAATTACACTTTCACATAGAAACAGTGGTTTAGGAACAGTATTTTACAAATTTTTGGAAAAAAAATAGCATCTTAACGAATAAAAAAGGCATTTTTGAAGGAAATCTATGAACAATTTTAAACTATGACCTTTATGTAGAAGTAAAGGAATTTTCAAAAATAGTTTCATTTTTTACGAAGTTTTTGCATAAATTGATTTAGTCGTACAAGAAGGACCATAAATTCTACATATATCCGTGGACTTTCTTTAACTAGGCCAGTTTTTTACAAAGAGTAACATAACTTTAACATTTATCCATAGATTTTTTACATATAAACATTGTTTTTTTTTTCGTTAGAATGTTAGTTATCTAAATATTAAAAAATAAAATACTTCTTTCCGACTTTTTTCTATTTTTTATGATTTTTTTTCGTGCCAGCAAAAATAATTGTTTTTTTTTTCAAAAAAAAATCCCAAATTGTTTCCGAAACCACTATTTCCATTTGTAGCCATCATGAGTACCATTAATTTATATCCGGGTGTTATCGAACAAAATGACAGTACAAATATTGAAAGTACCTTACAAACTTATTTAATATCGTTTCCGAGTTTAGAAAGCCAAAATGCATCAACAAATTTTATATATGACCCTCCTACAAACTTTTTGTTGCATTTGTAATTGTTTTACAGTAACTACTAGGACCACCATCGTGAAACTTATGGAGCGTGTTACTGCCACTATTAATTATTAATAAAATGTATTTTACGAAGGTATATTTTTTGTTTATAAAATAAATAAGAAAAAAATTGTGAAAAAAATACTTTATTTTTTACCCACCCTTAGCACCTAAAGTTTCTTATTTCTGAAAATCTAGAAATGCGTCTTTATACGTTTTATAGAAAAGTACATAATTGGAAATTTTGTTATTAAAATCGGAGAGAGCCAAAATGTGTGTGTGTGATCGCTTCACATGAAATTACTCATATCTTATAAAGACACAATATGCATTTTAACCCTTAAATTGACCTCTATCCAAAGTATCATACTCTTGCCTCTTTTCTTGAGTTTGAATTCGCCTTCATTTGTTAACGATATTGTATATATAAATAATCAATGGTTGCTCCTATCAACACCTATATATCAAGGCCTTAATCATTGGCCTTGATTTCTATGTTTTCAAATTTGGCTCATTAGTTTCAATGTTAAAGAAAAAATAGGGAACGATCCGATGTATTTGATTTTGTATATTTTGTATTTTTGATAAATTTGATATGATTTGTAAAACAATGATGTTTTCGTATTGTATATCACGATTTGATGTACAAAATTTACCACATTTATCAAGTTTATCACAAATACAGCAGATCGTGAACTCCGCTAATAATTTCCGATACCCAAAAAGAAATTTGGAAACAAATTAAAATGTTTTGCAACATTTAACTTTAATTTAATAATATTGTTAATTGGGTATTTTCAGGAGATGTTGTTGAAGCCTCTAAAATCTGCTTCAAACTGTTCCAGTAGTCCTGCGATTTTTGTATTAAGAAACATTGCCTACCAGCCAACAATATCTATCCAATCAATCAGCCATCGGATCGATTAGATATTTTCAATAGCTCTTAAAGGTCTTCGTAATGAAAATGTAAAAGGAAAGGAAGCGAAATTATATCGCTACGCTTCTTTCTTTTATAACAATATCAAAAATGTAATTTGACAACCTTACAATATCGATGTTTTCGCAGCAAATTCTAAACACAATATACATAACTTATTTCACAAACTTACCCTCCTGCATCCCGATCACGTTCTCTTTCACGATCACGTTCTCTTTCGCGCGATCTTTCACGGTAACGTGACGACGATCTCTCACGTCGCGGCCGTTGGCGATGCGATCTTTCACGTGATCGCGAGCGTTCACGCCGATTGTAACTCTTCGTTTCGATGCCATGCAATGTGTCCTGCAAGGAGGTGATCAAAATCTTGCAGCGTTCATCGTGTGCCACCTTCGATTGTTTGATCAATGAGATTGCTGTGACTAATGTCTCAATAGCGCTGGAATATTCGCCGGCTGCGGCATCTGAAACGGCTCGGGCTATAGCGGAACTGCTGACTGTACGATTGCGGCCCATTATTTCTTCGAACTCGGCCTCATTTAGTTGTGGGCCCATAGGCTGCGGCTCGGGGAAGGGTTGCTGTTTCACGGGCCCCGGCGGTCCAGGCCAAGGACCACGCGGTGCGCCTTGCTGTGCAAAGTGGGGAGGTGGGCCGTGTTGAGGAGGCATATTCATTCCTTGTTGCGGCCCCGGAGGACCATGTGGCGGGCCACCGCTCATGGGTGGACCGCCGGGATGCTGAGGAGGACCGCCGCCAGGCTGATTGAAGAAGGCGGGATTGACGTGTGGAGCTGGGCCACCTGGACCACCGTGAGGCCCGCCTGGAGGTGGACCGCCAGGACCACCCATTTGTGGTGGACCACCGGGAGGACCTCTAGGTGGACCTTGCATGTGAGGCGGGCCCTGTGGCGGACCACCAGGTGGACCTTGCGGCGGGAAGCCTCCATGCATTGGTGGCCTCCAATCAGGTCGTGGGCCACGCATAGGCATGCCGCCAGGAGGTCCCTGGAACTGGAAAAATTATGACAAATTAACGTTTGTTTAACCGCCCGCCACCACTAAACGCATATAACAAAGTTCAGCATTTACAAGAAATAGACTCCTAGGATTTTGAAACTTTACAATTATTGATTGATTATCTCAATATTCTGAATGCTTAGACTAATAATCTCAGTCTTCTAAGTAAATACAACAATATCATTTGGTTTATAAAAATTATGTGTGGTTACCATTTGGGGAGGACGTTGCGGCGGCCCATTCAACGGTCCTGGCCTTGGGCCATTCGGACGTGGCTGTCCCGGCCACTGCGACTGCTGTTGACCAAAACGTGGCGGCCCTTGCATGCCTTGTTGCGGCACCATCGGTGGACCCTGGTGCATTGGTGGCTGCATTGTGGTGAATGTGGTGGTGGTTGATTTTGTTCGATTTTGAAATGTGTGATTTGTTGTTTTGTTTTTGTTTGTTTGTTTATTGAATGTGTTTCAAGTTGGTGGAAGATGAAGATGATGGTAAACATGGAATAAGAGATAACAGAATAACAATCGTAACTAAAACATATCATTCATATTATAGGAATTTAAATTTAAAATACTACCACTACTGCTAATTACTACTATTATTTATTAGCTATGTTGTGCTTATGTTAAAGTAATCTAGTTTAGTTTATACAATTGCTGCGGATATCATAAAAATATAAACACAATCAATTATATTCAGCGTTAATAATAAAACTAATAACATAAAAAATAATATACAGTACTCATTCGTATGTATGTATGTAAGGATTATGGATTAGTATTTATTAAATTATCGTAGGGGAGAGATTATCATTAGTTATGTAACATTTCATTGCTTAGCTTTATCATCGCCTCAGAGTATGGGGAGTATTTTCTGGATTATTCTTATTGCTAGGTATTTACGGAATCTTGTAAATCTGTCTCTGTAATGCATTCATTTCATTATATTCGTGACAAAACCGTGCCTTAAGACACCACATAACGCTCCCGTGAACGTTAGCGGAGCGTATTAGAAACCTAATTTATGATATCCGAGCTCTCACTATATGAATACATTTTTGGACAGAGGAAATCAAAATAAGAAAATTGGAGGGCATACATATCTCGTACCTTAGTTGTCGATTTTTTTATCATTTAAAAAAAGAAAATATTCATAGAAAAAAAACTGATTTCTATAGAAAACTTAAAAGTAGACAGGAAAGGTAAAGTTAAAAATTTCAATGGCTGTGGATATGTTCAGTAGGCTGGGTCGTGGTCACCAGTCACCCCACGAAAATAAAGTTTGGATTGTTTAAAGATGATTATTATTTCGTTCCTACACCAAAATACAACATCATATTGAGAAAATATAAATTGAAATTGAGAAATGCAAATTGAAATTGAGGAAAAAATATAGTTCAGAAATGTAAATAGAAATTGAGAAAATACAAATTGAAATTGAGAAAAGACAAATTGAAATTTAGAACTGAAAAATTAATTGAAAATTTACAATTTGAAATTGAGAAAATGCAAATTGAAATTCAGAAATGTAAATTGAAATTGAGAAAATGAAAATAGAAATTCAGAAATAAAAATTGAAAATAAACAAATTAATATTAAAAAAAAAAACAAATTGATATTGGGAAAAGACAAATGAGTTATTCTAAGACAAGAATAAAAATTTATATTTAAAGTGCTTCCAAGAGTATTTATTCAGAAAAACAAAATGCAACATAAAAAAATTACACGGGAAAAATATTAAAAGATTTGTTTTAAGGAACTTTTAGCTCACAGATGCCTCGACTCAGCGATGAAATATTTTGCAGATCATAATTAAACAACCCAATTCCATCATTTAATGGATGACCGCAGCCATTTATTTACGTGACCCATCCTAATGTACAATGGCCGACAAAAGTCAACATACGACCCCAATTTCAACTTCCGGGTGAGTCCAGAAACATTATGAAGAAATGTGATAATGTAGTTTTGTTTGAAATCTTTTAATATCGGATAAGTAACCATATTTTAAATTGGCTGCGGAGTGATATGATTTTTTATCTATTTCACGTTTTTATTTATTACTATGATTGAAGTAGTAATATCCTCTTATATAGAGATTTATAGTAATATACTTTTATATATAGATTTATGTCCCTACTTCTTTATTTTCTAATTTTGGACTTTTCCTATCCAACAACCTCATCTTGCACGCTTGAATTTAGTATAAAGAGTGACAGACAAGTAATATCTTTCTAATTGATTTTTTATTATGAATTACAGTACAAAGTAAATTTGAATTCTAATTTTGGGTTCAGGGATTGAGCCTGGGTGACTAAGACCATTGTAGCTAGTTATTGCAGCGACAGACCAGAGCCTCTGGTGGGAATCGAACCCACAACCCGACTACCGGGGCGCTCATTCTAATTGAATATTTTTGACTCAAACTAATGTCATTAAAAAAAAATCCGACCCGTTTTCCACGAAATACTAAAAGTATCATGGAAGGAAGATGGTATGATAACATCACTGTATTTAGAAATTCATCTCAAACTCTCCATCATGAGCTCACCACCACTGGGATTTTCGTCCAAAAAAATTAGTAATAAGAGCGACAAATAATATCTTCATATTTTAATGATTTTGTCTACTACTTGAATGTTTTTGATTTGACGCCAATTATTTTATCAAAATTGATCAAACAAGTCAGAATAAATAAATCAAAATTTAAACTGATTGTTTTTGAAGAATCAATTGATTATATTAAATATATTTCTAATCGATATTTGCGCTCTTTAATCAATCGTGTCCAATAAAATAACCCAACCAAAGTGATGGATGTTGATGATGTCAATACAACCGATTATCAGAATATGGATAGTGATGACCCAACACTGCCATCTAATACTTCTTGCAGTAGTGTTGCAGTCGCCGCACGAAATCAAACAAAACGATTTGTCATAAGAAAATGGCAGGCACACGCTTTGTGGGCGTGGGATGTGGCTGTTGATAATTGTGCCATTTGTCGCAATCAAATTATGGACTTGTGCATTGAATGTCAAGCTAATCCTTTATGTTCCATAACGAAAGATGAATGTACTGTAGCGTGGGGTGTGTGTAATCATGCATTTCACTTTCATTGTATATCGCGTTGGCTAAAAACACGTCAAGTCTGTCCATTGGATAACAAAGAATGGGAATATCAAAAATATGGACGTTGAGTTGATAAGGACACGAGAACTGGAGTGAGTGAACGTTAAGATGACGATTTGGTGTTTTTTATTTCTGGAAACCATATTCTTTTACCTATACACGAATTGTACTACTGTAAACACATATCATTCATTAAAAAAATAAAATGTTTTTTGTTAATTCATTTTGAAGAAGAGTGCTTTAGAAATGTATTGCCTTTAAGCTATATAATGGAAAATGTTGGTGATGTTATTCCATTTTTTATGGTTGGTACATATTAATATGCAACAAAAATTTATTCGATGGGCCATGTATAACATTTTCTGATGTATTTTGTCTTTCTAAACTCGAAAACGATATTAATAAATTTTTATGGTATTTTTTTTACTAAATTTCCAATTTTCGGCAAAGGTACCTTAAATATTTGTACTCTCAATTTGGAAATATAAGTTCGATAACACCCCCGGTTATATGTTAAATTAAAGTTACTCATGATGACAGTTTTTGTGAACATTGACATCTATAACTCTTGGTTAACTCAAACGGATCTACACAAGGCGTATTTATAAAGGTGATAGCAGGAGCCCAGCTGACTGAAATTTTTTTCATTCAAAAGTAACCGAAACTGTCAAATCCCATATATTTTGCTTTGACAGTATGACTCACCATTCAAAAAATTACTTGTATTTTGTTGTTGCCAAATTTGTTGTTGTTCTAGTGCTATCACCTGTATAAATACGCCTTGGATCTACATGAAAACGGGCGTTAAACATTGTGTTTTTGTGTTAGAATGTTAGCAATTAAAAAATAAAACAAAATTCCTTTTTCTGACTTTTTATAGATTTTTTTGGAAAAAAAATTCTTAAATTTTTGGAGGTTTATCCTAAACAACTGTTTCTATGTGACAGTGTAATTCGCAACACATTTGTAGGCATCATAACTACCTTTAATTGAATGTATAAAAATATATCCAAACATTTTTTTTATTTTGATTGATTGATTTTTTTCTGTTGATTTTATGAATCGGGCATGCTGATTCATGCATAGAAAAAATATTTTTTTGGGCATAAAACCCACAGGATTCTGATTTTTTGTTTTTAAATTTAATCCCGGGTTTCATCAACACTAAGGAGCATTGCCTTCCCATAATTTAAAATCTGTGAACAGAATTTCTACTTTAAAAACATCATAGAAGAAATATCTATGCAATTCATTTGAAACGCTTACGCCTTCAGTATTTAGTAAACTCACTTTTCGAATTTGTTTGAATATAATTTAGAAAATAATGCGCTCGGAAGCCAGGAAAATTCTTTAGATTTTAAAACAAATAAAAAACTCGCCATCACATTTTTTTTCTTTTGCAAAAAGCCTTTAACACGACGACACTTACCATCTCAACTCTTTAAATAAATCGCTAATTCGGGTATGTGATGGCTTTCGTTTTTTGTCATTCTATATTTAATATGTTTTTCATTAGTTTCCACATTTTAAAAGTACGGATAATGATACAAAACGTATTAATCCGGGGGATCTTTATTGACTTCGGGTCTTTTTCTACAACTTATTTTCGGTTCGTCTGAGGCGAATGAACCAAAATCACTCAATTATTACGTGAAATCTTTAATCTACAGGAGTCTGTAATTCGTCGTGTCTATAGAAAAGCACGAAAAGAGTTGGTAGCTAAAATATTTTTATCGAAATTTTATAGAATCTATTTATTAATTGAGTGGTTTGCGTCAGATGAACGGTCATAAGTTACAGAAACATGCCCTAATACCATGTGAAAGAGTACAGAAATAAATTTTCTCATAAAGTAATTTTTTAGAAATGTGTAACTTTTTTCTGGTAGGAAATATAAATATATATTTCGAATTTCAAGCAAATTGATTTTAGTTTAATATAATATTATGAAATCATAAAAGAACATGTTTTTTACATTTCCTCTTAATTCCCTGTAATTTTGTAATAACCAATCGATTTTCTAAAATAATAGGTTAAGAAATTCCAAAAAATCACAATAAGCTATCAGCTCCTTTCCAGCGAGCGTTCAAAAACACGAATCGATCAAAAAAATGGAAGTTATGGCGGATTTAAATAATTCATTCACTAAATTGGATAAAAAGTACTGAAATATTTTCGGACAACGAATTATTTTAGTCGGGATCAAGATTATTTTCTGCAGCCAGCTAAAGAGTAAGATGTTTTAATTCCATTTCACTTATTTCTTTGTAATTCCAAGCCGACTATAGTTTAATTACAAATTATTCAGGAAATTACATATATTACATGACAAACTATTTACTACTTATTATATGGCTGTTTTTCTTTAAGACTGGATAACTAAGCTGCGATAACAAAACCCTAAATAAAAAATTAAAATTTCACTCAAAATTCTTTTTTATAATTGTCACCAACAGCAATATCAATGTGTGTGTGAAAACAAAATTTGAAAAAATATTTTTTTAATAAATAATCTAGTGTAAGTCAAAATTATGGCTATCGAGGTTAAATCCAAAAAAGTTAACAAAAAATATTTTTTTTTGAAAATTAGTTTTGATACAATTATTTATATTGTAGTTGGCGGCAATGTAAGGAAAAAAAACAGCCCTTATGTCTATTGAAGGCCTACAATGACGTTTTTAATTTTTGTAAACTAAGTACCAGGAACTTACTTACTGACACTATTATCTATCAATTAAAAACATTTAAAGAAATCGAGGAGGTACTTTATTAACTATTAAAAATTGCAGGAAATAAAGAAAAAATTTAAAAATATTTTGTTTTAATATTTCATAATTTTATATTAAACTAGAAACAATTAGCTTTAAATTCGCCAAAAATATATATTTCTATCTCCTATCAGAAAAAAGTTACAATTTTTTTTAAATTACCTTATGACAAAATTCCTGATTTTCGATCCACCCTAGTGTCTACAATTTCTTTTTTTAAATCCAGAAATGCAGTTCAGAATTAAAATTATAATTATTATTTGTAGACTTTCATTGAACGGATTGATAAAAATTCAATTTTTGAAATATGTGGGCCGCATAAATATAAATAGATATCATATACATTTCGGTATTGATTTTTGCACACGTTACAAAAGAAAGAAAAAGGCGGTGGAGTCTAATACTCATGTGTTCGGATATTCTAATGCTATAGTGCAAAATATCTACATGTAAAAAATCTGTGGATAAATGTAGACGAAAAAGAATTTAAAAATATAAATTTCTCGTACTTGAATCAGATGATATACGTCTGAAACTGTATGCAAAATGGAGTTAATTGGCGTTTTTAATTTTACATTTCCTCATCCTGTCGCCCCTTCGTAGTTCTACAAAGTTCCAAAAGAATACATTTTTTCAAAAAATTATTTCAAATACTTATTCATAAACCTATGATACCGGTATAAATGTCAAATTAAAAAGGATATTATCTGTAAAAAATACTTCAAATGACATATTTCTATCTCTATTACAACCATTTCATGGTCCCCCTTAGGTCATTTATTTTATTCATATTTTACTTTTTAAGAAGGAAAACTTTAAATGATAGTCAATGCTAAACTAATACTGATAAAATCATGAAATTTGATGTATTTTTAACAAATATTCTCCTTTATAATTTGACATTTATTCGGTATTATAAGTTGTTAATAAGTATTTAAAATTATTTTTGAAAAATTTTATCCTTTGGAATTTTGTAGTCTTGTGAAGGGGCAGCATGAGGATTTAAAAAACTAAAAACGCCAATAACGTTCAAGTGTAACGATTTTTTTAAATTGTCGTACGTAATCAATATTTGATTTGAACTGGTATATTGTCCTGGCTTAAGATCTTTTTGCATATATATTGTATTGAATGCAAATTTATTTTGCATTAGCAGTTGCATTCTATAAAATATATATACAAAATGGACATGACCCAGGACAATATCCCCGTCCAAATAATGATTTTTTTAAATATCGTGAAAGTTAGCAGTAAAGATTGCCTTTATTTGCTTTTGTTTAATCTTTATATTGTCAGCCACATCTCTATTTGACAAAAAAGACTTTGCCAGGTTTCTGTGGAACACATTTCATGGTGTCTAATCTTAAAATTAGTATTTTCTAATTACTGTACAAAAACCTAAACTACTAGTTTATACATTTACGTATTAAATGTTTATTGGTCGGTCGAAGATTTTTGATAGGATCTATAATATATATTTTAATTCAACACAGACGACAAGAGTTTATGAGTTATTATGAGAAAAAGAGGAACTGAAAGTGAACCCCCAAAAAATAAAATGTTCGATTCACTGTAATTTTGTTTTAATTTTTATTAAATTATTTCTGTTTTTTTCTCTCTTAACAAAAATGCAATATGTCACATTAATTAATTTTTTTTGCTAATAGGACTGCATTTAACACAATATGCAACAACAATTATTAAACATCATTAACAATGTAAGACATAATTCTTCATCATACTTTATAGTATAGGCGGCGGCATTGCACAATTACAAAATGCCTTTTTAAAACCATTTTTTTTTGTTTTTGTTTATAATATTTTTAGTAAAGTACGTACATCACTGATATTTACATGTGTGTTGTTGTATATATATAAGGTATGAATGTGAAAAGATAAAAAAGAAACATCACATGCATTCTTAAATTTCTAGATTTATGGAATAAGAAAAATATCACATTTCAATATTTCCACAGTAGCAGTGTTCGTGTGTTCATATTAAGGACAAACACAACGAGGGACGACAGCAAGAGAGAGATATCAATTAGAACACTTAAAAATATTTCTCTACAAAATTTACTTATTGTTTGATTGCTTGCTTGTTTGTTTCTCTTCTATGTAAACATCAAGAAAAAGTCACAAGAAAAGTAACAACAAGCACACACATGAGTACATGCATGTGTGTGTTTTGTTAAAACTAACAAAATATATATGTATATATCGATTGAGAGAAGGAACATTATTTTTCTCGAAAGACATTAGGTCGATTCTATCACAGTTTAGTTTAATTGTTCTATATGTTTTAAACAATAGTCTTAATATAATGTGATTAGATTTAGTTTAAGTAGGAGAGAGTGAGAAAAAGGCTAGGCTATCATCAAAATTTATTTTAATTGCTCTGAAATACATCATCATTCATGGTACATTTTGGAATATAATTTTCGAATAGAGTTACATTTTTAAGGCAGAACAAAAGATGAAAAAATAATAATAAGAAAATGGATGGAAGAAAAAAGTAATGAAACTTATAGGCATTCAGAACAATTGAGATAATGTTAAAAATAATACAACACAAAAAATAATAAATTAAGGAAAAACATATGAGTAAATAATAAAGAAGAAACCACGACCAGTTAAAAAAAATAAATAAATAATAATCAATATAACATAATTATCAATAAATGGGGGGAGTTGTGTTGTACTTGTACTAATATCGATCTCATTCAGTTTGTCGAATGCGCATACATATAAAAACTACAAATATTTGTTATAAAATACTTTGCATAAAGGACAAAAATAGGAGTACAATCAATATTCGATAGATACTAGATAGATGCTACGCTTGTTATGAACAACATACCTGCATACGTGGTGGTCCAGAATTGGGACCTACGGGTGGGCCCTGTGGTGGCATGTGCTGCGGTCGAAATTGTCCGGGCGGCATGTTGGGATTCATGGGCATACGTGGCTGATGGCCCGGTGGAACACCTTGCGGGCCGCCAGGATGTGGTGGCATTGGTCCTCCAGGCATCATGTTCGGTGGCGCCGGGCCACGTGGCGGTCCATTTTGTTGTGGTGGTGGTACTGGACGTGTTTTCTGTAGACTCTCGAATTGATTTAAAGCCTGCTTTGTTGGGTATGTAACAACTGGCGCCTGGCCGTGTAACTCCTTTTTGGGCAATCGATCCAACACCAAACGTAAACTGCTCTCCGAAGCCAATGATATAACACTAAAACCCTTTGATTGGCCGTTGGCGCGATTCTCAAAAAACTTCACCTCTTGAAAATCTGGAACACCAATGTCACGCATAACATTGGCAATATCTTGATCAGTTGTCCACTGAAATATAGAAACAAAAGGGGGGAAATTACAATTTATGTGACAAATAGGTTTGGATGCGCTCATTCATTCTTTATATTTGAAGCAATTTTAATGAACAATTATACTGGAGACCGCGCTCAGGGAATAATCTCTATGATTTTGAAATCCAAGGATTAAGTTCTTGATATAATAGAGATCATCATTTTTATTATATAAGTGTTTTCCTCTTCAAGTTCTGACATTTTGGTATTATTTAAAACAAAAGCGTTCACTTAGCGCTTTTGAGCAAGATTGATTTGGGCGGTAAAAAAGTGATTTAAGTGCCGAGAGTTTATGGATGGGAAAAAAAGTAACCAGAGGACATCAATAATAAAAACTATTACTGTTGTACATCGCGCCAAGTGGCATATTGGCATTTAAGTCAACAGTGGCTGATGGATGCTGTTGTTTAAGCTTATCCTTTACGGAACTGCTCCAAAAGTAATTGTTTTTATCATGGTGAAACTTGTCACATAGCCAGGTCTCGTTTATGACGGAATTGAGGGAAAATTTCCCAAATATGCCGATTTCAAGAAACTCCACATTTCGTTGGCATCCATAGTCTCCGAACCTACTACATCACTTTCTTTCTTGATGACTTATTACAAAAAGGAAATTTAGGAAACAAAACCAACCAAATTGGACGCCGTACATTGAATGTTCGTATATTTATATGCCTAAGTATGCGGATCAACTTTTGGATATCAGTTTTCAACGTTTTTGGATCGCACGTTTTTCACTCCCATAAATTCGAATAAAAAGTTTCCTCAACGATACAATTTAAGGGGTTATCACACAAAACCCAGAGTAAAATCTTGCGTCAGTTTCTGTGCAAATTATTGTTGTTACAAAAAAGTAACGCAAGCTTTTGCGTTGCGTTTTGTGTGATAAGGTATTATACAGAACCTCACACTTTAGAACTCACCCATGTTAAATTGCCCACGTAAAGCTGAAAACGCCTACCGGCCTGATTGGGAGCCAAGCTACCAGCACCTTGATGGTAGACTCCGTTCGACCCAGCGTTGCCAGCACCACCCTCTGGGCCATTATTTCCAGTATTGGGACTTTCACCACCACCACCAGATGATGGTGCAATTACAGCGCCTCCGCCACTTGACGGTTCTGGCGCGCCACCTATATCATCGTACAAATCCACGCCATCCGCAGCAAATTCGTCCTAAAGCAAAAAAAATGTTATTTATGCAATTCAAAGTGCAAAAAATGCATTAAGATTAAACAAACCACAAACTGTACCTGATTCTGTGCTGCAAAATCTTTATCTAAATCCTCTGCATAGAGATCTAACACCACGCCGTCAGCCATATTTGTTTGAATTCCCTATTTTAACAAGTAAATGTTGCCCCTAAAATGCTTTTATACAACAATGTACAATGTTTGTGCTTGCTTGAGCACAGTAGCTCACTTTCCCCTTTATCCTAATATTTTTCACAAATACACACACGAGTCCCGTTTCTTTTTTTTTTTATTGTGCGAGCACACACCGGCGGGGTGTTCGCAATAAATTTTTTGATGAATTTCCTCCTTGCTTTTCACTGTTTCATTTGATATAAATTGTAAAGTATTCCATACCTTTCATACACACTTATTTAATTAATTGCTGTTTGTACTTTTTCATAAATCTTATGAACTTTATTATAGCTTACGAAAATTAGTTGTAAATGAAAATGAAAATTTTTCTTTTCTTCTGCAAAACGAAAAAAACGACGCAATGTCGTGTTACGAAGAAGGTAGTTCGGCCAGAGCAATGCGCCGATGGTATTTCAGCCGGCTTAGCCGAGCCGCCGACGATGTAGGTCAGTCGCCGTCGAAAATTTGTTCGGCTCAGGACGGTTCGAAATTAGCTGCCGAAGATTTTTAAAATTACTGTCTATAAATATTATATATTTTCACTTAAAATTTACTGTTAGAATAAAAAATAGTACATATCATTGCGTTCAAAATGGAATAAGCATTGTGCAGTATCAAAATTTGCTAAAAAATATAAATAAAGCATAAAAAATATAAATATATAAAAAAATAGCTACAGCTATTCTGCAAAAAGATCAACTTTAAACCCAAATACACTGCATTGCAATTATTATTATATAAAATTATTATAATTATTATTATAAAAAAATATAATAAAACAATAAAATATTATTTTCTTTAGTCATACATACATAGCTCATTTTCAAGTGAGTGCGGCTGACGAAAATAAGACCGACTCGAGCCGCCGCCGCTTAATTTACCATCAATCGACAAATCCTGCACGGCACAGTTTGAAGAAGCCAAAACCTAAAGGCCGTAATTACATTTAGGCAGTGTTGCAATAATGGGCGTTTACACGTAAGCACTATTTACACATTAAGATTTATTGTGCAACTTGAAAATAGATTAATCGGATTAATTTTTTTATTAATTTTGAAATGTCAGTATCAATTTGTCGTTTCTAAATATACTTTTTTCTTTTCTCGATTTCAAATGACATTGATATCCGAGGCTCCAAAATCTGACCACATATTTGAATAAGAAGAAGAACAATGCTCAACATGCTATCTCGCTTAGTTACCGTTCAAGTTCGAAAAAACGATTTTTTCATACCAAATCGAAAAATTAGAACAAAAAATCGAATTGTTCTTCACATAATTTCACATTGGGCAGGACTATCTTCTTCGGAAACACTAATAAAATACCCCGATTGTTGAAAAATTTTACTTTACTTTTCTCCCATTTTTTGAGTTTTCTATAAAAGTCATATTTTTTATATTTTGGGTTCGTTAACTAGAAAGATATCGAGAATTTTTACCTGATTTTTCGCCGTTGAAAATAATAAAAAAATTTAATTTACAATTTTGATAATTTATGTTAATTATTGAAAAAATCTTATTTTATTTCATCTTTTTTTATGTTATTTTGAAAAATTTTCTTTCCAATATTATATTCAGTATAAATTTGTATTTTCAATTTCAATTTTCATTTTGTATTTTCTCAATATGATGTTGTATTTTCTCAATTTTAACTGAAAATGAAAGTATGTTAGTAAAAAATTTAAAATTGGCCAATATTAGCTAATAAGTGAATTTTAAGGACATCGAAGCAAGTTTGGCTGTATATAAAAAAATCAATGTTCCGAGAAAAGCGATAGTAAAATGTTCTACAATTCTATTAACACTTTCATTTTCCAAATCAATTTGAGTGGACGCTAGCTCGAACGAAAGAAAATGATATTACTCAATTTAATTTATTTGGAAAAATCAAATATTCTACAAATATTAGATTAATTTTCTCTTCCACAATAGAAAATTATACAAACAAAAATGATATTCACACAATACAAACAAAATATACAACTATTCAGATCTGCATCCAAGTTTGTACTACCAACAATAACCGCGAACAACATTTGAAGTAAACATCAGTCAATTAATATTTTTAGAAAAACTTTAAATTTATTTATTTTTTAAATTCAAATAAATACGAGTGTAGAGAGTATTAGAAATTTAAACTAAAAAATATCCTCCGGTGAGTGAGCATAAAACATACATACATAAGTACCCTGTGAAGTTGTATTTTTATTAAACAAAAAAATGTGTGGTTGTTGTGTTTAATTATTTATGTTTGACACGAAGAAAATGCTTAGCAAAATACTTTATAAAAATGTAAGACCATAAACGCATGAACATCTTATACGGCCGATTCTTTTAAATCGTCGTCTGTTGCCGATGATGCGGTGGCTGACATTCCAACACCCATCGCATTCAATAGATTTGAGACGGGCCCAGCACCACCAACTTGAGATTTATAACTGTCCATCATATTTTTCAACGTGTTGACGTTAATGTTGATGGGTTCAAAATCTTCTATATCATCAAATTCCTCGGCTGTGGCCAATTTGGCTTTGGCATTCGATTTGGTTTTATCGAACGATTTTCCAATTGTAGTATTTGCCAATTCGCGGTCCATTTGATCCATGTAGGCCTTGATGTCGGCATCAATGTGCTTGCCAGCCTCATGCATGGCAGCAAAGTTGCGCTCCATATCCTCCTCGTCTTCGTAGTCGCTCATTTCGGAATTGGAATCCCACTTATCTTCGGGTATAACAAAATCTAAAAAGCTCTTCACTTGGGTTGTAAAACTCTCTTCGTGTTCGGAGTTGGTGGCATTGGATGTGTTGGACTGATTTAAATTCACTGGATTTTTGCGTACAGCTTGACGCATAGAATGGTTCTTTTTAACTTTAGCCTTGAATGCGTCGGTTTTTTTACGCTCCTCCTCCTCGTGTTTTTCCTCCTCGCCAGTGCTGTAGTCATCGGAATCCCGTTCGACTCCTTCAAAAGCTGATTCTTTTTCCAAAAATTCGGAAATGTTTTTGGTAAATTCTTCTGCGTTAATATCACCATTGGCTTTGTAAAGTTTTGTGGGACCATAACGTTCGAGTAGCATGGCATCCAATTGTTCAGCGCTAATATTGAGCCAATCATCGCGATCACTCGGCTGAAAATATTGAAAAAATTAAAAGCTAGTTACGAGAAAAACTCATACAAACTTACTTTTAAATTGTTTTCCTCGTCCCTTAATTCATCAGCATTAATCTCAGTCGCTCGTAACAATTCCAGAATATCTTTTCCCACCAAAGGAGCCGTACGAAAACGTGTTTGGTTGTCTTTGAAAAATACTTGTGCTTCTTCCATTAAACGCTTATATTCTACGGAACCTTCAATGTTTTCCTTAAAGTATCCTTTGGCCTGTAAACTCTTAACGTATGCCTTCCACGCTGGCGATTTCTCATCACTATTTGGATCTTTAGCCTGAGAGGCTAGTATCTCAAAACCACATGCCACCTTGATGCCCAACAAATCCTCTTTGTACTCCTCCGTATTGGGATTTCCCGTTAAGTTCCAACCAATGTTACGATCGGGTACATAATTGTTGTGCATGATCATGGCATACAGGCATTTGGTAAAGCAAACATTTGTGCGTACTCGTTGCTCTGGTGGGAAATAACGCATTGAGCGACATGCCTTCATATCGATGGGGTCACGATCGCAGAATGACCTTACGGCGGCAGAAATAAGCGAAGGTTTCTTCTTCAACAGCATGGCCACACCCAGGGGAAGACGCACAATTTGATGATGAAGTGCGGCATTTTCGACGCTGTGGAATTCCTTTATTCTTGCCTCAATACATTCCTGTATTTCCTTTGACACTTTGTAAAGAGTTGGATTCATTTGAATTTTACCAACTGCCTCCGACACCGACATTGGCTTTGTCGTATTTGAGGGAGAGTTCTGTACTAAATTCATACAACCCTCGGATATATATACCCGTTGTTCGCAAGTATCGGGATTGGCCCATTTTGGTAAAACGTCCGCAGCTTCGATCAAAAGAAATTCGCCATCTGAGTCGATGACACGAACCACTATCGTGGGCAACTCTTGTGTGAGTTTGGTTAGCAAATACACAATGAACCATTCATCGGCTATGTTGTCGCCAAAATGAGAGACACCATGTAGGTGAGGAGGCAATTGATCTGTGCAATGACGGGAGAGAGAGAAGCCAAAGCATGTATAGATTAAAGATAATTATAAATGAGTACTACAAAGAGCGAAAAAAAAGGAAAAATCCTATGAGTTTGTAAACAATTACGAAAATAGATTCAATGTTTAGGAAAACCCAATTAATAAACACTTTCTGTTTTGTTTCTTATGTTTACGCTAGAATGAGTGCTTGCGGGTTTTGCACTAGAGATGTGTGAATAAAAAGTGTTTCGGTTTTCGACTGTTTGTCCAGCCGTTCCGCAGTGTAACGATATGTTAATAGTTGATCATTTAAATACATTATATGGAAATAATAATGCTTAGGGTCAGACAACAAAATGTTTTTGAATCACTTTTGTTATTGATTGTTTTACTCGTTTATATATTTGAAGAAGAATATTTAAGAAAACAAGTCGAATTGTGGTGATGTTATGTTTAAGTCACACCACCTCAACTATAGACTGATTTAATTCACTACGAGATGTTGTATATATATATATATATACTTACTTTATGATATTATATGTATATACGAATTTTTCTTATATTAAAAGGGTGATTTCGTTCAATCAGAATTTATTTTTATGGATGTGGAGGATTTGGGCACAACCACAATTTTCTTCTTGTAATTGTAATTCTTGCACCAGCGAGCCTTCAAATGGACTTCCTGTACTAAGAACTTTTAGCGTTAATTAAAACGTATATTATTATTAATTACTAGTATTTCTGAAACAAAACAAAGTAGTCTTGTCGATCGATATCTATCATTTCAAAAAATAACTGAACAAATTCAGAAATGCGTCTTATTTCAAACGGTGTGGCATTTTAAAGAGATGACTTGGTCGAACTTAGTGTCATTAATACATGTTCTACATGTGTGTTTGCTGCTGCTAGCGTTTTTTACCTGATGCAAAAATCTCGAGGGTCCTAACAAAGATGTTCTGTCGCAGCAATTGTATGTACGTATATAGGTTTCGTTCTCGTTTACGCCTTAATACATACTGACGTCGTACGTATATCATCTATGTATGTTGGCATGGTTTCGCAGCACTATTCACATTGTATTCCCACACCCTCTTTACATTGACCCCTTTTCCTTTGAAATAAGCACATGTGTTTGTATGGATGTGTGTTTGTCTTCATACATACCTTGTTGGTCTTGTTGATTTTTGCTCAATTTCTGTGCCTTTTCCTTTGTTGTCGTTGACTCATCGTTCAGCAATAATTCCTGCTGTGTACATGTTCGCACACGTAATTCAAATTCATCTTTGTGCCATATATAATTGCGTTCCTTTGTCAATGTATCCACTACATCCAGGCATTTTGTGCGTATATCTTCTAATTGTTTACGTATTGAACTGTTGTCGTCTTGTTGCTGGTCGCCGCCATCGACATTCAATTTGGGAAATATGAAGTATTCTACGTAATCATCTTCCCTAACAAATTCCAAATTAGCACCAAATATTTTATCCATTTTAATTGATCAACAACCAAGAAATCCTGATGCGGCGGCGGATGGGTCTGATGTTCCCAATTAGTTAATCTCTACTGTTGTCTTGTGAACGTGCATATATTATTCGATGAATAATATACACACTTTATGTTCTTGCCGTTTTATATAATTTATGTTTATATTCCTCTTTAGTTAGTTGGCCAAAACAAAAATAAAACTACATAGTTTTTGTTATATCCCTAAATAGTGATGACACTAGACAGTGTTAGTGATGTGTTGGTCACATCGATAACAACGGTATTTTATGCGGGCTTGCAGTGTTGCATTTAGAGGTATGACAGTACAATCGAGTACTGTGTTCGCAGATGTGAAAATCTGATACCCATTTCAGACTGCGTGCGAAATCGAAATTAGCTGGATTGTTATAGCCTTTTCAGACTGCATGCGAAATCAAGTGATTTCAGATCAATGTCGATTTACATATAGCAAATTTGTATGGGATCTGACATTTGTAAATCGACCTTATGTCATTTCAGCTCAATTCACATGCAGTCTGAAAAGGCTATAAAGGCCAAAACACAATAAAAGTATGCATGTGTGCATACTTCTTTTGCAAAGTTAAAACAATTTCAGCTTTTAATGAATACTTTTGGGATGTATATTTTTATTGTGTGCTGCTTCAAATGAATACATACATCTTTGTTCGAGACACATATGCTTGACGTATATTTACTTCATTGTGTTTTGTCCTTTAGTAATTTATATGGAATCTGACATTTGTAGATCGACCTTGATCGATTTTAGCTAGATTTCACATACAGTTTCAAAACGCTATTAGATTTTGTATCTAAAGATATGTTATGCGTTCAGATATGCGAGAAAACACCTCAAAGAATAGACCCAATCCATTCTGAGACGATTATATTATTTTTTTGAACGGAGCAAGCACAGTGTAATATTTTCGTACAAACTGTGTTAAAAGCTATGATGAATAATGCTATAAACTTTTAAATTTAGCACTCGTCCCTTATATTGTCAAAATAGATTAAAAAAGTTATTGTTTAAATCAACCACACTACCTGCCATGTAATGTAAATGAAAAATCGTCATATATTTATTGTTTTACTAAATACGTTGATACAAATTATTAATAGTTATTTCATTTGAGTTCACAATTAAATAAAATGTACCAGTGTCACAGCCAACGCCCATATTCAATTTTTTATTTTTTACGATTTCGAAATATCAGATAAAACTCCTTGTATATGTATGTACAAATTTGGGTTTTAGAAAATGATATTTGCAAAAAGGCTTATCGTTATTTCATTTCATTTATTTCTTCACGACTTGTAATTCTAAGCCTATTGGCCGATATAATATAAATTACAAAATGCATAGTACACATTATTTCTAACCGTGTTAAAAAAACTACTCAACAAAATGTAGTATGATAATAAGAACAAAATAAATAATTAATTATAGAAAAAAGACCTAAGATGTAGCAATATAACAGTGGTAATTTCAATTATAAAAAATAAAAAGATCACATTCATTACGATTTATAACCGGTATATGTATGGTTTTACACAACCAAATAAATTACAATGAATGTGTCAATAATACGTTTCAGCGTCTTTAATTAGGTGCGCTATAAAAAATTGCAATGAATATTTATTGGATATAGCTAATAAGCCTATTTGAATGAGTGGTAACGGACACATTATACGCCCATGTGCTGACAACCGCATGATTTCAAATCGCATTTTTTTTGGCGATTTCGAGTCTCTAAATTTTACATTTCTATTTAAAATTGCTATGTTTAACCAAACATCTTCTTCATTTATCCGCCAGTAAAGAAAGAAAACTGAAAACAATTGTTTAAAGTAAAAATGCGAAATTTAGAGACTCGAAATCGCCAAAAAAAATGCGATTTGAAATCATGCGGTTGTCAGCACATGGGCGATAAACTTTCAATTCACTAGGCATTGTATTATATAACCGAGCTACTCTAACAAATTTAATTTAATAAATCATTGCAAATATCCAGCCTATGGTCTTTAGGTGGACTCTAAAGGTATGTTGTATAAAAAATCGTTCATCGTTTTTACTTTAGCAAACATGAAGAAGTTTCGGTCTGGCCTTGGCATTTTGTTTTACCATTTTTTGTAATTAAATATATGTTTTAAACTATAAGCTGAATTTTCTTTTTGCAATAATTAGCTGTATATCAATATTTGTAAGTCGTAAACCTCTAAAATAAAAAATATGTAAACCGAATACAACTTTTGGGATTTTGTAAACATCAGCGGACAAAATCCCATAAAAGTAGATAAATTCACATTGGACGGATTTCACTTGCCCCCCGAATAATTGCATCGCTTCTATACAATTTTATGAAGAAACTAGCTTTTTTACCCGGCGTTGAACGGGTTCATTCTTCTTTTTCCCCTTCATAATATGATCTTGAAGATAAAATGAGAACTAATTGATAGTTGTAAAATATTGTTTGCCCTATCATGACCTAGAATATCCAAGAACCATCCCCTGTCCAGAAGTTAGCTACAGTAAAATGTTCAAGCGAATCAATCCACCTGTTTGGCGTCCTATAGAGAACATACAGAGAAATAGACGCACATTGATTTTTTATATATGTATATAGATTATAAAAGAAATATTAAACATAAAAATTTGTTGATTTTGAGAATTTATTAATGAAAATATACATTAGTATACATTTGTTTTTCTTTCGTTCTTTTTTATAAGATAAACACGACTTTGTTTAATGAAATATATATATCTAGATGAGAATTTAGATAAAATGTAATAAGAAAAATAGTATTAGATGCCATTTAACTACTTGCATATTTACAAAGATTTGGTTGTTGCCTAGAGAAAATACTTGTTTAAATACATTAAAAATATTGAAAATGCGTTAGCTCCTTTTGTGTTATGATGATGACATAATGCTGTCTTGATGTATGTATGTGTGTATATCTAATATGTACAAGATTTGGATTTGGACAAATATATAAGAGTGTATATATATTTATATGTGTTTGTATACCTATAGAAATGGACAATAAGAATATCACAAAACTTTTTATGAAAACAACAAATTGATGGCTCAAAAATATGACACAGTAATGTAGTTTTAAGTAAAATTAATAATAATAATTATTATAAAACAAACGTGGTATGGCTGCTCAGTTAGAAGAGCATTGCAGTTGAGAAAAGGACAAAAAAAGACAAAATTTAGTTTTGCTTAATCCTAGAAGTGTGCTCTTCAAAAACTGTATAAAAAATTGTGCTCTCATTTATACAAATATAAAATAACAACAAAATATTAACAGATCGATCTTATATTAATATAAAATATTCGTTTGTAACTGCTGGTCGGTCATACATCATATATCTTCCCTTTCATCATAACTATTGTTTGTAAAAAATATTGCATACCTTTTGGTTGTTATTGTTAAAAAATATTGCCTATTTTTTGGGGTGGTAATATTAAATCAAAACGCTACCTAAGTAGAGGGGTTCGGCCTGATTTGTAATAACACAGAAATATAGCCTAATAATTTTTTGGTTAACAAATTCTTTAAAATTCTTCTTCGGGAAACAATTAAAACTATTTAACAGTTTGTCTGTCATTCCTTTCAACTACTTATGTTACTTAAATTATTAACATCACTTTTAGGATCCGGAGCAAGCGTGCTCCATGATGTTTCACGACACAAAGGTAGCTTCTCCAAGGCCGCAGTCGATAACTTTGTGGCCTCTTCGTTAATGGCACATGTTTCGCGGAAATGGTGAAATTTTCCCGTCAAGTCATCCACCCACTCATACAGTTGGTCTCCCGAACGCAAAGCGTTGCGCATAGCTAATTTCTTTAATTGCAATGACTCTTCGTGGGCGGGCAAGTACTGCAGCCATTCCTCGGGCAGAGAAAAATCTTCGGGCAATGTCAATCCATCACCGGCATTTATGAGACGAGCTCTATCGGCCTGAATGACCTGATGATTGAATATTGCCAGTGGCGTGATTAAGAATTTGGTTTGAGCATAAATTGCAGAGCGACCTATCAGTTTGACAGTCCATATTCCCGGAGTAAGAGGTTGCTTTAAAATAGCTTTGGAGTAATTAATGTTATCGGTTTGAGAGTCTTCGATATGCAGTTCGTTGAAATCCTGTAAGCGACCCATAGGATCTATCCATAATAATGTTAAGTTGTAAGAATGTGAAGTGTCCTTGGGCGACGATGACGCGGATCCCATAAACGTGAACGTCAATACCAAATCGGTATAGGGTCCCAGAAACTTTTGATAGTTTCTAGAGATCTGTTCTTTCTGATCGTATTCTGTGGAAATTTCGAAATTTCTCAGTCTCTTTGCAAATTTAGAGTTCTTAGCAAATTTTGCATACTGAACTGGCCGCACACGTGTCTCCAACTGGTAGGTTTTATTAGAACTAGTCTCCACACACTGATATCTGACTAAATATCCTTTATACTGATCGCTGTGCATGTAATGGCTAAGCTCCAACACTTTACTTTCCTTTGTACTCCACTGCTTCGTGAGACGCCTTACCAAACTTTCCGCGATAGTCAAGGTTACATCATCCTGTTTAGAGCGTTTATCTTCGGCATTATAGAAACTCTGCCAATAGGCTTGTAAATTTACAACATCCGTTGGATATGGACCATAAAGCCACTCTTCCAATTTCAATAGGATGGCCTGATTTATTATGGGTTCAAATTTGCGGGCGAAGAACAACATTTTATTTTCGGTGTTTTGCAAACGTGACCAATCTTCGGGCTTAAAGTCGTTGGGACTGCAGCCACACCAATCCACCACATGTTTGTATTGGCATTTACAGCCCAATTTACGTTTCCAGTTGGTAACATGCAAATTGTTGTCCACATAAGTTCCACAAAATTTTGAATTTCTGAGCACGGTGTGAAAGAAAGATTCCGCTGGCAACAGTGTATGTCTAAAGATAACCAGGAGGCCCTTGAGCAGCTCCTCCGTGTCCTTGTTGTTTATGACATATTCCACAAATGGCTTTGACAAGCCTACCCAATCCGAGCCACCATCTATTTGCACACCTGTTGGTAATTTACGATCACCAATGCGCCACATATGCGTGTCACATTCCACAAATGTTTTATCCAATCCCTGCTTTTGTATAAACCGCTGAGTTTCTCGGCCATGGCCCTTAACAAAGTTGCGATTACGGTTGGCCAATAGGAACTCCTCAAGCTTTTCCAATTTCTTTACCGGAAAATCACTTTCGCTCAGATTGATGACAAAGTCCCATTGATACGACGATTTCAGTAGATCTTCCATGCACTGCATGAGCATGGTGAGCAGCGAAGCACCACCCCAAATGGAGGAGAATCGAGTGCGTGCCAATCGAATGTTGGAAAATTTCGATTCCAATTCCAATAGTTTCCGGTACAAATAATCTTGACGCTAGAACGAAAAGGAAATAAGAAAACAACAGTTTTATTTTGTGAACGTCTTCTCTGGGGCAACATTGAACGGGGTCAGCATTTTTTTAATAACGACCTAAACATGTTGTGCTCGAAAAAATACAAACCTAGTTCTAATTAATTGGCTATCATAATTATTTAAAAAATAAGAAAATAAAATTTGATTGTCTGGCATGGCCTAATTCAATTCAAAAGCCATAAAATACAAAGAAAACAAAAACAAATTAAAAAAAAAAAAACATTTTTATATGGGACATCACTATCATTATTTAGAAGCGCATTGTACACATTTCGAGAAAAAATGTTTTCGTGAGAATCGATAGACCTTTATGGTATTACAGATATAATGGCAAGACACTCCACCCAACGGTGGGGGGAACGAAAAATGCTCAGTCAGCAATTAAAGACAAAAAATAAAGCGCAAACACTTACAAAAAAAAACGTATTGGTCGCACTTACTATGCACAATTCCACAACATTTCATTGATGTCAAGCCCAACATTTGATAACACCGATTAGTCAATGTCATCAAGAAATATACATTCATTTTTTTAATACCCTCTATCAAAGTTACAAACTTAAAATTTTGATCCGAAAGTTCGATCAAAGAGTTATTCTAAGGCAAGAATAAAAAAATTATATTTAAAGCGCTTTCAAGGGCCTAATTATTTAGTATAGTCTGAAACGGCAAATAAGTATATTTGAAAAATGTATTCAGATCCGACAAAATTATATTATATTAATTTCTTAATATTATGAAAATTGGCAAATAAATAAATGTGCAAAATGCAACACTATGCAACAAAAAAGAAAAATTGTGTCCAAGTCTAAAAAAAATATTTTTTGTGTGCGTGCTGTTTCATAAAATCAACGTAAAAAAATTTAATGGATTTTTTTTACTAAAATTTTTGTCATAGCTTTAATATTTGTACTCTGATTTTGGATATATTGGTCCGATCGTACTCGCTTATATATAAAGATAAAGGAAATTAAATGTTGCGAATTACACACAGAAACAGTGGTTTAGGAACAGCCTCCAAATATTTGGAATTTTTTTTTCAAAAAAAATATATTTTTGCTGTCACGAAAAAAATCGTAGAAAATAGAAAAGAAATCGGAAAAAAGTATTTTGATTTATTTTTTAATAACTAACATTCTAACGTAAAAATCAATTTTTATATGTAAAAAATCTATGGATAAATGTAGAAGTTTGATAGTCTTTGTAGACGCAAAAGATTTTTTAAATCATGATTTTTATTTTTTTTACCACTACAAATTTAATAAAAGAATATATTGTTTTAGTTTGTAATAGCTGGCATATTAAAGAGAAAACAAGGAATTTTTCGGAAAAACCAATTTTTGCTGACACGAAAAAAATCATAAAAAATAAAAAAAAAGATTTTTACTGATATGCGTTAGAATGTTAGCTATTAAAAAATAAAACAAAATACCTTTTCCGAAATTTTTTATTTTTTATGAGTTTTTTTCGTGCCAGCAAAAATAGATTTTTTCGAAAATAAAAATATATAATTTTTTCCCAAATTTTTTAAGACTGTTCCTAAACCACTATGTCTATGTGGGTGTATAATTCGCAATATTTGTAGCGATCATGAGTACCATTGATTTAAAATATAACCGGGTGTTACTTATATTTCCAAAAATTGGAATTTTAGTAAAAAAATTAAAAAATTGTTTTCAAGATATATTTCTTATATATCTAATTTCTTATATATATACTTTTATACATGACCCTTCGACATTTTTTTTGCGTAATGTAAACAAAACATCCACTTATCATAATGCAAAAATGCAAAAATATGTATGGTGGGTGATGGTATTTTAATGCAAATTTAATGATTCGGAAAGGAAATTATTTTCTGGACTTTCCAGAAAAAAACAAGCTTAAAATAAATCGAACTTTTTTCCGACCCGGTTTAATGTACATAGTTTGTTTAGTTTTCCACTGTGAAGAATATAATGTTGGCCCATGTGATGACAATCGCATTTCGCCAGCCTCATTTTTTATAATACTATTATATTTGTTTATGTTACAAATAATAAGTTTTCATTTTTCGAATACAACGCATATGAGTCATTCCATGTCAAGCGGTACGATTTTTGACATTGTTTTGAAAGTTTCTGTATGTATTCTTCCAATAAAAATATTGTATACGTATTTTTGGAAACAAATTAGGAAACTTTTTTATGACCACTTTTACAGTGATAAAATCACTACTTTTTCAAAAGGTGTGTTCATTCAATCGCCTGTAACACATGGAAAAATTGACCGATTTTAATGTGATATACCTTTGTTTTGAAGGTAAGTTCAATTACTTAATATTACAAAATATTGAAGCGGTACGTTATAACCGGGTTAAATTTTTTAAAGTTTTTACAATTTTAATTCTTTTATTTTGATTTTCTAAATGATTACATTAACCCATTTTTTTCAATTTTAAAGTAGTGTTCTTAGGTCCCTTTTTAAGCGACTGTGTGAGTTGGGAAGTAGTGAATCAACTACAATTTCAGAAAAAATCATCAGAATTATAATTTTGTTATATTATATGTTATTATTATGGAAAATCCAAAAATGAAATTACCTTCAAAACAAGGTATATCATATTAAAGTAGTATATCGGTCAAGTATTTAAGGAGTTACAGGCGATTGAATGATCACATCTTTGTGAAAAAGTAGTAATTTTTTCACTGTTAATGTATACAATATTTTTATGAAAAGAATACATACACAATCTTTTAAAACAATAGCTGCTATCGAAGTCAAAAATCGTATCGGTTGACATGGAATGACTCATATCAAGGGCTTATATTCATAAGTGGCTATGAACCATTTCTCGAAAATGAGTTTTTGATGCCAAACTATTCTCAGATTTGGACGCCATCTGTCATATAAATTTGGAGAAGAAAAATTTTTTCTAAATTATTTTGTGAATGCATAAGTGGCTATGAACATAAAAATAATAGTAATAAAATAGTTCAAAATTGGAGCAACATATAACCGAAGGTTGTAATTCGTTTAATTTTGTTTAAACCATTTTTCTGAATTTTTATAGATTTAGGGTATATTGTACTATCAAATCCCATCATTTCGCGGTTAATAGCATTTTGTTTCCCAAGTTATCTGGCTAAAATAGGATAAATAGTGGTTGTAAAGTCAAAAATTGTGAAAAGTATCTTTAGAAAAACCCGCGTAACTTTTTATTATATTGAGAATACTTCATGGGGAATATTTGTGTCAGAAAAGTTTCAGAATCCTGGATGAAGAAAGTTAAAAAATAAGCAATTGCAACCGCGAATTTTGGATTTTCCAATAATTGCAGCGAATTTCGCGACTGACTACATATATTTTACAATATGTTGGTTCTTAATAAACGAACAAAAATTCACCGGATCCGTTGGCTAGATCGCGAGAAAATCATAAAACAAAAATTTCATGTGTGAGAATCATTTTAGCCATATTTGTCGGCAAAATGAATATTTTCCAAAAATATCCAAATTGTATTTTGTTGTTTATCGTGCCCTACCGCAATATCCAATTTTTGTAAACAATTTGGAAAAAGTGATAAAAATGGTACCAATCTGACGGATGACGCTGGAATCTTTAAATTCGCTGTGTACATTCCAGAAAATGCGTTTTCTATACAACATTGCCAACATTTCATTAAAAACGTTATAGAGTTTGCAATAAGTCTAATTTATATATTTGAGCATTAATGGCTATGTGCTTATTTCAAAATTCACAGTGCTCAATTGTAAACGTTCAAAAGTGACTATGAACCATAAAACCGCGAATAATAGGAAATTTCGAAAACTTTTTAATGGTAGCAATTAGTAATCCTCTTTAGATTATACTGTAGAAGAATGATTCATAATTACTCTTAAAATTAAGGAGTAAATAAGTTTTTTCGCTCTCCTGAAAAGTTGTGTTTTTGTTCACTTATGGAATATAAGCCCTCGATATGTATGTTTCAACTGTTAAAAACAGTTGAAGAATTGGATGTTTTTTTAAACTGCATCGAAAAGTGACACAAAATGTTGAATAACTCTGATCTAAGGGAATTTTGTCAAAACTTTGCAATGTACATAGGTCTTAGGTCTATAAACTATAGGAGTTTATAATTCTTTGTATATATATAGAAAATCATTTCAGTTCATTCTTCCAAAGTAATATAAGGAGCCATTAAGGTCAAGGTTATGCTATATTACACATTAATTAAATTAAATGTCGCCAACTGAAATGTCATAAGTTCATAAATTCTACATTTTCAATATAAAGACCAATCATTTTCTGAGATTATTAAATTCAGTGCAAATATAAAAGAAAATATAAAAATTTAAATGTAATTGTCGGAGTCAAAGTATCGCTATTTTATGAGAAGAAATGTTGGTAGATTTTCGTTAAGAATTCGTTATTTTTAAACGGAGAAGTCTACAATTTTGTTAAATTGTGTAATTTAGTCAAATGTAATTTTATTTGTTGTTGTTACCCCCTATTTGCATTTTGAGGTGACGATATATTAACCAGCCCAAAATATAGGGTCCGCCAAATAACTTTTTTTTTGAAAATGCTATAAATAAACTACTGAATATTTTCTCAAATTTATTTTTTTATTTGAAAGTACAATCCTTCCGGTTAATAATGGAAAATAATTTCATTCAAATGGCTGCCTCGGGCACCCCATAAATAATAGTCCAACGGTTGAATAGTTGAAAAAAAGTTGTTTTACATTTGAAGATGCAAAGATTCGAATAACTTTTATACATTCTTTGTGTTACTAAATAATTGCTTTAGCGTATACATAATTATATTTAATAGAAAATGAAAGAAAAAGCACAAAATAAAGAATAAGATTTTCAAGCTCTTCATTGCGCATTTATATTTTTGATTTTGGAATTGAAATTTCAATTAAACTAAATTGGCGCTTAGGAAAGTTAGATATGTACACACAAACACACACTCACAAAAACACAAACAAGTTTTAATTATTCCAACGAAAGCGAAAACAGACAGACAGACAGCCAGCCAGCCGGCCAACCAATCCAACAGAATATGTAAAGAAAAAAAAAAACAATTTCAAACTTACCTCATCCACATGAATGTAGTAGACATGTTGTGGGGCATACAGGGCTTTCAATAAACGATGCACTTGCCGTAGAGCACGTCCATTTAAAGTTAATAAAAATGCAATTTTAATGCGGTCTTCGGTTGTGTTGGACTTAACACCAGTCTCGGCAATTTGTGCGGAAAACTCTACAAAAGGCAAAAGACAGACAAACAGAATAATTTACATAAAATGTAAGAAAATATGCACAAGTGTTTGTTTGATTAATTGTGTTTAGTCCCAACAGTATCCAGACGTGGGATTTATATTAGTAAACACTAAAATAAGTATTTATAAATTCAAAAAAAAAATGTAGATCTCAAATCCTGTATGGCAAGTAAAGAGTTCACAAGTCGTATGAATTATTGAGACATGCGTTTTTTTATACACAGGGCGTTTTAGTATATTTTCTCAATGTTTCTTATTTAAGCAAATAGTGGCATCTCCCAAAAAAAGGTCTATCACAAAAATGAAATCAGACCTTATTTCGACAACTTTTTTTATATTTTATATTTATATTTTTATTATTCCAAAAAAACTTATGAAACTTGAAGTTAACTTGTTCTCTTTTATTTTTATTAAAAGTTGAAGTGTTATAGCGAAAATTACTACTTTTTTTACTACGAGTGGAAATATTTGTAGCGTCCGTTTCAATGTAAAATTGTTTATAATTTTGTACTAAATCCTGACGATATTATTTAAAATGTAGTACTTTTTAAGTGCTTTAGAACACTAAAAAGGCTGATGGACCTTTTCAGTTTCTTTCTTGTTTTTTAGTGTACTTTAATGCGCGTCCGGGCCCATATATGTTTCTGTAATTTATTATTCGCTCAACTGTTATTACTCCTTTGGCTTTGTTTGACTATGTAAAAATATATCCTCTAATTGCTACAAACTTACTCTTTCGAAGACATTTTTCGTAAGTTCTCAACAATCACAGGTTCTAAGACTTCATTCTATTAGGTATTGTATCAATTAAAAGTCTTTTTTCACCAACTTCATGAAGTAAAATTTTGAAACCTACATTGAACTAAAAAGAGATATTCTACAGTTACTTTCGCTGTCATGATTTAGATTTAATTCTGAAAGTTATATTAAATTTATTTTTATTCCGTTTAAAAAATCCCCAAGTCTTCTAAACAAAAAACATTGTGAAGAATCAGATAAATGCAGCAAGTGTCGAAGTCTTGGATTGTCAACAATATGAAAAGATAATAAATAACCTTCAGCCAGTACACTTTTGATTAATGTCGTATCGTAATACTGACTGGAGCAGTGATTCTCATCAACTCTCACTTGACGGACCGCCTAAACGCATTTGAACAGGTTCGTGCACCCGCATATCTAAAATGCAAAATGACGAAACTCACATTTACATAAGTTTTCATGAGAAGTATACGACTATCAGTTATGAAGTTCTCCTCGTTAATACATATGAGTCATTCCATGCCAAGCGGTACGATTTTTGACCTCGATGGATTGTTGGATTGTTTTCAAAATTGTTTTATGTATTCTTCTCATAAAAATATTTTATAGTATATTTTTGAAAAATAAAAAAAAGTTTTCACGATTTATGACCAATTTAAAAGTGGTGAAATTACGATTTTTTACAAAAAGGTGTAACTCAAAAAATACTCCACTTATTTTAATGCACTATATCTGGCTTTGAAGGTCATTTCAATTACTTTTAAGAAATTGAAATGGTACGTAAGATCCCAGTTAGAGTTTTTATAAAATTTTTTCTTTTATTTTGATTTTCGAAATGTAATCATAGATTGATTTTTTTTTTAATGTTTAAGTAGTGTTCTTAGATGAGTTTTTTAGTGACAATGTGAGTTTGTAAGTGGTGAAATGATGGATTCTATTTTTAACGATTTTTTTCAAAATATATTGCAAACCAAAATTTCAATAAAAAATTGTCAGAATGTAAATTTCTGCATTAATTTATTAACACACGGTATAAAAATAACAGAAAAGGTAGTTGATGGAAAAAAATATTTTTTAATTTTATATTTTTATATTATTTATATTTACATTTTCTTAGAGTTTTTACTCTTTTTATACATTTTGTTTATAGAATAATTTAAAAATTTATCACTCTGACGATTTTTCACTGCAATGTTGGTATATTTTGCAACAAATAAAACTCTTTTCAACACTTCCAAACTTCCACAGTAGCTAAAAAAAAAGTCTAAGAACAGTACAACAAATTAATTAATGTTATCATTTCGAAAATCAAAATAAAATTGTAAAAAGAGCGATTATGTACCTCGTCATTTTATTTAAAGCAATTGAAATTGCCTTAAAAACAAGAAATGTTAAATTACTGTTTCTTTAAAGGAGCTTGCCAAAACAGTTTGGTCTATTGGTTGCGACGAAGGTGAAGCTTTTTGTGATAGATAATAGTCTGCATTTGTTTTTATTCAGTCTTTTAAACACTTTTACGTGTTATGTCGTTATCCAAAATTAATTAGTTTCATAAACAGACAAAAAGTATTTGCATTTATTTCTTTTATTTTTGTCGAAATATATTTATTTATTTTTATACTAATAAAGCTTGTGGACCTAAATTAGTTTTATTCTTTTTTTGGGTTCTTATATCATCGGCACAAACATAATACTAAACCTGGAGTACGGTGTCAAGTTGTGCATTGAATTCACGCGTAAACAGCAATATACGATTTTGCTTAGACGAACAGAATTGTTGAAAAGTTGAAAATAAATATCACTAGTATACAAACATTTTTTCGCATGACTTTTTTTATAATGTATATAACACCATACGACTATTTTTTAAAAAAAGTCGTTAGATTTGAAATGATAGATAGATTTCAAAAAATGGTTTTAAATACCTTTTGGCAGCCGACAAGTGTCAAAAAGAAAGAGGAGAATATCTGCTCTAAATTTCATGATTCTATCTGAATTAGTTTTGCATTAAAACCACTTCAAGTTTCCCCCCTATAAAAAGTAAACTATGAATAGACTAAATTAATTAAGGGGGAAAGCTGATAGTCGTTGTTAATGCTAAACTAATACAGTTAGAATGTAATTAAATAATTTTAATTCAAAAATTTAATAATCACAATTTATGTATCAAATATTGCAATTAGCAAAAATATCAAATTTCCCTAATATGTTACTGCACTTATACGTAACGTCGACAGCCTCCAACCTGCTGGTAATACTGTGGAATACAATCCATGGTGGAGGGTATATAAAATCCAGCCGGGTTTTTTATTACATTTTTTTTTAATTTTTATTTTGGCGAATGTATCAAGTGGTAAAAAGCCCGATAAAACGTTAAATTGAAGAAAACTATGATGACTGTAAGTATTGTGAATTTTATTATTATTATTATTTTATTTTGCGTTTCAATTTTGACATAGAAAATAAATGTAGATGTTTCGAAGAATGGTTTATTGAATAGGTTCTTATAATCACTTTAATATTTGTCTACTTATGCCATGTCCATTCTAGTACTTCCCACAGAATTGCCCTATTTTAAGACAAATTAATTCCTTTATAACTTCTATAACGGTGGCTAAAATCCACTTGATATTTAATCTTGTTTGTATAATTGTTTTATAAATGTGGAAGCTGGGCCCAATTGCTTCCACATAAATAACCAGATTTTAAGTAAAATTAAGTTAAGATCCTAAGTAAATTGAAACACGATTTAAAAAAATAATTTTTGGTAGTCTTAATAATAATTTTTAATTCAAGTTATTTATAAAAAAAGTTTGAACATTTGTTTGGATTGGCCAAAGTTTGATAGAATTTTAGTTAAACAACGTAGAATCTAAAAACGTAATTCACTTGAGGCGTCGAATTGGAATTTAAGTGTTGAATTTATGTAAGTTTTATTGAGTGCACACATAAATACAAAATTGTTTGGTCCCGCGTACACATTTTTTCTTTTTTGTTGCATAGTGTAATCAATTGCATAACTAAAACAAAGCCTAAGTGCTAATTATGAATATGGTAACCCGCATAAAATCGGGACTTAAAAAATCAGACACACACTCATGGTGGTAGCGTTATTTCGAAAGTATAATATTTTTGACGTAAATTGAAAGAAAGCAGAAAAATACAATTTTTAAACACAGCTGTACTTTTGCTTCAGTTATATATTATATCAATTTCAAGTATATGTATGATCTCTGATTTATTAAGGTTAAGGTTAATGAACTAACCATGTAGTAGTTAAAAACGCCACTTCTCACGTCGTGTGATGGCTGCTATGACAAAAAAGTTGTCGATTTATCTTTTTTCTAAACGGCGCAGCCATTAAATTTATCGTGACGATAAGCTGTCTTCATATCGATTGTGTTGTTGCTTAGCACTTCGAAAACTTTATAGCTCATATTTGATTGATTTTATGCCTAATAAATTATATTGGCTTGAGGGACAACAATAGATGATATGATAAAAAATAGAGTATACTCTCGTAGACTATTTGATTACATAAGTCCAAGTGTTAGGTGTTTTTTGGAATGCTCATTTTTCGATTACATTAACTTCCGAATGCTAATGTCATTCTAAAAAATCAAATCATACTCACACCGTACCATACTCGTCCTCATATAGTCTTTTAGCTTCTGCCACTTAGTACATAGAGAGGCGGGTTACATGCATATATCTTTCAGGGTTAGAATAGCCATATTATTCAATACACTTCCCAGTACGCTTAGAGTTTTTAGTGACAACAACGTTACATGCTTCCTCAATACATTGAAGGAGTCATTATCGCTTTTGTTATTTATTTTATTATTATTTTTTTGTTCACTTTTTAAATTACTAATATTACCTAAACATTACTTCGATTGAGTAGAAATTATTTATTTATTTTTGTTACTTTATCATTGTTGCAATTGCACCTTTTCCATATATTTATTATATTTTATTTGTAATTTAAGAATAGCTATGATAAGAAGTACTATTGTAAATTTGCTGAATTGGCGAAAGAGCTTTAAATTACAAGTATGGTTATATCAATCCATAATCTAAATCTATGTATTCAGAATGCTGTTTTAAAAACTGCGTAGATATATACTACAACACATATATATAGTCATTAACAGCTTATAATCATGCCAATGAAACTAAAACGAGAATAGTGTATATTTCCCTAACAACGAATTGAGTAATTGTTTATGTTAATAGTTAGATTTATAGTATATAGTATTTAAGATCAATGGGGCTAAGAGTGGCGTAGTAGCCACCTTTGTGGTGGACTCCTAACATAGTTTGAATGTGTCTTTTTCCTTAATATCCTTCATTGACGACTTTTTGGATCAGTCTTTGAATCCAATCAATTTCCTTTAATACTGTAATATTACATTTATCGTGATGACGGACATGCGAATTTGAATTCTTTTTCAATTTCATGATTTATAATAACTTGCAACAATGTGTATGAAAGAATTCAGAATTGATATTAATATTTACACAAAACCTTTATAAAAATACATACATTCTTTGTTTTTATAAAAATTTGAACTGAACTTCATTTATACATAAATAAAATTATAATGCTACTAATTCATTAATACGTGAGAACTGACATGATCTCTTGAAGTTCGATGTCAATCAATTGATTTTCTCCTGAACTAATTCAAGCCCATCAAGATTTTGCAGTCTTTTAGTAGAATAATGCCACGGAAACATGTCCTTCATTTTGAGAAGTTTATTTAATTGTATTTTTCTATTTCCATTTCATTTACAATTCCACCTATGGAGAAGAGAAGTCTCTTCGTTTTGGAAGCATTGACGGAGAGATTCTTACACGCAACTCTTCAAATGCAAAATCAATCTTCGATTGAAAAACTAGTCCATAAATAAGAGTTGATTTTCAGTTTATTAATGGGTACATCATTCCTGTGACCTTGTTGATTTTGTCCACTATGTAGGTAATACTTATTCATTCCAGTATCAGGTATGAAACCTAACCTCTGTTTTTCCTTTCTCTCTGTTACTTATATTCATTGAAGACCTTGTGGATCTGACTTTCAATCAATATACCAAGGCGTATTTATAAAGGTGATAGCACGAGCCCAGCTGACTGAAAATTTTTTCATTCAAAAGTAACCGAAACTGTCAAATCCCATATATTTTGCTTTGACACTATGGCTCACCATTCAAAAAATTACTTGTATTTTGTTGTTGCCGAATTTGTTGTTGTTCTAGTGCTATCACCTGTATAAATACGCCTTGCAATATACTCAATGACAGTAATGACGGATGACAGTGCACTCTGTCAATCGTATTGAATTGAATATTTGATTTCAAATTCAAATTGAAGACAAAAGGCGATTGATAGATTTACTGGCCATTTCCGAATGGGGTCGAGCGAACAGAGTAGTTTTTTATCCACGTGAGACCAAGGGCGTCTTATTGTCTCCCAAGGCATTCACTGGTCCAATGGTCGGACGCTCTTGATGTTCTGGACATGAAGATACAATGTGATTTTCGTTGAAGAAAATATGTATGTACATATTTGATGTTTCGAAGGAAACATTTAAATGTCTAGGGTTTCTGAAACGGCATAAGAAATTCTTCGCCCCTTGATCATCTTAATATCTGTACCACGAACATTAGCCCTAAGCAGGTATATAAATCCCATATATGCTTGTGTGCTCCAACATCTTCTTTGGAGCACTTGGTTGTATTCAGAATAGAGCGAAGGTGTTTATAGGTGATGATGGAATGATATCCAAATGCTACATATTTGCATAGCTCTGGATTACCCAATGTTCCTACTATCTAATAAAATAGATTGATATATGAGAAATCGTTTCTAGCCCTAAACACCAACAACTTAAAATATACAGAGGAAGTTATTTGAAATATTTACTCACTCGCAATTCCTGTCTCATAAATATTGATTGCGAAATATCCGCCGCAAATCTCATGCGGATCTCCAGAACATTTCATATTACATGTTGAGTCTGGTAATTTTGATGACTCCACCGGTGTATCAGTACCGCAAAAACATTCGGTGCCGTATTGGACGCCGGCATAGGGAAATCCAGATTGTAAACAAAGTTGAACACATTTCTCAGGTGTATTTGATGTTTTGAAATTCACAAAATATCCGGACAACAAACGGAATTTCTTCTCATCCCGATAACAACCCAGTTGAGTGTTGGCCGTATGGTTGCTGGGACAATAACTAGGCAAATGTGAGGCATAGAATTGACCTGTTTGTATGGCACAAGCGATTCCCGCGATATGTTGGCGACAGTCTTTCGTTTTGGCCCGTTGCAGGGCTGATATGGCATCTTTTGATTGGATATCACACGTTGGAGTGAAACCCAATTGCTGCGGTGAAATGAGTGTGGCCGTCTGAGGTGCATCGGCGTGTGAGCTGCTGTCTTTATGTGAAGATGACGACGATGAGGATGGCGGCTGTCTCTTGTTGCCAGCAGCCAATGAGGGATTTTGAGAATCTTCGTCGTCACTTGCTGAATTGTCTCCACCGGCAGATCTGTGACGAACTTCAGACACTGATGCAGAATGGCCCAAATCACTGGTAGTGTTTGTAAGACTCAATGATTTGTAGGCCAAGAATATTTGTATCCCAAAAATAATGAATCCCACTAGGAAAAAAATCTTGTACCGACACATAAGACGCCAGACAAGAACCTCGGCCATTGTGGCGGCAGCTATATCCGTCGTCGTGATATCACGCAAAGGTAGTTTTCTTATTATTTATTAATAAAGATGTACAAAACTCGATAATTGTCATGGCCGTTGTAGATAAACACACGACAATGTAGTATTATAGTTCCGAGAGAAAACTAAAGAAGAAAATCACAAAATACGATAACGACGCGAGAACAGAAGACGGGCGGAAGGAAGTTTGTATGGATGATTAGTAGCGGCATATAAAATAAATCGAATAATTAATGGTATACAGAGGTATAGCAAAGTATTTCAAATCCAGAACACACAGAAAATCACAACTTTTTACGATATATAGCGCTTCGTTCGTCTGTTTTGTGTTTCCAAAATACGCGAGAAAATTTTGCGCAGACCGTCCGAAACCAACCGTTTTCAATAAAAAAAATAACTAACTTTTCTCAAAAAAAAACCAAAACTCTTTGGGCAACACTGATGGAAAAGCGGTACAATTGTACCAAAAGTGGTACCCTCAATGTTATTTTGGTATACAAATTATTATTAGATATTTGAATGTGACAATCTAGGCATAACAATTGGAAATTCGGAATATTGTAATATATAGTTATATTTAAAATACTATTAACAGGCCAACAGCTCCATCCGAAAGAAATCCGAAGATATGTTTTTATAGGACTTATAGATTGTGAGTACAGAATTTACTCGCTTAACCATAGATACACACACGCTTAGCTATTGGTATCAGATTGTTCTTCCAAACCCATTTATTCATTATTCATTTCATTCAAACCCATCGATAGCAAATCTCTTAGATGTTAAGCGTTTAGCAAGTAATCCATAAAACGCGATGTACCCATAGAATAAAATCTTTTGGTACAATTAGGGCCGAAAAAGTACACTTTATTAAGGTCGATGGTACAATATCGAAATTTTGAGTTTCCATCCCTGCTGGGCCATACAACTGATTTTGACAGCTAACCAGTGTTGCAAATTTAAGGTGCATTTAGACTATCCTATTGAAACATTTGAACTGCCAAAAATGCCCACAAAAAATGTGTGGAATCGTACAAGAAAAGTACAATTTACCTAATTTTTTTATGTGATATATAACAGGGCTGTTTTTCTTGAAGACTGTATAACTTCACTCAAAAAAAATGTTTTTAACATCAAGCAATATCAACGAACTATGATGTGTTTTATGTTAAAAAATTTGCACTTAGCCTGGATAAATATTCAGTGTAAGTCAAATTTATGTATATCAAGGCTAAGCCCAAAAAAGTCAACACGAAATATTTTTTGGAAAATTTGTTTTGATGCATTCTTCAACTGACTATGGAATTTTCGCAAAAAAACTTTGTAAAAACTACAAATTTCTAAATTGTTAAAAACAACGTGGTGGAATATTTTAATGTACATAAGTACTGAACAGCTAACAAGAAACTTTTTTCTACAAAAGAAGCAAATATATAATTTATACATGTATGAGGGAAATTTTACAAAAATGAATTCAATCTTTTCCCAAAATGACAACTCGGAATCCGGTACTACTCCTGAAAAATATTGCTTTATAAGTGTTAAGTAACTGAAAAAATAATTTTTGTCTGAAAAGGGTAAAATTTTTACGCTTTCGTCATTATTTTTATTAATGTTCATGTGTAAACATGCATATTTGCCGACATTTTTTATGAAGTCGTCAAACACCTGCATGCGAAATAGAGCTGAAATCGGTCTAATAGCCTTTTCAGACTGCATGTGAAATCAAGAAGAAATGACATAAGGTCGATTTACAAATGCATATGGGATATACAAATTTGTTCTTTGTAAATCGACCTTGAGCTGAAATCAATTGATTTCGAATGCAGTATTAAACCTTTTCAGATTACATGCGAATCGCGATAAGTCTGAAAAGGCTAAGAGGTCGATTTTAAATGTCATACAAATTTGACACTAAAAATCGAGCTAAACTCGTTTTCGCATCCAGTCTCAAAAGGCTAGTAGCGTGATTTATCGACAAATCGAATTGTACAATAAATTTTAAAGTGTAAGCACACCTATTGTCTGCCAGAACAGTGTTGCCATTTCAGAATTGTAGTCCAACAAATCTATCGGAATCTTAATCAGCTGTTGACTTTCATTTGCCAGAATTATAATTTAAAAAACGACGAACATAAACTATATATTTTAGATCTCAAGAGTTCTCAGGAAAAAGAAAAGAAAGAATGGTGGATCCTAATCGTAAAATTAATCGGTTGACCGATAGGGATCTTGAATTTTTGGAAGAATGCGAACGTGAATTTAGCTTGAGATACACGGAAGATGATGCCGAGTTTATGGATCATTGCTCCAAGCCCTTAGGAGATCCACCTATTATTGAAAACTGGTCATTTGGGGGCGGTGGTCCTGGAGGAAGAGACGGGGGAGGCGGCGAAGGAGGTGCACGTAATCACCATCAGCCATATCGTAGCGGGAACCGTAACCACAGAAGTTGGCGTGGTCATGGAGGAGGAGGTGGTGGCGGCGGCGGTGGTTATGGTGGTGGCGGGAGTGGATATGGTGGCGGCGGTGGAAATCGTAATTTCCGGCATAGAAGGGGTGGTCGTGGTGGCGGACGTTTCTATGGCGACCAAAATGGTTATGAGGGCAGAGATCAAAGTCAACAAAATCCGCGTCGGGAACCGTTTCCAACCAATCACCCGCCGATGAATGTTAGACGGGACTATGGCAATTTCGTGGCAGCTTCGAAGGACTAGAGCACGTATTGTCTCAAATTATTGTAATAGATAACAAATGATATTGGTTTAATAAATTTTTATATAATTTGTATTAACTTGAACGAAGTTTTTTTGGGGACCGAAGCTTATTTGGGGACATGTGGAGAACGTCCTGTTGAACTTTCTTTTCTATTTCAAAGTTCCATCGTAGTTGTATCTACTGTTTGAGAGATGTTCAGCTATACACCAGAACAACGAAACACTTTTCTACTGTAAAATCATTTTTTTCTGTAGAAGTTTATAAGCGAACGAAGATTTTTTATAGTAGTCGTACTTTCTACAGAAAGATTCACGTTTCCCCATAGCCAATTGTGCGTTTTCTATAAAAAATTTCCATAAGGTACATTTAATTGAATTTTCAATGAGGGAGGCAATGTATATGGAGTTACGACTGAAACTTGTCAATTATAACTACTGTCCTCTTATGAGGGTTATTATTTCGCTGCAAAACATATTTTTGGCGTTTATAAAAATCCATAATTTATTAAATAGTGTCTACATATAGCTAAGTTTAGGGCCGGCTATTAAATTACTTTATCAACGGC
This sequence comes from Polietes domitor, assembly GCA_947397865.1. Taxonomy (NCBI): domain Eukaryota; kingdom Metazoa; phylum Arthropoda; class Insecta; order Diptera; family Muscidae; genus Polietes; species Polietes domitor. The sequence goes on along the minus strand of OX377621.1, from coordinate 80,327,735 downwards.
AGTATTCAAATATTTAAGTCCTCATCGGGATCTTCATCATCAAAATCGTCAGCTGCATCTGGAGTGTAAATAATATTGCTCTCAGTGGCTTCCAACGCTCTGCAAGAAAATGCAAATTTATACATTAAAATGTTAGTACCATTTTTTGAATACAAATTATGAAAAATGATTATTCTAAAAGTTGGGTTACATTCCCCCAATACTCCTACTCACTTTTCATATGGCATTTTCATGGAGTTCCTTGCCACCATCTCATCTTCATCCAATTCAATCTTAAAAGTACCCAATTGTTCTCTTCTTTCTCCAACTCCATCATCGCTGGTACTCTTTGATATTGTCTCCCCCTTCTTTAGCTGGACCATAAATTCCGTTCTGGTTTTTGCATATGTGTAACGGGCATTTGAAATACCACCGCCGGGCTTTCGCGTCAACACGGTTAATTCGTTCGCCGTTTGTATGTGTAGCACCAAATCGGCCATATATTCACACGCCCCTATTAGAAATTGTCCATGATCGCAGTGTAAGTGGTTTGTGGATATCCAGAGGAAGGTCCTTTTAACGCAATCGCTCTTTTTCAATTTATTGAGGCAGCTAAGAATATCCGCAGGTTTTTGATAAGCTAGCAAATCCGATAAATTTGGTAAGATTACATTCCACTTTTTACATTCCGACAATTTAGCACCGCCATTGTCACTGAGGAGCTTTTGCAAAGCATTGACATATTCCAATTGGCCATCGACAGGTAGGGTTTTTATAAAGCCGTCTTCTCCCTGTTCCTTAAGCAGTTGAGTAAGAAATTTCTGTGAAATTTTCTCTTGACCCAATTCATCTAAATCGAAGTGAAGTGATTCATATGTAAGAAAAAAACAACGGTCACTGTTGGTGTTGAACACAAATAACTCGAAAACTTACCTAGGATTATAACAAGGCGTTGAGGTGTTACTACTAAATTTGACAACATTTTTCACTTAAAGCTATTACGAGATTATGGCAGAAGTATCATTTGGAAAGCAACCAATGCGGTTAAAAATAAAAATAAATTGTTTACGAGACACGTTGTGGCGGTGTTGTTTACAAATGCAAAATAAACAGCTGTTTAATGCACATATCAATGTGCCACTAAAGTGGCAATTTTGCCACTTTTTTCGAGCCGAGATACTTTTGAGGTACTAAATGTGCTACTTTTTGCTTTTTTGTGCCACTTTTTTCATTTCTCGTATCCTGGAAATTCGAAATTCGTACGGGAATACCACGGGAATTCAGTAGAAAATTTTACATATTTCTTCGAATATTTTTTCCATCACGCACCTTCTAGTACCTCCCAACTATAACCTATAACTGGTAGAAGGGCTGAATACGCCATTCAAGCCATCATAAAGACCACTTACCCCCTAGGCCCAGATTGAGAGTGGGCTTTGATCCTGACAGCAGTAGTTTGGTCCTAATGTCGACACAATCTGGGGTGAAATGATAACCACAGACTCGGTCGGACGTAGTTAATGGTCTGGAGATTCCTATAATCTCCTTCCATATCGCCTTGTTCGCTAAGGTGAATTTGTACATAGATACTCCATCACCTCGTCGAACTTTGCAGCCTTTCACTGCACACTTTTCTTTGTACATACTTTTGTTCATAATTAATCACATTTAACGGGCGCGGGCTTTGGGAGCTTTACGCTTGCTTTAAGTGGAAGGAGTTGCGAGTTGCTAAAAAAAAGGAGTAGAAGCAGAGCGCAGAGTTGAGTATAGGGGAGTATAGAATGAGTGATAATAAAGAATCTGCAATTTAAGAATGAGAGAGCATAAATAATTGCAATTTAAGAATGAGAGAGCATAAAGAATTGCAATTTAAGAATGAGAGAGCATAAAGAATTGCAAAGTGGAGAGTTTGCTGATTTCATCACAGGAGAGCACAGAGAGTGAGAGCCAACCAGTGTTACCGTTGTGCCAATAAAGTGGCAATTATTTTCCCTGTCAAGCCGGGAAAAATAGATTTTGGGCGTGTATCCGAAAGCCAAAAAGTTTTCAAAGCGACAGGAACAATCGTTCTCCGTCGTCGAGGCTAAGTCCAATAAAGTCGACACAAAATATTTTTTTGAAATTTTCTTTTGATATTTTTTTATTTTGAGCAAAAAAGAAAATTTTTAATAACGTTTAGAAAAACGTTAAAGAAAAACAGCCCTAATAATATTATTCAACAAGAACTGTCAACAAAAAATAAGATATATTTAAAATTTATATTCTTACTAAACAAAAGTTTTCAAAGTGAGACTTCACACAAGATATAGTTTCGATGACAAACAACTTTTTAAAAACATTTTAAAAAACAGTTTATAATGTTTACAGAGATATCGATTATAAATATATTTTCAAGAGTTTATATAAATAAAAAAAGAATAGTTTAAGATTCCTAGACCCTTTTTATATAAAATCGCGTTTTTCTAAGCTGACAATAATGAAACATAGGTTAACGAACAGGTTGAAGATAAAAACTTGACTGAAGTTGGAGGATTGGGTTCCCAGTACTGATCTCATTGAAAAGTATGGGAAAGAAGTTACCAAAAAGTAACTAAAAATAAATACCAAAATGTGATTTAATTTATTTTTTAGTTTAGTATATATATATATATATATATATGGGTCACGAAAATGAACTGTTGCGGTCAGCCCCCAGAAATGAAGATGGGATTGTTTAATGATAATCTGCAAAATATTTCGTCACTGGGTCAAGACATCTGTGAGCTAACCGCTCCTGAAAACACCGTGTATTTTTTATGTTGCATTTCTGTCCAAATTTTTCTATGAATTTATAGACCCTTGGAAGCACTTCAAATATAAATTTGTCATTCATTTGTCATATTATTGGACGCTTATTGATTTTTTGTGGGTTTTTCAAAGATACAGCTAAAAACTCATATTTCTTGGAAACAGGAGATGGTTTTTTATATCCAAAATTCTTTTTACAAAAATGAGCGCTGCGACGTCAATTTATTTCCGATCTACATGATTTAGGTTATTCGAAAGGTATTGACGGCAGCTATTTATTTTTTATGAGATACTACCACAAAATACGAAAAAGTTTACAGTTTGCAGTTTACAGTTAGTTATATATGTATACAAATGAATTGTTTTTGTTAACTTCATACTTCTAAAAAAGTGTGCCACTTTTTGTGCCACTTTTTTCTAACAAATGTGCCACTTTTTTTGAAGAAATCCCCTTTTTGTGATACTTTTTGAAATTTCTCAGCGGTAACACTGCTTATCAGACATGGAGAAAAGGTTCGTTTTAATATTTAACCCATTAACGACAAATGGAAAACATAATGACAAAAACAGATATAGAAAATTACACATAAAGTTAGGACGGAATTAGTTAAATAAATTGGATGGATCAAAAGTCAGCAATTCTATAAAATCCAATATTTTTATATAAATTTCTCTAGAAATTTATGGAATTGAACCTCATTGCATATCAATTTGTAAAAAAATAGGCAAAATATGTTTTTTTTGCAGCAATCTAATGGCCGGAAAAGACTTCACAGATCTAGAATCTGATTCAAAGCTGTACAATATATCTTCATGTGTAAACCATCCTATAATAATTGTCGAGCTGTGCGGACCTGTTTTCAGACCCCAGTGGTGTTGAAACCTATTATAATATTTACTTTTGCAATGGACTATCGACAGAGGAGCTCTTTATTGTTGGAGTATATTCTTTTTATTCCTTCTATTAATAACCTAATGCAAAAAATTATCATTCTGATGACTTTTCACTGAAATTCTGGTTGATTTGGCAAAAAAAAGTAGAACCCATCATTTCACCACATTTTGGACTTTTGGCCTCTGTGCATTGTAATACAAATAACAAAACTAACTTTAGAGTATAATATAGATACATATAAAGGGTGATTTTTTAAGAGCTTGATAACTTTTTTTTAAAAGTTATTTTATTTGAAACGTTAGATTGGTCCATGACATTTACTTTTTGAAGATAATTTCATTTAAATGTTGACCGCGGCTGCGTCTTAGGTGGTCCATCCGCTTAGTCCAATTTTGGCATTTCCACGTTTTTGAGTAACAGAGACCCAATTGGTGCGAACGGCGACGAATCGAAAATTGGTGGTCATCATTAACACTGGCCGATACAGCTGCGATATTTTCTTCAGTTCGCACTCTACGTAAGCGTGTTGGTGGTTTAATGTCCAACAATGTAAATTTGGTGCGAAATTTAGTCACAATAGCCCGAATAGCCGCTTCAGTGGGTCGATTAAACTGACCATAAAATGGAAGCGCGCAATGAACTTTCTTAACAGAGCACGCATTTTGATAATAAAATTCAATAATTTGCAAGCGTTGTTCGTTTGTAAGACGATTCATGATGAAATGTCAAAGCATACTGAGCATCTTTCTCTTTGACACCATGTCTGAAATCCCACGTGATCTGTCAAATACTAATGCATGAAAATCCTAACCTCAAAAAAATCACTCTTTATTATATTGGCATTAGTAATTGTTGCCTCACATTCAGGAACACCACTGAAAGATATTGCGAGTCTTTTGAAGATGAAGTTCAAAACTGCAAAAAAAAAACTGCTGTTATAGCAGAAAAGTGCTTGCTGATAGGCATCAGACAATCACTGCTGTTAATAGCAGATAATCCCTGTTGTTATAGCCGACTTTTTTTCTAAGAAGTACTTGGAAGCTCCTTCTCCGATTACAAGGAAATCTAGTTAAACAGGAATATCCCCAGGTGATCCCAGCTTTGCTGGTCTAAGCCCAATAAGGATTTTTCCTTTTGATAGAAGGAGGTAGAAAAGGAATATACATGTATCGGCGTTTTGAAAGTTTACGTATGAGGTCATCTTAGAGAGGTGACAATATTTCCCCTTATGGACATTCTTATGATGAATCGGCACAGGAAACACTGTGATCCTTACATTTTAAGTATAGGTCGTGTTCAGCAATATTACTTAAAACATTACGAGGAACATTTTAACCCTATAGCTCCTCAATATGGGGTAAAAACAAAAATATTTGCCATAAAATTCTCCGAATTGGTGCTAAAACGTCCCTCAAAATTTAATTTTAGGTGAGTGGTGGTAATGAAAAAAATCTACGTTAACAGCCACAGAACAAAAAAACAAGAAATATTAACACCAGTTTCATATGCTTTATTCAAGAAATAATTGCTTGTTTAAATAAACAAATTCGTACTGATATTTTATTACATATATTATTTGTTCGGTGACTTATTATTTTGTAGAATATTTCGACCCCTTAAACTGCTTTGTAAGGGGTGTGTTTTACCCTTTTGCACAAAGGCTACCAAAAAGACACCTATATTGAGGAGCTATCGGTTTAAAAAATTCCTCGTAGTGTTTTAAGTAATATTGCTGATTCATTATAAGGAGAAATATTTACCCTCCCCATGGCCATATACGTAATCTTTCAAAACGCCGATAAACGTTTATTCTTTTTTATCTCTTTAACAGAATCTGTTGTAAGAACTTTTTTATTTTTGAAAAAGTTAATTTTTGCCCCACATTGCACAGTGGTAACTTACGGCCAAAATTCTTTAACTTTTTTTATTTACCATCATAAAATTCTGAAATTTGGCATTTCGACATGTGCGATTATTTCTGATTTAATAATGAGGAAATTTTCCTTATGTAGAAAAATACTTTCATCTTGAATATTTTGCTGGAACGTTCTTCAATATTTTCGATCATTATTGTGATTATTTCACATCTCTTCTTGTTGTGGTGTTGGTTCCACATTCGATAAAGTTCTCCGTTTGTAATAATATGGGTCACTTAAAATGGCGCTAATTAAAAATATTGCAAAAAAACTGTAACTTAAGATTAAGAGTACTAACTTATGATCCCTTGGACTACAAACTGGTGTATAGTCATAACCTCTTCTCCTTCCCGCTCTTATAGTTTTACTCCAATCAATGTTGGATGTTTTCATTTTTAAAAGATTATTTTCTGGAACAGCTAAAACACAAGTAAATACGTACGCGAATTTCACAAACCGTATACACAAATGAAGATTACAACCCAAATTTTCAGAAAAAAGTTGGCACAGAAATCATGGCCTACTATTTTGTCGAAGTTGTAAATAAAGTTGTTTTTTTCTTAGAATGAATATTCAAACTAGAATTTTTTGGAACCACTGTAAAACCTATATTAGAAAATATATGAAATGGTGTTATTTCAATAGTTATCTTTCATTTGACATCAAAATTTATTTAAACAATTTTTGGACTTTTGGTCGTTTGTTACCTCTGTGCATTGTAATAAAAATAACAAAACTAGCATTATTATTGAGCATTAGTAATTGCTAGTCTTTTTAATGATACACCTATTGCCCCAAACTATTAAAAGATGAAGTTCAAAACTGCAAAAAACAGTTGTTATGGCTGAAAATCTGCTGCGATAGCAGAAAAGTGCTTGCAGATAGGCAGCAGACAATCGCTGCTGTTAATAGAAGAGTATCCCTGTTGTTAATAGCAGAGTTTTTTCTAAGTGTAGAAATACTTGGAAGGTCCTGCTCCGATTACGCAGAAATCTTGTTAAACAGTAATATCCCCTGGTGATCCAGCTTTGGTGATCTAGGACCCGTAAGGACTTTTTCCTATGGAATACATCCAACGCGTTGCTGGCCTTCGGTCGGGTTTCAAGATTTTCTCCAATGGAATACACCCAAAGCCGACAGACGCAGAGTAAAGGTTTCTTGCTTAAAGATTTTAACCTCCAAAATAGTTTTGGGGATTATGTCGGGCACCGTAAACTGTATTTAAAAAAATGTAGATTGATCCGAATGCTGCTTACATTGTCCTGATCCAAACACCTTATAAGTCGTTATTAGAAAGTCATTATTTATTAGTTGGAAGTAATCGTGAGGGTAATGACATGTCATTACTTGGTAATGCAAATTGTTAAGACAATCAATTTTGATTTTCCATATAGAACCACACTAGTGCATATGCGAACATGTACATTGTACATATGATGCTTCTTGGGGCTTCTGTCGTTTATCTGGATGAGTAAACACCAAACAGTCGTAATTCATTGATATGAACATTTTCACACCCTATGCATCCAACCACTTGTTATTCGATACCTCTGTGCTTCTCCTCTTTGCTATGTACTCGACGCGTGTTTGCGGCTTTTGTTGTTATTGCTGCCACTGGGGTGGCACCACCAACCACTCACCCATACGAGTGTCACAGAGACCAAATGGCAAAAATTAAGAGATTGACATGGTGTATGCATCCATGTAACCGGTAAGGAACTGGAAGAGATGAGAGAAACAGACCAAAAGTTATGTGGGTGGTGGCCTTGGAAACTTGTTGCTTGTTCAAAACCCACATAATTTAGAAGTGCCAAGAGAGAGAGAGAGGAAGAGAGAGCGAATAAATGAGAGCTAAGCATAACATCACGAATAATATGAAGGATAATAGTTAACCCTCTGGTAGACACTTCTTCGGACAGCCGTTTATAACTCTAAGCATTTAAAATATGTTTTTATGAACAAAATTTTATAACTATGGAAGGGCCTGCCTTCAGTCGGGCTTAAATATATTTGAATTATCGATTACTTTGACTTTGAAAGGTTGACATTTTCAAAATGGTACGCAATACGCTCAAACAAAATTGGGAAATAATAGGGCTGTTTTTCTTTAAGCCGGGATAACAAGCTGCGATAACAAAAACTTTAATAAAAATTTAATTTTTTGTTCAAAATAAAAAATTATTTTTTCACATTGACGCCAACTACAATATAAATATATGTATAAAAAGAAATTTTCAAAAAAAAATTTTGTGTCGACTTTATTGGACTTAGCCTCGATATCCATCATTTTGACTTACACTGGATAATTATCCAGGCAAGATCAAACATTTTTAACACAAAATTATTTTTTCAAAATTTGTTTTCACACACACATTGACATTGCTTTTGGCGACAAATTTTAAAAAAGAATTTTTTATTTTGAGCGAAATTTTAAAATTTTATTTAGATTTTTGTTATCACAGCTTTGTGATAACAAAAATTGTCGTCACCAGCAATATCAATAATATGAAAATAAATTTTGAAATAATAATTTTGTGTTAAAAATGTTGGACTTAGCCCGGATTATTATCCAGTGTAAGTCATATTTATGGTTATTAAGGCTAAGCCCAAGGAAGTCAACACAAAATATTTTTTGAAAAATTGTTTTGGTATATATATATATTTATTTTGAGTAAAAAATTAATAATTTATTAACGTTTTTGTGTTCGCAGTTTGTTATCCCGGCTTAAAGAAAAACCGCCCTATTAAAAACTTACTTCCAAAGTAGTGAGTCTTTAACGCAAACTGTACGAAATTTTCGAGAAGATTTTGGCCTTCAGTTCAGCTTTCATGAAGCTCATTTTCATCTTGGTGGCTATGTCAATAAGCAAAATTGACGCATATGGCGTTCACATGTTACTGTTGAGAAGCCAATGCACCCACAACGAGTCACTGTTTGGTGTGGATATTGGTCTGTACTGAAAAATTTGTTTGATCGGATGATATTGTGTTCCATTATATACATTAGGCTGGGTCGCCGTCCATAGAAATGGAAAAACAAGTTCCAGTCTCCCCACGAAAATAAAGTTTGGATTGTTTAATGATGATTTGAAAAATATTTCGTTCCTATATCAAGCCATCTGTGAGCTAAACTCTCCAGAAAATAACCCAAAAAATCATGTTTTTTTCGTGTAATTTTTTTGTGTTACATTTTTCCCCAAAATTTTTTTCTCAAATAATAGATCCTTGAAAGCACTTTAAATATAAATTTTGATTCTTGTCTTAGAGTAACTTATTGGTCGAAATATTTGACGTTTTTAGTTATTTTTTGTGGATTTTCACAGTGACTACTGAATACTTTTTCGTATTTGGTTGTAGTATTTTATAAAAAATGTATAGCTGCTGTCAATAACTTTCGATTGATGCCTAAATGATGAACATCGGAATGAAATTGACGCCGCAGCGCTTATTTTTGTAAAAAGAGTTTGATCAGCTTCGCTCTGACAACCATCACCTGCATTAAATTATTTCACAAAAATGGAGTCAGTGACGTCATTTTTCGTCCGTTATTCATCATTTAGGCATCATTCGACAATACCTATTTTTTTCATTAAATCTCTTACAAAATGTTTCCAAGAAATATGACTTTTTAGCTGTCGCCTTGAAAACCCGCAAAAATCCATATAAACGCCCAATAATTTTACCAATGAGTTATTCTAAGACAAGAATATTTTTTATTTAAAGTACTTCCAAGGGTCTATTAATTCAGAGAAAAATTTTGGGCAAAAATGCAACACAAAAAAGAGGTGATTTTTAGAGGTGTTTTCAGCAGCGGTTAGCTCACAGATGGCTTGATGGCCAGCGACGAAATATTTTGCAGATCATCATTAAACAATCCAATTTTCATTTCTGGGGGGTGACAGCTGCAATTTATTTTCGTGACCCATCCAAATATACATACATATGAGGCCTGTTCGATTCAGTTTATTAGCTTAATATTTGTATGGAATTTACTCGCTTAACAAGAAAGTAGCTTACTACTCTCTTAGTTACCGACTAAGGTGGTGCCAGATTTTTATCTCTGATGTATGTAAATAAAACCAATGGATAACCAGTAAGGAAAGGCTAAAGTCGGGCGGGGCCGACTCTATGATACTCTCCACTTTCAATCCGAATACAATTTAATTCGGTGAAAAAGTGAAAACGGGAAGGATTTTTGTATCCTTTAAATGTATGTGTTTGACAAAAAATTTTATATCGGAAAGGACATTTGTATGAGGATATATTGAAACCTGGAACGAAATAGGTGAAATATAAAATGTATAGTTTGGCCAAAATCGGTTAAACTTATGGGAGCAACATTTGAATTTGGGCTATATTTAAATCTGATGCGATCTTACCCACTTTCACCATAGTTTTGTTTAGTTAGATTATAAGATGTTGTGCCAAATTTAAAGACAATCGAGCACAATATGTGGCTTTTAAAGCGGCAAAAGTCAAATCGGGAGCGACATTTATATGGGGGCTATATCTAAATCTGAACCGATCTTACCCAATTTTTGCATAGGTGTTTCTAGTAAGATTATAAGATGTTGTGCCAAATTTAAAGAAAATCGAGTACAATATGTGGTTTCTACAGAGGAAAATGTCAAATCGGGAACGACATTTGTATGGGGGCTATATCTAAATCTGAACCGATTTTCACTATAGATGTTCTTAGTTTAAATATAAGATGTTTTGCCAAATCTGAAGACAATCTGATACAATATGTGGTTTCTAGAGCGGAAAAAGTCAAATCGGGAGCGAAATTTGTATGGGAGCTATATATAAAAACCGATCTGTCCGATATTCACCATGGGAGTTTCTAGTGGGAATATAAGATGTTTTACCAAATCTGAAGACAATCTGATACAATATGTGGTTTCTAGAGCGGAAAAAGTCAAATCGGAAGCGAAATTTGTATGGGAGCTATATATAAATCTGAACCGATCTGACCGATATTCACCATGGGTGTTTCTAGTGGAAATATAAGATGTTTTACCAAATCTGCAAACAATCTGATACATTATGTGGTCTCTAGAGCGGAAAAAGTCAAATCGGGAGAGAAATTTGTATCGGAGCTATATATAAATCTGAACCGATCTAAAACATTTTTACCACAGGTGTTTCTAGTTACAATATAGGATGTTTTGCCAATTATAAAGAAAATCTGTTGTAATATGTGGTATCTAGAGTGAAAAGAGTCAAATCGGGAGTGAAATTCGTATGGGGACTATATCTAAATCTGAACCGATTTTCTTCAAATTAAGTAGCGTTCGTCCTTATCCCGAAAAACATCGTTGTGCAAAGTTTCATTTGGTTCTGTCTACAATTGCGACCTGTATCGTGATTACAGGAATAGAAGGACGGACGGACAGACAGACAGACGGACATTGCTAAATCGACTCAGAAAGTGATTCTAAGACGATCGGTATAATTAACAATGGGTCTATCTCGTTTCCTTTTGGGTGTTACAAACAAATGCACAAAGACATAATACTCTCGTGGAGTGTATAAAAATGTTGCTACCTTTGCAAGTATCTTAATTTTAAGCTAGTGGCTCAATCGAACAGGCATGTTGTCACCTTATCAACTCTCTTTATTGCCTAGCAAGCTTTGTTCTGGATTTGGAGAGATTTCAATGAACTGCTAAAAGGTTGCCGAAGCCCCAGTGCCCATCGGGGGGTTAACGGCATAAAGGGAAGATAATAAGAGCACAACCTAATGACAGTAACTACAGGCCTTTCTCTTGACAAGGACTAAAGAGATTGCCATCCTTCGTTATGTGTATGGCCGCATTTAATTTATGATTTTGGAGGATTCTATGAATACAAGAATTTCTTTAGTTTGATTTTAGTTGCGTATAGATATCGTTCAGATAAACATCAAACAACAGTTTAAATCGTGTGGAAAATCCCCAAAAATTAAAACAAAAAATCTTTGAGAATGTTGCCTATTTTCAGTGAGTACAACAATATGGAGTTTAATCTATATTACTTCTTTGTTTAGCATTTAAACTTTTTATCTGTTTGTTATAACCAATATAAATAGATACGCTTGTGTATGTATGTATGTATGCATGTACATATATGGATATATACAATAAAAAACGGAACAAAAGCAAAGAGTGTACCAACTTTTTGGGAGTTTAGATTAGAACGTCGTTACTCTACGTTTTGTTTTGCGGTGAACGTATGTACATACGTGTGAATATGGTTGTGTTCTTTGTTTCGGAGAGAATAGATTCAACAATTTATGTACGTTGTGTTTTGCAACGCTCTATTTTTCGTACAGCAGCGATGGCCAAGCATAGTTAAGTCTGAGGTACATAGAAGCTACAAAAAGTTATAATTGTTGTTCAGCGAGTGGGATATAAGAAATTGCAATATGCTCAACTTTACATATTGCAAGAAGCATTTAGAGGAATAATTGCGAAAGAGTAATTGGAAAATTTGCATGGCTAGCAATAGCGTCTAAAGCCCATATGTCACTGTCTTTTTTTCTATATTTATTTTCTTGTATTGATAGAATATTATTCCTATGGAATAATCTACATTCAATAAAACAGAGTAGAAACACATACAAAATACGTCCAAATGATATGCTTTAGATATATTTTAATTTATTTTAAAGTCTATTAGTGTAAAAATATCGAAATATCGGTCGATTTTACGCGAAAAGAGCTAAATGGATATAATTGTTAGCTGGTGGTACTTTCTGTCATATGGCGGTTTTTAAGATTCTTTTTCTTGGGTTGACGTATGTTCGAAAAACACACAGATATACAATTTGGGATATTTCGAAAATCGTACTTTAAATAGGTAAAATCCCCATTTACTCCCATTAAAAGTACCAATTTATAAAAACAAAAACACACAACAGGACGACGCCTATTAATTTTTAATGTAATTATTTTTGAATTTTTGTGATATTGATAGTGAATATTTGTTATAAATTGTATATATTTTTGTTTAGTGTTTATCCCCTGATGATGGTTGACGAAGGCAACCGAAATATTGGGAAAATAAAATAAAAATAAATAATAAAACAACACCACCAGTTTTTTCCATGGCCTCAAGCTGAATAAATCGATAAGAAAATTAAATACATAAAAAGGTCAACGATACATAAAGAAAACAATTTATAAAAATTTAAGCGGCTATACTATTAATGGGATGTATACACCGAATTTCATTACTCTAGCTGTTCCTATTTTACCCTTAAAAGTACGAATTTGAAAAAAATAATTTTATTTGTTTTTTTTTTTTTTTTTGTTTATCATTTTGCGTGGAGGAGTATGTACTGAATTTCATTATTCTAACTGCAGCTGTTTGGTTGGTACAATTTTTATCTCTCTATTTCTATTTTACCCCTTTAAAGTACGAATTTGGAAAAATCCTTTTATTTTCAATTAAATGAATGTACACACCGAATTTAGTGTTTATAGCTGTTGTGGATTGATATGTACCGTTTTTATACCTTTTTGTCCTGTTTTGCGCCCTACAAATAAAAATCACTTTATGGTGCACGTTTTGAAAATCCATGATCTCTCGCGTACACATTGCAACCCATTTTTGCGGTAAAAGTAAAAAAGTAAAATTCTATTTATTTTGAGAGTCTTTGCACTCAGAGGAACGTATACACCGAATTCCATGTTTCTAGCTGCTGCCATTTGTTTGGTTCCATTTTTATCCCCTTTTTCTATTTTACCCCCTAGAAGTACGAACTTCGAAAAATCCCTTTATTGTACGTGTCTACGAAATCAAAGGAATGTATACACAGAATTTCATTATTCTAGGAGCAGGCGTTTTGATAGTACCCATTTTACCCCTTAATAGTACGAATTTGAAAAATACTTTTATGTTATGTATCCACTCAATCGGAGGAAAATACACGCCGAATATCGTGTTTCTAGCTGTTGTCGTTCGATATGTACCATTTTTATCTCTACAAATAAAAACATGTAAGGAAAGGCTAAAGTCGGTCGGGGCCGACTATATGATGCACTCCACTTTCTATCCGAATACAATTCAATTCGGTTAACAAGTGAAAACGGGAAGGATTTTTGCATGTCTCTTAATCATAGGCTAATATGACTTACCCAATTTGTTAAATCGAGAAGAATATTTGTATCGGGACTACATCCAAACATGGAATAAAGTGACCCACATTCACAAATGAAAACAAGTAAGGAAAGGCTAAAGTCGGTCTAGAAGAATCTCCAGTTCAAGTATAAAGTGTTATGCTTAATTTGAAGAAATTCGTTGAAAATGCATGGTTTCTGGTGCGGAAAAAGTCAAGCCGGGAGCGAAATTTGTATGAGGGTATATATATAAATCTGAACCGATCTAACACATTTTCAACACAGGTGTTTCTAGTTGAAATATAAGATATTTTGCAAGACTGTTAAAAAATGTGGTTTCTAGAGCGAATAAAGCCAAATTGGGAGTGAAATTTGTATGGGAGCTATATATAAATCTGAACCGATCTGACCCATATTCACCGTGGGCATTTCTAGTGGAAGTATAAGATATTTTTCCAAATTTGATGAGGGTATGCTAAAATATGTGGTTTCTAGAGCAGATAAATCCAAATTGGGAGCGAAATTTGTATGGGAGCTATATATAAATCTGAACCGATCTAACACATTTTCAGCACAGATGTTTCAAGTTCAAATATAAAATGCTTTGCCAATTTTGAAGAAAATCTGTTCGAATATGTGATATCTAGAGTGCAAAGAGTCAAATCGGGAGTGAAATTCGTATGGTGGCTATATCTAAATCTGAACCGATTTTCTTCAAATTAAATAGCGTTCGTTATTATCCCGAAAAACTTCCATGTGCAAAGTTTCATTTGGTTCTACCTACAATTGCGACCTGTATCGTGATTACAAGAATATATGGACAGACAGACGGACATTGGAAAATCGATTCAAAAAGTGATTCAAGATGTTACAAACGGAATGAGAAAGTTAGTATACCCTCATCCTGGAGATGGAGAGGGTATAAAATATAAAACAAAATATAATTTATATAGATTTTGTTTATGCCAGCAAAAATTTTTTTTTTTGAAAACAAAAACATTTTTTTTTAATTTTTGAAGACTGTTCCTAAGCCACTGTTTCTATGTGAAAATTAAATACACAACACTTGCAGCCATCATAAGTACATTTAAGTGAATACATAAGCGGGTGTTATCGGACAAACGGAATGACAAATATAGTACAATATTTATCGCTTATATGCATTCAGAAAATCTTCGACTTTAAGTGCATATAAGCGGGAAATTCATTTATAAAAACTCGGTTATATGCATCATCGGTGCATATATAAAAACTCGGTTAGATGCAAAGCCGCTTAGATAGATCAGAGGTGCATGGCTCCTTGAACATATACAGCTACAGTCAAAAAAATAGCAGCGACGAGATAAAAAAATGTCGACAAAGAAAAATATTAGTTTTACTTTGAAAATCCTAAAAGTATTTACGGTGATTTAAAGGTGGTATTGTGCCATTCTTAATCTGGCTTTAAATAAAAAATTAAGTTTTTGTAATTTTGAGATTAGGCCTTTAGAACCATTTATGTCAAAAATGAGATGAATCAAAAAAAAAAAACCAGTGCTAATAAAAACTAAAAATATTTTGTTTCAATTCACTTTAATTGAAAACTTTTTTAAATAATAAGTTAAATAAAGATATTTCCTTGAATTTAATACAAAGTTGTACTGACTTTATGATTTATTACTGCTACATAAGGCCGTTTCGACTAGTCTTTTACAATTTTTACCCAATATTTTTGCCCATACCACTATAATATCGTTCCAAAGCTCGATATTGTTTTTCAGTATTGCCAGTGAGAACTCATTTTAGTCATTACACTTAAAATTTTTAATTATATTTAGGTGCGGTGTCTGCCCGAACCATTTCATAACATCGACTTCAAACCACTTTTTTGCGAGTCGGCTGGTGTTCTCGGGATAATTGACCTGCAAGAAGACCCATTTAAGTGGCATTCCGTATTCTGTATACGTAAACATAATATTATGTAGTATTTTGATGTACTGGACAGAGACCATGGTAGTTCTGGGCCAATGTATTGACCAAACTCCATAATATAAAAAAACGCCCAAGCCATTTGTCTTGATACTCCCTATTTGATGGAGATGTACTGCGGATGTCTTACAAACTATCGAGGGACTATGACACCACACACAATAATTGTTGATTAAACTGGCCATTAAACGTACACCCACTTCTTGGTTGGTTACACCAGGTGTGTTTTTGCGATGCAATTTTTTGTTATCATGTCTTTTATTTTTAAGTGGGACTTTTATCGGACTTCTGGCTTACAGATTATATTTTCTTAGTATTCTGCGAACATTTTAAACTCTCAAAGATGGACATACATTGTTTTTTATTTCGGTGACGGGCGTAAGTGGGTTTTTTGTAAATACTAGACATTATTATTTGGCGAATGGTTATAAACAGATTTTTTCCACGAGTTTTTGATTTTTCTTCTTATAATATCGAATTTCTGATCATTTTAACAGAACACTGGAATAAAAGTCGAACTTCACTATATGATTGTCCCTCAGATTTCAACCTTTTCATATAAACTCGATTTTCTTCTCCACAATGCTCTTCTCGACCTACTTATGAAGAAAAATAATACAATAACATTTCAGAAGTAGTGTAAATTTCATAATATCTTACTTATAACAACAAATCGAATTGACAAATTGAGATAAAATTCCATTTTATTGAGATTTTTGAACACTGCTATTATTTTGACCGGTCCAAAATGTCGAATAATCCAAACAATGTGAAATTTATTAAGTAATTAAAATCATATCACCAAATAAACAATTATTTTGTGTTTGTAACCTCATAACGCAGCACTTAATGCAGAAGGAGCAATAAAAAAATATCACACAAATAAATATATGAAATGTATATTAAGCTCTGGTGCGCTGCTATTATTTTGACCGCAACTGTATGTACATATTTATGTACATAAATATATGTAACAATATTTTGTTTCAAACAAGACTTGTCTAAATTCAATTTTATTGAGGGAAATTCATAAGAATATGTACGTTTAAAATAAAAAATATTTGAAAAGAAGTGATCACCTTTAATTTATTTGGTTTTTAAGACATACATACATAAAAAAAATAATACATACATAAAATAAAAATTATTAAAAACAAGTAAAAGCGGCGTTAAGTTCGGCCGGGCCGAACTTTATATACCCTCCACCATGGATTGCATTCTACAGAGGTTTTCGTAGAAGTGCAGTAATATTACAGGAAAATATAATTTTTTAATATAGCCAAACCAAAACAAATACAAATATTGAAAAATTAATTTTATAAATAAATATAATATTTTAATTATTTCAAACCATGCTACCAATACGTCAATTCAAAAAATAAATATTCTTATATGTATATTTTCAAAGCCATAAATATTGGTAGATAGTTGGTGCTACAGTTGGTTGTATTTCCATTCTATTTTAATTCCAAAAGTACAAATTTTGAAAATCCATTATCAGACGTACATAGTGCAAAATAACATAACTTCATGATTCGACCAATTTTTGCCGTAAAAGAAAAAGTACGAATTTGGAAAAAACTTTTTATTTTGCGTGTCTATGCAGTCAGAGGAATGTATACACCGAATTCCATGATTCCAGCTGCGCCCATTTGGTTGGTGCCATTTTTACCCCCTTGACGTTTCTACGCAATTTTAGTTGTTACTATTTTTATCCCTCTGTACCATTGTATCCCTTGAAAGTACTAATTTCAAAAAATTCGTCAATTTTCCGTGTCTATGCAATCAGAGGAAATTATACTCCGAATTTCATGACTCTAGCTGCGGTCATTTGTTTGGTACTATTTTTATCCCCTTTTTTCATTTTAACCCCAAAAAGTACGAATTTTGAAAAATCCGTGTATTTTTATCTGTGCAATCAGAAGAATACACCGAATTTCATTATTCTAGGTACAGCCGGTTGGTTGGTACCATTTTTATCCCTCTACTCCTATTTTACCCCTTAAAAGTACGAATTTGGAAAAAATACTTTTATATTTTGTATCTACTCAATTAGAGGAATGTACACACCGATTTTCGTGTTTCTAGCTGTTGTCGTTTAATATATGTACCATTTTTATCCCTTTTTTGCCCCATTTCACCCCCTACAAATAAGAATCACTTTATGGTGCACGTTTTTGCTATAAGGGGAATGCGCATACCAAATATCAAGCAAATATAAACAGACATATTCAAAAAACATTCTTAAATACGCTAAAATATTAGGTATTATTATGGGTATTTTTAGTGCTTGTGAGGGAAAATTTTTTCCCTTTGGGCCGATTTCGCCCCATTTCAATCCCAACCGATCTACGACTATAAGACGCATTTATGGAAAATTTCCTTTCATTTAGATGCTAGCGTGCTGTCAACAGACGAACAGACGGACGGACGGACATGGCTAGATCGTCTTAGAATTTTATGACGGTCAACAATATATATACTTTATAGGGTCTCAGGTCGATATTTCAAGGTGTTACAAACGGAATGACAAAGTTAGTATACCCCCATCCTGGAGGTGGAGGGTATAATAAGAGATATCATTGGAAATGCACAAATGTACGCACAAACTGTGCTTTATCGATCATTTTTTCAAAATAATCAAAGAAATTAGAGCTGCATATATTCGATTTTCTTTTTGTGAGATTGCTTTAAATTCGGATGCATAAAAGCGAGAAATGCATATAAACGAATGCTTATAATCAAACACATGTCCGTGTATTTTAAATGACAAAGTGAAATTGCACAAGTTTGAAAACATATGTATAATCGGGAAATGCGACGTGCATATAAGCGATAAATACTGTATACACTCCGTCACTTGATCGGACATGAAAATGTCGAGGTTTCGATGATAAATTTTGCTACTTCTGCCGCACACAGTTTGCCGGCAGTATTACAGTGTTGTACAGCTCAGCATCACAATATCCGTGATATTGTGTTTTTTCTTCACCGACTTACTGGAGTACGGTATGAGTAATGTGAAGTAATTGCTTGTGGCCGTCCTAGCAAAAAACCCCAACTCATTCCAACGCAAAAGCATTCGAACATTCGAACGTAGTTAAAGCGATCATAAAAGAGTTCTGATTCTTTTCGGAATATTCTATAGTACATATTTGCTTTTTTACGAGACAAAAAAGAAATTATCATACCAACAATAACACACACACATCTTCTGCCCGTTGTCGAAATATAAAAATCTTGAAGAATGAAATAACAAGAACAACAAAAACAACAACAGCAGCAACAAGTCCGAACAAGTAATAGCGCTCTTACACTCTCCGCGTTCATTCCACTGTACATTTTTTGTGGAGGGGGTTTCGTGTTGTTCCCATGCCCATACCTATACAAAACAAGCCAAATACGCGCTCCGCGAACAGTTTGCGACGAAGACTTTCCAATTGACGTTGCTTGTGTGCCGTATATCGTGTATACTATACAAGTATAAAACACAAATAAATAAATAAATAAATAAATAAAAACAATCAAGTGTAGGCTCTTTGTTAAATCCCAAGAAATATAAATAAATTAATCAAAACTAATTTCTCTTTACAAGCAGCCATATTTCAAGGTAAGTTGTCATCTTTTTCTTCTGAAATAAAAATACATGCCTTTGTGGTAATCACTAACTCGCGGTCACTGGCCACTTTGTAAGCGGTGTATGATTAATATACATATTAGGGTGTACAACAAACAGAACACAGCTGTTTGGCTTGGAAAAGTTTGTTTACAATTGCAGTTACACTAGCAATTACCATTACTGTAAATATCCACTCTAGCTAATATTTTAAATATCTCAGATTTCATTTGTACCTCTAATATCTTCTTACATTTCTACCATATTGTTGTTCTGGTTAACGAAAATTATTTTGTTTGAATGATTCTTTATTTACTTACACACGTATCGAGTTGATTTTGCTTCGTTCGCACATTGAGAGGTGGGAGAGAGAGCTCAGTTGCCATCGAGAGTCTTTACGTGGCGAGATAACACCACATTGTTTGTGCTTTTGTACTGTTTATTTAAGAGAATTTCGTGACTTACACACACTCTCTTTATTTAAAGGCCATGACACATTGTCGTGAACTGCTATTCTAAAGGGTGATTTTTTAAGAGCTTGATAACTTTTTTTAAAAAAAAACGCATAAAATTTGCAAAATCTCATCGGTTCTTTATTTGAAACGTTAGATTGGTCCATGACATTTACTTTTAGAAGATAATTTCATTTAAATGTTGACCGCGGCTGCGTCTTAGGTGGTCCATCCGCTTAGTCCAATTTTGGCATTTCCACGTTTTTGAGTAACAGAGACCCAATTGGTGCGAACGGCGACGAATCGAAAATTGGTGGTCATCATTAACACTGGCCGATACAGCTGCGATATTTTCTTCAGTGCGCACTCTACGTAAGCGTGTTGGTGGTTTAATGTCCAACAATGTAAATTTGGTGCGAAATTTAGTCACAATAGCCCGAATAGCCGCTTCAGTGGGTCGATTAAACTGACCATAAAATGGAAGCGCGCAATGAACTTTCTTAACAGAGCACGCATTTTGATAATAAAATTCAATAATTTGCAAGCGTTGTTCGTTTGTAAGACGATTCATGATGAAATGTCAAAGCATACTGAGCATCTTTCTCTTTGACACCATGTCTGAAATCCCACGTGATCTGTCAAATACTAATGCATGAAAATCCTAACCTCAAAAAAATCACTCTTTACAATTCGTACAAAAATATATTTCTTCTGAAAGAGAATTATTTTTTATCACTCCTCAATGAAAATAATTAATAGAAATAAATAATAACACTGTGCTACCAAAACTTTTGCCGAATTTGTATTTTTGCTTTCTAAACTCGAAAAATATATTGAAACAAGTAAGGAAAGGCTAAAGTGGGGCGGGGCCGACTATATGATACACTCCACTTTCTATCCGAATACAATTCAATTCGGTAAAAAATTGAAAATGGGAAGGATTTTTGTATGCTTCCTAATCGTAGGCTAATATGGGCTGATCCAATTTGGAAAATCGAGAAGAATTTCTGTATCCACTTACACAATATTCCAGTTCAAGTATAACGTGTTATGCTCAATTTGAGGAAATTCTCTGAAAATACGTGGCTTCTGGGCGTAAAAAGTCAAATCGGAAGCGAAATTCGTATGGAACTATGTATAAATCTGAACCGATCTGACCCATTTTCACCATGGGTGTATCTAGTGGAAACATAAGATATTTTGCCAAATTTAAAGAAGATCTGTTAAAATATGTGGTTTCTAGAGCAGAAAAAGTCAAATCGGGAGCGAAATTTGAATGAGAGCTGTATATAAATCTGAACCGATCTGACCTATTTTCACCACAGGTGTTCCCAGTTTAAATATAAGATGTTTTGCCAAATTTGAAAACAATCTGATGAAATATGTGGTTTCTAGAGCGGAAAAAGTCATATTGGGAGCGAAATTTGTATGGGAGCTATATATAAATCTGAACCGATCTGACCCATTTTCACCGTGGCTGTTTCTAGTGGAAATATAAGATATTTTGCCAAATTTGAAGAAAATCTTTTAAAATATGTGGTATCTAGCGTGAAAAGAAAAAATAATCGGGAGTGAAATTCGTATGGGGGCTATATCTAAATCTGAACCGCTTATCTTCAAATTAAATAGCCTTCGTCCTTATCCGGAAAAACTTCGTTGTGCAAAGTTTCGTTTGGTTCTGGCTACAATTGTAACCTGTACTTTGATTACAAGAATTGATGGACAGACAGACAAATGGACGGACGGACAGACGGACATTGCTAAATCGATTCAAAAAGTGGTTCTAATTCGATTGGTATACTTAACAATGGGTATATCTCGCTTCCTTTTGGGTGTTACAAACAAATGCACAACGACATAATACTCTCGTGGAGTGCATAAAAATTGTTATAGATAATTTTTTTAAATTTTTACCAAAATTCCAATTTTCGTCGAAAGTATCTCTAATATTTGTACTCTCATTGTAGAAATATGTTAATTAAAGGGAGTCATAATCCCTACAAATGTTGCAAATTTTACTTTCATTTATTAAGTGAGCTGCATTACTTAAGGAAGCTTCAGTTGGCTA
Organism: Polietes domitor; assembly: GCA_947397865.1. Classification (NCBI taxonomy): domain Eukaryota; kingdom Metazoa; phylum Arthropoda; class Insecta; order Diptera; family Muscidae; genus Polietes; species Polietes domitor. The sequence continues at coordinate 80,305,953 of OX377621.1, read as the reverse complement.
AACCGACTTATATATACCTCAGAGAACATATACAGAAGTTATAGGGAATTAAATTTTACTTATGGCAGGAAGGAAGGAAGTTTCGTGACACATGGTCTCAGCTTCTGCATTTATAAAACAATTGTAAAAACATGATCAACTATAAAGCATATTGGATTACATGTACCAGTATAGAAGCTATGAAGGATTTAATATTAGAGGATAGAGATAATTGAGTGGAGGTACAAGAAGGGGCGTACCTAAGGCGTACTTTTTTAGGTTTAAAGTGATTATAAAATATTTGCCAATATGAAATTGCATATGATTTGGACTACCCGAATGGATGTTACGTCAGTTTATGCCGCTTTGTGTGGAAGGTACCAGAGGGGGTGTGACAATATCGCCCATATTCCATGCGAATGTAACTTCTGTACGAGCGTTGTCAAATATCAAATTTCATAGTATTTCGATCTATTGCATAGAAGTTATAACAGCTTTAATTTTACGTAGTTTTGGGTGATTTGTGTGGGAGGTTAAAGTGGTAGTGAGACATTGTCAAATATCGAAACATAGCGAATATCCCTGTGGAAGTTACAGTGGTTTTAATATAACATAGGTATATGTGTCATTTGTGTGGGAGGTACCAAAAGGGGCGTGGCAATTTCTTCGAACTTAAACTAAGTTTGGGAAAAATATTATCATTTGCAAAGTTTGAATTGATTCCTTAACTCTTTTCAAGTGTTATTGTGTACATCAGCCATCCAGACGGGCGGACATGGCTCAAACACTTCAAAAGTTGTGAAACGGATTTGGTCCAATCATACATGGCGTCTTAAGTCACTCCTTCAATGCGTTACACTTTTTTGGTTCAACAGGATAACGATCCGAAGCATACTTCAGGCCTTGTGATGCAATGGTAGTTTCAAAAAAAAATTTGAAACTACCTTTCAATAATACTTCATATTCGAAGGTGTACGGCGAACTTGTTTTTGAGGTACGCCCTAGTGTACATTCCTCTAATTGAGTAGATACACAATATAAAAGTATTTTTCCAAATTCGTACTTTTAAGGGATAAATGGGAATAGAGGTATACAAATGGTACAAACCAAACGGTTTCGGTATATACATTCCTCTGATTGCGTAAACACATAAAATAAACGGATTTTTCGAAATTCGTACTTTTTGGGGTTAAAATGAAAAAAGGGATAAAAATAGTACCAACCAAATGAACGCAGCTAGAGTCATGAAATTCGGAGTATACATTCATCTGACTGAGTAGACACGAAAAATAAAAGGTGTTTTTCAAATTCGTACTTTCATGGGATATAAGAGGAGGAATAAAAATAGTACCAACTAAACGGCTACAGCTTTGGTGTGTGCATCCCTCTAATTGCGTAGACACGTACAATAAAGAGATTTTAGAAAGTCGTACTCTTAAGGGGGTAAAATGGGAAAAGGGATAAAAATCGTACCAACCTAATGGCCGCAGCTAGAATCATGGAATTCAGTGTATACATTCCTCTGACTGCATAGACACGCAAAATAAAAACTTTTTTCCAAATTCGTATTGTGTACTTTAACGGCAAAAATTGGTCGAATCATGAAGTTAGGTTATTTTTCATCACATGAGATAATGGATTTTCAAAATTTGTACTTTTGGAATTAAAATAGAATGGAAATACAAACAACTGTAGAACCCACTATCTACCAATATTTATGGTATTTAAGCTTTTTGAAAATTGACTTGAAGTATTATTTCGTTACGTAAACGTGTTGGTAGCCTTGCCTTATAAGCGTGGTTTGAAATAATAAAAGTATTATATTTATTTATAAAATTATTTTTTCAATATTTGTATTTGTTTTGCTTTGGCTATATTAAAAAAATATATATTTTCCTGTAATATTACTGCACTTCTACGAAAATCGGCAGCCTCTGTGGAATGCAATCCATGGTGGAGGGTGTATAAAGTTCGGCCCGGCCAAACTTAACTCCGTTTTTACTTATTTTCTTACATGATAATTTTCTTTTCAAGACATGAGTATAATTTTTTTCCAGAAAAAAGAAAATCCTTTCTTTTTTTCAGCAGTCTTTTTGCTTTATTTTACTAACAAATTCTTTTGAGTGTTGTTAATTAATAAAAAATAATTATTTTGATGCAGTGTATACAAAATCCCGAGAAAATGCAAATTATTAACAGATTTCCGATTAATAGCCTTTTCAGACTGCCAGCGAAATCGAGTGTCAAGTTTGTATGGCACCTGACATTTGAAATCGACCTTACATCGAATTCAGCTCGATGAAAAGTCGTAACTGCTTGACCCACGATGCCGAAAGAAAATCTTGGCGAGCGATAGTCAATTCTGACTTTTCACGCTAATACAGGGTTTTCAAACTAGAGGTGTTATTTTGAATCACCTGGTATTTCGGTAGCTGTCACTTTTGAAGCATTTATTCTTTGACATTTGGCAAGTAAAAATGGAACGATACACGCTTCAACAACTCATTGAAATTATTAAAATTCATGAATGAAAATGATCCAGAATTCCATCGAAAAATCATCTTGACTGATGAGGTCCATTTCTACCTCGGTGGCTACGTCAACAAGCAAAATTGTCGCATCTGGGACTCGGAAAACCCAAGAGTTCTTGTTGAGAAGCCTCCCATCCTCATCGTGTGACTGTTTGGTGCGGTTTATGGTCCGGCGGGGTCATTGGACCTTACTTTTTCGAAAATGAGGTTGGATCAACAGTTACGGTGAATGGATTGCGCTATCGAGAGATGATTAATGATATTTTATGGTCGGAGTTGGGTGGTATTGATCTTGACAACGTTTACTTTCAACAAGACCGCTCTACGTGCCACACAAGCAACGAAACCATTGCTCTTTTACGGGAAATGTTTTCGAACCGTGTTATCTCTCGAAGATGTGATCACAATTGGCCACCGATATCTTGTGATTTAACACCTTGCGACTTCTTCCTTTGGGGCCACGTGAAAGATAAGGTCTACGCCAACAGCCCAGCGTCGATTCAAGACCTCAAAGATACAATTCGTGAGGCTATCGAGGACATAGGGCAGCCACTTTGCGATTTGGTTATGGAAAATTTCATGAAAAGGATATGGTCCTGTAAGCGTGGTCGTGGTGGCCATTTGGCTGATGTTGTTTTTCATACCTTCCGCTTTATTATGAAACAAACATCTGCTCATTTATCTCAAAAAATGGAATTTTTCTTTGAATACCAAAATAACACCTCTTGTTGGAAAACCCTGTAAAATGTTTACGCGTAGACTTTCATTCGCGTTGTTTTTCTAAAGTCTGTTAGGGGGTCGCAAATTAGCTCTTTTTCGCATAGAAGACAAGCGAACGTTAACGGTCGACATCGTGGGTTAACACTAGTTAAAAAGCGGAAAAATTAACCGAAAACATTGTTAATTAAAACAACAGCAAGACATCACCACGTAGAGATGAATGACAATCAAATTCAATTTTCAAAAATCGTCAAATTCGTAGATTCAATTATAATTATAATTGGTATTGCTCCAATCACCAAAATTATAAATATAATTATCAAAATTGTAATTGCGAAAAATATTCATTCATTTACTAATATAATAAACCACTGATGAATTAGAGAATTTCCGGGAAATTTTTAAATATTCCTGGGAATTATTAAAAAATATTATATTGATTATTTTGAGGATGAATATCTCTCTCAAATTCATATATATTTACATTCCTGATAATAATAACGAACATTTGTCAACAATTTGTTATTTATTATTTATTTTTTATAAAACTTATAAATCATTTATTGTGATATTTGAAAATATTTAAACAATTTTATTAATAACATTATTGGATCAATTATTGTGACACCTGAAAATATGTGGACATTTTCATATTTGAATGTTAAAATTTAATCCGAAAAACGAGTTTCTTTCGAATTGTGCCATTTCAATTTCAATTTCTGCCAAAAATATGGATTTGGGACCATTCTGCGAAACTGGCGAAATTCATTATTTTTATATCCCGAACCATCCTAATGTATGAAGTTTTCTTATCTGGAATTCACCGTATACAGCCGCCGTCATTTGATATACATACATTCATACACAGCTTATTCGACATATTTGAGCTGGGATTTAAGACGATGTGAATATCTCAAAATGAGTCATTCGCTTCAATTGAAAATTGCCTCTTAATAATACTTAAGTACGTCGTTTTGCAGTTTTTTTTATAAAATATATAATTAATTGTTGTTGTTGTTATTTTTCACAAACATCGGAGAGATAACATCGAGACAATAAACAAATCGGAGAATGAATGCATGTTGAATGTAGACGTTCTGCAATTAACAATAAATGCACATTTAAACTAATTCGATGTAAGGGTCGTCGTTACACGACTTTGTTGCAAAATCGGTTTCATACAGAATAAATAGTGGGTCAGTAATTTTTTTGTACCGAAAAATTAGTTGAATTAAATAAAATGTCAATACAATCTATATATATAAAAGAGTTGCGTTACTGACTGACTTATCATTGACCAGCCCCCAGGCCAAACGGCTGAAGCCAGGGTAATGAAATTTACAGGGTAGTTCCCAAATATGACGTAGACGTCGACTAAGAAAGGGTTTTACGAAATTCGTACTTTTAGGGGATATAATGGCCCAAAAAGGGATAAACATCGAACCTTCGTCTTGACTAAACGGCAGTAGCTATAAACATGAAATTCGGTGAGTTCCTTGCAATGACCATGCAGACGAGCTACAAATAGGGATTTTTCGAAATTTGTACTTTTAAGGGCCGAGCGGGACAAAAAGGGATAAAAATGGTACCAACTAAAGTATTACAGCTAGAATCGTGAAATTTGGTATGTAAATTCCTCTGACGATATAGAAACGAAGTAAAATTGGATTTTTCCAAATGTGTACTTTTAAGGGGAGAGCGGGATAAAAATGGTACCAACTAAATTATTACACCTAGAATCGTGAAATTTGGTATGTAAATTCCTCTGACCATATAAAAGCGAAGTAAAATGGGATTTTTCGAAATTTGTACTTTAAAGCGAAGAGCGGGACAAAAAGGGATAAAAATGGTACCAACTAAAGTATTACAGCTAGAATCGTGAAATTTGATATGTAAATTCCTCTGACCATATAGAAACGAAGTAAAATTGGATTTTTCGAAATTTGTACTTTAAAGCGAAGAGCGGGACAAAAAGGGATAAAAATGGTACCAACTAAAGTATTACAGCTAGAATCGTAAAATTTGGTATGTAAATTCCTCTGACCATATAGAAACAAAGTAAAACTGAATTTTTCGAAATTTGTACTTTTAAGGGGCGAGCGGGACAAAAAGGGATAAAAATGGTACCAACTAAAGTATTACAGCTAGAATCGTGAAATTTGTTATGTAAATTCCTCTGACTATATAAAAGCCAAGTAAAATTGGATTTTTCGAAAATTTTACTTTTTAGGGGGCGAGCCGGACAAAAAGGGATGCAAATTGTACCAACTAAAGTATTACACATAGAATCGTGAAATTTGGTATGTAAATTCCTCTGAGCATATAAAAGCGAAGTAAAATTGGAGTTTTCACAGAGTTTTCAAACAGGGAACGACAGATATTCACCCCTGTCGCGAATAAATTTTCCCTCAAAATGTGTTCATTTTCCACCAAATTCCAATCGGCAATATTATGAAATTTGGTATGTAAATTCCTCTGAGCATATAAAAGCGAAGTAAAATTGGAGTTTTCACAGAGTTTTCAAACAGGGAACGACAGATATTCACCCCTGTCGCGAAAAAATTTTCCCTCAAAATGTGTTCATTTTCCACCAAATTCCAATCGGCAATATTGTTACCTGAATAATTCGAAAAATTCCTGCTATCGTGTATGATTTATTTTTGTGGAATTTTTTCCCTTTTCACTAGGATTTGTTCACTTTATTTTTGCTAGCGAACAGAACGGCGAAATGTTTAAATATTCAATAAAACTAAAAATATTTATTTTACACGACTTCATGATCTCTGATTCTTGATATGGGTCATTTGTGGGCGCCCATCTTCGAACTTAAACTAAGTTTGGGAAAAATATTACCATGTGCAAAGTTTGAATTGATTCCTTAACTCCTTTGAAAAGTTATCGTGTTCACCAGCCAGTCAGACGGATGGACGGACGGACATGGCTCGAACAGCTTAGAAAGTCATGAAACGCATTTAGTCAAAAAATACTTACGGTCTTAAGCCACCCCTTCACTGCGTTACACTTTTTGTCTGTGCCAAATGATATATACCCTTCTACTCTGTAGAGTAAGGGTATAATAATTACTTTTGTAATCCGTGCTTTGGGTTTCGCGAATTAATTGTCAAACTAATTTGTTTTCAATAAGAATTGGTCATATTCTAGTGAACCGGCTGAGCGAATTATTATAGTTATCCATTTTGCACTTATTTACTTGAAGTCCTCTTTCCAAAATATATAAATTTATTAGAGAAGTTTTTTAAGACGGGATAACAAGCTGCGAAAACAAAAACTTTAAATAAAAGTTATTTTTATTATTTTATATTTTATTTTTTATATTTATTATTTTCTTTACATTGTCTGTCGCCAGCTGCAAAATAAATATTTGCAACAAACAAATTTTAAAAAATATATATATATATCGTGTTGACTTTTTTTGGACTTATCGAGGCTAAGTCCAAATTTTTTAACATACATTTTTTCACAATTTGTTTTTATAAAGGGTGTTTTTTATTGAGGTATAGAACTTCGAATTGAAATAAAACACAAGAAAATCGTTTTAATGTCCATCAATTTGGCTTTATTGGAAGGATAATTTTATGCCATTAATGTTTAAATATGATTTCGGGCATGTGGCCGCCGCGGCTGGCTCGAATATAGCCAATTCTACAGGTCCAATTTTCAACCACGCCACGAATGTTGGCTTCCAAGTCCCCTAACGTTTCTGGTTTGTTGGCGTAGACGAGCGACTTCACATATCCCCAAAGAAAATAATCCAATGGTGTCAAATCACACGATCTTGGTGGCCAATTGACAGGTCCATTCCGCGAAATTATGCGCTCATCGAATTAATTGCTCTGATGGACGATTATGTCGACCATAAAATGGACGGAGCTTGCGGTGAACTTCGCGAACTGAACCATTACTTTCGAAATAAATTTGCACGATTTGCAAGCGTTGTTCTTTTGTCAACCTGTTCATGATGAAATGGCAAACCAAACTAAATATTAATCACTTGACAGCTGACAAAATGGCCGCCAGTTAAAAAAGTGATGCCAATTTAAAGTTCTATACCCCAATAAAAAACACCCTTACGAGTGTGTATGTGTATCTTTATGAAGATAGGAAAGACAAAATATAAGAAAAAAAAATAAGTAAAGAAAGGCGAGGCCGACTATATGATACACTCCACTTTCTATTCGAATACAATTCAATTCGGTAAAAAATTGAAAACGGGAAGGATTTTTGTATGATTCCTTATCATAAGCTAATATGACCTGACTCAATTTGTCAAATCGAGAAGAATATTTGTATCGGGGCTATATCCAAACATGGAATGATGTGACCCACTTACACAATATGTTATTCCAGTTCAAGTATAACGTGTTATGCTCAATTTGACGAAATTCTCTGAAAATACGTGGTTTCTGGGGCGGAAAAAGTCAAGCTGGGAGAGAAAATTTTATGGGAGCTATATATAAATCTGGAGCGATCTGACCCATTTTCACAATTGCTGTTTCTACTGGAATCATCAGATATTTTGCCAAATTTGCAGAAGATCTGTTAAAATATGTGGTTTCTGGAGCAGAAAAAGTCAAATCGGGAGCGAAATTTGAATGGGAGCTATATATAAATCTGAACAGATCTGACCCATTTCCACCATGGGTGTTTCTAGTGGAAATAAATATAAGATAGTTTGCCAAATTTGAAGAAAATCTGTTAAAATATGTGATATCTAGAGTGAAAAGAGTCAAATCGGGAGTGAAATTTGAATGGGAGCTATATATAAATCTGAACTGATTTTCTTCAAATTAAATAGCGTTTGTCCTTATCCCGAAAAACTTCGTTGTGCAAAATTTCGTTTGGTTCTGGCTACAATTGCCACTTATAGCTTGATTACAATAATAGATGGACAGACAGACAGACGGACATTGCTAAATCGATTCTAAAAGTGATTCTAAGTCGATCGATATATTTAACAATGGGTCCATCTAGCTTCCTTTTGGGTGTTACAAAAAAAGCACAAACGCATAATACTCTCGTGGCATGCATAAAGATTACCGTAAGCATTAATTTATTGCCCTAAAAGCCATATTTTCAACCTGTTTTGTTGGAATTCATGGAACTATAACTGTGCAAAATATCTATATATAATTGTGCGTTTGGCAATATTTTCAAAATTTGACATGGCCGAGGTGACCGTCTATGGAGGGTCAACCAATGGCCCCCATATCCGAATTTTGCAAAACAATTGGAAACGCTTCTCCTTTAAGCATTTGAAATTCATCAAGACATATCTTCCCATTCAAAAGTTACAGAAGTAATTCCAAAAAAATCGATTTGTAACCACTGTGCGCTGTCCACTTGGAACCATATGTCGTTCACATCGGTGTCATCAAGTTTTGGCTCAAAGAATTGGGTTATCATCGATCGGTAATAGCAGTCCACTAACCCCACCATACAGTGACATTCTATGGCAGCATTTCCATTTGGCGGAACTCGCATGGTTTGGTGTCGTCTTAAATCCGATATAAATGATTTCAGCCAGTCACATCAAATTCTAATGGAAATTATGTCGAAGATCCTTCGTCTAAATATTTTCCGGCCAAATACCAAACAACTATTGTCACAGTCCAAGCTCACATAATTCTTGTCGCTCTTTATGGTATTCGGACTTCTTCCATTTACAGAGAGGTTCACTAAACCCATAAATCACAATGGGTAACACCCGCTATTGAAGTGTATGCGTACTTGAGCCTAGGCACGAGCAGTACTGCAACAATTAAAACGCAATACAAATCCGAAAACGGCAATCACTACAGCAGAACGAGTAGCAGAATGTCCGTCCATCCGTCCGTTTGTCTATCTGCCCCATCCCCACAATTACGGACAATTGATTGCGTAAATGCTAGTATGCAAAGAAGGCCTAACTCCCACCCTCCCTCACTAACTATGATCGGCATGGAAATAGTGATTATAATTGCATGACAAAAAAATTAAATAATTAACTGTCGGTGTTGCAGTGAACACTTCTTCAAAATTCATATTGAAATGCAGCCCAGGTGTGAGTGATGGAGGTAAACTAAAAAGAAACACCCCACAATAAACAAATCATGAGTCCCTCGTGTGGACAACAACACGGACAGTCAGTATTGAACTGAAGGTATTCTAGTAGTTTTGGTCACATTACTGGAATGCAGTTGTGGAAATACTCACATACACATATGCATGTTTGTATAGCCATGACACACCTTTCCACCTGCAGCCGGCCCCCACCACCCACTTTTATGTAAAGGGTGATTTTTTAAGAGCTTGATAACTTTTTTTTAAAAAAAACGCATAAAATTTGCAAAATCTCATCGGTTCTTTATTTGAAACGTTAGATTGGTCCATGACATTTACTTTTTGAAGATAATTTCATTTAAATGTTGACCGCGGCTGCGTCTTAGGTGGTCCATCCGCTTAGTCCAATTTTGGCATTTCCACGTTTTTGAGTAACAGAGACCCAATTGGTGCGAACGGCGACGAATCGAAAATTGGTGGTCATTATTAACACTGGCCGATACAGCTGCGATATTTTCTTCAGTTCGCACTCTACGTAAGCGTGTTGGTGGTTTAATGTCCAACAATGTAAATTTGGTGCGAAATTTAGTCACAATAGCCCGAATAGCCGCTTCAGTGGGTCGATTAAACTGACCATAAAATGGAAGCGCGCAATGAACTTTCTTAACAGAGCACGCATTTTGATAATAAAATTCAATAATTTGCAAGCGTTGTTCGTTTGTAAGACGATTCATGATGAAATGTCAAAGCATACTGAGCATCTTTCTCTTTGACACCATGTCTGAAATCCCACGTGATCTGTCAAATACTAATGCATGAAAATCCTAACCTCAAAAAAATCACTCTTTACGTAGCGATGGACAAATGCAAAAAGTAATGTACACTCGAAAAAATATGGACAGTCCAAATCATGTACTTTGACATGACTGTTTAGCATCACTGCACTATGGTCCCAAATCCATATTTTTGGCAGAAATTGAAAAAATTTAAATTGGAAATTGTTAAATGTTTATATATTTTCCTAATGGCAACACTCCAAGCAATGAAGAAAATGTATTGGAGAAAACTAGGTGGCAACACCGCAAGCCTGAGAGGCATTTAAAGTTTGTCGTTGAAACAAGCGGGATAATTCGGGTCTAAAGCAGTTATATTTACAAAATACTTAGAACTAAGGCGTAAAAGGAAAATAATGAAGTGACTATATTATAGAAATTAAGGGACGGCATATGTAGTTGAAACATTATATTTAATTTCTGTGATTACTGTAATCTTGCCAGTTTTCTTAAGTGTTGTAATTTTGTGATTCGTAAAATATAAATGTCGTGGACCAAAAATTATATGTAGGACTCAACTTGACTCAAAGTGTAAATATGAAAGTGTTCATCTGAGTGTGTAGTTTATGGTGGAATTAATTTATTAATATCGTCAGCATTTACCGGCAAACTCCTACAATTGGCACTTTATTTTAGTTCAATTTTCGATTAGCCATAGTACACTTATTGGATCATATCTCTGAATCAGATTTCCACATCTCATTTTAAAGGTATTTTCTGTACAGATGTAGACATTTTATATTATTTCCTGAAATAATTATTTAAATTGCAGTGTCCGGTAGAAAATTTGTATGCTATATTTTGCTTTTGTAATAATGTTCAGAAAAACATTGTTTGTCAAAGCGAAATAAGTTTCATTCTTTTTAGTTTTCATAAATTTTATATTGGTCCGATCGGCCCAATTTTGTTTTTATTTTTTAAGTATGTTATGTCTAGCAAATGTGCAAAATTACAAGATTGTATCTTTATTTTTCGACTTTGTGCCATAAAAAATGGATTTGGGACCAGTGTGCACTGACTGAACTCAATTTTATTGGTATACTTGGTGATTTCTTATATTCAACAAAATAAAGAGTTCAAGAATAATTCTTTTTCTACTTAAATATTAAACATTAATTTTATATTAGTAATTTTATATTGTACAAAAGTTTAAAATCCCTATTTGAAAATTATAATACTAAACTACTACACTAAAAACTAACCTAACCTAAAATGCCTGTTATAAGTGAACAAGCTCGTTTATATGTGTGTAATCAGAGTCCGAAAACATGACAGTAAGTCTATATAATCTGTCGACAACTAGTTCCACATTAGCATGGGAATGAAGTAAATGGGTTGAATAGAACCATGGTTTGTTAAAAATAAGCTTAAGTAGCTTGTTTTGCAAAACTTGTAAATTCTTAATATGACATTTTGCGCTGATAGACCAAAGAGGAGCAGCGTAGTAGTACTGACTGTATAATAAACAACAGATTTGACAGACACCGCAAAAAGAAAATGGCCGCCACAGACAGTCAATTTCGGTTCGCCATAATTATAAACCCCTATATTCTAGATTCATCAAATTTAAATCAATGAATATTGATAGAATATGCAAATAAATAATTACTTGAAAAATGTTTAACCGTATAAATTAAGTAGTTTTGATTTATTTTATAAAAAACGTCGGGGCGTATACATTATGTTTATTTTGGATAATATTACTCATACGCATCGTCAAATTAATTTAACCTATTAGTTAGAGCGATCAAAAACTCGTTTTTTAGCAATGTCGGGTTTTAGGGTTTTTCAAAAAACCATGATTTTTAAAACCCGTTTGTCCGGTTTTCAATTTTATATAAAGCCGGTTTATTTCGAGGTTTTCTTAAAACAATAAAAGCCAATATCTAGGGCTTAATTTCGTTAAGAGTTTTAATTACATCGATCTCCATTAATGTGAAAGTAAGTAAACCGCATCCCTAAAGGGTGCGGTTGTTGCGATATTTTTATAAACTCTTCACTAAATTTATTCAATTTTCGCAGCTTACAGAAGATTTATTTACCATATTTACAGTTTTTCTCATTTTTTTAGAATAACTGGAATATATCAGTTAAGTTTTAAGCATTCTCAGTCAAATTAAAAACAATTGTTTCCAATGAATAATTCAAAGCATAGCTCTTGAATGCCCTAATCATAGCTGATCATGCACTTATACAATATTTACTAACATACAGTGTTAAAGCAATGGTTTAGGCATAACTGAGAATTTGCAGATAAACTATTTCATCATGACGAAGACTACATCATTGGTAGACGTCACTAATCATTTACTCCTAAGACTTTATTTTTTAATTCCACTTTCGTGCTCATAAGATCGTAAACGAATGTCTGGATATAATCCTCATATTTACAGAAGGATATAAAAAGGGTGTGGACCACGGGGCAGGTATCTACATAGACAAACTACAGAACAAACACAAAAAATTAATAACAAACAACAAAGAAGTAGGCTTGTTCTCAACGATAGTCCGTCTTCAGCCATGCACTGACCTAAAATTTCACTAAAGTCACAAGACTATTTTACTACAAAATAGCGTCCCGTGTGACCACGATTTCTAAAAACCAGACGGTCGTTCTGAGATGAAAACCCCGGTTGGCCCGGTTTCGGGTTTGATCACTCTACTATTAGTGCATTAAATTTCCTGGTACACCGTTTCTACTTTTTTGCATTTATTATTTAAATTATAATAAAGGGAAACAAATTAAGCTTAATAAAGTCATTTTTTAGTAGATTTATTAAAACAAGTTTATAAGTTCGGTTTTACTGTCTCTATGCGTGGAGAACACTAGGATTATATTAAAGTTTACAACATTATTTATGGTGATGTTCAATTTACATACTATAAATGGACTTCTTGTCACAATTGACACATTGTCCGTAGTGAATTACATGCTTCCTATAATCGAAACGTGTATCGGTGTTAAAATATGTCCTATTTGAGCCTCACACGAAGAGTTCTTCATATCCATTCAAGTATGAAATTGTTATGTAGCGACGAAAATAGCAAATAGCGAGCAAACTTGTAATTTATATTGGATGGATTTGTTATTTTATAACCAAAAACAAAAAAGAGATTTGGTGAATTGTGTCTCGGTACTTGATGGAATGAGTCTCATTTTCGTAGCCTGAATCAGCTTTGCGCGAACTACTATCAGGTCGACCACTCCTATTTGAAATATCAGTACTTTTATATTTTGTTTGCTTTCATTCCATGGCACATTTGCATATATTTTCCCTCGGTTGTTTATTTGATAAATCGAAATTTCCCAAGATAATTTGAAACTTGAATCAGAATCTTGGTCTGTATCATTTCAATCTAACAAAGGAAACGCATAAATTATCAGTTTCTGTTAAATTCCCACCAAACGTTCCAAATTCATCCAATGTTCGGCAACTGTGAGAACAGAATAAATATTTCAACTGATTTGTTGGCATAGCGTCCCCTATAAGGGACGCACAGTGGGGCCTTTTGACTTTTTTCGTTGCAAAAACACATTTACAAAAGAAAAAGTTTGTTACAAAGAAGACGTCATAAGCTTTAAATTGACACTAGGCATCTGATCCTAGACTTACTGGGAGCTTTAAAAGCTGACGTCTTATATGTTGTTTCTTTCTTTTCAAAAAACATTATATTTCTACTTAGTTTACATTTACATTTTTTGTTAGCAAACTAATCATTTTTCACTTATTTTTGCTCTAACATATATTCATATTTTTAACAATATAATTATAGTCAACTAACTGAACGATCAACGTCTGCTTCTCCAGACAAAAAACATATACCGAAAAATCAAAATTCAGGTTTTATATTGTTTTTTTTTCGTGCTCAGTAATATATATGTATTAACTTTTATAAAGGTATTCTCAAAAACTGTTTTGCTACGACCCTCCCGCCAAAAAGAGACGAACGTTTTTTTAGTATTAATATGGATATATATTTACTTTATGTGGGAGGTGTCACGCCCACTTTTTCCACAAATTTGCACATTAATACTCAATGAACTCACACAAAATTTCAAAATTCTATATATATTGGGTTCTAATTTTTAGAAATGCTGCCACGCCCAACTTTCAAATTCCGTCCATTTGCATCTTGCCTACTTAATTGAAAACTTAACGAACTCACAGAATTTCAGGGAACTCGTGACTTGTCTAGTAAGAGAAAATACTCTATTTTCTTATGGCATGAGCCGCGCCCTCTTCAAAAATACCGCCCATTTTCTCCCAATTACCTAGATTAATAGTGGATGGATTCACATAAAATTTCAGAACTCTTAGTGTCATAGAAATTAATATATTTGATAATTGATTTTAATTTCGTATGGGAGGTTCCACGCCCCCTTTTCCAATTTCGCAATTTATTTGCACAACTTTGAACAGTTAATACCCAATGAACTCTCACAAAATTTCAAGACTATGATAGTCAAAGTACTCCAAATATGTTGCTTTTAAAAATACGAAAAAAAATGCGTTGGAGGTGCCACACTTTTACTGTAATAACATGCGAATAGGCAAGTATCGGCATCCTTTAATTGAATACGGTGGAGTAATGAGTACTAAACCACATAAAAGTAATGTCTCCCAAAACTTATTAAAACTTTTTTAGTTCTATTCCACCAAAGTTGAAAAACGATCAAAATATAGTGTTTTTTGCTACCGCGATTTTTAGGTAACTAAGCCTCAGAAACCACCAATTTTTGTTTTATTTCATTTCATTTAACGTACCTTTCAAACGAGGCCAAAGACGTAATTATTGATAGATAGATAGATAGTTTGTATGTAACTCAATTATGAATCTTACAATTTTTTCACTTTCTGTTTTTTCTTGAGTTCTGAAGAAATTAATCAACTTTGAGTCAACCACAATTTTTGTCCGAATTATTGATCGACAATAAGTTCTCTGTTAAATGGTATTATTAGTTTTTCCAAAAGCTGTTATCAAATTTTTGATTTTTGCCACTGATTCCAGGCAAAGGCCCCACAGTGGGACGTTCAATAAAACAACCTACAAGCATTTGTAATTAGTTTAAACAGAATAAATACCAAAAAGTGATAGCAACGCTATTACTTTTAGTTTTATTTAATTTTTAGTTGTCTGTCATGTGTATTCAGATTTTTTTGAAATTCGTTTTTCATATTCAGCATAATAAAGAGTATACAAAGAAGCACACTTAAAAGACTCTACGTACTCTAAAATAATTATAAACGTGCTGTTGAAATTTAGAAATATTTAATATAAATAATTAAAATGACTTACTAAAGTGGTGGATGTTCCTGTCTAAAATGTCTCTTTGGCTCGTTTATTGCGTTGTCCCAAAATATTTCGGCGTTATCACTGTCCATTCGAATCCATCCAGTTTTTTCGCGACATATATGTTACAAGCTACATTGGTTCTTAATTGGTTCTATCCGTTGGTAGAACGCGAGAAAATTACAAAATATAAATGCCAAGCATACACATCTTTTAGCCATATCTCCATATCTCCCCCGAAAATGAAAATTTTGCAAAAATATTCAAATTGTTTTTTTTCTATGCCATGCTCTAACGAAATAACCACATTTTTTTCGAAAAAGATCGATCTTCCAAAAAACATGGACCATTTTAACCCTAATAATTTTGTTTTATAAGTTGGCGTGTAATTTTGCTATTTAAGCGTGAAGAGTTATTATTAATTATTATTAATCCTCAATGTCCTTTTTGAAAGGATTTTTTTTGATTTTCTCGAAAAAAGGGTCAAATTGACCCATAAAGTAAGGGTACAGATCTTCCACATAAATGATCCTCATAAAATTCCACAATATAGTTCTGACAATAGGAATTCTTTCACACATTAACTTACAACACTTTTCTCGCTTCGTATAATGATCCCTTCGGCCAAAAAATTAAACGAAACGCAGACCCGGTGGATTATAAGTTTATTCTGCAAAAAATGGCCTACTCAAATTTTTAATTTAATATTTAAATATTGAAAATTCAAGCTCGAGGCCAATTTTGGTTTTTTGTTGTGTTCTTTATTTTTAACCAATATTTCGTCCTTCTTTGAAGAACATCATCATTTCCTGTAATTATATTTTCCTGTAATAATACTGCACTTCAACGAAAACCGACAACCTCTGTGGAATGCAATCCATGGTAGAGGGTATATAAAGTTCGGCCCGGCCGAACTTAACGCCGTTTTTACTTGTTATAAATATTATGATTATTTTTGCGTGAGTGTACATTTCACGTTTTATCACTCCCGCTTTAATGCGGCCAGAGTCGTCAAAGCCAAAGTCGGTTCGGTAGGTTGTACGGCTAGCCAACACCCCCGATTTGTACAAAGCTTCCAATAGCGACGACACAACACATCACATCACTTAGTTAGACTGTCATTTAGCCGCTACATGTAATTGTTATGACTGCTGGCTATTACGATATAACTTTTATATTAAGATTAAATATAATTGATGTCGGTTGGTGTTGTTGCTTCTGCTTCTATTGTTGTTTCCCAAGCTAGAAAAGAGTATAAATCATAAGACGACTTGTACGTCCGTGTACACGAATCCCATTTACGACCGCTTATGACCAACCAAGTCCTCATTATTAACGTTTTAATAGTAAGCGTTTGTGTCATTTTATGGTGGCGGTCGTGGTGGTTCGGATACTACGACGGGGTGGTGGTCAGTGGGGTATGAACCTCTGAACCAAATCCAATACGGGCACATACTCGTACATATTTACATATGTACAACAATACAACAACAATAGAATGCAAGGCCTTTCACTGAAATGAAATCTTAATAACTTTTTGTTTGTTTGTGTGTTTGTTGATTTATATGTGGATATCGTTGTTACTCACAGATTCTATTGTCGCTGAGAATATCCAGCAGTGAATTCCACTGACGGATTAACTGGCAAAATTAGCATATGAGCAATTCCACATGAGAATATACTCCACCTTAGCAGGGTAACACCTTAAAACATTCATAATTCATGTTCACTTTTGGAAACGAGATCTGAACAGTCAAATCCATATATTTATTTCTGTTCTCAAGCTATATATGACACCTATGATCGGATGTGCCGATCTAAGCCCATATTTTGCAATTTACTCCAAGTGAAATGACACATATGTTTGACTCTATATATATATTTATGCATTTATCAAAGCTCCATTCGAGGGATACTACAAACGATGCATAATTTCCCTGAGAGTTTTTTTCCAGTTTGTAATTATTTAAATGAATCTATTTAAACAAAACTCAGTTTGAAATAATTAATGATGTATTCATTCATTGTGTTGAGTATTCAAATACAAAAAAAAACTAAAACTAAAACTAAAACTGACATTAGAGAACATACTTTAAGAATGAATAATAACAAAGTCGGCGGTATGTGTACGTAGTATGTGAGCTAAATGCACAATATAGTTGCCAGTTTTAGTTTTTCACATATTTTAGTTGTTTGCTTCGGCCACAATGAAAACATGCTTCGAAACGTCATGTCACTAGACTTCCTCGAAAACATCATTTCCATAAAACACATAATAAGATATATTCCAGCACGTAAACAAAATCAAAGTGCGCTTCAATAAAACGATTTAAAGTTCTCGAAAGATTCTCATGATTACAAACTTTTTTTATAATTTTAGTCACATTTTGATGCCGATAGACGTACCTAACAAAATTAATTAGGTGCAGAGCGCCTACACATGTTCCTGATTACACTATGCAACAAAAAATATAAAATATAAGACCTAAAAATTTATTTTTATGTGCATTCTGGCATAAATTCATTTTTATGGATAGTTTTTCTATTTTTTTTTTACTAAAATTTCAATTTTCGTGGTTAATATTTGCACTATCATCGGAATAATACTCCACAAATTATAGTACAAGTATTAAAATTACCATAGACGAAAATTGGAATTTTAATCAAAAGAACAAATATGTATAAACAAGTAAGGAGAGGCTAATGTCGGGCGTGTCGACTATTTGATACCCTCCTTTTTCTACCCCTTTACAATTGAATTTGGGGAAAAATTTGAGATCGGGAACGATTTTTGTATGGGTATCATATACGTGGTCTCTGGAGCGAAAACAAGTCAAGTCGAGAGAGACATTTGTATGGGACCTATATCTAAATCTTAACCTATCTAACCCACTTTGACCATAGATGTTTCTATTTGAAATAAAGAGTGATTTTTTTGAGGTTAGGATTTTCATGCATTAGTATTTGACAGATCACGTGGGATTTCAGACATGGTGTCAAAGAGAAAGATGCTCAGTATGCTTTGACATTTCATCATGAATAGACTTACTAACGAGCAACGCTTGCAAATCATTGAATTTTATTATCAAAATGCGTGCTCTGTTAAGAAAGTTCAGAAAGAAAGAAATTGTGTTCAGCGACGAAGCTCATTTTTGGCTCAATGGGTACGTAAATAGGCAGAATTGTCGATTTTGGAGTGAATATCAGCCAGAAGCATTGCAAGAGCTAACAATGCATCCAGAAAAAGTCACAGTTTGGTGCGGTTAATGGGCTGGTGGCATCATTGGACCGTACTTCTTCAAAGATGATGCGAATCGTAACGTAACTGTGAATGGTGAGCGCTACCGTGAGATGATATCCAACTTTTTTTTGCCCAAAATGGAAGAACTGAACTTGGTTGACATGTGGTTTCAACAAGATGGCGCTACATGCCACACAGCTCGCGATTCTATGGCCATTTTGAGGGAAAACTTCGGAGAACAATTCATCTCAAGAAATGGACCGGTAAGTTGGCCACCAAGATCATGCGATTTGACGCCTTTAGACTATTTTTTGTGGGGCTACGTCAAGTCTAAAGTCTACAGAAATAAGCCAGCAACTATTCCAGCTTTGGAAGACAACATTTCCGAAGAAATTCGGGCTATTCCGGCCGAAATGCTCGAAAAAGTTGCCCAAAATTGGACTTTCCGAATGGACCACCTAAGACGCAGCCGCGGTCAACATTTAAATGAAATTATCTTCAAAAAGTAAATGTCATGGACCAATCTAACGTTTCAAATAAAGAACCGATGAGATTTTGCAAATTTTATGCGTTTTTTTTTTAAAAAAAGTTATCACGCTCTTAAAAAATCACCCTTTATAAGGACAAAGACATAATACCTTTGTGGAGGGTTTAAAAATGTTTATTATCGTCTTCGTCTTTATAACGCCAAAATAGTTGTAAATTAGTTTTTCTACCTGTGGTATGATATTATGTATAGTACTTGACCTTTGAATTGACCTTAAACCAAAATATAATATTCCAAATTTGTATATGTATATCCTGAATGTGTATGTGACTACATCAGATCATCCACCGGTATTGGCCCACTTTCGTTGTACATATTTCTAGCTGAATATAATATGATGTGCGAAATGTGACTAAAATCAGATGTAATATAAATATTCTACGGAGTGATAGTTGTATGATCGATATTTGAGGACGTTGACCTATTTGCTCCACTATTACTTTAACATAATTTCGAAATACAACATGATCTGCAAAATGGGTTCTTGGTCAAATTTTGCATCATAAAATAAAGTAAAATCATAAGAGTTCTTCTACATCAATATAATTTTTTTCGCTAAAAACTAACAAATCTCCTGAAAGAAAATTAGTCTTTTACAGAACAAAAGGAGCTAAACGCTCCTGAAAATAACCCTAAACATCATGTTTTTCCGGTACATTTTTATACCCTACACCACTTCGTGGTCTAGGGTATTATAAGTTAGTTTCGCGTCAAATGTTTGTAACACCAAGAAATAATCGAGCTAGACCCACCTTTAAGTATACCGATCGGCTTAGAATCACCAGCTGAGTCGATTTAACGATGTCTGTCTGTCCGTCCGTCCGTCTGCTGTCCATCTAAGCTTGTTCGCACTCTACAGGTCGCAATTGTTGTCCGATTGTCATGAAAATTGGCAGAAGTTATTTTTTCTGGCCAAGGACCATCGGTATTGAATTTGGAGGAAATCGGTTCAGATTTAGATATAGCCCCCATACAAATATCGATCCCGATTTGACATTTTCCTCTCTAGAAACGACATATTGTACCCGATTTTCTTTAAATTTGGCAGAACATCTTATAATCCAACTAGAAACATGTATGCAAAAATTGGGTAAGATCGGTTCAGATTTAGATATAGCCCCCATACAAATGTCGCTCCCGATTTGACATTTTCCTCTCTAGAAACGACATATTGTACCCGATTTTCTTTAAATTTGGCAGAACATCTTATAATCCAACTAGAAACATGTATGCAAAAATTGGGTAAGATCGGTTCAGATTTAGATATAGCCCCCATACAAATGTCGCTCCCGATTTGACATTTTCCTCTCTAGAAACGACATATTGTACCCGATTTTCTTTAAATTTGGCAGAACATCTTATAATCCAACTAGAAACATGTATGCAAAAATTGGGTAAGATCGGTTCAGATTTAGATATAGCCCCCATACAAATGTCGCTCCCGATTTGACATTTTCCGCTCTAGAAACGACATATTGTACCCGATTTTCTTTAAATTTGGCAGAACATCTTATAATCCAACTAGAAACATGTATGGAAAAATTGGGTAAGATCGGTTCAGATTTAGATATAGCCCCCATACAAATGTCGCTCCCGATTTGACATTTTCCGCTCTAGAAACGACATATTGTACCCGATTTTCGTTAAATTTGGCAGAACATCTTATAATCCAACTAGAAACATGTATGCAAAAATTGGGTAAGATCGGTTCAGATTTAGATATAGCCCCCATACAAATGTCGCTCCCGATTTGACATTTTCGGCTCTAGAAACCACATCCTGTACCCGATTTTCTTTAAATTTGGCAAAACATCTTATAATCCAACTAGAAACGCCTATGCAGAAATTGGGTGAGATCGGTTCAGATTTAGATATAGCCCCCATACAAATGTCGCTCACGATTTGACATTTTCCGCTCTAGAAACGACATATTGTACCCGATTTTCTTTAAATTTTGCAGAACATCTTATAATCGAACTAGAAACACGTATGCAAAAATTGGGTAAGATCGGTTCAGATTTAGATATAGCCCCCATACAAATGTCGCTCCCGATTTGACATTTTCCGCTCTAGAAACGACATATTGTACCCGATTTTCTTTAAATTTTGCAGAACATCTGATAATCCAACTAGAAACACGTATGCAAAAATTGGGTAAGATCGGTTCAGATTTAGATATAGCCCCCATACAAATGTCGCTCCCGATTTGACATTTTCGGCTCTAGAAACCACATCCTGTACCTGATTTTCTTTAAATTTTGCACAACATCTTATAATCCAACTAGAAACGCCTATGCAGAAATTGGGTGAGATCGGTTCAGATGTAGATATAGCCCCCATACAAATGTCGCTCCCGATTTGACATTTTCCGCTCTAGAAACGACATATTGTACCCGATTTTCTTTAAATTTTGCAGAACATCTTATAATCGAACTAGAAACACGTATGCAAAAATTGGGTAAGATCGGTTCCGATTTAGATATAGCCTCCATACAAATGTCGCTCCCGATTTGACATTTTCCGCTCTAGAAACCACATCTTGTACCCGATTTTCTTTAAATTTGGCACAACATCTTATAATCCAACTAGAAACACATATGCAGAAATTAGGTAAGATCGGTTCAGATTTAGATATAGCCCCCATACAAATGTCGCTCCCGATTTGACATTTTCCGCTCTAGAAACCACATCTTGTACCCGATTTTCTTTAAATTTGGCACAACATCTTATAATCCAACTAGAAACGCCTATGCAGAAATTGGGTGAGATCGGTTCAGATTTAGATATAGCCCCCATACAAATGTCGCTCCAGATTTGACATTTTCCGCTCTAGAAACGACATATTGTACCCGATTTTCTTTAAATTTTGCAGAACATCTTATAATCGAACTAGAAACACGTATGCAAAAATTGGGTAAGATCGGTTCCGATTTAGATATAGCCTCCATACAAATGTCGCTCCCGATTTGACATTTTCCGCTCTAGAAACCACATCTTGTACCCGATTTTCTTTAAATTTGGCACAACATCTTATAATCCAACTAGAAACACATATGCAGAAATTAGGTAAGATCGGTTCAGATTTAGATATAGCCCCCATACAAATGTCGCTCCCGATTTGACATTTTCCGCTCTAGAAACCACATCTTGTACCCGATTTTCTTTAAATTTGGCAAAACATATTATAATCCAACTAGAAACGCCTATGCAGAAATTGGGTGAGATCGGTTCAGATTTAGATATAGCCCCCATACAAATGTCGCTCCAGATTTGACATTTTCCGCTCTAGAAACCACATCTTGTACCCGATTTTCTTTAAATTTGGCACAACATCTTATAATCCAACTAGTTTGTGTTACATTTTTTTCCAATTTTTTTTCTGAAATAATAAACCCTAGAAAGCACTTTAAATGAAAACAAGTAAAAACGGCGTTAAGTTCGGCCGGGCCGAACTTTATATACCCTCCACCATGGGTTGCATTCCATAGAGGTTGTCGGTTTTCGTAGAAGTGCAGTAATATTACAGGAAAATATACATTTTTTTAATATAGCCAAACCAATACAAATATTGAAAAAACTATTTCATAAATAAATATAATATTTTAATTATTTCGAACCATTATTTATTTCAAATCAAAAAATAAATATTTTTATATTTATATTTTCGATAAGCTTAAATACCATAAATATTGGTATATAGTGGGTGCTACAGTTGGTTGTATTTCCATTCTATTTTAATTCCAAAAGTACAAATTTTGAAAATCCATTATCAGACGTACATAGTGCAAAATAACCTAACTTCATGATTCAACCAATTTTTGCCGTAAAAGAAAAATTAAGAATTTGGAAAAAACTTTTTATTTTCGCCCATTTGGTTCGTACCATTTTTACCCTCTTGACGTTTCTACGCAATTAGAATTTCATCATTCTAGCTGTAGTCGTTTAGTTGGTACTATTTTTATCCCTCTGTACCATTGTATCCCTTGAAAGTACGAATTTCGAAAAATCCGTTTATTTTGCGTGTCTACACAGTCAGATGAATGTATACTCCGAATTTCATGACTCTAGCTGCGGTCATTTGATTGGTACTATTTTTATCCCTTTTTTCACTTTAACCCCAAAAAGTACGAATTTTTAAAAATCCGTGTATTTTACTTGTCTATGCAATCAGAGGAATGTATACACCGACTTTCATTATTCTATTTACAGCCGTTTGGTTGGTACCATTTTTATCCCTCTATTCCCATTTTACCCCTTAAGAGTACGAATTTGGAAAAAATACTTTTATATTATGTATCTACTCAATTAGAGGAATGTACACACCGAATTTCGTGTTTCTAGCCGTTGTCGTTTAATATTTTCCCTTTAAAAGTACAAATTTCGAAAAATTCCTTCATTTTGCGATTCTAAACATTTTGAGGGATGTACACACCGAATTTTATGATTTCGGCTCCATCAATTTTATTGGTACTATTTTTATCCCTTTTTAGCCGATTTCACCCCCAAAAAGTGCGAATTTTGCAAAATATTGTCCTGGGCGCGTTGAAGCTATAAGAGGAATTTTTGTACCAAATTTCAAGGTTCTAGTCCCAGCCGTTTGGCCATTGCGGTGGTACAATTTTTATCCCTCTTTTTAACCCATTTTACCCCTTAAAAGTACGAATTTCGAAAAACTCACTTCATATCTGATATCTACGCTGTAAGAGAAATGTACCCACCAAATTTCATGATTCTAGCTTCAGCCGTGTTGTTTGTACGAATTTTTCAAAATCCTTATTTTGGGTTGCCTTCATGCCGCGAGAGGAATACCCATTCCAAATTTCAAGATTCTAGGTCCAGCCGTTTGGTCATTTCGGTGGTACCATTTTTATCCCTTTTTACCCTTTTACCCCTTAAAAGTACGAATTTCGAAAAATCCCGTCTTATCACACCTCTACACTATAAGAGAAATGTACTCACCAAATTTCATGATTCTAGCTTTAGCCGTTTGGTCTGGGGAGTGATCAGTCAGTCAGTCAGTCACTCAATCACGCAACTTTTTTATATATAGATTAATCCAACCGTTTTAGCTATGGACATTTCTCCAGAAAGGTCCACCATTCTCGAAAAATAAAAAGTTGAAAAATATTGTTTTTGACTTGTTATAGTAAAGGAAAATATAATTAAAATAAGAGTCCAAAGCGTAGCTTAGTTCCAATGATGATCATACGGACTGCAAAGTTGCGTTCATGTTTATTCACTTTTTTATTTTTTATTTGTAAAACCATTTTTTCTTAAAATTTTGCTTCATGTAGCTATGATGCATATTTTTTGGCCATAAGAGCCAAATATTTGTGACAACAATAACTACCGCCAATAATATCATAGAATAGATAATAAAGATTAGTTTAGTGCAAAATCCTGATTTGATTTCATTGACCGTTCTAGTGTTCATGCCATGTCATATCATATAGTTATTTATGTCATACAAAAATGTAAAAAAGCTTTATTGCCTCGCCAAATTGTAAAACAAACTAAAAAATCCAAATCATTTAAAAAATGTTTTATCAAAAAATTCCGACGCAATTCGCATTGTTGTGCGATTTAGTTAATATTTTAGGACAATGCAGTTCAATTGTTTTCTTCTTTGTAGTAATTATAGAGCTTCTTACGTTGTACACAATCATATATACAGAAGTAAAAGTAATTTTTTCCTTGTTGTTCATTCCTTTGACTGTCACGTATGTGACCAGGGAAATGATCATATATAACATCAGAAAAGAATATTTGTTTTTTTTTTTTATGAAGGTAACATCAATGCCTATCACGCAATAGGTGAGTCAAACAACACACCAAAACCACTCACAATATTCAATTCGTATTATGACTTTTGTGAAAAGTCGCAAAAGACCCAATCATGTAAAAGGCAGGAGTTTAAAATATTCTTCGTAGTGTTATAGAGAGAGAGAGAGATGTATAGTTCTTGGCGAAGTTCGTTAAGGCTTTCGTGGAAACTACAAGAACGTAATAATTTTCGATTTTCCAGCCGTTTTTCTCTACAATTTTTCCCACTGGCATATGAAATGATATTTGGGCACTATACTTTACTACGGTAAGATTTCTTCTACGCCACAATTGTGTCTGTACTCATAAGTAAATACTAGCAAGTACCCGCTACTTCGTACGCGGAAATTTTTCAAATTTGCGCAACTACGTATTCAGCGCTAGTGTGAATACACTAACATTTCGATTCAATTTATACACCTTGTACAAATTAAAAAAAAAATCCATTTACACTGTGCCATCCATTTATACGTAGTCAATAGTTTAATTTATAGGCACAAAATGCAAAAAATTTTTTACAAAAACCATATAAAGCTGTGATAATTATACCCTCACTACAGAGTAGGAGCGTATATATCATTTGGGATAGAAAAAAGTGTAACGCATTGAAGGAGAGATTTAAAACCATAATAAGTATGTCCCACGTCGCTTTCACGTCCGTCTGGCTCGCTGGTATACACGAAAACTCTGGAAGGGACTTAAAGAATTTATTCAAACCCTGCACAAAGTATTTTTTCCCAGACTTAGTTTAGCATTTTCAGGGATATACACACCGAATTTAATTATTGCAACGTCATCCGTTTTATTGGTACCTTTTTTATCCCCCTTTCCCCGTTTACCTATTAAAGGTACGAATTTCAAAATATTCGGTCAGTTTGAGTTTCCAAGCATTTTGAGGTTTGTACACAGCGAATTTTATGATTCCAGCTCCATCCGTTTAATTAGTACCATTTTTATCCCTTTTTACCCGATTTCACCCACAAAAAGTACGAATTTTGAATAATATTATCTTGGTCGCATTCATGTTGTAAATGTAATGCCCATTCCAAATTTCAAGATTCTAGGCCCAGCCGGTTTGGTCAGGGCGGTGGTACACTGCCTTCATGTCGCAAGAGGAATGCCCACACCAAATGGTTAATTTTAGTCCCACTTCACATGTAACTGAGAGAAAATACTTTCTCTCAGTTGAGAAAGTACTTCGAAACGAAAGAGTTCATTGGTTTTGCTAACATTGAATATCCCTGAGGATGATCGTCGATGACGATCGAAATATCGGAAAAGAATAAATAAATAAAACAATTTAAAAAAACTAAACATCAGTTTTTTGATTTGTTCATGACCTCAAGCCAGACTATCCGGAAAAATAAACAAGTAAGGAAAGGCTAAAGTCGGGCGGGGCCGACTATATGATACACTCCACTTTCCAACCGAATACAGTCCAACTCGGTAAAAAAGTGAAAACGGGAAGAATTTTTGTATGTTTCCAAATAATAGGCTAATACGACCTGGTTCGATTTGTCAAATCGATAAGAATATTTGCATCGGGGCTATATCCAAACATGGAATAAAGTGACTAACTTTCACAATAACTTCTTTATGTTCAAATATAAGGTGTTATGCTCAGAAATTCGGTGAAAATTCGTGGTTTCTGAGGCGGAAAAAGTTAAATCGGGAGCGAAATTTGTATGGGAGCTATATATAAATCTGAACCGATCTAACACATTTTTACCACAGGTGTTTCTAGTTGAAATATAAGATGTTTTGCCAAATCTGAAGACAATCTGATACAATATGTGGTTTCTAGAGCGGAAAAGTCAAATCGGGAGCGAAATTTGTATGGGAGCTATATATAAATCTGAACCGATCTGACCCATTTTCACTATGGGTGTTTCTAGGACAAATATAATATATTTCGCCTAATTTGAAGAGGATCTGTTAAAATATTTCTAGAGCGAAAAAAGTCAAATCGGGAGCGAAATTTGTATGGGAGCTATATGTAAATCTGAACCGATCTGACCCATTTTTACCACAGGTGTTTCTAGAGGAAATATAAGATGTTTTGCCAAATCTGAAGACAATCTGATACAATATGTGGTTTCTTGAGCGGAAAAAGTCAAATCTGGAGCGAAATTTGTATGGGAGCTATATATAAATCTGAACCGATCTGACCCATTTTTACCACAGGTATTTCTAGATGAAATATAGGATGTTTTGCAAATGTGGTTGATACAATATGTGGTTTCTAGAGCGGAAAAAGTCAAATCGGGAGCGAAATTTGTCTGGGAGCTATATATAAATCTGAACCGATCTGACCCATTTTTACCACAGATGTTTCTAGTTGGAATATAAGATGGTTTGCCAATTTTGAAGAAAATCTGTTGTAATATGTGGTATCCAGAGTGAAAAGTGTCAAATCGGGAAAGAAATTCGTATGGGGGCTATATCTAAATCTGAACCGATTTTCTTCAAATTAAATAGCGTTCGTTCTTATCCCGAAAAACTTCGTTGTGCAAAGTTTCATTTGGTTCTGTCTACAATTGCGACCTGTATCGTGATTACAAGAATAGATGGACGGACGGACAGACAGACGGACAGTGCTAAATCGATTCAAAAAGTGATTCTAAGTCGATCGGTATAATTAACAATGGGTCTATCTCTCTTCCTTTTGGGTGTTACAAACAAATGCACAAAGACATAATACTCTCGTTGAGTGTATAAAAATAAAAGGTCAACTATACATAAAATTAAACATTTCGACTTAATTTTAAAGTACTACTAAGAAATTGTATTTGATACTACTGTCCATGGAGCACTTTCTTATTTAATTGTCCTCGAAGAATTCTTTTACAACTACAGCTTTACTCGCACAATCACCTGGATTCACCTTGAATTAAATTCTCTGTATTAACGGATGTCGAATAAATATTGATCCCTTTAATCGTATAATTTAAAGATTCGAATAATTGGATAACCTAGTGAACATCGATATAGTGAAAGACTATCTCATCCATACAATCCCTTCGTACATTGTATACTAATCGTTTTCGAATAATAAATTATTTACATTTGAAATCAGAAAAATCGTTAACTGTTGACAGGTACCCAAACTCAAAAGTAACGAATATTCAAACGTAGTTAAATTTAAGTATCCATTAAGTATGAATTTGCAAGTGGCCATCTTCACAAAACTATAGCTCACTGGTGGTGTACGAGGATATAAAGAGTGGAATGGAATCGGTCGATAGAAATGTGAACTTTCAAAGTGTGGTACCAACCAATACATTCATACACATAAAGCCAGACAGTCAGGCAGAAATATAGGTAAATGCGTATTGCCAAAAACCATTAGGGGCCGATGTTGTTGTTGTTGCTATATTTGGTGCTGTTGTCATTTTTAAAACGTGAAAGACGTTGACACTTTGAGGCTCAAATGCGAGACGTATGAGTACGAAGCAAAAAAATCGACGTTGTTTGTCTCGTGTTTAGTTAACATGACACGAGAGTAGGTCGTCGTAGTAACCAGAGTGCACGAAGCACCGAGATACGATATTTCTCTCACCTACTGTTAAACAAATGTACTAGCAGTAGTTTTGCTAAGACTAAAGGTTAACAGCGATGTTAGTGTGCGAAAAAATTCATCTCTTGGTGTTTCGTACCATTTGGTCGTAACATTTGACATATCACAGCGCTGAGTGAGTATAACATGCATGAAGTTCAGAAGTTCTCTGTAAGAGATGAAAAACAACGCAGTTGTCGAATTTATCTTTATATGCACAGTGGAACACGATTATAACACACTCGAATGAAAAGGGGTATTGCAATAATAGTTCGCTATAGTCGTAGCTCCTTGCATGCTACCTCCGAAAGAGAACACGTTTGTATGTGTGCGAAAACAAATATTAAAAAGTGAAATAAAATCAAGAATCTCTCATTTCTGGCCGTGGACATCATTGAACAGTCCAAATATTATGATGGTCGAAATGACAACGTTTCCTTGTATGTCAACTATTTTTATACCCTTCACCTTAGGATGGGGGGATATTCACTTTGTCATTGTAGCACGTAAAATAGTCATAGACACGTAAAATAGATGGATTTTTCAAAATTCGTACTTTAAAGGGCTACAATTGGAAAAGAGGGATACAAATGGTAGCACCCAAACCGCTGAAGTTGAAATCATGAAATTCGGTGTATACATTCATCTGACTGTGTACACGCGAAACACAAAGGATTTTTTCTAAATATGTACTTTTAAGGGAGCGAAAGGAGATACAAATAGTACTAAACAGCTGCAGTTAGAATAGTGATCTATTGGGATTGAAAGTGGCTCAAAGGGAAATTTTTTTTCCTCACAAGGACTAAAAACATCCATAATAACCCCTAATATATATTAGAGTATTTAAGCATTTTTTCAATATGCCTGCTTATACTTACATATTAAACATATTAAACGACGGTACATATTAAACGACAACCGCTAGAAACACGAAATTCAGTGTGTATATTCCTCTAATTGAGTAGGTACACAATATAAAAGTATTTTTTCCAAATTCGTACTTTTGAGTGGCAAAATGGGAATACAGGGATAAAAATGGTACCAACCAAACGGCTGCACCTAGAATAATGAAATTCGGTGTAGTCTTCTGATTGCGTAAACACGTAAAATAAAAAGGGATTTTTCGAAATTCGTACTTTTTATACCCTCCACCTCCAGGATTGGGGCATACTAACTTTGTCATTCCGTTTGTAACACCTTGAAATATCGACCTGAGACCCTATAAAGTATATATATTCTTGATCGTCATAATATTCTAAGACATCTAACCATGTCCGTCCGTCTGTTGAAAGTACGCTAGCATCTAAACGAAAGGAGCTAGAACGTTCAAATTTTCAATAAATGCGTCTTATAGTCGTACATCGGTTGGGATTGAAATGGGGCGAAATCGGCCCAAAGGGAAAAATTTTTCCCTCACAAGGACTAAAATATGCCCATAATAATCCCTAATATTTTAGAGTATTTAAGCATATATTTTCAATATGTCTGCTTGTACTTGCTTAATAATGGGTATGCGCATTCCCCCGGTAACAAAAACGTGCACCATAAAGTGATTCTTATTTGTAGGGGGTGAAATGGGGCAAAAAGGGATAGAAATGGTACATATTAAACGACAACAGCTAGAAACACGAAATTCTGTGTGTATATTCCTCTAATGGAGTAGATACATAATATAAAAGTATTTTTCCAAATTAGTACTTTTAAGGGGTAAAATGGGAATAGAGAAATAAAAATGGTACCAACCAAACGGCTGCCCCTGGAAAAATCAAATTCGGTTTGCATAGACAATACATAGAAATACACGGATTTTTCAAAATTCGTACTTTTTGGGGTTAAAATGAAAAAAAAAAGATAAAAATAGTACTAATCAAATGACCGAAGTTAGAGTCATGAAATTTGGAGTATACATTCCTCTGACTGCGTAGACACGGAAAATAAAGGGATTTTTCGAAATTGGTACTTTTTGGGGTCAAAATGAAAAAAGGGGATAAAAATAGTACCAACCTAATGACCGCAGCTAGAGCCATGAAATTCGGTGTATACATTGCTTTGGCTACGTAGACATGGAAAATAAAAGGTTTTTTCCAAATTCTTATCTTCAAGGGATACAATGGGTACAGAGGGATAAAAATGGTACTAACCAAACGGCTACACCTAGAATAAAGAAATTCGGTGTATACATTCCTCTGATTGCGTAGACACGTAAAATAAACGGATTTTTTGACATTCGTACTTCTTGGGGTTAAAATGAAAAATAGTACCAACCAAATAACCACAGCTAGAGTCATGAAATTCGGAGTATACATTCCTCTGACTGCGTAGACACGGAAAATAAACGGATACAGGGATACAAACGTCTTCAGCTAGAATAATGAAATGCTAATTGGGTAGAAACATTAAATAAAGAGATTTTAGATAGTCGTACTCTTAAGGGGGTAAAAAGTGTACCAACCAAATGGCCGAAGCTGGAATCATGGAATTCGGTGTATACATTCCTCTGACTGCATAGACACGCAAAAAAATTTTTTGCCTTTTCTTTTACGGCAAAAATTGGTTGAATCATGAAGTTAGGTAATTTTGCACTATGTACGTCTGATAATGGATTTTCAAAATTTGGACTTTTGGAATTAAAATAGAATGGAAATACAACCAACTGTAGCACCCACTATTTAAGCTTTTTGAAAATATATATAGAAGAATATTAATTTTTTGAATTGACGTATTGCTAGCAATGCCTTATAGGCGTGGTTTGAAATAATTAAAATATTATATTTATTAATATTTTTTAATATTTGTATTTGCTTGCTATATTAAAAAAATTTTATTTTCCTGTAATATTACTGCAGTTCTACGAAATGTAGAAAATGTGGAATGTAATCAATGGTGGAGGGTATATAAAGTTCGACCCGGCCGAACTTAACACCGTTTTTACTTGTTGGGGTTAAAATGGAACCAACCAAATGACCGCAGCTAGAGTCATGAAATTCTGAGTATATATTCCTCTGACTACGTAGACAAGAAAACTAAAAGCTTTTTTCCAAATTTGTATTTTCAAGGGATACAATGGGTACAGAGTAAAAAAATAGTGCCAACTAAACGACTACAGCTAGAATGATGAAATTTGGTGTGTACATCCCTCTAAATGCGTAGACATGTAAAATAAAGAGATTTTAGAAAATCGTACTTTTAAGAGGGTAAAATAGGTACCAACTAAAAAATGGTACCAACTTAATGGCCGCATCTAGAGTTATGGAATTCGGTGTATACATTCCTCTGACTACATAGACACGCAAAATAAACAGATTTTTCCAAATTCGTACTTTTACGGCAAAAATTGATTGAATCGAAATGAAGTTAGGTTATTTTGCACTATGTACGTGAGATAATGGATTTTCAAAATTTGTACTTTTGGAATTAAAATGGAATGGAAATACAACCAACTGTAGCACCCACTATATACCAATATTTATGGTAATTACGCTTTTTGAAAATATAAATATAAGAATAGTTATTTTTTGAATTGACTTGAAGTATTATTTCGATATACATATATAGTCTAAACGTATTGGTAGCCTTGCCTTATAAGTGTGGTTTAAAAAAAATAAAATTATTATATTTATTTATAAAATTATTTTTTCTATGTTTGTATTTGTATTGGTTTGGCTATTAAAAAATGTATATTTTCCTGTTATATTACTGCACTTCTACGAAAATCGACAGCCTCTGTGGAATGCAATCGATGGTGGAGGGTGTATACTTACTTGTTTTTATTCTAAATTATAATAATGAAACATCGAAATTTATTTAACAAATATAATAAAATATCAATTGTAAAAATGAAAAAATGTCCACAGATTTTTTTTAATTTCCAAAAAACGGATTTTTTTAATGTCTTGAGTCATCTTTACAGACAAACCATTTAATAGTTTAATAATTTTGATTATTCTTACTAAGATCTGCGTTAAATCGATATTCCACTGTACTCCGCACTATGTTCAACAGCAGTATGGGATGGAATGGAGATAATGTGGTGCGCCTTGTGATGATGTACACATGGGAGTGGAGTAATTGCTCAGATATAAACGAGTATCGTTGTTTGTATCATGGACGATTGAGCAAATGCATGTAAACAGTCAATTGTGTTCACCATACACGCTCTCTTCTGTTACAGGTACAAACATACATACGCACATGTTTATATGCATACGAAACTTCGTGTACAGCGAGTGCGAACCGTAATCGTACAATAATGACCTACGCATTTATCTTTTATTTTTCATCTTTTATATTATTTTTATACTTTTTGGAGTTCATTGAAAAGATAATGAAATAGTTTTAACGAAATCTGAAATTAAACTTAAAACGCCTGCATTTTGTATTTAAATTTTAAGAATTTTAATGTTCGTTTAGTTTTGGCCGCTACAAAAAAAAGTTGGAAGTGCTATTATTGTCCTAATATAAACATAGTACTACTAAATACCAGCTAAACTTAGTACTAACTAAACTGCAGCATAAATGTTACCCCATATCAGGAACACCATTTCTCTGAGTGTGCGACTTTGGTCGACACTCACTGTATGCCCGTCAGTCTGTTCATTTCGTGAGATCTAGCATTTGCTCGAGGCAGCAATACGCTGCCACAACAAATGTTTAGAGCGCGCAATTTTTTTTACAATTTTCAATTACTTTCAGTCGTGAATGAAACGTTAAAACGTCAAGTTGTGGCGGCGAAACAAAGAGCAAAACAAACCGAAAAAATAACATCAAAAGAAGAACCACACACAACCGGTTGAACTATTTAATTTGGGAATTAAAACTCGAATATTATTCTTTACTACTTACTAAACGCTAGCAATTATTGTTAATTAACTCCATTAAAAAAAAAAAAACAAAGAAGTGAACAATCTCACCATGTCCGCGAACAACGAAGCTGAGAAAAATTTGAGTTCGGATAATTCACACACAAGCATGATGACCGTCGAAATACCCATCATAACTCCGGTTATGAGTGAAACCATGGCCATAACAACGAGTCCGGATACAATGTCGTCAGCACCACCGCCACCGCCTACTACAGCACCGCCCTCGACCACATCGGATACCGTGGATTTCAAGAAATCGGATATCAATGATCAAATGCAGCAAAGTCCTCCAGCTACCGTCACAACGACAGTAACCATTATACCCAAAGGTAAACATGTCCTTAAGGACTTTTTTTACTCTCTTTCGTGGAGTATCCTGCCAACACCAAATACCAATGTGAATTAAAGTTATATTAATCATAATTATGGGACCTTAATTCCGAGCCGAGTGTGTTTAACCACCATCATGATGATAATCATCGTCAGCAGTGGGCAACCCCCACAGAGGTGGTTATTATGGCCACCATTCATCGCTGTCTAGTAAAAGTTGTTCAGTTGATGGCTTCATTTTTCATTCATTTTCACCCAATGTTGTTTTCACAGAAGCAGCCATAATAAAATAACCACAACAACAAGTGCAATAACTGTGCGTGTTACAGGGGAAGAATAGCCATAAATCAGCAATTGTTCCACTGTGAAGATTTTCCCTCAAATTTTCCTTTAAGTGACACTTTGCCCCGTACTCATTTTTTGTTGTAGCTCCAGTTTACATAAATGGATATTAAGGCTGTTCCGATTGCTAAATTAAAACTGAAATTACTTGAGATTGTTTACACTTGCTTATTTGCTCATCACAGTGATATTAGATTGCATTTTTATTGCGAAATGTTTTCGAAAAAAAAAAATAAAACATTAAAAGCAAACAATATTATTGTGGGGTGAGAAATATAATCAGTTTTATCAGACGAATATTTTTCCAGACAATGTTGTCAATATTCGAATTTCAAATTTTATAATAATTATCAAGGCGTATTTATACAGGTGATAGCACTAGAACAACAACAAAATACAAGTAATTTTTTGAATGGTGAACCATAATGTCAAAGCAAAATATATGGGATTTGACAGTTTCGGTTACTTTTGAATGAAAAAAATTTCAGTCAGCTGGGCTCCTGCTATCACCTTTATAAATACGCCTTGATAATTATTAATAATTTTATGACATTTAATATATTGTGTCATATATGTGACGGCCGATATTTCTAAAAAGAGTAGTAAATAGAAGAGTTTGAGATTTAAAATATTATACAAAAATGTTCCTCGTAATATTTTACATAACTATGCAGAACACTCGCTATACCTAAAATGTAAGGATAACATGGTTTCCTATATCACAACAATGTAATAGATGCAGACGTTAACTTACAACAAGCCGATACACATATTTTTTTAGTCCACTCTACCACAAGCCGTTGGCCAAACCTTGTATTTTGGAAAAAGTTTGATTTTTTGTAAACATTATTCCAAAATAACACAATTAAACTTTCTCTTCTTTAAGGACGAGCATTTTCAGAAGGGTTTGGATAACAAACGAAAAATATATGCAAATTAGTATCCTCATATGGAATTTGAATCTAGGAATCGCCACTGATTCCAATTTTGCGAAATAATTTAATACAGGAGATGATTTTTCAGATCCAGAATTTTCAACCTTTTTTTAAAAATTAACTCTGCGGCAGCATTTACGGATTTTCATCATTTAGGCATCATTCATGCAGGTGTTCACTGCAGCTTTTTAAAATACTACCACCAAGTACGAAAAAGTTTTCAGTTGTCACTATACAAAAATACAGAAAATTACTATAAACGTCCAATAATTCGACCAATTAGTTGTTTAGGACAATAATCGATATTTATATTTAACTAATATTTTGTACCCGGCGTTGCACGGGGTCCTTCTTCCCTATTCCCCCACTTCGAATGCTTCAGATGATAAAATGAGTACTAATTGATAATTTTAAAGTATAGTTTGTGTGGGCAGTACCACGTTCCGTTGTCCTATCATAACCTAATATAGCCAGGAACCATCCTCTGTCCACTGGTTAGCTACGGTTTCAAGCGAATCGGTCCTATACGGAACATACAGACACACATTGATTTTTATATATGGGCATTTCCACTGAAAGGTCCGCCAAGACCAACAAATTAAAAGTTCTTGTAAACACTTTGTTTTATCATATTTTCATAGAGAAACAATCAAATTTAACTAATATAAACGAATTTTACATTAATTCATATCGTATCTTGAGATATTCGAATGCAAAGTCGCGCAGCTTTACTCGTCTAAATATTTCTTTCGCATGTTTTGTTTTGATAAAAGTTCTTAAAGAGAGGACTTTTGGAGTCTAAGATCTTTCAGGGAGTACAAAGAGTCAAAAAAGAATGGATACGAAGTTATACGACTGCTATTAACTGTAATTTTTTGCTTTGCATTATAGCATATTTCAATGTCACGTTTGGCATTGAAAAACAACTTTTGTTGTTACTGTGCACGCAGAAAGATCATCAAATTTTGAGTACAAACAGAGATTTTTGTACAATTAAAGTAAAAAACAACCTTACTGGAAAATAAGAAATTTGTGACCTTGGCATTTCTTTAAAGTTGGTCACGTGCGACATCTTAAGTGTGAAAATTAAAAATTTAAAAAAAAAATTACATAAATTTTTTATTTATTTAAAAGATACTTTTTTATTATTTAAATCCAGATGAGCATAAACTGAATCAAAAAAAAGAAACTTGAAAACTGCAGTGAGAAACTTGAAAGATGATCAGCTAAAATTACAAAACAATAATTAAAAAAAAAACAATTTTTTTGTTTGCTGTTTTGAGAAAATAAATACATTGAATACTGTTTTGTTCTGTTGGTTAATAAAAATATATATTAATTATAATTTCATATATTTCGCTGAAATCTACATTTGAAATATTGGCCGCGACAACGACTTCTTTTTTGGTCACGTGCGAATGCCTTGGTTTTTTTAAATTATCTTGAATATGAAAAACCAGTAAGGAAAGGCTAAAGTCGGGCGGGGCCGACTCTACGATACACTCCACTTTCTATCCGAATACAATTCAATTCAGTGAAAAAGGGAAAGATTTTTGAATCCTGTAAATGAATGTGTTTGAAAAAAATGTTAATTCGGAAAGGACATTTGTATGGGGGTATATTGAAACCTGGTGGCTATATCAAAATTTGTATGGGAGCTATATATAAATCTGAATCGATCTAACACATTTTTACAACAGGTGTTTCCAGTTGAAATATAAGGTTTTTTGCGAATTTAGAAGAAAATCTGTTAAAATGTGTGGATTCTAGAGCGGAAATATTCAAATTGGGAGAGAAATTTGTATGGGAGCTATATATAAATCTGAACCAATCTAACACATTTTTACATCAGATGTTTCCAGTTGAAATATAAGGTGTTTTGCCAATTTTGAAGAAAATCTGTTGAAATATGTGGATTCTAGAGAGGAAAAAATCAAATTGGGAACGAAATTTGTATGGGAGCTATATATAAATCTGAACCGATCTGACCTATTTTCGTCATAGGTGTTCCTAGTTTAAATATAAGTTGTTTTACCAAATCTGAAGACAATCTGATACAATATATGGTTTCTAGACTGGAAAAAGTCAAATCGGGAGCGAAATTTGTTTGGGAGCTATATATAAATCTGAACCGATCTAACACATTTTTACCACAGGTGTTTCTAGTTCAAATATAAGATGTTTTGCCAATTTTGAAGAAAATCTGTTAAAATATGTGGTATCTAGAGTGAAAAGAGTCAAATCGGGAGTGAAATTCGTATGGGGCTATATCTAAATCTGAACCGATTTTCTTCAAATTAAATAGCGTTCGTCCTTATCCCGAAAAACTTCGTTGTGCAAAGTTTCATTTGGTTCTGTCTACAATTGCGACCTGTATCGTGATTACAAGAATAGATGGACGGACAGACAGACGGACGGACATTGCTAAATCGATTCAAAAAGTGATTCTAAGTCGATCGGTATAATTAACAATGGGTCTATCTCCCTTCCTTTTGTGTGTTACAAACAAATGCACAAAGACATAATGCTCTCGTGGAGTGTATAAAAACAAGGGAAAACATGATTTTTAGAGGTGTGTTCAGGAGTGTTTAGCTCACAGACGGCTTGATCTAGAAACGAAATATTTCTCAAATTATCATTAAATAATCCAAGCTTTATTTGCATGGGGTGACTGGAAATTGTTTTTCCATTTGTGTGGACTGCAAACCAGCCTAATATACATATATGTTATTATTATTTTTCACGATGTATACTTGTTATAAATTTGCTCTGTAGTATTGTTTCTGTTTCCAATGACTCGAAAATATTGAATAGAACAAAATTAATTAAATTAATAATTAAATAATAAAGTAAAAAATCTCTGATTGTAGAGAATCAACAAATCATTCATAATTTGATTTTATTTTG
This sequence comes from Polietes domitor, assembly GCA_947397865.1. Taxonomy (NCBI): domain Eukaryota; kingdom Metazoa; phylum Arthropoda; class Insecta; order Diptera; family Muscidae; genus Polietes; species Polietes domitor. The sequence continues at coordinate 80,267,995 of OX377621.1, read as the reverse complement.
GTCATAAAACATTAAACTTTTTTATATTTGGGGATAATTGGGAATTTTTCATAATCTAATAATCTAGCAAGCCTGTTCTCGATATGTGTGCGTTAAAAAATACCCTTTTTGAAAAAAATAATGGCTTTGGACCAACATAACTTTTTCTTTGAAAGCCTTTGATGAGTAAAATACATATTTAGAAAGGTTGAAGGGTTCCCCGTTTATGCAGAGTAATTGTACCCTTGGAAGATAGAATACGTTTAGTACAAAAGGTTAGTTTCAAAACGCGAATTACTCATTTTTCTCATCATTAAGGTGAATAGACCTCCACCCTGCAATTTAATTTGAAGCAATTGGGTAAATTTAGATATATGCTTTTTTCTGTTGTTAATCATTTCTGCACGGTGGGATGACTTCCCCTCTAAAAACTGTTACTTTCAAAATTTCACACAAGTGTAAGCGCACAATGATGTACACTTTGTCTGGTTAAAATTAATTTTCAGCAACACTTTTAACCGCCATCCGTTCCCGTCTGTCTGTGTTTATTTTTTTCTTTTGCTTTTCTTATCATCTGTTGATGTTTTTTTATTTGTTTTATTTTCGACGCTTATTTTTAGAGAGTTATGTTTGCTCTTCGGAAAATTTAAACGCTATTCAAACTCTTTGTTGTTTTTAAAAAAGACAACAACAATACTAATGAAAATGTTTATTTACCACAAAACAGTGCACAGTGGGTTTTAGTAATTGTAATATTTGATGGGTTTGTCTTAAACACGTTCCTTCTAATTTTGAAATCAGTTTTTTGATAACTCACTTTAATTTTGCGATATCACGATTTTGCGATATAATAATTTTGTAGATCTTCGAAATGAAGCATTTTTTTCAGAAAAGTATAACCAGAATTGATGTTCAAGTGTAAATTTACAATTGGTGCCCAAACAAAATAATGTGCAAGAACATTGTCAAAGTTGGAAAATGACTAAAAAAATTTAAAAAAATTGAGTTTCCTGGACAAAAACACACAGATTTCTTAATTGATCTTAAATAAACTATATATATATATCGATCGAAAACTTATTTTCAAATCCGATGAGAAAGTGTAAATCGGTTGACAAACAACTATGTCAGAGGATTATAATTGTGCAAAGACCGAAAAACCTGGTTTTTACACGTAACTCAAGATTTTGGGGCGGGGTGTCTTGCAAATTTCAATAATAAAGAAATTAAAATTTCAATAATAAAAAAATTCAAATTTCAATAATAAAGAAATTCAAATTTCAATAATAAAAAAATTCAAATTTCAATAATAAAGAAATTCAAATTTCAATAATAAAATAATATCACCTCCGAGAGATTTTGGACTATCGCACAGTGTTATTTAGTACTCATACAAGGAGATGATGATATAGCATTCGTTATTTGCAGCTACTGTGCCGCTGTTGCATGCGGAGAACATGAAAAAAGTCCGTTAAATACAAATATTTTCAAATGTTCATTTAATGTTGTTTTTTTCTTTTTTGTGTTGCATGTTTAAATAATATGAACTCACATTGAAAAAAAAAGCGAAAGTGTAACTTGTAATAGTAGTTGTAGCGGCCTGTCGGCGCGGCACGTCCGTCCGCATATCTTTCTCTCTGTCCTGTCCATTCATCCGTCAGTGCATTTCAGCGTTTTTTTCTTCATCTCGTTGGTTTTTCAAGCAACGCAGGTTGGTTTTGTGTTGTTTCTTTTTTGAACATCACTCCATGTAATTGAAATCTCTGATTAAAGGGTGGTGAACATGATCATAATCATGAACGAGAAGAAAGTACATACATATGTATGTGCATCGCACTGGGGTTACGAGGATCGTATGCTATGTCTGGTAGTAATTTGACGATCGGAGTCAAAAATAAAATTTGTGAAATGGTGTCAAAAATAGTTTCCATGTCAAAGTATTTTCCCATCATCACATCACGTGAATTCCCTTCACTGTACGGTGGGGCAGATGAACAGTTTTAGAGCCAAAAAAAAAAGAATTGGAGGCAGCTTTGAAATTTCGAATATGTAGTTATGGTGCTTACCAAAGTCGTCTATAAAAATGTTGAGTTGCCACGTTCACTTACAGTGGGATGGTAGTAAGGAAACGAGTAGACCTTTTAAATTTCATACTTATATTTATGCTGCTTACAAAAGTTGTTTAGAAAAATATTAAGTTTTTTAACCTACTGCCACGCCCATTTACCGTGGGATGGAATATTTTAGGCAAAATATCTTAGGAAACAGGTACACCTTTTAAATTTTGTACTTATACTTATGCTGCTTACAAAAGATGTTTAGAAAAAAATAGTTAGTCAACCTACTGCCACGCAGACTTACAGTGGGATGGCAGTTGGTTTTTTTTGAAGGAAAATACCTTAGGAAACAGATAGATCTTTAATTTCCGTACATGTACTTATGGTGCTTACCGAAGTTGTTTAGAAAAAATGTAAGTTGTTCAATCTACTGCTTACAGGTAGATCTTTGAAATGTATTGCAGTTATCTTGATGGTAATTTCCTAATGTTGGCAACACGCTGCCTTTATTACTTTTTGAAAATGCGTTAGTTCAAATATTAATTTGGCCGCAGAATACCACGATCATGATTTCGACCATGTCAAAAGTCTTTTCAAGTGGCTTCGCAGCGACTTTTCAACATCAAACCCGGCCTCTATAAGGAGATGATTCTCACAAACGAACGAGAAGCACAACTCACTTGTCGAATTTGCGTTTAAAAAATCGCACCAAGTAATAAAGTACACATGCCATCTTACAAGCATCTCATTGAGTTGCATATGTATATGTATGCAGGTATAATTACCCAGCAATACTTCTGCCGTGCCAACGCTCATTTGTTTTAGTTTTTTCGTTTGATTTTTTTGGTCTGTAATCAATATTTGATTTGAACTGGGATATTGTCCTGGTTCAAGACTTGCATCTATATTTAATAGAATGCAAATTTATTTACAATTTTTTTTTATAATTTATGTCAGTTTGCTGTCCATTCTACCGGCATATTAAAGTGCAACTTTTAACCTTTCTTCTCATATATATGAGATCAGCGGATACGTCTGGATAAACAATGTTCTATTCCAAGAAATACAGGAACGACTCGTAAATATACAGAAAAACACACTTCATCGCAGTGCATTGCTTTATGCAATTACTTTATTACATGTTTATACCCTCCACCTCCAGTATGGCGGTATATTCACATTGTCATTCCGTTTGTAACACCTTGAAATATTCGTCGCAGACCCCATAAAGTATATATATGCTAGGTCGTGGTAAAATTCTAAGACTAGATCTAGCCATGTCAGTCTGTCTGTTGAAAGCACGCTAACTGTCGAACGAAATAATCTAGCCGTAAATGTGTCTTATTGTTGCAGTTCGCTTGGGATTGAAATCGGCCCAGAGGGAAACAAATTTCCCTAACAAGGACTGAAAATACCCTCTAAATTTAAGTTATTTAAGCAATTTTTTTGAAAATTTTAGTTTTTTATACTCTTAATATAAAAACGTGAAAACACCAAAAAGTACAAAATAAATTAACGGGTAAAATGGGGCAAAACGGGATAAAAATGGTACCAATGACAACAATTAAAAACATGAAATTCGGTGTGTACATCGCTATAATTACGTAGACACGTAAATAGAGGGAATTTTTAGAAATTTGTACCTTTAAGGGATACAATTGAAAAAAAGGGATAAAAATGGTACCAATTAAACCGCTACAGTTGGAATGATGAAATTTGGTGTGTACAACCCTCTAATTACGTAGACACGTACAATAAAGTGAATTTTTTCGTACTTTTAAAGGGTGCAATTGGAAAAGAGGGATAATGGTACCAACCAAACCGCTGAAGTGAAATTCGTTGTATGCATTCATCTGACTGTAGAGACGCGAAACATAAAGACATTTTTCGAAATTTGTACTTTTAGGCAGAAAATGGGTCAAAAGGGGATAAAAAAGGTACCAACCAAACGGCTGCAGTTAGAATAGTGAAATTCGGTGTGTACATTGCTCTGACTGTGTAGATGCGAAAAATAAATATATATTTCGATATTCGTACCTTAAGGATCAAAACGGTATAAAATTGGTACCAAGCAAAAGGCTGTAGTTAGAATCATGAAATTCAGTCTTCTGTCTTCGTACACACGCAAAATATGAGTATTTTCCCTTACTCTTAGGGTCAAAATGAAAAAAGAATAAAACTGATACCAAGCATACGGATGTACCTAGACCCGAAATATAACGAATCTTTGAAATGTGTACTTTTCATTCACTTTGTCTGTAACTGAATCAAGAAATTGCAAATGGGGGGAAATGTTTCTCACTAATGACGCCTGACAATATCCTAATATTTAGGACACATTTTATATAAGATTCGGCCCGGCCGAACTTAACGCCTTTTTACTTTTTTAATTTATGATTAATTTACATATCTGTATTAGTATTTTCTAATTTAAAAAAATTAGTAGCTTGTGCCTTTTCGTTTTACAACAGATGTGTTTTCGTTATTATTTTAGGTTGAAATATCAAAAATGAAATAAGAGAAAAGGTAGTAACTTTGGTAGCATAGTTTGAAAAAACGAGTTGTCACCTTGTTCCAAATATTTATATTTTCCCATTTTAAAGGGTTGGCAACAACCTGTCATTAGGGCTGTTTTTCTTTAAGCCGGGATAACAAGCTGCGATAACAAAAACTTTAATAAAAATTGAATTTTTCGTTCAAAATAATTTTCACATTGTCGCCAACTACAATATAAATATATGTATCAAAAGAAATTTTCAAAAAAAATATTTTGTGTCGACTTTATTGGACTTAGCCTCGATATCCATCATTTTGACTTACACTGGATAACATTTTTAATACAAAATTATTTTTTTAAAATTTGTTTTCACACACACATTGACATTGCTTTTGGCGACAATTAAAAAAAAAATATTTTGAGTGAAATTTTAACATTATATTTAGATTTTTGCTATCGCAGCTTAGTTATCCAGTCTTAAAGAAAAACGGCCATATTATTACTTTCTGAAAATACGTTGCTCAATTGAGTATATCGAATATCTGAAATCGTCGTACTTCGTACCTAAGTGTATGTTGTAATTCTCATTTATGTGGTGGAACGTCTGCCACAAGCAGTAGATGATCTCAAATGTATACAGTATGTAGCCAAGTGATGTATGCAACTATGATAAATATATTGCTCTTCTAGGAATCAATTTCATTGCAGCAATTTGTGCACAATAGTGCCTCAGCCTAATAACATCAGCAGAAAACTCTTAAACTTTAACGAAAATACTTAGTTTTATTGTAAGATGTTATTTGATGGAGCAATTATCTACATTTGGATTTTCTCATGATTTTCTTCAAACTGATGTAGAGTGCTGTCACCATTTTATCACATTTACCGCACACCCATCGTTTACGGTGGTCTATATTTTGTCCACACCACTCATATAACTTTTTGTTGCCGTAATCTTCTTTAGCAGATCTTCATCTCTGACCTCTCCAGTTCTACTTTCTGTTATATTGTACATACATTGAACTCAAAACTAAAATACTCGAAATAATTTAAAATGCCGCCACAGTAAGCGATTGTTAGTCATCATACGTACTATTCATCAATTCATTCACTTAATTACAGCAAATTGTAAAGACAACCACAAACACAACAACAACAACAACACGATTATAAACAGCAACCACAACAACACCAAATACTTCAGCTGCTGCAACTGTTCCGATTTAATTAAATAAAGAATTTGGGTTGCAAAAAAGCGATCATAACAAAAGATAAAATATGACTAATAGGGTGACCATAAGCGAAGAATCCATGCCGGAGATATGAGCTTACATTTGTAAGCGAGTAATAGGTTTTAGTAGGAAAACTGAAAACTGGATAAAATGACTATGAGAGGTAATTGGAAATTTATGGGAAAACACATTTTCCCAAAAAAATCCTAACGGAATACAAAATTTCTAGATCGATTTGTATTGACCTTTAGGTTTTCTTTTGAATGCAATACCAGCTATTTCGATGAAGTTTGTTTCTTCTTACGAAGAAAATTTTGTGTTTTGGAAAGGAGGAGAAACACTTAACTATACACACTTTGGTCATACGCATTTCAACTCCTCAATTGACCATCTGTATAGAGTGCTTGTGTTATCACGTTGTCATCAGCCGTATATATATATATATACATTTGTACAAATTTACATATGCATTATATTTATACACTCCACGAGAGTATTATGTCTTTGTGCATTTGTTTGTAACACCCAAAAGGAAGAGAGATAGACCCATTGTTAATTATACCGATCGACCTAGATTCAGTTTTTGAATCGATTTAGCAATGTCCGTCCGTCTGTCTGTCTGTCTGTCCGTCCATCTATTCTTGTAATCACGATACAGGTCGCAATTGTAGACAGAACCAAATGAAACTTTGCACAACGAAGTTTTTCGGGACAAGGACGAACGCTATTTAATTTGAAGAAAATCGGTTCAGATTTAGATATAGCCCCCATAAGAATTTCACTCCCGATTTGACTCTTTTCACTCTAGATACCACATATTACAACAGATTTTCTTTAAAATTGGCAAAACATCTTATATTTAAACTAGGAACATCTATGGTGAAAATAGGTCAAATCGGTTCTGATTTAGATATAGCCCCCATACAAATTTCGCTCCCGATTTGACTTTTTCCGCTCTAGAAACCACATATTGTATCAGATTGTCTTCAGATGTGGTAAAACATCTTATATTTCCACTAGAAACACCCATGGTGAATATAGGTCAGATCGGTTCAGATTTATATATAGCCCCATACAAATGTCGCTCCCGATTTGACATTTTCCGCTCTAGAAACCACATATTGTACCCGATTTTCTTTAAATTTGGGACAACATCTTATAATCCAACTAGAAACACCTATGCAGAAATTGGCTAAGATCGGTTCAGATTTAGATATATCCCCCAAACAAACGACGCCCCCGATTTGACATTTTCCGCTCTAGAAACCACATATTGTGCTCGATTTTATTTAAAGTTGGTAAAACATCGTATAATCTTACTAGAAACATCTATGCTGAAATTGGGTAAGATCGGTTCAGATTTAGATATAGCTCCCAATGTGACCTTTTCCGTTTTAAATGCCACATATTGTACTCGATTTTCTTTAAATTTGGCCCAACATTTTATAATCCAACTAGAAACACCTATGCAGAAATTGGGTAAGATCGGTTCAGATTTAGATATAGCCCCCATACAAATGTCGCCCCCGATTTGACATTTTCCGCTCTAGAAACCACATATTGTACCCGATTTTCTTTAAAGTTGGTAAAACATCGTATAATCTTACTAGAAACATCTATGCTGAAATTGGGTAAGATCGGTTCAGATTTAGATATAGCTCCCAATTTGACCTTTTCCGTTTTAAATGCCACATATTGTACTCGATTTTCTTAAAATTTGGCCCAACATTTTATAATCCAACTAGAAACACCTATGCAGAAATTGGGTAAGATCGGTTCAGATTTAGATATAGCCCCCATACAAATGTCGCTCCCGATTTGACTTTTGCGCTATAGAAACCACATATTGTACCCGATTTTCTTTAAAATTGGCACAACATCTTTTCCAACTAAACAAAACTATGGTGAAAGTGGGTAAGAGCCCAAATACAAATGTTGCTCCCAAAAGTTTAACCGATTTTGGCCAAACTATACATATTATATTTCACCTATTTCGTTCCAGATTTCAATATACCCCATACAAATGTCCTTTCCGATTTAACATTTTTGGTCAAACACACACATTTACAGGATGCAAAAATCCTGCCCGTTTTCACCTTTTCACCGAATTAAATTGTATTCGGATAGAAAGTGGAGTGTATCATAGAGTCGGCCCCGTCCGACTTTAGCCTTTCCTTACTGGTTTTGAAGTGTGTTATGATCTGAAAACTTGCATTACGATTTTCCTGTACTCAGGGAGAATTTCTTAAAAATTTCATGGGCATATTTTAAGTGGGATGAGTTCGTTTGAGGTTGTCCAAAAGGTTAGATGTGTTGTCATTAGTTTTTCAACTTCAAATAATATCTGCCTGTTTAAATAAAAATACGTTATATAAAATTAATATTTTCTAATTTGAGACCACATAGTTTAACCAATTTGACACAAAATCTTATATTTGAAGTAGAAACGTCTGCGGTGAAATTGGGCCAGATCGGTTCAGATTTAGATGTAGCTCCCATACAAATTTCGTTCTCCATTTAACTTTTTGCGCTCTAAAGATCACATACTTTAACCGATTTTCTTTAAATTTGCACACAGCACCTTATAAAATGTGATTTTTTAGCTATTATCTTTTTGGCAACACTGGTTTAAACAGCTGACGCACGTTTCGTGTTTTGTTTCACGGTCAAACATCTTCAGTTTGGTCTATAATTTAACCATGAATCGTCCTACAAACGAACAACGCTTGCAAATTATTGAATTTTATTATCAAAATGCGTGCTCTGTTAAGAAAGTTCTTCGCGCGCTTCCATTTTATGACCAGTTTAATCGACCCACTGAAGCGGCTATTCGGGCTATTGTGACTAAATTTCGCACCAAATTTACATTGTTGGACATTAAACCATCAACACGCTTACTTAGAGTGCGAACTGAAGAAAATATCGCAGCTGTATCGGCCAGTGTTAATGATGACCATCAATTATCGATTCGTCGCCGTTCGCAGCAATTGGGCCTCTGTTACTCAAAAACGTGGAAATGCCAAAATTGGACTAAGCGGATGGACCATTTAAGGCGCAGTCAAGGTCAACATTTGCATGAAATAATCTTCAAACATTAAAATATATGGACCGTACTATCGATTCAAATAAAGATTTCATGCATTTTTCTGAATATAGCTTTAAAAATATATATAGCTTTTAAAAAATCACCCTTTATTTCTACTAGAAATATCTGTGGTGAAAATGATTCCGATCGGTTCAGATTTCGTTCTCGATTTGACTTATTTTAACCAATTTTCTTCAGCTGGTGAACATGAGTCAGTTTAGATTCGGTTCAGATTTTTATATAGCTCCCATACAAATTTCAAATTTTAATGGGAAAGAAAGTGGAGGGTATCATATAGTCGGCCCGCCCGAATTTAGCCTTTTCTTATGTGTTTATTTGGACCCACTGTGTGTTGCATATACATTTATTTTACTATTATTAAATGCTAGATCATAGAAAAGATTGATCAAAATGTATGTGTTTGAGTACTTCAAATCACGATTACACTATCCACTCTTACGACATAGGTATGTATGTATATTTGCGATAATTATTGGACATATTCATAGCATTTTGATAATATGGTATTTAATCAAGTTATTAGTAGTCTTATTAAGAGTACTCGTATGCTGATTTTTTGACAATTAAAGTTCACAAAGATCCAATCTGCAACGAACAAAACTACTAATTAACTCCCTTTAAAAAGAGTTAAATATGATTTGCAAATTACAAACTAGCGGTGATTTAAGTAATACTACTATAGAAACATTACGATGTATATATGTATACGTATATTCCAGCCGAGCTTAACTCATTATGTTGTACTTGAATATGGTCTCCCTAAAAAGTATAAGTGCGTTGTATTTATGAACAATTTGTTTGTTGCTGTTTTCTGTTCAACTGCATTGTAAGCAACGACCATTAAAAATTATTTTTTTCTTTTCGTTTGGCAAACGTTGGGTTCATGCTTTTTCAATTTAACGGCCGTTTCAAAATTAAAGTTGCAGTCTCAGGCAATTAACCTTAAATTCTTGACGTTTGGCTAAACATGTTTTCACGAAGTGAAGCTAGAAATTCAGAATGAAAGCAGTCCAGTTAAATCATTATGGATTAAAGCGCAATGTGTGATGGAGAGTTATACAGTCCGCGTCATTTGGAATGCAGAATAGGCTTCTGAAATTTTCAAATTATTTAGTATGTAGGTAATGATAACAACTACCAAAAAAGAAAGCTTATAGGGTACATAAACTAAAAATATCGACCATTTTGTTCTACTCTCGTGTCTAACGGTATTCATAGAATATAGAAATTCAGTGTAACGTATCTCTGACTGCTTAGACGCGAAAAATAAGTAGAGCTTTTGATATACGTATTTTTACAGTCAAATCGAAAATTGATAATATTGGTAGCGACCAAAACATCACAATATTTATACCCTATACCACTAGACACACATTTAAGTATACGAATCTGCTTAGAATCACTGAATCGATTTAACGACGTCTGTCCAGGGTTGTCAGATTATTTTGTACCTCTGTCGCCAAATCAATTATCAGAAATCGCCAAACACCGCCAAATTTAGACATCTTCAGTTTTTGTTAAAAAAAATATTTAAATATTTAGTTCTTGTAAAAAAGTATGGAATTCAGATATAATATTTGAATTGTGTATTGTCAACATTTCATGATAAAGATTTAAAACATATTTTATTAGTATTTATTATTCTTAATAAAAGTTAATAAGTTTCATGGTATAACCGTGATCTAGTTTTGGTTAAAAAACAATTAACATTAAAATTATACTTTTTCTCCTTTATGAAGCAGTTTGTAATATTGAGTTGATTTCTTTCTCCCTTTTTCATTGACCAATGTCTCTTAAATATTATTTCAGGTATTTTAAATGGAACGAAAAAGAAATAAATTTCAATAAATGCATATATATATATGTATTTTGAAAAATCTGTTTTAGTAGAAAAGTCAATGCATACATTCATTCAAAAATAGCATTTTCGGTTGGCTACATTTATTTTTTAATTATTATTATTTCTCAATTCTAAAATTCAGTTATGCTACTAAGATGCAAAGAGTCGGAAATGGTAATTTTAATGTGTTCGGTTTGACATGCACGCATATCTATGACTTGCAAACATATTGTAATATATATCTCTTTAATAAAATCGGAGGACAGATTTAAAATTTTCTAAAATTAGCCAAGAAAATCGCCATGACGCCAAATCGAAAATAAAGTCGCCAAACATATTTAAAATTCGCCACGTTTGGCGAGAAATCGCCATATCTGACAACCCTGCGTCTGTCTGTTGTCCATCTAATCTTGTTCGCACTCTACAGATCGCAATTGTTGTCCGATTATCATGCAATTTGGCAGAAGTTATTTCTTTAGGCCAAGGACCATTGGTATTGAATTTGGAGAAATCGGTTCAGATTTAGATATAGTCTCCATACAAATATCGCTCCAATTTACCCTATTCAAATGTACCTACGATTTGCAATATTACTGCTCTAAAGTGCACATTTAACATCGGATCTTGATCAAATTTTCCACACAATGTTACATTTAGACTAGAAACACCTATATTGTAAGCTAGCTATATGGGTCAATGTTTTTGTGTATACCTTATATAAATGGGCCCAAGTTTACACTATTATCGCTTTAGAAGCCATATCATACATTGGATCTTGATAAAATTTTGCATATCATAAAGAATACCTAATTTTTAATGTAGCGCTCTTACGAATGGGCCCCCATTTTTATTATTACCCCTTTAGAACCCACATATTACATCGGAATTTTATAAACTTTTGTAGATTATATTATATTTAAACTGAGACAGGCCCAAGTGATGTTATGGCCCCCCTTCAAATGTCCGTCCGATTCATCCTATTACCGTTGTATAATCTCTATTCGTCATTGGATTTTGATCAATTTTTTTTACTCGGAATATCTGCCGGAAAATTGGATCAATTACCGTATTATTTACAATATTCGTTAAATTTGACTAAAGATGAATTTATTATATAAAACTGCTACCTTGGAACATCTTGGTTTAGTAATCAAAGCGAGGTATATACCCCTGGAGTGGTGTAGGGTATTATTCAGTCGGGCCCGCCCGACTTTAGTCTTTCCTTGCTTGTTTTAGATATCTTATCTTAATTGTCATAATGATGTTGCATTTATACGTGAAGTCTTTCAACCTCTAATCTGCCGGTAATACTTTGTAATATATTCCGTGGTGGAGGCTATATAAGATTCGGCGCGGCCGAACTTAACGCCTTGTTACTTCAAATGAAATTTTTTTAATTTCAAATTCGAACCATGACTTTTGAATAACAGATACAATTCTTTGAATATCAATTGATATCTTCTGAATATCAAATGGAAACTCTTTAGTTTCTTGTTTTATGGAAAATCGGTTGATATGGAATAACTCATAAGAAAGCTATTTTTCAACTGTTATCTTCTCTTGGCTTCTTTTACAAATTAGAAACTGATAAGAATGAATCGAGTTCAATTCATTCTATTTGTAGCTTATTTGGTAATTTTATTCAAAGAATGAAGCATTTCTCGACAGTGTTCAATGTGGGTTCAATGGAATGGAATTTTAAATTGCAAACGAGATGAAGTGATTTTTTTCTGACATCTGATTAAAATCGATTGTTGTATGATACATATTCTCCATTTTTTGGGTGTTATTAAAAATGTTTAGCATATCTTTTCATTATAGATTTGACGAAGCAAATGTAATAGATTGGACCTAGCAAATGTTACATGTTTAGTTTTTACTAATTACACTATCAAACAAAAAATGAAAATTTAGAGCCCAAGACCTAAAAATTTATTCTTTTGAGCATTAATAATAAGCAAAAACAGATTTCTTTTTCGAAAAAAAAAAACATTTTTTTCTGGCACGAAATAAAATATATTTTGATATCTTTTGTAAGGAAATATTACTTTTGCGAAATAATTTTAAATATTTTTTGCTTATTTTTTTAATTTTGAGACTAATCAAAGTGGTCGAAGTCATTGCAAAAAAAGTTCGATATAGTAGTAAAGGGTGATTTTTTAAAAGCTATAGGAAAGTTTTTCAAAAAAAAAACACATAAAATTCGGAAAAATGCATGAAATCTTTATTTGAATCGATAGTACGGTCCATATAATTTAATGTTTGAAGGTTATTTCATGCAAATGTTGACCTTGACTGCGCCTCAAATGGTCCATCCGCTTAGTACAATTTTGGCATACTCTTTCCAACATTTCGGCCGGTATCTCACGAATAAATACTTCAATGTTGTCTTCCAATGCGTCAATTGAAGCGGGCTTGTCTGTATAGACATGAGCTTTAACATAGCCCCACAAAAAAATAGTCTAAAGGCGTTAAATCGCACGATCTAGGCGGCCAATTGACCGGTCCCTAACGTGAAATAAAATGTTCACCGAACTCGCCTCTCAATAAGTCCATTGTTGCGCGTGCTGTGTGGCATGTGGCAGCGTCTTGTTGAAACCACCTGTCATACAAGTCAAGCTCTTGCATTTTGGGCAAAACAAGTTGGATATCATCTCACGGTAGCGCTCACCATTCACAGTTACGTTACGATTCGCATCATCTTTGAAGAAGTACGGTCCAATGATGCCACCAGCCCATAAACCGCTCCATACTGAGACTTTTTCTGGATGCATTGGTAGCTCTTGCAATGCTTCTGGCTGATATTCACACCAAAATCGACAATTCTGCCTATTTGCGTATCCATTGAGCCAAAAATGAGAACATTGAGCGAAAAATAGAATATTCTAAGAAAAAAAAATTGTGTTTCGGTGGAAAAATATTTTTCAATTGACATTTTTTTTTTAATTTTTGTTTAAATAGGGCGAAAAACCCCGCTTTACAAATTAGATAATAGAATTTTATATGTTTCATTATATGCCTTATTTTATTATAGCTGGGATCTTAAAGAAGAAAACAATGCCTGTCTGAAGAAAATCTATGGATAAATGTAGAAGTTATGACCCATTAAAACACAGAGAAATTCCATGGAAAACCAACGAGAAGTTTTCGAAGGTCTTCTGATTTTGATAAAATTAATGGGAAATTAAAGAAATATTTTTTGATATATTTAAAAAAAAAATTTTGAAATTTATTTTTTTTTTTGATCGTCGTGGCAATGTGGGATGTGTGTGGCTGTTATATCGACACTTTTATGGTGTTTGTTCCTCGGATATTCGTGACTCATACGGCCCTATTATCCGCTATAATAGCTATAAATATGTTAATGGCTTTTAAACAAAAAGGAAAATGAGGGTATAGCCCCCCACACCCTAGAAGAATATCCCTCCTACGCCAATGGTTGCCCCCCAGTTTCTTACTTGTTGTGTGTTCACCAGCCTAATGTACAATAAACGTTTATTTTCAACATTTTGCGGCGCCGAGTTAACATTTTATGGTTGTTTCGAAACTCAACAAACTTACTTACAGTTCTATTACTCCAGTTGTGGTGCAAATAGATATACACAATCATATGTATGTTCGTTTTGATTTACAAGACATATTAAAGATAACTCTGATTACAAAATATACATTTCGAAGTAAATGATGTTCGTTTTGAATGTACTTTTTGATCAAAAACTTGACTTAAGAAAAAAACGAAGCAACGAATTTGCAGATACGTTGGGCAACCTTTGAAGCGAGTGTGAAAATAAAAGTAGAACTCGTGTTGATGAGTGAGTGAGAAAACCCGAAAGCGGTAAAAAGTCGGGCGTTTTTTTTTTTTTCAAATTATCTTTTAATTTGACCTCGAATAAGGGTTTTGACCAGAGACAATAAGATAAAACGATGAAAAAAATGGAATATCAAATTGAAGGTAAGGTTATGGGAATTACGGTTCCGAATGTATTTTTCAGTCATCTTATCTTTTCTTATGAAGAACAAATGAAGCGTTGAAAGCAATAGTGACTTAACCAACATGACTGTCGAAATGAGAAATGCGCTTTTCAAATTTAGATATCAAAAATTCTGTCTTTCATTTGTCCAATTGAAATATAATTTTGAACATATCGTTTTTATACCCTCCACCTAAGGATGAGGGTAAATTCACTTTGTCATTGCGTTTGTAACAGCTTAAAATATTCATCGGAGACCCCATAAAGTATATATATTCTGGGTCGTGGTAAAATTCTAAGACGATGTAGCCATGTACGTCTCTCCGTCTGTCCGTTGAAAGCACGCTAGCTTTCGAACGAAATGACCTAGAAGGTTCAAATTTTCCCTAAATGTGTCTTGTAGTTGCAGATCGGTAGGGATTGAAAGTGGGCGAAATCGGCCCAGAGAGAAAAATGTTTCCCTCACAAGGACTGAAAATACCCCTAATATTTAGAGTATCTCAGCATGTTTTTTAAATATGTCTGCTTGTATTTACTTGATATTTGGAATGCGCATTCCCCTTTATAGCATAAAAGCGCACCATAAATTGATTTTTTAGAGGGTGAAATTTGCCAAAAAGGGATAAAAATGGTACCTATCCAGCGGCAACAGCTAGAAACACGAAATTTAGTGTGTACATTCCTCTAATTGAGTAGATACATAATATGAAAGTATTTCTTCCAAATTCGTACTTTTAAGGGGTAAATGGGAATAGAGGGATAAAAATGGTACCAACCAAACGGCTGCGCATAAAATAATTAAATTCGTTGTATACATTCCTCTAATTGCGTAGATACGTAAAATAGAGTGATTTTTCGAAATTCGTACTTTTTGGGGTTAAAATGGAAAAGGGGATAAAAATGGTACCAACCAAATGACAGCAGCAAGAGTCATACAATTCGGTGTATACATTCCTCTGACTGAGTAGACAGAAAAATAAAAATGATTTTTCCAAATTCGTACTTTCCAGGGATACAATGGAAATATAGGGATAAAAATGGTACCAGCTAAACGGCTACAGCTAGAATGATGAAATTCGGTGTGTGCATCCCTCTAATTGCATAGACACGTAAAATAAATAGATTTTCGAAAGTCCTACTTTAATGGTACCAACAAAATGACCGCAGCTGGAATCATGCAGCTCGGTATATACATTCCGCTGACGGCATTGACACGCAAATAAAAAGATTTTTCCCAAATTCTTACGTTTTTACTTTTATGGCAAAAATTGGTTCAACCATGAAGTTAGGTTATCTTGTACTGTGTACGGGAGAGATAATGTAGTTTTGGAATTAAAATAGGATGGAAATTCAGGCAACTCTACCAATATTTATAATAATAATATTTATTTTATTTGGTTATATATATTTTTAATCGAACTCGTATATATTCCTGTCGGCCAGTGAAGTGAAATCAAAGAAATGGAATATCAAATGAATGTGAAGGTTATGGAGCTATCGTATGTAAATGTAATTTTTCATATGAGGCGTTGAAAGCAACAGTCACCTAACCAAAACTACTGTCCAATTGAGAAATGCTCTCTTTAAATTTGGACATTAAAATTTTGATGTATGGTAGACTCAGGGCGTTTCCTTTCCAATTTAAATATAATTTGTAAACATATCGTTTTTGAAATTGAAAAACTATATGAGGCGAGAGCCAAGCTTCGCCCTAGTATTTACTCAAAATCTCGCAGAGTCAACAATTTCTGGTATGACCGAAATCCGACAACAATTATGACATTTGCTGAATGGACGTGAAATCGACTCAGCTGGTGCTTCCAAGCCGATCGGTATGCCAAAAAAACTCGTTTATTACTTGATTTTTCAAACAGTTGACATGAAACTATTTCTTAAACAAATTGTTCTATAATTAACCGGCGATATTCATATTTCTAACTTATTACTCGTGAGAAAATACATCTGTAATTACAGCTGTTCATAATTTTCTAATAATATTGAATATTATTTGAATAATCACAAACTCGAATAGCTGCATATATGAATCATGGATGATTTGAATACTTCCCCGGTAATTTAGTAAGCAATTAATAAAACATAAGGGTGGATTATTGAATTACCTTTTATAGAATTTTTTGAGGTTTCGAATTAAAATCGAATCAATCCGAAATTGCAAAAAATGTAAACAAATAGCAGCAGACAGTAAAACGACATCTCGTATGTCGTTCCCGTCTCAGTTGTCCTCAACTTGCCAAGTAAATACTTGGCATTCCACACAATGTATTTCTTAAATCGTATTTGATTCGATATGAGTTTTAAAGTGTTGGCTAGCAATACTTCGCTAATATGATCATTTGTTTATATTTTGATCGGCATCGTTTTCGCTGTTGTTGTTGTTCTCTGTGTGTTTTTTTACACCATTCCAGTCCATTAAATATAACAAAATAAACAACGCAATTAATTTGTTTATTCAAAACGCATATATGTACACGATTTTAAATGGTCTGCGAACTGGACGTTCCCCGCTTGTTGTTGTCTGAACGGACGGACGGACTTTTGTGTAAAAAAGATTCACTTTTTTCAAGTTTAAATTATGATTTTTTTATTCGAACTAAATGTGTTCATGCTTGCCTCAAACGTTCATAACACACCATAATTTTGTTCGAAATAATAATTATTGTTTTTTTCTTCTTTACATCAAAGCAGCAGATGGTCTGATTTAGATGGAAATTGGCCGAATGTTCCAATTAGGAGTGTTGGTGATTGATGTCTCAAATGCTTGTGAAGTGAACATTTTTAGAAAGCTAAAAAATGAGCTAAAACTTAAACTTTTAAAGCTTAAACTTTTTAAAACTATAGTTTTCTTTTTATTAGTTATTTTAATGTATTTGATATAAACAAAAATAACAAAATTAGAAAAAATTGTAGTTCAAAACTATTTATTGTCGATGCACAATTCCGATCCAAAATTTTAATATTTAATACTTCATGTGATACCAATTTGTAAAATAAACAAAACGTTTATAAATGATCGTAATGAATGACTACTACAAATATGTTTATACCCTCCACCTCCAGGATGGGGGTATACTTAGTTTGACATTCCGTTTGTAACACCTTGAAATATGAGACCCTATAAAGTATATATAATCTTGATCGTCATAAAATTCTAAAACGATCTAGCCACGCCGGTCAGTCTGTTGAAGAGCCGAAAAGAGCAAAGACGTCCAAATTTTCTAAGAATACGTCTAATTGTTGTAGGTCGATTGGGATTGAAAGTGGGCGAAATGAGACCCGAGATGAAATACCCTAATATGATTTTGAATAGGTCTGCTTATATTTATTTGATATTTATTCGTGCACCATAAAGCGATTCTTTTTGTCGGGTATGAAATGGGGCTAAATGAGATAAAAATGGTACCTATCAAACGACAACAGTTAGAAACACGAAATACATACATGTATACATTCCTCTAATTGAGTTGATACGTAAAAGACATGTTTTTTCAAATTCGTACTTTTAAGGGGTTAAAATGGGATAAAAATGGTACCAACAAAACGGCTGCAGCCAGAATATTCTTCTGACTCCGTAGGCATGCCAAGTAAATAGTTTTTTCCAAATTCGTACTTTTAAGTGATAAAATGGGAACAGGGGACAAAAGTGGTACCAATCAAATGGCTTCAGCTGGAATAATGATTCCTGATGTGTATTTACTTGATATTTGCTAAGTTAAATCCTTTTAAACCGTGGGAACGCTCTATAAAGTGATCCATATTTCTAGGGCTGAAATGGAGCCAAAAGAGGATAAAAAACAATAGTTAATCGTATGTACATGTAAAATAAAGTGATTTTCAAAATTCGTACTTTCATGGAAAGGAAATGTGGAAAAAGAGATAAAATTGATACCGACTAAATGCCAGCAGCTTGAATAACGATAATTATGGGGAAACGGTGAGAAAGATGATAAAATTGGTACCAAGTAAACCACTGCAGCTAGAATAATGAAAATCGGTGTATATTTCGCTCTGATTGCGTAGACTCAAAATATATTCGTACTATTAGGGATAAAATGGGGTGAAAGAGGAAATAGGTAATAAGATTCGGGCCGGCCGAATTTAACGCCTTTTTACTTGTTTCAAGATCGATGTGAAATCAAGATTTTTTCAAAAATGTCAAAGTTCGTCGGAAGCTTTGACCTCTACTGTAGTCGCTTGGAAATCAGAACTGGAATAATCGTATTCTACGTTATCTTAGCTTTCGGAAAAATAAAAATGATGTATATTACTATTCATCTTACTCCGTTATCGCTGAAAAAGTGATAATACATTTTCCACAAAAACCGGAAAAATTGTGAAATTTTCACAAATTTTGAATTTAAAAATCTACCATTTTTTTACGCAGAAGAGATGTTTTGTCAATTTTTATCCAGTTCATCTATTAGCTTTACATAACACATCTAAACCGGTCATCAGTTACCTATTGTATAGTGTGAAAACAAGAAAAAGCGAGGGAAAAAATAATACAAATTTGAAGACGAATCATATACTTCTTGTCGCAATCAGTGTGCAAATACAAATTTGGCAACATCCAGTTTGGACCAATTAGACCTAGAGGGCCCTACCGCAGAACTTAAGCTCCTCAACACTACGAATATGCCTATATGAAATTTCATCAAAATCGGTGAAACCGTATAGGAGTGTCATAAATATATCACGTTGTTATACCCACCACCTAAGGATGGGGTATAATCACTTTATCATTCCGAAAAGGAAATTTTCCATAAGTATGTCTTATAGTCGCAGATCGGTTGGGATCGAAACTGGGCGAAATCGGCCCAAAGGGAAAAATTTTTCCCTCACAAGGACTAAAAATACCCATAAAAACTTCTAATATTTTAGAGTATTTAAGCATATTTTTCCCTTGTAACAAAAACGTGGACCATAAAGTGGTTTTTATTCGCAGGGGGTAAAATGGGGGAAAAAGGCATAAAAATGGTACATATCAAACGACAACAGCTAGAAACACGAAATTCGGTGTGTACATTGAGTAGATAAATAATATAAAAGTATATTTTCCAAATTCGTACATTTAAAGGGTAAAATGGGAATATAGGGATGAAAATGGTACGAACCAAACGGAAAAGGGAATAAAAATAGTACCAACCAAATGACCGCAGCTAGAGGCATGAAATTCTGAGTACATATTCCACTGACTGCGTAGACACAAAAAATAAAAGGTTCTTTCCAAATTCGTACTTTCGAGGGATACAATGGGTACAGAGGGATAAAAATAGTACCAACTAAACGACTACAGCTAGAATGATGAAATTCGGTGTGTACATCCTTCTAAGTGCGTAGGCACGAAAAATAAAGAGAGTCGTACTCTTAAGGCGGTAAACTAGGAAAAAGGGGATGAAAATTGTACCAACCAATTGGTGCCATTCATATTCATGGAATTCGGTGTATACATTCCTCTGACTGCATAGACCGCAAAATAAACAGATTTTTCCAAATTCACACTTTTTTACTTTTACGGTAAAAAGTGGTTGAATCATGAAGTTAGGTTATGTTGCACTATGTACGTGAGATAATGGATTTTCAAAATTTGTACTTTTGGAATTAAAATAGAATGGAAATACAACTAACTGTAGCACCCACTATCTACCAATATTTATGGCATTTAAGCTTTTTGAAAATATAAATAAAGGGTCCGACATCTAACGTTTTATTTGAGGTGTGTCGAGACAGCCATTTGAATGAAATTATTTTCCATTATTAACCGGAAGGATTGTACTTTCAAACAAAAAAAGAGAGTCGACTACTATATATAAATAAAATGCTGAAATTGTGAAAGTGAACATGTCTAAATATTAGGCGATTGTCAGACGCCATTAGAAAGAAGCATTTTCAGATACAGCCAAAGTGATAAGAAAAGTATAAATTTTAAAGATATCCCCATTCGCCCAAATGTACAAATTTCGAAAAAAACCTTTTTTCCTCCATGATTCTATCAGCGGCCATTTTGTTGGTACTATTTTTATCCCCTTTTTCCAATTTTGCCCCCTCAAGAGCACGACATCTAAAAGTACGAATTTTAGAAAAAAAAAAAACGTTTTATTTTTCGTGTCTACGCAGTCAGAGGAATGTATAATCCGAATTTCATGATTCTAGCTGCTGTCATTTAGTAGGTACTATTTTTATCCCCTTTTTCCATTTGAACCCCAAAAAGTATGAATTTTGGAAAGATCTTTTATTTTACGTGTCTACGCAATCAGAGGAATGTATATATCAAATTTCATTATTCTAGGTGCAGCCGTTTGGTTGGTACTATTTTTATCCCTCTATCCCCATTTAACCCCTTAAAGTACGAATTTAGAAAAAATTCTTTTATATCATGTATCTACTCTATTATAGGAATGTACACGCCAAATTTCGTGTTTCTATCTGTTGTCGTTTGATAGGTACTATTTTTATCCCTTTTTGTCCCATTTCGCCCCCTACAAATAAAAAGCACTCTATGGTGCCCTTTTATGCTTTAAAGGGAATGCGCATTGCAAATATCAAGTAAATACAAGCTAATATGTTCATAAAACATGCTGAAATACTCTAAATATTAGGGGTATTTTCAGTCCTTGTGAGGGAAAAATTTTTCCCTCTGGGCCGATTTCGTCCACTTTCAATCCCAACCGATCTACAACCATAAGACACATTTAGGAAAAATTTGAACCTCCTAGCTCATTTCGTTCGGCCGCTATCGCAAGATATAAGACACATTTAGGAATCGTGCTTTCAACAGACAGACAGACGGACATGGCTATATCGTCTTAGAATTTTACCACGACCCAGAATATATATACTTTATGGGGTCTCCGATGAATATTTCAAGGTGGCGGACCCTTTATAAGAATATTTATTTTTTGAATTGACTTGAAGTATTATTTCGATAAGTAAATGTATTGGTAGCCTTGCCTTATAAGCGTGTTTTTAAATAATAAAAATATTATATTTATTTATAAAATAATTTTTTCAATATTAGTATTTGTTTTGGTTTAACTATATTGGAAAATATATTTTCCTGTAATATTACTGCACTTCTACGAAAATCGATATATAAAGTTCGGCTCGGCCGAACTTAACTCCTTTTTTACTTGTTTTTGAGTTCATTTGTCCATTGATGACTATGACAATTTTTTCGCTGACTACACATTTTACGTTGTATTAATGAAGCTCTACGCTGACTCAAAACAATGACATGTTTCATTGATGCAACTTTATATATCATTTAATGGTTAAGCCGATAGCCTTAATTGCTAGTCGCTTTTATATATAGATTATTATAATTTAAATTGTAATAAATAAAATGAAATAAAATAAGAAGTAAATCATTGGTGGTATGAAGCAATTCGTCTCAGTGTAATGAGAAGTTCTTTAATATTTCTTAATTGTAGAGAAACTTTCGTCGGATCAACCAAAATCTTATGTTGTCACACTTTTAATGGCAAATTTTCTTTATTATTATTAACTTCCCTTGCACTTTATTTAATAGTAACCCTCTCTCTCTTATTTTTCATTTGCAGACAAAATGGACACGGATCCCACCATGGCCAATTTCAAAGTGTTGTATGTCTTAGCGCAATTGTGCGGCCTAACATTGATCGTGTTGATGGGCAGCTGGATTGGTGTACATTTGGGCGGTCTGGGTGGCACCGACAATCCCTCGTTGGAGTTCAATTGGCATCCGTTGCTAATGACAATTGGCCTGATTTTCTTGTACGGCAATGGTAAGTAAACAAATGAATGTGAGATCACGAATGCACAGCGAGTACAACCATCCCATGCTACCATGCCATCATGATCTTGCAGCCATTCAACAATTCATTCATTATTCGTTGATCAAAAGATAAAGATCAAGACTACAGACATTGGATCTTTGTTGATTTGGATCTGCTGCACTTGTCGTTCGATGTTATTTGTGTAGTGTGTGGTGTGGTCTAGTGTGGTGTGGATGTGGATGATGATGATGACAGTCAGTGCCTGGGTAGGTTTGTTTGAATTGGGCTCGTGATATCACGGCGACGATGTCGATGATGATGTTGATTTCTACGTATATTCGCATATCAAGGAAGGTGTGTGTGGCTGTGTTATTTCGTAGGTGACGTGAAGGTGCAGCCAGCCAGCCCAGCCAGCAGCAGTTTATTTGCAAAAATTGTGCAATTTCTAGTGCCGTCTTCTGCGATTTGTGCTTTGTTTCCAGCTGACTGACTGAGTGACTGGCTGACTGATATGATTAGTATGCGGACGGTGTGTCATTTAATTATTGGTTTTGTGAGGTACTCAAAACAAAATACTTTTTTTGTTTTTGTTTACGTTTTCTTTGTTATTTATTAAATGAATTTGTTAACTCACATTTCGATGGTGTCCTATTGATTTGATATTGGATTTTGCAATTGTGTCTAGTTGAGCATGAGTATGAGAGAAAGAGAGAGACAGATAAACAAAAGACAGCTTCTTAATACATTTCGACACATGCCTTTTATGCCGCACCGCACAATATTCAAATTGAAATTGAAATTAAAAGTTTTTGACAATCCAACGACTTTGAATGGAATGCTGGTGGTATGTGACTGATCTTTAAGGAATTTGTATGGAATTCAAGTGCTTTTGTTGCTTCACTGGACAATCTGAATGTTTCTTGTATAGCATTGGATTATGTTCCGCAATCGAATAGAGAATCACACTAAGGGAGTTGGTTTAAAATTCATGAGACAATCCATAGATCCATATTAGTAAAGTGTATAATGTGGTAACTACAAAATACATACAACAAATAAGGTTTTTGTTTTCTACGCATGCTCTTCGTTGTTCTAAAGGGGTACAAAGAGGATGATACAGTAGCACACTTTTAATTTTTAACAGTGATCCACTGAATTGTTAATATCAAGCTGTGTATATATATACATACATATATTAGAGCGACTCACGGATAAAAATTGAAATGAAGATTGATATTAGAGTGATTAAATACGAGACCGAAATCGTTATTTTAGGAAAACCGGGAAACCCGGGTTATTTATGCCGGTTTCAACCGATTTTTCATAGTGCAAAAAGCCTGCTTTTTGGTGCGAATTTGATTAAATATGCCACTTTATCACAAGTCTCGCAGAACGTCTTTTATTAGGGACAGCAAATTAACTAAAACACTTTACGAGCACAGCAAAACTGTGAGCCTAAAATGGCAAAGTTCGTTCTAGGTTTCACATGTGGATGGCGACCATATATGTATTAGGATGGGTCAGGAAAATAATTAGCAGCGGTCACACCCCAGAAATGAAGATTGGATTGTTTAATGATGATCTGCAAAATATTTCGTCACCGGGTCAACCCGGTAACACTCCTGAAAACACTTCTAAAAATCAGACCCTTGGAAGCACTTTAAATAAAAATTTTTATTCTTGTCTTAGAATAAATCATTGGTAGAATTAAGCTAAAAACTCATATTTCTTGGAAACTTTTTGTAAGATTGGAATGAAAAAAAATAAGAGGATGCCTAAATGATGAATAACGGACGAAAAATTGACGTCACTGACTCCATTTTTATACACTCCACGAGAGTATTATGTATGTCTTTGTGCATTTGTTTGTAACACCCAAAAGGAAGGGAGATAGACCCATTGTTAATTATACCGATCGGCTTAGAATCACTTTCTGAGTTCAGATTTAGATATAGCCCCCATACGAATTTCACTCCCGATTTGACCCTTTTCACTCTAGATACCACATATTTCAACAGATTTTCTTCGAAATTGGCAAAACATCTTAAGTGCATCTAGCATGAATGTGCACAGTTGTGCCAAAAATGGGCGGTATTGGAAAAGTGGGCGTGGCACCTACCATACGATGTTAAAACATATTATTGAATATTGTCAGTTCTATGACACATAGAGTGCTGCAATTTTGTGTCAGTGCATCTAGCGTCAATGTGCATAGTTGTGCCAAAAAGGGTCGGTATTGGAAAAGTGGGCGTGGCACCTCCCATACGATGTTAAAACCTATTATTGAATATTGCCAGTTCTATGACACTTATAGTGCTGAAATTTTGTGTAAGTGCATCTAGCATGAATGTGCGTAGTTGTGCCAAAAATGGGCGGTAATGGAAAAGTGGGCATGGCACCTCCCATACGAATTTAATACCCATTTTCGAATATATTCCGTTCTATGACAGATGTAATACTGAAATTTTGTCTGAGTGCATCCAGAATCAATATTCGTAGTTGTGCCAAAAATGGGCGGTAATGGAAGAGTGGGCGTGCGAAGTTTAAAGCTATTATTGAATATTGTCAGTTCTATGACACCTAGAGTGCTGTGATTTTGTGTAAGTGCACCTAGCATCAATCTGCGTAGCTGTGCCAAATATGGACGGTAATAGAAATGTGGGCGTGGCACTTCCCATACGAAGTTAAAACCTATTATAGAATATTGCCAGTTCTATGACACCTAGTGTGCTGAAATTTTGTGTAAGTGCATTGTGTATAGCTGTGCAAAAAAGGGGGCGGTATTGGAAAAGTGGGCGTGGCACCTCCAATACGAAGTTAAACCCATTTTCGAATATATTCAGTTCTATGACAGATACAATACTGAAATTTTGTGTGAGTGCATCGAGCATCAATGTTTGTAACTGTGCCAAAAATGGGCGGTATTGGAAAAGTGGTCGTGGTACCTCCCATACGAAGTTAAAACCTATTATCGAATATATTCAGTTATATGACAGCTACAATACTTAACTTTTGTGTGAGTGCATCTAGCATAAACCTGCGTAGTTGTGCCAAAAAAGGGCGGTATTGGGAAAGTGGGCGTGGCACCTCACATACGAAGTTAAAACATATTGTCGAATATGGTCTATGACACCTAGAGTGCTGAAATTTTGTGTTAGTTGATGTAGTGTAAATAGTTGTGCAAAGATGGGCGGAAACTGGACGTGACCTTCCCATATAAAATTAAAACCGGATTTAGAGTATATTCGAAACCGAGATGGGCGGAAAGTGGCCGTTCCCATAAGAAATTAAAACCTTTTTTGAGTATATTCGACACCGACATTCCTATATTGTTGTGTGAGTTCATTTAGTTGTCAATATACAAATGGGTGTGATTTGAAAGATGGGACATTTTTAATTTGAATTTTGTAAAATTACACGTTTTCTGTGGATTTTCTTAGCACATTAGTAAAGAAAGGCTACAAAAAGAGAAATATTCATTCGTCAACAGCCGCCTTAAGTCAAGAAAGCGGAAATTATATTAATTTTTTAGTTTTAGAGTTGTTTGATAAGTGAACAATTTGATTGAATTTCTATGTGTTTTGAATGTAATGTAATTTCTTCTTACGAATGAAGTTTTTTGTTTAGGTAATGGAAAGGGGAGAATCACACTTAACAAAAAATCAATTTGATTTTTGACATTTCTTCCATTATTCGCCGTAAACTAACATTCTCCAGGGAACATATTCATTTTCTTGGTATCAGGGCATATTACTGATCAATATGAAAGCAGATTTTAATTTTACCGTTGGTTTTTTTTTGCCGGGCGGGGGTTCAGCTAGTGCTATATACATTTTCAATTTCTTCATCGAATTTTGATAAAAAAAGACCACTGGGATCGTATTTACATCAGCTTTTCATCGGTTTTATATTTTGTGGAAAAGTGTTTATTCCTTTACAAAAATTTAATGTTGGTTTTTAAAAAGAAATTTAAAATTTTATTCGTATTGAAAATATAAACAAACTGTGCAGATTAGTCAGAGCTGAATAATGGTTCTTGTGTTTATTTGCTTTTTGTCCAAATAAGATAAAAATAATTTTAAAAATCTATATTTGTCATTTTACAAAAACTAAGCGAGTCATGCCTTTTTCATAACATTTTTTTCTTTTTTTGATAATCGTATTCAGAATTTAGGTTATAATGATAATTTGATAATGTTTTTATTTTTTTTTGCGTACGAAATATGGAGGGCCATGCTCCTTTTAATACCTCACAGACAATGTTATGACAATTTGTAAATTTAAAGCTTTTAAAATTCTACGCGGGTGATCGAAATACTCCTTATACACGCCTGGAATATTGGTGGTATTGTCTCGCCCCTTCTGGTACCTCCTACATAAATTGACATACATACACTTTTGATAAAATAAAAATAACATAACATCCCTACGGATAGTCGAAATCAGTTACTATTTTAATATTTTATAGTCACCAAAAAAATGTTTAATGACGATCTGCAAAATATTCCGTTGCTGGGTCAGGTCGTCTGTGAGCTAAACGCTCCTGAAAAAACCTCTAAAAATACAGATGTCACTTTAAGAAACCACAAAAAATACTTCGACCATTCGATTTGATAGAAATTTTGGATAAGAAATGCAACAAAAAACATGATTTTGTGGTGTTTTTTCAGGAGCGATCAACAGACGGCTTGATCTAAGAACGAAATATTTTGTAAATCATCATTAAACAGTCCAAACTATATTACCGTGGGTTGACTGGAAATTACATTTTATTTGTATGGGCCGGACCCATCCCAATATATATATATATAAGTCGGTTCAACCAACTGAAACTTAATTTTCTTTTTATATTTAAAAAATATTATCGATTATTTGAAAGTCCATTGTGTGTGTAATATATTTCCATCCCCAAACGCTTTTCGAACTTTTTTCCCCTGTATATGGAAAATCTACCAACATTTTTATACCGTCATCCTACAATGAAGGAGGGTATATATCAGTTGGGACACACAAGAATTGTATATGAGCAAAATTGACCCATCCCACACAAATGTTCAAAATCTTTGGTTAAAATGAAACCAACATATCCATATGGATTATATTTGTAAATTTTATAAGGTTTTTCCAATCACTATAAGGCTAGCTCTCACACAAATCACCCTAATAAAATTAAAGTAACTTCTACGCGGATTATTTGAATATTCTGTGATATTTGATATTAGACAATATTTCATTAATCGTTGTACTCACATGCCTTCAGTTGGTCTTAATGATTTTGTCTTCTGGGGTGTGTCTAAAGACGACTACGCAGTGTAGAAGTTTCCTGGCCTAATGGCCTTCGGCAAGGCTCAAAGATGTTCTCCTCTCGGGTATGTCCAAAGCCGGCTTCGCGGAGTAAAGATTTAATGCGTTAATGAAATTAAAAGTTCAATCATGTAGGGTATATTCAAATAGGGCTAATCAGATTAAAATTTTGATGCGTTGCTGGCCTTTGGGCTGACTTGCAGATGCTTTCCCTGGAGTATGCCAGGGCTACGGATAAAAACCACCGGACGTAACCCTAAACTAATTTTTGGCTTATAGCCGATTGCAATTGCGAACATAACCACCACCAATGGGGGTTATGTCCGCGATGGTATCAGGACATATGCCACACCGCTATTGGATAACGAAATTTGGATAAATGATTTGGGTTGAAAACACTGCAATCTCAGATTTGTGAATTGATATTGTATAAGTGTACGTAGATTTCCAACATTATTTGGAATCATCTCGAATCTCCAGCAATAAATTTAGTGTTTCACTGTGTAATTTATTTTCTACATTCCGAAAAATAGTTGTAATAGGAAATTAGTAAAGTCAACTGTACTAACAACTATATTAACAATGTTTTCACGTCCTACTTGCCATTTGTTCAATATTAATATTTATTTAGCACTTTCTCTGGCAAATCTCACACTCACGGTTATTGAACTCTCGTGTCTCGCGTTTTTCCACATCATTCCATTTATGAACGTGCATATTTAGATTTTATGCATTGGCGACGATAACCACAGCCACACAACTAACACAGCATTCCATCACAATTCATCACATGGCAGGGTAGGCATTAAATAACACAAAAGAAAACTACAAACAGAAATATTAAACATATTTTAATAAAATTCGTATTCATATTTCATTCATATTCATATTTTACAGCAATTTTGGTTTATCGAGGTTTCCGTACGATGCGCAAGAAGACTTTGAAAATAACGCATGCCTCCATCCATATGGGCGCCTTCATACTCACCGTCATTGCATTGAAGACCGTATTCGATTCGCATAATCTGGCCAAGAGTCCCATACCCAATATGTATTCGTTGCACTCTTGGTTGGGTCTGTCGGCCGTGATACTCTTCTGTCTGCAGTATGTGGTCGGTTTTGCGGCGTATTTGGTGCCCGGTGCTAAGGAATCGTTCAGGGCTGCTTTGATGCCGCTACACATTTACTTTGGATTGTTCGGTTTTGTGTTGGCCATCGCATCGGCTTGCATGGGCATTACGGAGAAGGCCATATTCATGTAAGTATAGAGTGAGGTGCACCTTACTGAGATTTTGTCCGACATGAAATAGTTCAAAGTTTTCACACGAAGAAAATTTCAAAATCTCAATTACAAATATAACATCTCAATTTCAAATGGAATTTGTCAACTTCAAATAGAATTTTACCAATTCCACAGCAGGGTGTGGGTATAGTAAGTTTGTCATTCTCTTTGTAACACACATTGAAAATTCGTCAAAAAGTAGTAGATGGTCTAAGAAGAAGAAGCAGTTATTCAAAAAATTCTCGAATCAATTGTAGTTCAAAACATAAGTTCAGATGAAAGTGGTGCCGGTAACGACGATGTAATAAAGGGTGCTTTTTTAAAAGTTTTTCAAAAAAAAAACACATAAAATTCAGAAAAATGCATGAAATCTTTATTTGATTTAATGTCCAACAATGTAAATTTGGTGCGAAATTTAGTCACAATAGCCCGAATAGCCGCTTCAGTGGGTCGATTAAACTGACCATAAAATGGAAGCGCGCGATGACCTTTCTTAACAGAGCACGCATTTTGATAATAAAATTCAATAATTTGCAAGCGTTGTTCGTTTGTAAGACGATTCATGGTTAAATTATAGACCAATCGGAAGATGTTTGACAGTGA
This sequence comes from Polietes domitor, assembly GCA_947397865.1. Lineage (NCBI taxonomy): Eukaryota > Metazoa > Arthropoda > Insecta > Diptera > Muscidae > Polietes > Polietes domitor. The sequence goes on along the minus strand of OX377621.1, from coordinate 80,238,352 downwards.
AACAAAACACGAAACGTGCGTCAGCTGTTTAAACCAGTGTTGCCGATATAAGAGGAATATATCGGGAGCGCATACAAAAAAGTTAGTTTTTTTTCAAAAGTTCTGCATACATTTAAGTATTAATGAACTTATAAAAAATCACTTGAAATTGTTTGGAAAATTCTTGAGTATTAATCTAAGAAGCAATTCTCGTTAGTTTGCAGAGATTTATTTCTTAAATACTTCAAGTATTTTTCTAAACAACCACGGCGAAGGCGCCTATCTTGCCTGTGCAGCAATCATGGAGTAATAGCTCAACTCTTTATGGCAGAAGTAACAAGAATCTTTAGAGAAATATTTCATGTTGTCATTTTGTTTATTAGTTTTCATACTCTGAAGCAAAACCATTTGTTTGTTCTTTTTAGTTAAATTGAACTTATGTAAAGTTCACTTTTTTCCTTGCATCAATAACAACTTTCCTCAGTTTAAGTAAACATTTACTTGTATTAAAGAAAAAATAAGCAAGATTGTCCTCAGTAGAAGTAAATATTTACTTGATTTTAATAAAAATTTATTTTGACCTCAGTTTTAGTAAATATTTACTCGATTTGAGTACAAAGTTACTTAGTTTGAGGAACATTTCAGCAAAATTTTACTTACACTTAAAAATTTACTTGATTTGAGGAAAAACTTTCTTGAATTTTCCTCAGTTTGGGTAAATATTTAATTGGTTTGGGGAAAATTAAACTTGAATCAAGTTCAAAGCATGTACTACTTTCAAGGAAAAGTTTGAACTTGATATGAGGAAATATTGCTTTAGCGCTATACGAAGGTCAATTTTCCTCAATTTTAATTCATTTAATATTATAACATTATATGGTTCACTTTTTTCTGAACGTGGGAGCATATTTTATAAAAATTTTACTTTTGTATAGGAGTCCCTTTAAGTATAATAGGAAGTCTATTAACAGTTCCCCTTAAAGTGTGGTGGCAGAAGGTAGGTATTTTTAGGAAAAATGTTGGGGATTTGGGGCTGTCTTTCGTAAACAATAATAAAAAATGTATGTCCCTCATAGGGTTGAAGATGGTAAATAGAAATGTTCTGAGAAAATATTGGGGGTTAGTCATACATTTGAGGTGCTTCCTTGGGGCAGTTAGAGCGATGAGAGAAAATTTTATAAAAAATGGTTTTTGTATTAAAGAGTGGTGATAGAAAGCAAGTGTGGGCCTTGCTCTCAAAAAAGAAATTATAAAAAATTCGTATGGGGACCACCATAAGGGTTGAAGGTAGGTATGTTCAAAGAAAATGCGGGAGTTGGAAAAAATATTAGGGTCGATTATACATTTGACTACACTATCGTCCTCCTTGGGTCAATAAGAGCGAGGCGACTCCGAAGTAGTTTTTGCGGTTTTGTGTATTTTTTGTCACCTTAGAACCCCATTGGCTCATGCATTTTGTCGATCCTGACAAACTAGAGGGTTCTAGCGTATCCAAATCGAATTCCTAAATATTCCATACACCATCCCTAATGTACCCACCGAATTTCATGAATCTAACAATTCAATGGGGTAACATTTATGTTTCGCGTCTACGTACTAAAAGGAATGTACCACCGAATTTCACGATTCTGGCTTCTATACCTTGGGAGGTATCAGGGATTATTTTTTCCTTTGGAGAAATTAATTTATGTTGGTTAGAGGAAGGTACACAAGGAATTTCACGATTCCAGCTGCAATAATGTTGTTGGTTCCATTTTTATCCCCATTTTGTCCTCCTCCTCCTCCTCCTTTAAAGTACAAACTTCCAAAAAATATATATGTTGTCGTATTCGACAAAGGAAATTTTATGTTTCAGGCTACTGCCATTTAGTCCGGACAATGGTTTCATATTTATCCCCATTTTACCCTCTAAAAATTAGAAAACCCCTTTCTTAGTCCGAGTTTCCGGCATATTTGTCAACTACACCCCCATGAACCTGACATCTGCCGTTTGGTCTGGGCGCTGATCAATGAGTCAATTAGTTCTGTAGATAGATAGATAATACAATAACGAAATTTAAATTGTTTCTTTGTGAGAACTAAGAAGAACAAAAATATGATTAGGCGACGTTATCTATTTGCTTTGTTTTACGTAAATGATATTATGTTGTCTGCAAAGAACAGAAATTAACAACCTAAATAAGAAATTCTCACGTATGTATGTTCGAAATGTCCGATTGTGGTAAGTTGAAGTACTCTTATAGAATGAAAATCGAAAATGATAAAGCTAATGAAAAAATTGTACTCAAGTACATATTAAATTGTCCAAGTCTTCTTCTCAATATGCTGAAAAAAAAAACAAAAAATTAAAGAAATTTTTAAACAATTTAATTTAATTTCTTTAGCTCATAGATAATGCCGGGTGTATTTCTATTGCGAAGAATGCAAAATTCAAGAGAAGCAAACATATTAGAGATATTAAGGGAAAATACTAGAGCATATATATGCTAAAAATCAAGTGGCATATCAGCCACGAAATCTTTAGATAAGTCCAAATATGTTGCAATTGAATTATATATATTATGGGGTGTTGTTGGTAAATACTTTGTTGAAATATTTTTGTTTTATCGAATTGCCTTTTGTGTTTTCTATATATTGGATATTGACAAATTTATGAAATTTTCAATTTCAGTCAATGAAAAACCATTATAAGGGCTGTATCCCATCGCTATTATTGAAATATTTTTTTTATTAAAAACTATTCTTTGTTCTTCTGAGCAAATTCTCAACAATAATAATAATTCATCCTGAGCAAAATAATCCTATTTGATATGCTGATCACTAGACGTCGAATTTTTGCATATCGAGGACTTATATTCAAAAGTGGCTACGAACCAAGGCGTATTTATTTTTGGAATATAATTTCTTACTTCATGGGGAATATTTTTGTCAGATAAGTTTCAGAATCCTGAATGGAGAATGTTAAAATATAAGCAATTGCAACCGCGATTTTTGGATTTTTTCAAAAATTCCAGCGATTTTCGGATTTCAGACGGATCCGTTGGCTAGGTCGTGAGGAAATCATAAAACAAAAATGTCATGTGTGAAAATCATTTTAGCATATTTCCTGTGAAAATTAAAAATTTCCAAAAATATCGTATCGTAATATCCACTTTTTGTAAATGAATCGGTGTATACATCCCAGACAATGCGTTTTATATACAAATTTGCCAACATTTCATTGAAAACGTTAACATATTTCAACATTCATAGTGCTTAATTTATAAACAAGCAAAAGTGACTATGAACCATAAAACCGCGAAATATAGACAATAAATACAAACAATAAGATTTTTGTAAGATATTTCTAGGGTTTGGGGCCCGGGAATTCCCGAATCGTTTTTCCCGGGAATTCCCGAAAAAATTTGGACGGGAATTCGCGGAAAAAAATTTAAAATTTCCCGGGAATGCGGGAAATATTACAAAATATAAAAAAATTGATTATTTTGAACACTAATTTAGTTATACTATATGAAAGGAAATTTTCGAAAACCTGATATGGAATACACACTTTTTGTGAAGATATTTGCAAGATTTGTATCGTGAAACAAAAACATCATACTGACAATACTATGGCTGACATTAAATTTCCTAAAAGGTGAAAATCTTCTCAAAGAAGAATTTACTTTACATGTGAAACCAGTAAGAAATGGTCGAAAAATAGGGATAAAATAAAAACATGTTCACTTGGAAACTTTCAAGAGAAATCTAATAATCTGAATAGAAATATTTAAATGACCAATTGTGAGAACTAAGGACTGCACTATATCAATATTTTTATTTTTTTATGAATTTATTTAATTAATATTAACATTTTTTAATGTATCTAATGTGTCTACAGTTTAGAATACTTTTCCTCTTTTTCTGTAAAATATTTTCCTTTCTAGGCGAATGAATTTTCTAAATTAAACACGTCATAACATTCTCAGTCATAGAATTTTTTGTTTCCTTAAACAGTTTTTTAATTTTGAGTCTAGTGGTCAGTCCGTGGTGCTCGTGATTTAAATGTCCAATATTATGACTCCTCCAATCCTAAAAATACAGGAGAGTAAAATATTAAAATGGAAAATAATTTCTTAAATATTTGAACCAAAACGTTCGATTTTAATTTGTAATATTTCAGTATTTAGGGTTAACCCTAATGTTATTTTCAATTATTAATTTTCATTTCAATTATTTTCGTAATAACTACTACTCAATCGTAATAACTACTACAATAATAAAAAATATTTATTTTAAATATTTTAAGACGCTCCTTAAGTTTTATCACGGAGTTTCTGGTACTTATTCGTATTGCTGTGAAATTACAATTACATACTACAATTTCTTTAATGCGTTGTCCGAAAATATGTCGGTTTTATTACAGGCCATTCCTGAGCTTAACAGTTTATTGTACCGATCGACTTGGAATCACTTTTTGAGTCGATTTAGCAATGTCCGTCCATCTGTCCATCTATTCTTGTAATCAAAGTACAGGGCGCAATTGTTGTTAGAACTAAATGAAACTTTGCACAACGAAGTTATCCTATAAAAAAGGACGAACGCTATTTAATTTGAAGCAAATCGCTTCATATTTACACATAGGTTACATACAAACTTTACTCCCGATATTACTCTTTCCGTTCTAGAAACCACATATTTCACCAAATTTTCTTCCAATTTGGCAAAACAACTTATATTTCGACTAAAAACAGCTCTGGTAAAAATGGGCCAGATCGGCTCAGATATATATATAGCTCTAATACAAATTTCGTATCTGAATTGATTATTTCCGCTCTAGAAATAGCACATTTGAGCAGATTATCTTCAAATTTGGCAAACCAGCTCATAATTTAACTAAAAACATCTATGGCGAAAATGCGCCACTTCGGTTCAGATTTTTATATAGCTCCATTACAAAAGCTATAGGAAATTTTTTCAAAAAAAAAAAAAAACACATAAAATTCAGTAAATGCATGAAATCTTTATTTGAATCGATAGTACGGTCCATATAATTTAATGTTTGAAGATTATTTCATGCAAATTTTGACCTTAACTGCGCCTCAAATGGTCCATACGCTTAGTCCAATTTTGGTATTTCCACGTTTTTGAGTAACAGAGGCCTAATTGCTGCGAACGACGATGAATCGATAATTGATGGTCATCATTAACACTGGCCGATACAGCTGCGATATTTTCTTCAGTTCGCACTCTACGTAAGCGTGTTGGTGGTTTAATGTCCAACAATGTTAATTTGGTGCGAAATTTAGTCACAATAGCCCGAATAGCCGCTTCAGTGGGTCGATTAAACTGACCATAAAATGGAAGCGCGCGATGAACTTTCTTAACAGAGCACGCATTTTGATAATAAAATTCAATAATTTGCAAGTGTTGTTCGTTTGTAAGACGATTCATGGTTAAATTATAGACCAAACTGAAGATGTTTGCCAGGGAAACAAAACACGAAACGTGCGTCAGCTGTTTAAACCAGTGTTGCCAAAAATATAATAGCTAAAAAATCACCCTTTATATATAGCTTCTGTACAAATTTCGCCAACGAATTGATTATTTCCGCTCTAGAAACAACGTTTTTTAAAAGATTTTCTTCTAAATCGGCACATCAGCTAATATTTGAAATAGAAACATCCATGGCGAAAGTGGGTCACATCGGTTCAGATTTTTTATATAACTCCCATATAAATGACTTCCTCGATTTAATTCTTTCCTGTCTAGAGACCACATATTTAACAGATTTCCATCGAATTTGGGAAAACGTCATATATATCAACTAGAAAACCTATGCTAAAAATGGGTCAGATCGGTTCAGATTTATATATAGCTCCCATTCAAAGTTTGCGTTCAAGTTTTCTTACAAATACAGATAGTAACGAAAGTGTAACGAAATTTGTATACCCTACACCACAGGGTATAATGACTAGGTGTAGGGTATCATATAGTCGGTCACGCCCGACTTTAACCTTCCGTACTTGTTCTTTTTTTTATAAAATTTATTCCCACGAGAGAGGAGAGAGTGGAGTCAAACGTATGACCGACCCCCAATATTTTGTCAACCCCCGCATTTTCTCTGAACATACTTACCTTCTATATTTATTTTATAATTTATTATATTTTATAATATTTGTTATGACAGTTAGGACCAAAACTGCCCGGTGTCGCCCCTAGCTGTAAGCTGTAAGTCCGACCTCCATTAATTTCCCCTCCTCAACATTTTCCCCAAACATACCTACCCCCAATCACAACTTCTTAAGGGGAAAAGTTTATAGACTTCCCGTAATGCTCAATGGGGCTCCCATACAAAAGCAAAATTTGTATAAAATTTGCTCCCACCACAGCAAATGCGCCAAGGAGGCCCCTAGTGGAGACAAATTTATGACCAGATCCCAATATGTTTTCAGCCCCAGTATTTTCTCAGAAAACACCTATGATAAAAGTGAAATAATTTGGGAAACGCATAAAATAAACCAAACTTTCAATACAATTTAATTTAAATTATACAAGATAGATGTGAACGCGTATTTTTGCAGATCATAATTATAAATTCCGTAGAGGTATATCATACATAGTCAGATGATTTGAGTATGACATATTTTCTTAATATTTGGCAAAGCTGTAAAAATGTGAAATTTTGCAAATTTTAAAATCGCTAGGAATAATTTTATATTCCAAAAGAGTTAAAAAAAGTGGCTATACCTAATATACATACATACTTTACGGGCATCAGGTCTATATTTCAAGATCTTACAAACGTAATGACAATGGTGGAGGATATAAAAAAACGTCATCTTAATAAAAAAGGGCGTAATGTTTTTACATAATCCTATGTATTCTAGCGTTTTCTATCCGAATACATAAAAAACGATTTTTCGAAAAATTGTCAGTTACGCCCTTTTAAAGTGATGAAGTTCTCTATTTTTAGTAATCAAACAGAATTCAAAATGTAAAGGTGGTACGGTTGTTCCGCCCCTATGCAAAACTAGCGTAAATATAATGACATGCCCTTATAAGAGGGCGTGGAATATTATAATGACATTGCCACTTATACTTAATGTCGAATATTTACTTTAAATTGAAAATCTTTAGACTTTCAAAAAAAATTATTAATGATTTCTTTTCTAAACTTATATTTTCAGGGGTAACTATTCGGCTTTGCCCAGCTCCGCTGTTACGGGCAACCTTTGCGGTGTCCTATTTGTGGTCTTTGGCGGTTTGGTGGTGTATTTGGCGACCAATTCTGCCTTCAAGCGGAAACCTCTCCCCGAGGACACGGTGCTCTTGACTGGTGCTTCAGAATAAACTCTTTATTTCTTTAGGATTTTTATATATATATTTTTTTTAATCTTCTCTAGTTTTATGAAATGCTGTCACAAGATTTAAGCTCAAATTTTTGTTAACTTTGTGATTTTTGAAAAAAGTTGTAAATGTGTTGTTTTTGTAAAGTCTATTCTGTTACTTTCAAATGAAAGCTCTATTTTTTCGTCTTTTTATATAGAAAAAAACTTTAGTTATACATCGAATTGTTGAAAATACCTATGTAATATGTATATTTTGTATTTAAGACATTAAAGATGAATTAAATTATTAAGAGAAGTAACATTTAAAAGCTCGACCTTAAGGTTTGTGGAAAAATTGTGCTAAAGGTCTGATAGTTTCAAATAACAAGGAACTATCATATCGAATGTCTAAATTCCACAACAAAGCTTTAAATTGGAGATTTCCCCTTAATATTAAGGAGAAAATCGAAAACTACGAAGCTGCAAAAATTAAAGCCCTTTGGCACGATTACGATATGAAATATGAAAGGTTCATTAAAAACTTCTGGCGGATTAACTTGAAGGCAACTACTCTAAACGATCACAGCCAAATCGTTAATGTTGAAGAGTTTTTATCTTCAAGTCTCATCCCACTTGACAAGAGCTTTCCAAAAAAATGTCTCTCTATAATTTAATTTTTCTGATTACAACTACAAAACTTAAACACCATCCACCAGTTATGTAGGTATTATTCCCTGTCGGCTCTAGCGAACGGTGCACAAAAACTTGTGGTGCTACAACACAAAGAAAAACCCTTAATGTTCTTTTATTTTTTATTTTATACACATTTTTTAAATTCATATACATGTATAAAGAAAGTATTTTACAACTACCACTACTTGTTGATGTGAAGAAAGAAAAAAACAATGTTTTATTAATATCATACATTTATCGAAAAATATTCGTATTTACACAAATATTAACAATATATCTAAATTGTCATTCGAAATGTTCCCCCGCCTCACCCTTGAGAAGAGAAGAAAAGCCCCCAAAAAATAATTACGAAAGTCTCGATTTACATTTAACCAAATCAAAGAAATATGTCTATGTATTTTATGCTAATCTAAATACAATTATTAAATAAATATTATTAAATTATATTTATCTATACAAAGAAAACAAACAATGGATTTTCATATATATATCAAGTATTTAGAAATAACAAGAGTTGTACTTTGTGTAGCTCTTGTAGGACTTTTACGTTCCACTCGCAGAGAAGATACGATATGAATGATTAAATCATATTTAACTATAATTATGTTATGATTAGCCACAATCATAATTTCAACCGTAAGGTTGACTCCCAAGGATTTTTGTATGAATCCTATAAAATGGACCCATAGGTGCTCCATTTGAAATAACGTGTTCTGCCAATCAAATTAAAATTTGTAAAGATATGTGGCTTCTAGAGCGAAAAAAGTCAAATTGGGAAGTGATCCCATTTGCCAAATTTGAGAAAGATCTAAGTCGGATTTTGTCTTAACCTCAGTGAACATTTTCATTAAAAAATATTTTTTTGTGGGATTTCACAGTGACTACTGAAAACTTTTTCGTATTTGGTGGCAAAATTTTATAAAAGATAAATAGCTGCAGTCAATACCTTTCGAATGATGCCTAAATGATGTACATCGGAAGGAAATTGACGCCGCAGGGCTCTTTTTTTCTAAAAAGAGTTTGAACATTTTGGTGCTGAAAAAACATCTTCTGCATTAAATTATTTCACAAAAATGGACTCAGTGGCGTCCGATATTCATCATTTAGGCATCATTCGAAAGGTATTGATTCCTCCTATTTATTTTTCATTACACCTCTTACAAAATGAGAAATAGGTGTTTTTAGCTGCCACCTTGAAAAGCAAAAATTCAATATAAACGGCCAATAATTCGACAATTGAGTTGTTCTAAGACACGAATAAAAATATTTATTGAAAGTGCTTCCAAGGGTTTATTAATTCAGAAAAAAATTGGGCAAAACTGCAACATAAAAAATTACACGAAAAAACATTATTTTTAGAGGTGTTTTCAGGAGCTTTTCAGGTGTTTGACCCAGAAATATTTTGTAGATCATCATTAAACAATCAAATCTTCATTTGTGGGTGGTGACCGCTGCAATTTATTTTCATGACCCATCCTAATGTATATAGGTCATATTCAACATATGGCGCCAAAACTATGTTTGTCCCAAATATAGTTTGTTTGTAATGAATATTGTAAAAAATATCTTTTTTTGAACAAATGTTTGACTTTGGACTAACACAACTTTTTTCCTTCAAAAGATTTTAACGAAATGTATACATATTTAGAAAGGTTGAAGGGTTTCCCGCTTTTGTAGGGTAACTTTTGCCTGCACGAAATTGCACCCTTAGAAGATAGGATACATTTTTTAGTTCCAAAACGCAATTTAGTAATTTTCGTCTCATTAAATTCTGAAAAGTAGGTACGTAGATAAAAAGGTGAGTAAATTTCCTTTATCCCCATCCTAAATTTTATAACAATCTGAGTTCATTTGCCGGAAATATGCCCAAAAAACCAAAATAATACCTGATTTAGCAGACATATAGTGCAAAAAGTCAGATTTTTAGTTCCAAAACGCAATTTACTCATTTTCTTCTCTTCTTTTCTTCTTTATTTCTTTATTTTTCGAGTCTTCACGGCAACTTTTATCTCTATTTAGCTTTCGGAATTTCGTAAAATCACATACGAGTTCTCGGAAGCTAGTCTTGACGTTTATTAAGCAATTATACGAGCTATGTGTTTTTTATAATCATCTTTATTATAAAGAAATGCAATAATATAAACGTACAGAGTCTTCAAATCACAATAAAATAGTGTCCTTTAGCATTAGAACTGAATTCATATCTATCCATAGTTTTGGCAAATGCTTTGCGGAGCTCCTTGCAGCCTGAAAGTAAAAATAAAATTCAAAAAGTAAGGTGAAACAATAGTAGAATATATGTCAATAGAATTTTAAGAAAAGCCACCATCACTAATTCAAAAATAAGAAAATATATGAATTTCTAGTTTTTCAGAATTATTTCCTCCATTTTCTGCAAGCACTATGTGCCAAAAATGCTAAATTTGAGGGAGATGTTACTTGTCGCTCATTTGCGTATCACGTCGAAATCACTGTCATTAGTGGACGATTGGGATTTCGGGGAAAATAGCTTTTGTGAAGTGATATGACTACACTATTCAACACAAAAAAGGGTCATGTATAACATCTTCTGATGTAGTTTGGCTTTCAAAACACGAAAATTTTTATTTATTTATTTTTTTAATTTTTACTAAAATTCAAATTTTAATTTTTTAAATTTTCGGCGAAATATTTGTATTCTCATTTTGGACATATAAGTCCGATAACATCCGGTTATATGTTAAATTAAAGGTACTAATGATGTCCACAAATATTGGGAATTATACTTTCACATAGAAACAGTGGTTTAAAACAGACTTAAAAAATTTGGGAATTTTTTTTTTCGAAAAAATCAATATTTGCAGGCACGAAAAAAAATCGTACAAATATGAAAAAAAGTAGGAATAATACAAATAACTGTAAGGAGTGACTGCAGTTGTTCGAAGTTTACACCCCGCACTAATCTCTATTAAAAGTACATGATTTTAAGTTCCATATCACGATGATTTTATTTGAAGTCGCAATATTTCGTTGGTTGCAAACAACGAGCAGTTGCGATAATAGGTGATTGCGATCATCGAACTCGCACTGTATATTCTTGATTATCATAAATTTCTAAGACGATCTAGCTAGGGCCGTCCGCCCGTCTGTCCGTGTGTTGAAAGCACGCTAGCATCTAAACGAAAAGAGCTTCCAAATTTTCCATAAATGCGTCCTATAGTCGTAGATCGGTTTAGATAGCAACTGGGCGAAATCGGTCAAAAGGGAAAAATTTTCCCTCATAATGAGTTAAAATGAACTAAACTGAACTAAAACAATATTTCCTCATATCAAGTTCTTCTGCACAAGTATGAATTTACTCATTTGTAAGAATTTTTTATTAGATCCAAAGAATTTTTCTAAGTAAATTTACTACCCTATTTCTTATTAATGAACTATGTGTTTGAAAGAATGACACTTTACTCATACTTTGTAAATTTTCCTATTTTTACTAAACTGGAGTAAAATTGTTGAACACAATTTAGTTCACAATTAGTATGGATTTTGCTCAGTTTTAAGATTCCTATTTTTCTGATTGTACTTACCCACATTGATATTGCAGATTTGGATTGATTTCAATTCCGGCGGAAACTTATCGTCGTTTAGTAAATTTTGCAAGAACTTCTGATTGAAAATTTCTGAGGAATAACAATCGTAAAACTTCAGCCTGAGTTCGCTGTTTTTATGCAGGAAATCTAACCAAAAATCGAGAGCCTTGCTTAGTAGCTGCAAAGGAATTTCTAAAAAGTTCAAATTTTTGGTCAACGCCACAGGCATGATGGATAGGTGCAGATCAGGTGCCGAACTCAATATGGGGCATAATGAGGAAGTAAAATTTGACGGCATTTCAATAGCTAAATGTGTAAGTGTGGAGGATTGCAGCAAATTCAGCAAATAGGGCCAGGACATGTGTTCGAATAGAGAGAACTTTAAGACTGTTAGCCGAGACAATTCCTGAAATTCTCTAACAGACAAATACGAATGCTCCAGTTGCAGTTCTTGGAGGTTTGGAAACATTTTCGACAAAACTTGTCGTATTTCCTGAGGACGGCTTTCATTGGAGTTAAGCCAATTCAAAGTGCTCACAAGCGGAAATTGCAATTTGGAACTCATCAGAATGTCCGTTAAATCTTTGACCAGCGATGTTTCTATTGTCAGCGTTGTCAAGGAGTTCGAGTGGTAAAAATAGTCCACATCATTGCCGTCATAGTGGCCATTGATGGAGACGAATGTTTGTAGCTCGCATTCCAAAAGGATTTGTTGGAAATTGTGCCAAGTTACTCCCCAACACCAAACCAAGGACAGCAGCTGCAACGAGGGCGGCAGAGTAAGGTGGTCTACCTGAAATTTGCACTGCTTGAAGGAGAGTTCGCGCAGCTGTCGGCAGGAAACACTAATAGTTGTGACTATGACGTCATTGATCAATACACAATTGGCCAAATCTATGAAGATCTTTAAGGTTTGTAGATTTTCGAAACGGGGCAAATGTAATTTAACAAACAACATCCAGGAAGTGCGATCTGAAAACCTGCCAATATCAAGATGCTGCAGACTTTTAAATGATTCGCAAGTAGCTAAAACCCCTTCACCAAAATTTTTTTCTGGACACTCTTGCATAATCGAAGAACTCAGGGATAGTTTCGAAAGCCTCAACTTGTTCACAATTTCTAACATGGCCTGATAGTTCGTCTTAACTTTATAACGATTAAGGACGTGCAACTCTGTCAGATATGGCATTTTGGCCAATGTTTCAACTTGTACATCTCGCTCCAACACCAGTTCTGAGCTACAGCCTTGCACCATACACCGATCTAAGGTTAATGTCCTCAAACCAATACAATTTTTGGCTATCTCCTCCACATTGGCATCGGAAATTTCACAATTTAGCATATCCAGATGGGTAAGATTTTCAAATTGTTCCACTTCCTTTAGCAACTCGACGTTGGTACAACTTCTTAGATGTAGTCTTTGAACATTAAATTGATTTAAATTGAAAAACTCCAAGAATTTCGATTTTTTGATGGAATAACTCATCGTTTCATTTAAATTCAATAAATAACTTTCATTTCTTTCGGTCACTGTCAGTTCTCTGCAGTGTGAACGCCATATAAGCTGTACAATTGTTTCCCGGAACTCTTCGCAAACGTGTATTAATTTCAGATGTTCTTTGAAACTTAAAAACTGAAAGATATTTTCCAAAACAAGACTGTTGTTAAGGATTTGTGACTTTAAATCCATTCTCGCTAGGTTTAGTGGCTTAAGAGTCTCGTTGCTTACTGAATGATGGCTCTTTGAGATCATAATAGAGATATTAACGTTTTTGAATTATGAAATTTCATACAATCAACATGCCAACAAGAGTGAATGTATAAATGTAAATATATTTATGAAACCACAAACATCATCTTCATAGCACAATAGTTTAAAAATAAATTGCATGTATATATAAAACCTATATATCGCGCAATACGTTGTCATCTTATACATTTAGAGAAAGCATTTTTAGAAGTCAAGTCCGACTAAGTCACTGTTACATCACAGTAAGTATTCATATCGCTCATTACGATCAAGAACGACGCATCTTTTATTTGATATATGTTAATGGGAGCGATTTAAGATTTGTGAACCATTATATCTAACATATATATTTATTTTATAGAAAAGCCAGAGCAAACTGCTCTTTTCTATCGAAAAGCTCGTCCATAGTGATCTTTTCTACATAAAAGCTCGACCATAGTGATATTTTGTACAGAAAAGCTCGCCCATAGTGATATTTTCTATAGAAAAGCTCGTCCATTGTTATATTTTCTATGGAAAAGCTCGTAAATAGTGAACTTTTCTATAGAAAAGTTCGTCCATAGTCACCTTTTCTATAGAAAAGATCGTCCATAGTCACCTTTTCTATAGAAAATTACGTTCATAGTCACCTTTTCTGTAGAAAAGTACGTTCATAGTCACCTTTTCTATACAAAAGTTCGTCCATAACCACCTTTTCAATAGAAAAGTTAGTCCATATTTCTATAGAAAAGCTCGTCCATAGTGACCTTTTCTATAGAAAAGCTCGTCCATAGTGACATTTTCTATAGAAAAGCTCGTCCATAGTGACATTTTCTGTAGAAAAGATCATTCATAGTCACATTTTCTATGGAAAAGATCGTCCATAGTGATATTTTCTATAGAAAAGCTCGTCCATAGTCACCTTTTCTGTAGAAAAGTACGTTCATAGTCACCTTTTCTGTAGAAAAGTACGTTCATAGTCACCTTTTCTGTAGCAAAGATCATCCATAGCCACCTTTTCTATAAAGAAGTTAGTCCATATTTCTATGGAAAAGATCGTCCATAGTGATCTTTTCTATGGAAAAGATCGTCCATAGTGATCTTTTCTATAGAAAGCTCGTCCATAGTCACCTTTTCTATAGAAAAGATCGTCCATAGCCACCTTTTCTATAGAAAAGTACGTCCATAGCCACCTTTTCTATAGAAAAGTACGTCCATAGTCAACTTTTCTGTAGAAAAGTTCGTCCATAGTCACCTTTTCTATAGCAAAGTACATCCATAGTCACCTTTACTATAGAAAAGCTCGTCCATAGTGACCTTTTCTATAGAAATGCTCGTCCATAGTGACATTTTCTATAGATAAGCTCGTCCATATTGACATTTTCTATAGAAAAGCTCGTCCGTAGTGAGATTTTCTACAGAAAAGTTAGTCCATAGCGACCTTTTCTACAGAAAAGCTCGTCCATAGTGACATTTTCTATAGATAAGCTCGTCCATTGTTATCTTTTCTATAGAAAAGCTAGTCCATAGTTACCTTTTCTATAGAAAAGCTCGTCCATAGTGACCTTTTCTATAGAAAAGCTCGTCCATAGTGACATTTTCTATAGAAAAGCTCGTCCATATTTATCTTTTCTATAGAAAAGCTCGTCCATATTTATCTTTTCTATAGAAAAGCTCGTCCATAGTTACCTTTTCTATAGGAAAGCTCGTCCATAGTGACCTTTTCTATAGAAAAGCTCGTCCATAATGACCTTTTCTATCGGAAAGCTCGTCCATAGTGACCTTTTCTACAGAAAAAGCTCGTCCATAGTGACCTTTTCTACAGAAAAAGCTCATCCATAGTGACCTTTTCTACAGAAATGCTCGTCCATAGAGACCTTTTTATAGAAAAACTCGTCCATAGTTAACTTTTCTATAGAAAAACTCGTTACACAGTAAACTTTTCTATAGAAAAGTTCGAGCACCCTGTTAAGATGTTTTAAAGCGTGTGGATTTTTAAAAAAGGCATTAAGAAATTGTTTTCACCATTGATTTATTATTTTTAAGTTAAGTTAAGATTATTTACCAAACTGTTCAAACTCAAAATTGTTGTTGACCTTGACAAAATATGTTGGTATCTTGCCGCGACCTTTGACATGCGTCAAACCGCGATATTTGCAAACCACATTAAATGATTTCAAAGCTTCGGCAGTTTCTTCGGTAACCTGAATGTGACCTGGTTGGCCAGTTGAATCCATGCGTGAGGCCATATTAACCGCATTACCCCAGATATCGTAGTGGGCCTGAGAAGAGCCAACAACGCCAGCCATTACTTCGCCACTGCTAATACCTATAAAATAAACAAATCATACAAAATGTGAAAAAAACAGAATATTATACGAATTTTACCAATTCTCAACATTATAGGCGGTTCATCTATGCCTCGTTCCAACTGATTTGTTACATTGAACGATTGCATAGAGCCCAGTAGGTCCAAGGCGAAGTTTGCTATAGTCATGAGGACATTTTTCTTTTGACTATCGGCGGATGTCGTATTCGTGTCCGAGTCAATGTAACTTTCTTTGTCTTCGCTCTCTGCAAAGTTGTCTATATCATTTTCGGAGTTCTGAGAACCAGATTGATAACTGGAACTAGTTCCAGTTGTTAAATCGCCACTGGAAGAGAATGAGGGATAAGGACGCTTGTTGGGTAAAAATATAGATTGTCGCGAAACTGGCATTTGATTGGGTGATTCAGCATTGAGGGGTATATCAAAACCACAGGCAGCCATGTAGGACCAGTTGGCTACTTTGATTTTTTCCACTTTTATGGGACCTTTATAGTAACTAAGCTACAGAAATATTAAAAATAAATCAGATGTTTTTGGCCGGCTACACAGACTTACTTACCACTTCATCGAAATCACAAATGATTTCATTGAGCAGCCTTAGCTCAATACTTCCGGAACGGGCGTAGATAATGGTGGCAAACATTACAGCCACATATTCGTGTTGCTCATAGTAGGGCTCGTTGCGCATGCGTTTCGTCAAATATATGCTCACTGTAAGAGGAAAAGGTTTTGAGGTTTATTTATTGCATCAATTAATAAAATAATCAAATAATGAATGGATGGAGGAAATCTGCTCATGACAGCATGGTAACAGAAGCACTCTATACAGATTATCCTCACACATGATAGTTGAGTTTGATTGTGTGTGAAATTTCATCAATATCGGTTAAGCCTATTTACAAGTACCATAATTCTGTCCCATTTTGACATATTGCACTTTATGGGTCATTTATATATGTCAACTTGATATTATATTTAGATGACATTTCATGTGTGTATATGATCGATCAAGCAAACGATTTCATATTTTTAGCATTGAGGCTACGATTTTTTTTGCTCACCCACATGTGTTGGCAGAATATTGTGCAATAAAATCTTAATTGATTCATTTGTCACTCGAGCATTGTCCTTCTTATTTTCCAAACGCCATTGGGAGCTGTGGTTTGTAGAAGTTTAGCGTTAATTCGAAAAAAACTCTATGTCCAGCATAATACATATTTACATAGCTTCAATCTTCGACACATAGACAATATGTCGTGCCATTAATTGATATACTATCAATACCGTCAATAAATTCCAGATGTGACTTGTCTCAGCTCGTATCGTCTTATTGGTCACCAAACTGCATTCGTACACTAAATCGAATTCGATGAATATAACCATCAGATAATAGACGGTAATGGATACCCCGGCCATCAGCTGTATAAAATATGGTATATGACTGAAGGTGAAGATCATGGCCACACAGAGGACTAGACACTCGGTGACAGCCTGTAATAAAAGGAAAGGATAAGATAAATGCAACGACATGAACGATGAATGCAACGACGAAATGAATTGTTTTTGACAAAAGTCTAGAGCAGCTTATTCACTAGCAAATATTATGTTTGGCAAACAAAAAACAAAAGAGTAAAATAATTATCTGCTCCATTTTCGATTAAAATTGAAATTGGGAAATTGCGGATTGATTTTTACAAAAGTTAATTGAAATTGAGAAATAAAAATT
Organism: Polietes domitor; assembly: GCA_947397865.1. Taxonomy (NCBI): domain Eukaryota; kingdom Metazoa; phylum Arthropoda; class Insecta; order Diptera; family Muscidae; genus Polietes; species Polietes domitor. The sequence goes on along the minus strand of OX377621.1, from coordinate 80,221,020 downwards.
GAAAAAATTTACAATGAAAATTTTAAATTAAGATAAATTTTAAATTGATGATAATAATGTGATTGAAACTAAGAAAATTTGTACTTTCCCAGTTTAATTAATTTATTGCACTTGGAAATGGAAATTGAGTAGTGTAATATAGAAGCCTCGAAGATATGCAAACTTTTAGGAAAAGTTAGGTATGGACGTATGAATAATTGTATTGTCTTCGATGAACGTCTAACATACAGACTTATAGGATATTTATGTATATGTTGTCTTTGATAAAAGTCTAAAGAGTACTATCCACTATAAAGTATGTTTGACAAAATCCAAAAGGGAAGTTTACACGGTAAAAGAACACTTTGCAACTAGAGTGATCAAACCCGAGACCGAAAAACGGGTCAACCGGGTTTTTCATATGGGACCGACCGTCGAGTTTTTAAAATCGCGGTTTTTGAAAAACCGGGAAACACGAGTGAGTATTTTATAACAAATCATCTTTTTCGGTGCGAATTTGTTTATAACACAGTACGACAGTGGTTGGTACACATGAGAAATGTTAACAGAATATGAAAACAGGCTTAAAATAAAGAAATACGTGTCTCGGCGTTTTGCTGTAGCACGTCAGAATTTTGAGAAAATCGATTTTAAAGATTCGAAGGATCGTGGAGGTTCACTTGTAACGTAGTACTATTATAAAAAGTTCTATAAAGACAGAATGGGTGAACCGATTTAAGTGCTTGAACCAGTTTTGGAAAGGGAATTAAATTTGGATTTTATAGATCATGTTATATTTCAACTAAGAAGATAAGACAAGAAGCCCCCAGTATACAATGTTACTGCTCTAGAACCTACATCTTACTTAGGATCTTGTCCACATTTTACAGATCATGATATATTTCAACTAGGAATACCTACTGTGAAAGAGTACTATAAATATAAGCCCCCAAGTGATGTTATAGCCCCCACTACAAATTATCCTATTACCGCTGTAAAATATGCATTTGTCATCGGAACTTGATCGATTTTTCCAGTTAGTCGGCCCCTCCCAACAACTTTAGCCTATCATTACTTGTTTTTTATGTTGGATTTTCATCCAATTTTCGTTATGAGTTCCTAGATCCCCGAAAACACTTAAATGTAAATTTGTATTTGAACTTGACTCAAAACTATTTCATAGAATGCAAATTTATTTATTCTTGCCTAAGGGTTGTATTATTGGACGTTAAGAGTCATTTCTTGTGGGTTTTCAAACTGTCGACTAAAAACTCATAGTTTAATACAGATACTATTAACGTCTAGTAAACAATGCAATAAATTATTCTAAGACAAGAATGATATTTTGTATTAAAAGTGCTTTCAGGGGCCTATTAATTCAGAAAAATGGACAAATTTTACAAAAAATTCATGGAAAAGCATACGTTTTTTCAAGAGCGCTTGACCTGTGGACGAATTATTTTACAAAACATCATTAAACAATCCCAAACTTAATTCTGTAGAGTAACTGAGTATGTTTTAATAATCGTTTCACGTACCCAGGAATTAAAGCACAAGGTACGTTGGCCACCTTGGAGAAATTCATGCATCAGGTCATCATCATTTTCTAAAGCCACTGGATCACAGAACATCTGTTAAATATAAATGCAAATTAGGGCATATCGAAAAAAAATAAAATCGGTGTTAAGTTCCGCCGGACCGAGTATTATATAAAGGGTGGTTAAATTGTAAGGGCTGATATTGAATGTGAACCACACCTAAACGTTAAGTTTTTTCCCGCATTTCATTTGACATTTCTCAATTTCAGACTAACTCAATTTTAACCATGGAAAGATACACAATCGAGCAACGCTTTAAAGTTATTCAGGCTTATTATGAAGATGGGCTTTGATTTTTTCGGTCAATTTAATCGTCCAAATGCGTACAATCGGAAAAATCGTGCAAACATTTGAGCAAACCGGGTCTGTAGGAGATTCGAAAACACCTGTGCATGCTCGTACAGCTCGTACTGCAGAAACTATTGCTGCTGTTCGAGATAGTGTGGCAATTGACTCAAGAACTAAAGCCTCTTGACCATTCTAAACGTCGTCAATGGTCAGCATGGTGGCAAGAAATGGCAACAGTGGATGATCAATTTTCAAAGAAAATCATCTTCAGTGATGAGGCACATTTTCACCTCAGTGGATTCGTCAATAAACAGAATTGCCGCATTTGTTCGAATGATAATCCAAGAGTGATTGTCCAAGTGAAAAACCAATGCACCCACAAAGAGTGACTGTTTGGTGCGGTTTATGGGCTGACTGCCTCATCGGGCCGTATTTTTTCCAAAATGAGCCGGTCAGGCAGTTACTGTGAATGGTCTTCGCTATCGTGAGATGATAACGAACTTTTTATGGCTCGAATTGGAAAATGTGGATATATGGACGGTGCCACCCAGCTAATGAATTAATGGCTCTTTTGCGCGACAAATTCAATGGCCGTGTTATCTCACGTGGTGGCGATGTCAATTGGCTGCCAATATCATGTGATTTGACACCGTTGGACTTCTTTCTTTGGGGTTATTTGAATGAAAAGGTGTACGTCGATAAGCCAGCAACAAAGAGCTAAAGGATGAGATAATTCGGCACATTAACGGCATAGAACCTAAATTATGCCTCAGCGTCATCGAAAATTTGGACCATCGGATGGAGGTGTGCCGCCGATATTGCGGCGGCCATTTTGCCGATATTTTGTTCCATACATAATTTAATCATAATAAAAAGAAATGACAATAATTTCCTAAATAATTTGTGTTTTGTTAAAGATCAAAACCCTTAAAATTTAACCACACTTTACAAGAGGTTCCCAGAATACTTTGTCTGCGCAAAACTATTGTGATTAATTCCATTTTGCTGTACAGTGTGCGCACTTACAATCTGGCAACCCAGGATAAGTTTTCTATTTTTTTATACCCTCCACCTCCATACTAACTTTGTCATTCCGTTTGTAACACCTTGAAATATCGATCTGAGACCCTATAGTGTATATATATTCTTGATCGTCATAAAATTCTAAGACGATCTAGCCATGTCCGTCCGTCTGTCCGTCTGTTGAAAGCACGCTACCATCAAAACGAAAGAAGGTAGAACGTTCAAATTTTCCATAAATGCGTCTTATAGTCGTAGATAAGTTGGGATTGAAACGGGGCGAAATCGGCCCGAAGGGAAAATTTTTTCCATCACAAGGACTAAAAATACCCATAATAATCCCTAATATTTTAACGTATTTAAGCATGTTTTTTGAATATGTCTGTTTATATTTGCTTGTTATTTGGTATGCGCATTCCCCTGATAGCAAAAACGTGCACCATAAAGTGATTCTTATTTGTAGGGGGTGAAATGGGGCAAAAAAGGGATAAAAATGGTACATATTAAACGACAACAGCTAGAAACACGAAATTCGGTGTGTACATTCCTCTAATTGAGTAGAGGATATAAAGTAGAGGAGTAAAGTAGTAGAGATATAAAAGTATTTTTTCCAAATTCATACTTTTAAGGGATAAAACGGGAATAGAGGGATAAAAATGGTACCAACTAAATGGCTGTACCTTGAATAATGAAATTCGGTGTATACATTCCTCTGATTGCATAGACAAGTAAAATACACGGATTTTTCAAAATTCGTACTTTTTGGGGTTAATGAAAAAAGGGGATAAAAATAGTACCAATCAAATGACCGCAGCTAGAGTCATGAAATTCGGAGTATACATTCCTCTGACTGTGTAGACACGGAAAATAAACTGATTTTTCGAAATTCGTACTTTTTGGGGTCAAAATAGAAAAAGGGGATAAAAATAGTACCGACAAATGACCGCAGCTAGACTCATGAAATTCGGAGTATACAATCCTTTGACTACATAGACATGAAAAATAAAAGGTTTTTTTCCAAATTCGTACTTTCAAGGGATACAGTGGGAATAATGAAAATAATGCACCTGGAATAATGAAATTCGGTGTATACATTCCTCTGATTGCGTAGACACTTAAAATAGACAGATTTTTCGAAATTCGTTCTTTTTGGGGTTAAAATGATAAAAATAGTACCAATCAAATGACCGCAGCTAGAGCCATCTTCTGACTGCGTAGACACGGAAATTCGTACTTTTTGGGCTTAAAATGGAAAAAGTGGATACAAATAGTACCAACCAAATGACCGCAGCTCGAGTCATGCAATTCGGAGTATACATTCCTCTGACTGCATAGACACGGAAAATAAACGGATTTTTCGAAATTCGTACTTTCAAGGGATTCAATGGTACAGAGGGATAAAAGTAGTACCAACTAAACGACTACACCTAGAATGATGAAGTTCTAATTGCGTAGAAACGTCAAGGGGGTAAAAATGGTACCAACCAGCTGGAATCATGGAATTCGATGTATACATTCCTCTGACTGCATAGACACCCAAAATAAAAACATTTTTCCAAATTCGTACTTTTCTTTTACGGCAAAAGTTGGTTGAATCATGACGTTAGGTTATTTGCACTATGTACGTCTGAAAATGGATTTTCAAAATTTGTACTTTTGGAATTCAAATATAATGGAAATACAACCAACTGTAGCACCCACTATCTACCAATATTTATGGCTTTGAAAATATTTTTGAAAATATAAATATAAGAATATTTATTTTTTGAATTGAAATAAATAATGGTTTGAAATAATTAAAATATTATATTTATTTATAAAATAATTTTTTCAATATTTGTTTTTGTTTTGGTTCGGCTATATTAAAAAATTTATATTTTCCTGTAATATTACTGCACTTATACGAAAACCAACAACCTCTGTGGCCCGACCGAACTTAACGCCGTTTTTACTTGTTTTTCAATAACTTATTCATTCGAATCACTTACCGAGTGTACAAAGGCAACAAGTAAAACACAGAAAATTAATGATATATAAATCGTTATTCTCAATGCAGCATTCCTCTCCAATATTGTTGAAATTCGATACATAGTCAAAGTACATTTATTGCGAGGCCTTTTGAATGAGAAGCCCGCCCATTTAGTCCATATTGGGCGGAACCATACCAAGGTTATTAGCGAAGTGACATATATCGAGGTAACAACGTACAGCGTCGTGAATGAGAAGACATTATGGATGCTGGTGGATAAATCGATTTATGGTAACAGTCATAAAATATTGGCCACAATATAATTTATATTAAATTTTGAACTATCTCAAGGTGCCACTCACATTTTATTCGATCCTTCCATGGCCATGACACACGCCAACACGAGAAACGACATTGTCATTGAGAATTTGAACAGTTCATCGGTTCTACGATTATATAACAATTCCTGATTCCAATCGCTGAACCACAAACAACCCGTGCTAATGTTACGATTTGCGGAAAAATCCTCCATTTCGTAGGCATCCAAACGTGGCATGCGTGTGAAGAGATGATCCTTTATGCTGGAGAAGTTAAATTAAGTCCTTAGAGTGAAAATTACTTAACTTAACATCCAGCTTTGCTTACCCCAACTTGTAGATGGGCAATTTTTTAATATCTCGTGCGATTTCTATATTTGCCCGTGACTTTATTGAATTGTAATCCAAGGGCATCTGGTCCTCAGTATTCATTTCATCCACTGGCACACCATTTATTAATGGATAATGATGATTAGTTTTGTGCGGCTGTTTCGATTTGAGTCTGTTTCTATAGGTCTTCCATTCTTTGGATTGTGTCATGAAGTCCTGGAAAGTAGTCAATTTGGTCTTATAATCAGTAATAGAGGTGCTTTTTCGACTCGTTTAGAAATAATCTAGGAAGTTGTCAAAGATAAACTGACAAAACCGTGGCGAAAAATTGAAAAAAAAATTGGCCATATTGACTGCAAATATTCGTGCATAATTGTCAAACGGTAGACTTTGCCTACATAATTTTAATATAAATGACAAAATGGATCATATTTCCCCAACTACAATATTGTTAACTACACTGCATGGTGGGTCATTTAAAATTATAAATTGAAACTACCGATTATTTTGACTTTAAAAGGTAGAATAGCATTAATTTTTAATTTTATTTTCTGGTTTATGTTTGACATTTGCAAAATAGGACGCGTCCTTTACGGTTCTCCCAATGGGCTGAAGACAATGACATGGACGACATTTGGTTTCAACAAGACGGGGCCACATGTCATGTAGCCGAAGCAAACATCGATATTTTAAGCACTGTTTTTGAAAATCGAATAATCAGTCGAAATTGTGATGTCAATTGGCCGCCTCAGAGCCCTTTGGAATATTTTCTGTGGAAGCCATTAAGGATAATTGTTACGCAAACCATCCAGAGACAAGTAAAGTGTTGAAACATGAAACGTGGTGTCATATGAATGAAATTGTGTTCCATTACACTGTGTGTAATTTTTTTAAGTCATGGAAATATAACCATATATGGACACCAAAACCTGACGAAAGATCCGAGTCTCTCAGTTTTACCAAAAGTCATGCACCAAAGATTTGGGGCCTCGGTGTCATTTTTTCAAAAAATTTTTCAATTTCTCAGGCTCATATCTTGCCAACCGTTTGGAATTTTGATTTACTTACTTTAAAAATTCGATTTTTTAACCTTTTCCCCTGTTCTGGTTCATACACTCAGAAAAATAGCATTCTTAAATCTGAGTAAAATACAAACTCCAATTTAGTTTAACAATTTTACTCCAGATTAGGTAAAATTTCCTTACGAGAAGGAAAATTAAATAGATATGAGTACACTGTCCTTATTTCAAAGCCAGAAAAAATAGTACATATACTCAAAATAGTGCAGTAAATTTACTTAAATTATTAATTATTAAATTTTATTTTATTAAATTTACTTAAATTCCATTTAGGATGTTCTTCTTAAAAATGTATTTATTACATCAAATAAAGTAAATAAATGTAATTAAATTTATGCCATGTTCCTCATACATTCTTCAAGTATAAATGAACTTATAAAAAATACTTCAGAGTGAAAAATAAATGAATAGTAGTCTAAGAAGCAATTCTCGTTCGTTAGTCGAGACTTTCTTCATAAGTACTTCAAATATTACTCTAAAAAGTCACTGCGAAGGCGCCTACCTATCCTCCGCAGCAGTCATGGTGAAATATCTAAACTCTTTATGGTATAAGTAAGATGAAACGTTTGAGAACTATACCATGTTGTCATTTTTCATATAAGTCTTGCATACTCTGAAGCGAAATAATTTATTTCAATTATCAAGTATAGTCGTAGTCAGGCTGAATACAAATTTACTTGGTTTAAGGAAAATTTTAGTCAGGCTGAGTACAAATTTACTTGATTTAAGGAAAAAAATTCCGAAATTTTTCCACAGATTGAGTATAAATTTACTTGGCATGACTACAAATTTACTTAGTTTGAGTAACAATTTACTTGGATTGAGGAAAACAATCGGCATATTATCCTCAGTTTGTGTATAAATTTACTTGATTTGAGTAAAATTTCTTAAACATTTTCCTCAGATTAAGTAAAGATTTACTTGATTTGAAGAAAAATGTTCATCAGTTTGAGTTAATTATATAAACTAAAGACACGCTTTGAACTGGAATCAAGTTCAAAGCATGTCTTAGTTTCAAGGAAAAGTTTGTACTTGATGTGAGAAATTATTGCCTTAGCGCTATACGTAGTTCAATTTTCCCCAGTTTTAGTAAAAGTGGTGGATTTAGTTAGTGGATTGATAAAACGTATTTTTATTTCACTTTTTTGAACTGTTTCTCACACATTTTAAGAGATTTTGCACTCACATTTTTTTGTTAGATTTTTTTTATAGAAATTCTAAGCCTTATTATGACGCCATGTTAAAAGGGTTAAATAACAAGTAACAATTTTAAAATGTCCTTGTCTAATTTTGTTTTATTACAGAACTCAAAAATTTCTACTAGAACAAAAGTTATTGAATTTTGGTCGATGGATTTTGATTCTGAACTACTGTACGGCGTCTAATCGACATGACATGTTAACATCGACAAGTACTAATTGGAAAATCTTTTACAAAGATTTATAAGATCTTTGCAATCCCAAAATCAATCATAACTGAATAATACCTCTCTAGTACGACTTTCTTCTTTGAATTTATCCGAATTCAGTTTAAATTGAAAACTACTTACACTTGGTCTAATTATCAAGTACGTTGTTATGTGCTCCTTGATAAGTAGATGATCTCTTTTGGCCCTCTCTGTGCCGGTTTCGTATTCATAATAGGCCTCCACGTACTCCAATGACTTCTTACTTACGTGTACTCTACCCGGCATACCCGTCTGTTCCATGTGTGAGGCTATATCGACATCTTTGGACCAAATGTCATACTGCCATTTGGCAGCACCGATAATACCGGACAATATATTGCCCGAGTGTATGCCAATGCGCATGTCTATATTGAGATTACGCATACTTCTGGAAATTTATTTAACAAACTTATTTAGATAAATTCTACAACAAACATTTCGCATACCTCACTTCCGATATCTGTTCTATTATCGAACGTCCGAATTCAATACAACAATGAGCATGAAAGGGATGCGCTTGAGGTACCCCAGTTACGCCATAATAACAATCACCCAGAAATTTAATACGCATCACATTGAATTCTTCGCAGGCCTGATCAAACCTCTGAAAGAGGTCGTGCAAAGTCTCTACCAAAGTCTTGATGTCCAAGGTTGTTGTGAGGTGTGTGTAGTTGACAAGATCCGCGAATATAATGCTCACATCGTAATGTGGTTCTATAAAGAGTTTTCTGAAAGAAAAGTGAAATGTGTGATTGCATCGCATGGATAGAGTCCATTTCCATGTCAGTAGCCCACAGAAAAGGATCCATGTGACGAATCTCTACAGAAATGAATGCAATTTTCTTTAGAAAAGCCACGACTGGATTGACATTTCTTTAGAAAAGTGCCTAAGTGAGTTTCAAGAAAAAATTCACATCGTGAAATTCCACATTTGAAACAAATCGGAGATGTCTCCCTCTTTTTTGAAAAGATATAAATATACCTGGCGAATTCGCTGGAATGATGAGATCTCAGCGTGCGCGGCAGTTTAAATCGTTCAATTCTGGCTTTAATTTCCTGGCCGATCTTCTCGGCGATTTGGGCTGGTATAATGCTGATGAGAAGATTGTTCTAGAATAAATATAATCTTCATATCAACTAAAATAGTAAATAAAACGCCTCGGAATTTACCTCTTGAACTTTGGCAAATTTCAACAACAGACTCTCTTCGATATTTAGGCGTCGAGTCAGAAATACCCTTCGGGTCGAATAGTCTCGCCTTGTGCGAAAGCACAAGCCCACCACATTGAGACCCACGATAAACAATAGATCTGGCAGCAAATATCTGTAGTCCAACAGTGTGGTGTCTTCTTCGCCTGGTACTGAGAATGCAATAAATGTGGCACAGATTCCATACAGGAGGCTAATAAATAGAGCCAAAACCATGAGGGGCACATACGTTGGTATGGGCATGAAGAGATATAGACACGATATCGTATAGCCGCAATAACAGGGACGTAGAATGTCTTCGTTGTAAACAAAAGCCATGATTCCAATTAGGCAATCTATTGAAATGGAGGATTTGAGTTGTGAGTTAAATATTTTAATATATCGTCGACAGCCGTTTATTTTTTACCACTGAAGGCCATGACCGTACATGCTGACCACGAAACTATGTGCGCTACACGTGGATATTGCCTTACGAATTCATTTTTTAGATATGGCGAGACGCAAAGGCAGGTCAACATAGCGCCCACCAAGTACACATAACAATCGTTGTGCGTGTATTCGGGATTCTGAAAAGGAAACAAATTATAGGGGGATTTTGATAGAAGTAGTGTCTCCTCTTTGTCAGGTGTTTAGGAAATTTGTTTATATTTATTATGTTTATTGTATATCATTTAAGACATCAGTCTTGGCTGTGGTTTTGTAAGGGTATACATGATTCGACCCAATAACACAGTTTTTCTATACTCTGGACATAACCTCTACATTAGGACGGAATGGAATGCAGCACTGAAAGAATTTTCCTTCGTTTTGTTTATAACATGAAAATTCACAAATAATTAGAAATGACAGTACAGATAGATGCAGAACTGGAAGGAACTATAGGCTATAGAATTTTTAAAAAATTGCTCTGTGGGCGGAGGGGGCGTGGCAATAGTGTTTTTGAGAGCTAGAAGGCTGAAAATTGGTACATATATATTACTGATCATGAGAAAGATGAATTTGATGGCGTATTTTGGATTTTAGTTTTGTGGGCGGCGTGGGCATGGCAAATGTGTTTTTAGAGCTAGAAGACTCAAAATAAATATAAATAAAATAAACACGAAAATAAAGTACAGCGGTCACCCCAAGAAATGAAGATTGGATTGTTTAATGATGGTCTACAAAATATTTCGTCACTGGGTCAAGCAATCTGTGATCTAAACAGCTATTTATTTTTTATAAAATACTACCACCAAATACGAAAAAGTTTTCAGTTGTCACTATGAAAAAACGAAAAAAGTATCTATAAACGTCCAATAATCCGATCAATAAGTTACTCTAAGACAAGAATCCAAATTTATATTTAAAGTGCTTCCGAGGGTCTATTAATTCAGAAAAAAAACTGGACAAAAATGCAACGTAAAAAAATTACACGAGAAAAACATGATTTTTGGAGGTGTTTTCAGGAGCGTTTAGCTCACAGATGGCTTGACCCAGTGACGAAATATTTTGCAGATCCATTATACAATCCAAACTTTATTTTCGTGGAGTGACTGGAAATTGTTTTTCCATTTGTATGGCTCGCGACCCAGCCTAATGTATATATTACTGACCATGAGAAAGTTATGTATGATGCCGGATTTTGCATTTTCATTTTGTGTGCGGTGGGGGCGTGTCAAAAGTGTTCTTAGTGTTAGAAGGCTGAAAATCGGTTCCGTTTTCGGGTTTTTCGAAAAACGTGATTTCAAAAAACCTGGTTGCCGTTTTTTTAAAACCGGTCGGATTCACTCATCAGATTCACTGAAATCTTTCGAAGTTGACTCCATTCCTGTATGAATTAGTATTACATTGTCAAAAATTCATTTGGTGATTTTTTAATAATATATCAACCCATAATTACTTTTCCTCCTGCAGCTATTATTCCCAAAATATCAGTTTAGAACCGGTGTGAACACCTTAAAAACTACATTCACAAAGTTCAAGAACATCACGTTAAATACAAGGACGAGTATAATATACGTATAAGGCTGGATCGCGAAAAAAATTGATGTGGTCACCCCTGAAATGAATGCTGGATTATTTAAAGATGATCTGACAAATATTTCGTCGTTGGGTCCAACCGTCTGTGAGCTAAACGTTCCTGAAAACACCTCTAAAAATAATCATGTATGTTCTTATGTGTATCTCCCTAATAAAAAAACGTTCCATGAATCTTGTGATAATATAACAAATAAGGAAAGGCTAAAGTCGGACGGGGCCAACTATATAATACCCTACCCTACACTCCCTGCATATATACCTCGCTTTTATTACTAAACCCAGGTGTTTCATGGGAGCAATTGTATGTAATTCATATAAATTATACAGTATACTATAAATTGATCTTTAATCATATTTAACGAATATGGTAAATAATGGATCCAATGTTCCAGCAGACAAATACAAATTATTCTGTAGTAATAGGATGAATCGGACCGACATTTGAAAGGGACCTACATATAACAACACTTGGCGCCTGGTCCAAAACATGGGTTGAAATAGTTCATGAAATATAGTTGAAATATATCATGATCCGATGTAAGACGTAGTTTCTAGAACTGTAATAGAGTAGAATGGGGCCTCATTTGGGTTATTCCAAACTATGGACACATAGTATGCATTCATAGGTTAAATATAATATAATCTGCAAAATTATGAAAAATCCGATGTAAAATTTGAGTCCTTGAGGGGTAAAAATTAAAATGGGGCCATTTGTAAGGGCGCTACATTAAAAAGTGGTTTAAAATTATATCGAGATCAAATGCACGACGTGGGTTCTAGAGATGTAATAGAGTAGAATGGGGACACAATTTGTATGGGGATTATACCAAAATATGGACCCATATACTGGACTTTCATAGTATGTAATCTTAGTTGAAATATAATATAATCTGCAAAATTTGAAAAACTTCCGATGTAAATTGTGGGTCCTAGACAGGTAATAATTAAAACGGGAGCCCATTTGTAAGGGCGCTACATTAAAAAGTGGGCCTTTATAGATCACTTTCAAAGTAGTCATTCTTAGTTGGAATATGACATGATATACAAAATTATATCGAGATCAAATGCACGATGTGGGTTCTAGAGATGTAATAGAGTAGAATGGGGGCACAGTTTGTATGGGGGTTATACCAAATTATGGACACATATATTTGACTTTCATAGTATGTAATCTTAGTTGAAATATAATCTGCAAAAATTTAAAAACTTCCGATGTAAAATGTGGGTCCTAGAGCGGTAATAATTAAAACGGGGGCCCATTTGTAAGGGCGCTTCATTTAAAAGTGGACCTATATAGATCACTTTCAAAGTAGGTATTCTTTATTGAAATATAATATGATCTGCAAAATTTTATCAAGATCCAATGTAAGATATGGGTTTGAGTGCGATAATAGTGTAAACTGGGGCCCATTTGTAAGGGGGCTGTACCACAACATTGACCTGGCTTTCAAAATACGTGTTTCTAGTACAAATGTAACATTGTGTGGAAAATTTGATCCTATGTAAAATGTGCATTTTAGAACAGTAATATTGTAAATCGGAGGTACATTTGTATGTACATCAAAACACAGACCCATGTGGTCCACTTTCCCGTGAGCTGTTTCTAGTTCAAATATAACACGATCCTGAAAAAATTGTCATAATCCAATGTAAAATGTATATTCTAGAGCAGTAATAGTGTAAATTATAGAGATATTTGTATGGAGGCTATATCTAAATCTGAACCGATTTCTCCCAAATTCAATACCGATGGTCCTTGGCCAAAAAAGTAACTTCTGCCAAATTTCATGGCAATCGGACCACAATTGCGACCTGTAGAGTGCAAACAAGCTTAGATGGACTGACTGACGGACTGACGGACGGACAGACATCGTTAAATCGATTCAGCTGATGATTCTAACCCGATCCGTATACTTGAAGGTGGGTCTAGCTCAATTATTTCTTGGTGTTACAAACATTTGGCGGAAAACTAATTTATAATACCCTAGTCCACGAAGTGGTGTAGGGTATAAAAAGGGGCATATTATAAACAAATTAGCACCGAAAAGAGACTTCTTTTAACTATGAAAAACCGTTTGAGACCGACATAAAAAACCCGGTTTTCCAAACACCGCGGGTTGACCCGGTTTTCGGTCTCGGGTTTGATCACTCTACTTTTAGTGTGTAAATTTAGTTCGGTGGAATACTTTGTTTATCATCGATTCTCATTTGTTCTGTGAGAGCGTGGTACTATTATAAACCCAGATTTAAGTCAAGATCACATTCGTGGCGAAAGTTCTGAGGAGATGGAAACTGCGGACTCTGCCGAAGACTACGGCACAACCTTTAGTCTTAAACCAAAATAAATGACACAAAATTATATAATTTTTGCAGATGATAATAATTTTTTCAATGATGAATATCGATCCGAGAGCAATCTATAATGTAAACTTAGGTGGCCCGAAAAAGTTGAATCTATGAAAATATATGGTACTGGTACTTGGACAAAATCGTTTTGGGGCGTTTGGGAAATTTCAAAAACAGATTCTTGATTTACTCGATAATATCTAGGAGAATAAAAATAGTGCAACTTCCCAAATATTTCTTCTTCAGTTTTTTGTAGCATTGTGCTATCTTTCACTGATACTACGTAATGCACACCACGTTAAAGGGTATAAAAAAATTCGATTTGATCGAACTTAATATGTACCTGGTTCTAAAGAGTGATTTTTTTGAGGTTAGGATTTTCATGCATTAGTATTTGACAGATCACGTGGGATTTCAGACATGGTGTCAAAGAGAAAGATGCTCAGTATGCTTTGACATTTCATCATGAATAGACTTACTAACGAGCAACGCTTGCAAATCATTGAATTTTATTATCAAAATGCGTGCTCTGTTAAGAAAGTTCAGAAAGAAAGAAATTGTGTTCAGCGACGAAGCTCATTTTTGGCTCAATGGGTACGTAAATAGGCAGAATTGTCGATTTTGGAGTGAATATCAGCCAGAAGCATTGCAAGAGCTACCAATGCATCCAGAAAAAGTCACAGTTTGGTGCGGTTTATGGGCTGGTGGCATCATTGGACCGTACTTCTTCAAAGATGATGCGAATCGTAACGTAACTGTGAATGGTGAGCGCTACCGTGAGATGATATCCAACTTTTTTTTGCCCAAAATGGAAGAACTGAACTTGGTTGACATGTGGTTTCAACAAGATGGCGCTACATGCCACACAGCTCGCGATTCTATGGCCATTTTGAGGGAAAACTTCGGAGAACAATTCATCTCAAGAAATGGACTGGTAAGTTGGCCACCAAGATCATGCGATTTGACGCCTTTAGACTATTTTTAGTGGGGCTACGTCAAGTCTAAAGTCTACAGAAATAAGCCAGCAACTATTCCAGCTTTGGAAGACAACATTTCCGAAGAAATTCGGGCTATTCCGGCCGAAATGCTCGAAAAAGTTGCCCAAAACTGGACTTTCCGAATGGACCACCTAAGACGCAGCCGCGGTCAACATTTAAATGAAATTATCTTCAAAAAGTAAATGTCATGGACCAATCTAACGTTTCAAATAAAGAACCGATGAGATTTTGCAAATTTTATGCGTTTTTTTTTTAAAAAAAGTTATCAAGCTCTTAAAAAATCACCCTGTACTTACATCACCACCCATTATAACCGCCAGACAATGTAAAATGGCTATAACCAAATGGATTTTCATAAACGATTTCAAATAATTGCGAAATATTTTTCTTAAATATATTTGATATGTGTCCTCCAAATCCATTTGTTCACACTTTTTCTAGAAACAAAAACAAAGGCAAAGAAAATATTTTGACTTACATACGAATTTGCACACACAAAAAAGCAAACCTTCAGATTGTTCCACTCAAACAGAGAACGACGAAAATCCAGAGAATCAAACATCTGACTTTCACGACTTAATTTTTCCATGGGTGTTTCCAGTTCTTCGGTAAGTGTTACGACCATATTTGCGCTGGTCTTTGATAAATATAGATATTTTTGAAGAATTGAGAAATATTTTTAAATTGAAAGGAAAGACAAAGATAGAAAAAACGGGCTCAAAAAATAATGAAACAATTTCAGGATTGATGGGTACGCCATCAACAAGGCGTATTTATACAGGTGATAGCACTAGAACAACAAAAAATTCGGCAACAACAAAATACAAGTAATTTTTTGAATGGGGAGCCATAATGTCAAAGCAAAATATATGGGATTTGACAGTTTCGGTTACTTTTGAAAAAAAATTTCAGTCAGCTGGGCTCCTGCTATCACCTTTATAAATACGCCTTGGCCATCAAGCAAAATTGGCGGATTTCAGACGATACACTGAAAGAATTAACTTCATTATATTTATGATTTTGTCATAACCTCAGTGAAAAAATCATTAAAAAGTCGCCAAAGAAGCACTTAAAAAATGTATGAAACATGTTTATAAAGCAGAAATCAATGAAAAGTGTAATAGAATTTCTGAAACATTTCTTGGAAACTATTCAGTTCAATGAATTTTTGTCATACAAGTACGTTATTTTTCAAAATAAAATTTCTGGAAATTTTCGTGGATTTTATAAAGAAACTTCATTAATTTTATGAAAAATCCTTCATGATATTTATGAAGACATTTCATAACTCAAATATTTTATTTGTTATGACATATTTCATAATCTTTAAGAAATTTTTCTTTCTTTTTTTTCACTGAACCAACACTCAGGGGATGTCCCCTATAAATGCCGTGCATTGCGTTGGTGGAAGGAAGATCAGGTATTGGAAGGAGGAAAGAGGGAGTAGTGTCTGTTGATATCTGTTTTGAATCTCTGAATGTCGTAATTGAAGGGAAAGATATTTGCCGGAAGTCGATTCCACATACGGATAGTAAGGGCGAAGAACGAATTTATTTTGTAATGTGTAGTGCGGCCGGTTGTCCAATCGACAACAAATGGGTGAGCGTTCCTGGAGAGTCGCGTATCTCTACCGAACGTTCTCACGGGCGGTATAAGATCACGAATTTCGGAAGAACAAACACCATGAAAGTATCGATAGAACAATGACACAGAACCAACATTACGACGGTGTTGAAGGGATACAATAGAATTGTATATCCTACCGTCACCTGTCAACACCATCGCCCCCGACCATATATGGGAGTTGTATTCCATCTTTGGTCTGATGTAGGTAGTATAGATATTGAGAAGATCAGAGGGTGTGACATATTTTTTACATCGTTTTAAAAAGCCTAAACATCTGAATGCTTCTTTCGACAAATCAAATTCATGTTTTGTCCAACGAACATCACGTTGTATTTTCATGCCAAGAACATACCGTTCATTAAAATCGACGACACCGTTGGATCAGTGAATCGCTTGTGAGACAACAACACTGAGTCTTACGTGCATTCAAATCTACTCTATTCACTCGACCCCATTCAGAAATGGCCAGCAAATCCTGGCTAAGTAATTCATCCATCGATCGCCTTTTGTTCTCAATTTCTTGGCGACTAGGTCTATGATCGAATGAGTATGAATGACAGAGGTTGCTGTCAACTACAACAACACGTATAGTGCGAACTCTGAGGAAGCTCGATATAAATCGAGAGAAGTCACTACCAACACCAAAAGCGATAGGCTTTGATATGAGTGCGCCGTGCCAAACTCTATCAAAGGCCTTGGAGATATCTAGAGCAACGACCTTACTTTCTCCAAGCTGGTGGATGGATTGATTCCACTTTTCGGATAGCAGTGTCATCAGGTCTCCCGTAGATCGATTTCTACGGAAGCCATACTGTCGATCATTAAGTAAGTCATTGTTTTCTAAATCCCTCACAAGATGGTGGTTAACCATACTCTCCATAACATTCAAGAGCGCCGAGCAAATCGCGATCGGTCGATAGTTAGCAGAAACAAAGTTATGAAACATTTTATTCCACTTATCAATTTATGAAAAACCAAATCGCTTCATAAATATTATGAAGGAAAAATCTTTCAGTGCACCAATCCACACATGGTTCGCCGCTGAAGATGATCTATGACGGAAACCCCTTTTCGATGCTATCAATATCTATCAATAAGCGACTACCACACTTCATTGTCATCATATTTATATATTTATTCTCGTCGTTCCATTGTGGAACATAAGGTCGGGTGCACGAAAAATCGCCCTATGAAAAAATTGTGTCTTTATTCATAACTGTTGGGCAATATTTCATATTTATCATTTGGGCGATTTTTTTACCCTCGACTTAAGTATGGGGGTATATTCACTTTGTCATTGCGTTTGTAACACCTTGAAATATTCATCGTGTTTGTCAGTGTTTGTGACAACATAATATATATATATATTCTGGATCGTGGTAAAATTCTAAGACGATATAGCCATGTAAGTCTGTCTATTGAAAACACGCTAGCCGCCGAACGAAATGAGCTAGGAGGTTCAACTTTTCTCTAAATTTGCCTTATGGTTGCAGGTTGGTTGGGATTAAAAGTGGGCGAAATCGGCCTAGAGGGAAACATTTTTCCCTAACAAGGACAAATTACCCCTAATATTTAGACTACTTAAGTATTTTTTTGAAAATATCTGCTTAAATGCACTTGAAATTTGTTGTGCACATTCCTCTTGTAGCGTGAAAGCAGCAAAAAGTTAATAAAAATTTTAGCGGGCGAAATGGGACAAAAAGGGATAAAAATGGTACCAATAATACGACAATAGCTAGAAACATGAAATTTGGAATGTACATCCCTCTAGTTACGTAGATACGTAAAGTAGAACGATTTTTCAAAATTCGTACTTTTGAGGGATAAAATTGGAAGAGAGGGATAAAAATGGTACCAACCAAACCGCTGAAGTTGAAATCATGAAATTCTGTGTATACTATCATCTGGCTGTGAAGATGCGAAATAAAGAGGATTTTTCGAAATTTTTACTTTTAGACGGAAAATGGGTCGAATGGGGATAAAAATGGTACGTCGGTACCGGTACCAAATGGCTATAATAAGAAAACTCGGTGATGATGCGAAACAAAAAGGATTTTTTGAAATTCGTACTTTTATACGGAAAATGGGAAGAATGGGGATAAAAATGGTACCGACAAAACGGCTGCAGCTATAATAATGAAATTCGGTGTGTACATTTCTTTCACTGTGTAGATGCGAAAAATAAAGAGATCTTTCAATATTCATACCTTCAGGATCTAAATGGGATTAAATTTGGCACCAATCAAGCGGCTAAAGCTAGAATCATGATATGCAGTATTTGTACTCGTCTGACTGCATAGACGCGGAAAATATTTTTTCTAAATTGGTACTTTAAACGTCAAAATGGAAAAAAGGAGTCAAACTACTACCAATCAAACGACTGTAGCTAAACTCATGAAATTAGGCGTGTTTATTATATTCTGAAACATATTGGATCTTCATTTAGGCTGCAGCTGGAATCATGAAATTGCAAATGTGGATAATCCGGCTTGAGGGAAATAAAAATATTTTTGGGGCACATTTTTGAAGATTGCTGCCTAATGTTCACTTTTCGATTGAATTTTTTATTTATATATAGTACAGGTCTATTAATATTATAATAATGAAGCATAACAATTATCCTAATATCGTGGTGCACTTCTTTGTAATGTCGACCGCCTCTAATATGCCGGTAATACTGTGGAATACACTTCGTGGTGGAGGGTGTATAAGATTCGGCCCCGACGAACTTAACGACTTTTTACTTGTTCTTAGAAATTACTCAGATTTTTGGACGATTTTTCATGTGAAAAATCACCTATTTTTTGGCGATTTTTTTCTTTTTTATTTGAGTGATATTTCATTTATTCTTGGGATTAATTTCATTTATTGTTTAGGGCCATTTTTAGGCCCAATTTTTCTATTGGACGATTTTTCATTTATTTTTTTTTTGTGCGATTTCTCATGTCTCTCATAAATAAGGTTATATCATCATATTTGCGTGTAATCAAAGATAAAGCACTGCTCCTTCTGTACTGTAACTGTTACTTTAATATTTTTATTTAATTATCTATCAAAAATTACCATAAACATTATATATTTATCAATAGCGTACCAACTAAATTCAACTAGAACTCTCATACATACATATATCAATAGTCTATTCTATACCTTAAAACTATTAACAAATAAAAAATCAATCGTATTTACAAAAGAAAATTGCAATTATCGTCAATATCAGGAATTTTTATGAAAAAATGACAAAATAAGCAATACCTGCCCGAGCATAATTTCAATATCAACCATCAGTTTGCATTACGTTTGTCGCAAACGAAATACCTTAAGAGAATTGATGGGGGGGCTCCTTTCACGATCCGACCCTTCATTACAGTGTCGAGTGATTCGATACTTTTGTACTTGTCTCCGGAATAAAGTTCAAATTGTCATCTATGCCCACAAAGTAAGTGGGTATTTCTCCACGACCCTTAACATAGGTCATGCCACGTCGATCGCATTTAATGTTGAAGGTACGCAAAATATCGGCCGTATCCTCGGTGACCTGGATGCGACCTGCTGTGCCAGTAGAGTCCATGCGTGAAGCCATATTAACGGCATTGCCCCAAATATCATAGTGGGGCTTGGATGAGCCCACCACACCGGCCATAATGGCACCGTTGCTAATACCTGTCAAGAGAAATTTAAACAATAAATAGAATGAATTTTGAACATAAATAGAATGAACATTGAATCATACCAATTCTCAGCATGCCACTGTCCGAGAAGCCATCTTCACACTGCAAATTTTCCACATTGAACGAATGCATTGTCCGCATGAGCTGCAGGGCAAATTGGGCCATAACATGAACCACATTCGATTGATGTGGCGAACTAATCTTGCGGCTCTTCGGACAATCAGTATTCAAATTATCGGTCTGATTGTTGTGACCTTCATATTGATTGGAAGCTCTCGAGGTTGAGGGTTCCATATTGAGCTCATTTCTGGACTGTCTAGCTGTGGAAAAAAATTCAAAAAAGCTTACAATCGTATTACACAATTAGTATTAATTAAGATCATACTATTTCGACTGTTATTGTCGTAGTGACTACGTCGTCCATTTGGCAGCAGAGATGAGCTGCGGAAATTGGTTTGAGTATTTACATGTTCAGATCGTGCCAAATCCAAACCACAGGCTGCCATGTAAGTCCAGCCGGCCACTTTGATTTTCTCCACTTTGAACATTCCTTCCGATTCGAATAGTTTCAACTTAATTAAAAGGGGGATTGAGGGTAATTAAAATTGATATGTTTAGGCTCTGACCACTTACCACTTCATCAAAATCGCATATAATCTCATTGAGAACTCTCAGTCCAACATTGTCAATATCGTAGTTCTTTATAGTCGCAAACATGACGGCCACATTATCGTATTCCTCATAGTACAGTTCGTTTTTCATCTGTTTCGAGATGTAAATGTCGGCTGAAAGGAAATGAGTGAAGAATTGGAATTAGATTATATTGTCAAAAAAATGTCAACGGATTCTGATAGAGGGGGTGAAAAAAGAATATGAGTGTATCGGTGTTTTAAGAGTTTACGTATGCCGCACAGTGGTTCAGAATCAAAATCCATCGGCCAAAATTAAAAAATTAAAATTTTTATTTTTTGTATTTATGTTTTCAACATATTTTTACGTATTTGTTTATAAAGCGAAGAAAAAAATTTATTTTTTTTGTATTACAGATTTTCGCCTTTTTCAGATTTTGAAAATTAAAAAATCGCAATTTCTTTTTTGTCTTTGTCGAACTGTCTCTCACACATTTTAAAAGATTTTGCGCTCATTTTTTATTAGAAATTGTGCTTTCATAGCTTTATTATGACGCCAAAACTATGTTTGTGCCAAATATAGTTTGTTTGTAATAAATATTTTAAAAAATATCCTTTTTGAACAAATGTCTAACTTTGGACCAACACAAGTTTTTTCCTTCAAACGCCATTAAAGAAACATATACATATTTGGAAAGGATGAAGGGTTCCCCGTTTTTTTTTTCAGGGTAACTTTTGCCTGAACTAAATTGCCCCCTTGGAAGATGGTATATATTTAGTGCAAAAAGTCCGATTTTTTTAGTTCCAAAACGCAATTTACATATTTTCTTCTCAATAAATTAGGTACGCAGATAAAAAGATGAGCAATTTTCCTTTATCCGCATGCTAAATTTTGTAACAAATGGGTCCCTGTATAATTTTGGTATTTTGCAGAACTCAAAAAGGTCTACTGAACAAAAGTTATTGAATTTTGGCCGATGGATTCTGATTCTGAACCACTGTGTGGCGGTCACTTTAGAGGGGGGTCAATATTTCCCCATTTGGGGGGATCGGCATAGAAAACCTCGTGATCCTTATATTTAAAGTATAGGGTATGTTCAGCAATATTACTTACAACACTACGAGGAAATCTAGCTTCTTAATATAGGGGTCTTTTGGGTCCCTTTTGTGAAAAAGGGTAAAAAACGTCCCTAATCCAGGGCTTTACCGGGTCAACATATTCTACAAAAATATTTGCTATAAAATTCTACTAGAAGTCTCTGAATGCTCCAAAACTCAATATACACAAATGCCAGAAATATGTACATATGTAAGTCAAAACCTAAAATTAATTTTAGGGTAATTTTCGTACTTTTTCCGTATTGGTGCTAAATTGTCCCACCAAACTGAATTTTAGGGGCTGGTGTGAATGCATAAAATATTTTATGTCAAATTTCACTATAATTCAAGGAACAAATGCTGTATATGAGTCATTCCATGTCAAGCGGTACGGGTTTTGACCCCGATAGCTGCGATTGTTTTGAAAGTTTGTGTATGTATTCTTCTCATAAAAATATTGTATACGTATTTTTTGAAAAAAAAAAAAAAAATGATCACGAGTTATGACCAATTTAACAATGAAAAAATATTACTTTTTCAAAAAGGTGTGTACTTTCAATCGCCTGTAACTCCTGAAATACTTTACCAATTTGTATCTGTTGTACCTTGTTTTGAAGGTAAGTTCAATTGCTTTTAATATATTGAAGTGGTGTGTTATAGCAGATAGCGTAGATTTTTTTAAAGTTTTGCAATTTTAATTCTTTTATTTTGATTTTCGATAGGATTATATTAATCAATTTTTTGAAATTTTAAAGTATTTTTTACAAAATCAGCCAGAATTACAATGAAAACTCATCAAAATTAAAATTTTTTCATTAGTTTAGTAAACACAAGGTATAAAGACAATGAAAAATTCAAGAAAAAATAGGTTATGGAAAAATATATATTTTTTCAATTTTTTTTCTGATGGTGCAATCTCACACTGCAAAAAAAAAAAATAAAAAATAAATTTTAACCTATTTTTTCTTGGATTTTCAGCTATTTTCTTTTTGACAAACACTGGTTTAAACAGCTGGCGCACGTTTCGTGTTTTGTTTCACTGTCAAACATCTTCAGTTTGGTCTATAATTTAACCATGAATCGTCCTACAAACGAACAACGCTTGCAAATTATTGAATTTTATTATCAAAATGCGTGCTCTGTTAAGAAAGTTCATTGTTCAAAAATTGTGTTCAGCGACGAAGCTCATTTTTGGCTCCTTGGGTACGTAAATAAGCAGAATTGTCGATTTTGGAGTGAATATCAGCCAGAAGCATTGCAAGAGCTACCAATGCATCCAGAAAAAGTCACAGTTTGGTGCGGTTTATGGGCTGGTGGCATCATTGGACCGTACTTCTTCAAAAATGATGCGAATCGTAAAGTAACTGTGAATGGTGAGCGCTACCGTGAGATGATATCCAACTTTTTTTTGCCCAAAATGCAAGAGCTTGACTTGCATGTCATGTGGTTTCAACAAGACGGTGCCACGTGCCACACAGCACGCGCAACATTGGATTTATTGAGAAACGAGTTCGGTAAACATTTTATTTCACGTTCGGGACCGGTCAATTGGCCGCCTAGATCGTGCGATTTAACGCCTTTAGACTATTTTTTGTGGGGCTATGTTAAAGCTCATGTCTATACAGACAAGCCCGCTTCAATTGACGCATTAGAAGACAACATTGAAGCATTTATTCGTAAGATACCGGCCGAAATGTTGGAAAGAGTATGCCAAAATTGGACTAAGCGAATGGACCATTTGAGGCGCAGTCAAGGTCAACATTTGCATGAAATAATCTTCAAACATTAAATTATATGGACCGTACTATCGATTCAAATAAATATTTCATGCATTTTTCTGAATTTTATGTGTTTTTTTTTTTGAAAAAAATTTCCTATAGTTTTTAAAAAATCACCCAGTACAATCCACTGTTCAGTGGTTAGTTAGTTTCATGCATTTTTCTGAATTTTATGTGTTTTTTTTTAAAAAACTTTCCTATAGCTTTTAAAAAATCACCCAGTACAATCCACTGTTCACTGGTTAGTTACTGTAAAACTTTCAGGCGAACCGGTCCATCGGTTTGGCGTCCTATACGCAACATACAGACACACTTTGATTTTTATATATATAGAACATCGAAATATTACTTCAAGTCAATTCAAAAAGTAAATATAAGACAGCAATCTTCAAAAAAACTTAACTATCCTAAATATCGGGGTGCATATTCAGCTACAGCCGTTTGGTTGGTTGTATTTTCATCATATTTTAATTCCAAAAGTATAAATTTTGATAAATCATTATCTCTCACGATAACCTAACTTAATTCTAATTCTACCCATTTTTGTCGTCGAAGCAATAAAATAAAGTATGAATTTGGAAAAATACTTTTTATTTTGCGTGTCTATGCAGTCAAAGGTATGTATACACCGAATTACATTATTCTAGCTGCAGCCATTTGGTTGGTACCATTTCTGTACCCTTTTCCCCATTTTACCCCTTAAAACTACGTTCTTCGAAAATCTCTTTATTTTACGTGTCAACGCAGTTAGAGGGATGTACACACCGAAATTCGTGATTCTGGCTATAGCCGTTTTGTTGGTACCATTTCTATCCCTTTGTTCCCATTGTATCCCCTGAAAGTACGAATTTGGAAAGTCAGAGTCAGAGCAATTTATACACCGAACTTCATGGTTCTAGCTGCGGCCATTTGGGTGGTACAATTGTTATCACCTTTTTCCATTTTACCCCCTAAAAGTACGAATTTCGAAAAAAGGTATACGCAATCAGAGGAATGTATACACCGAGTTTCACTATTCTAGGTGCAGCCGTTTGGTTGGTACCATTTTTATCCCTCTATTACCATTTAACCTCATAAAAGTATGAACTTGGAAAAAATACTCTTATATTACGTATCTACTCAATTAGAGGAATGTACACACCGAATTTCGTGTTTCTAGCTTTTGTCGTTTGATAGGTACCATTTTTATCCCTCTTTTTTCCACCCTACAAATAAAAATCACTTTATGGTGCGCGTTAATGCTATAAGCGCTTTCCAAATATCATTTAAATAAAAGTAGACATATTCAAAAACACATGCTGAAATACTCAAAATATTAGGGGTATTTTCAGTCCTTGCGAGGGAAAATTGTGTATCATGTGAACCGATTTCGACTATTTGCAATCCAAACCGATCTACAGCTATAAGATTATATTCATGCAACATTTTGACATTGTAGCTCCTTTCGTTTAGATGCTACCGTGTTTCAACAGACGGACGGACGGACAAGGCTAGGTCGTCTTAGAATTTTATGACAATCAAGAATATATATACTTTAGAGGGTCTCCGGTTGACATTTCAAGGTTTAACAAAAGGAATAACAAACTTAGTATACCCCATCTTGGAGGTGGAGTGTATAATAAAGGAAATAACTACTGAAACAATATTGTTCCTAAGATTGTAAGGTTTCATGAAAGGAAACAGTTCGAAGGTTTTATAAAATACTTTTTACTCTTT
Organism: Polietes domitor; assembly: GCA_947397865.1. NCBI lineage: Eukaryota > Metazoa > Arthropoda > Insecta > Diptera > Muscidae > Polietes > Polietes domitor. Next base: position 80,195,903 of record OX377621.1, on the reverse strand, counting down.
ATTTAGAAGGCACCTTCGCTTATAACTACAAATATTCGCTTCCATTGTTCGACGTGAATTGCTTTTCCAGAGCAACTGTTCTGCCTTTTATACACAAATTTAAATAGAAATAATCGAGTAGCTTACAATATTTAACAAGTAAAGTAAATATCAACATGTCACATAATGAATATAGACAGGTTGTATGAATATAAATATCAACAAGTGGTTAGAAATTATAAATTCATACATAAGTGTTGAATAAAATAGGAACAAAACTAATAATTTGTTTCACTACTAAATCATTTTTATCGATCGTTCTAATTTTTTATGATTAATTATAATCTCCCGAATAAGTTTATATTAAATTGTAAATTATCCATTTACGAAAAACATTCCCACTTGTACTTACCCACATGTGATGGTAGAATATTGCGTATTAGCAACGAAATGGAAGCATTGGTGACTTTGGCATCATTTTGCTTTCTTTGCAGTTGACGTTTCCAGCTGTAACAAAAAAGCCACAATAAAATTAAAAATTTCCCAATTTTGAGCACCGCGACACAACTCACTTATAATCCACTTTCGATATAAATTCCGTCTGTCGATCCATCAAATGAAATATGGACAATGTTATTATTATGACCATGACATGTGAATACTCGGCACGCAGCTCCACATTTGTCGCCGGACTCGCTTCGTAAATGACCGAATAACTGATGAAAATGACAATGATATAAATCGAAGATATAAGTACGCCCACGGTGAATTTCAATATGAATGGTATTCGAGAGAACAAGAAGACCATGCATATCGTCAATTCCAAACTTTCGGTGATGGCCTAAAGAGAAGGATTAGATTCGAGAATCAAGGCGCTACAGATGAACTTACCCATGGATTGAAGCCTACGTCACACACTTGACCATTTGAATACTGTTGCAGGCTGGTGATATTCTTGGATTCAGCATCAGTGAATACTGGCCAGTTATTACAATCTAACTAAAAGGGTGAGGTAGAATAATTTAGAAATTTCCGAGTAGACAACAAAATGGTCATAATCTATTCATGTATGTCAGACTATAAAAAGCGAAATGCTAAAAACTGAGCAAAAGATTGTTTCAGAAAATTATTCACGCCATCTTACAGATAAATTACACAAAGCAAAAACAGAAATGTGATCCTACAACCACTATATATTTTTGATATATTATTTGATGCTGTTTCGCATTACTTATTGATGGAGATTTCATATAAAGTTGACTATGAGCAAGTTTATGAACTGAGCAAGTTAATATATAATAAAGCTCGCAACAGTTATAATTAGATTAAACTAAAATTGGATCAACATGACCTGTTACATGATGTCAGCGACACTATATAAAATATTAGTACATTCTAGCCAGAAAATGCATCTGAAGAGCTAAAAAATATATACAAAGAATCAAACAATATATTTAAAATTTATGTTTATAGGAATTAACAAAAAGGTAGAAAAACTTCAGCTTCCTCGATAAATTATTGGAACAGCGGCAACTTAAATTACAAACATGTGACAAACTGAAACCTCTTTTTCAAATGTACAGTTCAATTTTTATTTTGAAATTGTTCTTTTTATTTTTCGAACAAGCTATCACTAGCAATTCTAATGATAGTGTATATAGCAGTTGGTTAGTTATCGATTCGCTTACAAGCGGATTAAAACCACAGAACTAATCATGATAGTTTAACCACTACAGCGCCTATTTCAATATATACATTCAGTATTTGTTTTCTTTTTCTAAGATTGGCATATTGCATGAAAACATCTACATTTTCGATAATTATATGTGGATAAATGTAAGAGCAGATAGATAGAACAAAATATCTGCTTAAAAAATAGCATTATTTTTGTGACTCTTCCTAAAGTACTACTTCTACGTGAGTTTTATGTTCAATTCAACGTATAATCTTCAGTTTAACGTATATACACATATGATTGGATTTATACTGTCAAAATTATAGTACAAATATTAAGTGTAGCTTCGACGAAAATTTGAATTTTAGTACAAATAAAAACAAGTAAGGAAGGTCGACTATATGATACCCTACACTTAGTCATAATACCCTATGGTGTAGGATATTATCATTACATTTGAAGCGGGTGATATACGATGTAGCTATAAGAGGAGAATATACTACAAATTCCATACTTCTGTATTTGTAAGAAAATTTGAACACAAACTTTGAATGGGAGCTATATAAAAATCTGAACCGATCTGACCCATGTTTAGCAAAGGTTTTCTAGATGAAATATTAGACGCTTTCCCAAATTGTATGGAGTGTTAAATATGTGGTTTCAAGAGCGGAAAGAATCAAATCGGGAGCTATATATAATCTGAACCGATGTGACCCGCTTTCGCTATAGTAATTTCTATTTGAAACATTAGCTGATGTGCCGAATTAGAAGAAAATCTGTTCAAAAATGCTATTTCTAAAGCGGAAATAATCAATTCAGTAGCGAAATTTGTAATGGAGCTATATATATATATCTGAACTCATCTGACCCATTTTTACAAGAGCTGTTTTCAGTTGAAATATAAGCTGTTTTGCCAAATTTGAAGAAAATCTGTCAAAGTTTGTGGTTTCTAGAGCGGAAAGAGTCAAATCGGAGGAGACATTTGTATGGGAGCTATATATAAATCTGAACCGATCTGTCCCAATTTTACCACAGCTGTTTCTAGTTGAAATATACGTCTTGCCAAATTGGAGGAAAACCTGTTGAAATATGTGGTTTCTAGAGCGGAAAAAGTAAAATCGGAATCAAAATTTGTATGGGAGCTATATCTAAATCTGAACCGATTTGCATCAAATTAAATAGCGTTCGTCCTTTTCACATAAAGCTTCGTTGTGCAAAGTTTCATTTAGTTCTAACAACAATTGTGACCTGGACTTTGATTACAAGAATAGATGGACAGACGGGCGGACATCGCTAAATCGACTAAAAAAGTGATTACAAGTCGATCGGTATAATAAACGGGTCAGATCGGTTCAGATTTAGATATAGGCCACAAAAAATAACGTTCTTGATTTTACTTTTTCCGCTCCAAAAACTACTAACTGATACCTACACAGGTTTTGATCTAATTTGGCAGAACAAGTTATATTTCAGTTGGAAACATACATTGTGAATGTAGGTCACATCGGTTCATAAAATAGTACCATACAAAAATCGTTCACGATTTCACTTTTTCCACGAATGCAGGAATGCTGTAGAAAGTGGAGGGTATCTTATAGTCGACCCGCCCGACTTTAGTTCTCCTTACTTGTTTATGTTTAGTTATTTTCGTTTCTACTATTTTTAGATGGAAAGTGAACAAAAAGTCCATAGAAATACACAGTGCAACACGAAAAAAAATAACCATATACGGACACCGCTACATGATAAAAGACCAAAAAAAAAGACCCGTGTTTTTTTTCCCCCCAAAGTCATGCACTTTTTTTTTATGGGCCCCCAGAGATTTGAGGCCTCGGTGTAATTTTTGGAAAAAAGTGATCATATTCTCAGGCTCATATCTTGCAAACCGTTCGGAATTTTGATTTACTCTCTGAGGCAAAGTTCTAGCTCTTGTCATAAAGAACAAAAATTGTGAACATATAAAATCAAAAAAACTTCATCTTCAAGGTCAAAATCGCAAAAAACTTAAAAAAATTCAATTTTTTTTAACCTTTTTTCCCCTGTTCAGGTTAATAGGTAGCAAACCGTTGAAAATTCAGGGAAACAATCAACTACAAAAATGTACCTAAGATCTCAATAAACAACTTTCTAGAACATATGAACTTCCTAGGAATGATTCTTAACACCGTTTAGGTAGGAAAAATATATCTTGCAGGACTATTTCTGTTAATGGTCAGTCAGACTGCAGTGCGTATGAGTGACATTATCCCTAATCAACAGCACGTATACACTACCTATACACACTACAGCCTATAAGATTTGTTCGACGACGGTTTGCAAGATATGAGCCTGAGAATATGATCACTTTTTTCCAAAAATTACACCGAGGCCTCAAATCTCTGGGGGCCCATAAAAAAAAGTGCATGACTTTGGGGGGAAAAAAAACACTGGTCTTTTTTTTTTTTGGTCTTTTATCATGTAGCGGTGTCCGTATATGGTTATTTTGAAATGACTTCAAAAATGTTGCACAGTGATATATACAGAATGCATTTTGAAATATCTCATTTAGTACACAAATCTCTTTAATGTATACATTCGTTCATGGGATTTTCAGAAAATATAACCAGTTATTTCTCCACTCAAAAGTTTCAAGGTTTCTTTAGTATCGATGTAAGAATAGGCCTATATTTTTTTCTGAATTTTTAGGTTGATGTTTTCATAAGGAAACCACAAAGAAAATAAAAAGAAGTAAGAATTCGTCAATCGGCTAAACCGACTTATGTATATATACCCTCACTCTCGATAATATATCTAAAAATTATAAAAACTTAAATTTTACTTAGGGATGATTTGTGTCGAAGGTATTAGAAGGTTCATGACATATGTTCCTAGCTTCGACATTTATAAAATAATTGCAAAAACAAATATCTAGTCTTAGTCTTATTCTATGCACCAGTATAGAATTTATGAAGAATTTAATTTTACCTAGGATATAGACAATTGTGTGGTAGGTACAAGAATGGACGTGGCTAACGCTTAAAGTGATTATAAAAAAAATATTTTCAAATTGCAAATGATTTTGTCTACCCGCATGGAAGTTATATCGGTTTTATTTTAACCAAGGCTTATGCCACTTTGTGTGCGAGGTACCAGAAGGGGTGTGCCAATATCGCCAATATATATAAAAGCATTGCAAAAGGTCAAATTTCAGCGTATTCCGATCATCCCTTTATAAGTTATAACAGCTTTAATTTTACGTAGGTTAGGGTGATTTGTGTGGGAGGTAATAGAAGGGGCGTGGCAATACCCGCTATATTTTATACGCTTAAAATGATTACAAAAAGTTTATCAAATCCCAAAATATAGGTGATGTCGAATAATCGTGTAGAAGTTACATTGATTTTAATTTAACATAGGAATATAGCCCATTTGTGTGGAAGGTACCGCAAGGGGTGTGGCAATTTCGTCCATCTTCGAACTTAAACTAAGTTTGGGAAAAATATTACCATATGCAAAGTTGGAATTGATTCCTTAACTCCTTTCGAGAGTTATCGTGTACACCAGACAGCCAGGCAGACGGACGGTGATGGTTCAAACAACTTAAAAAGTCGTGAAACGGATTTGGTACAAACACACTTAGGGTCTTAAGTCACTCCTTCAATGCGTTACACTTTTTTTCTGTCCCAAATCTCATCCCATTTTGTATACCCTCCTATCTGTAGGGTATACAAAATTTAAATATTTTATCAGTACAGGACAGTCAACAAAAAAAAACACCTATAAAATATGACCTCATACTTTATATATATTGTGATCCTCTATATTCTAACTATCCAGAAACGAAAAAATCTTCACAAGGATTGAAACAGCTGTAAAATATTTTCATATAGTTTACTCAAACTATTTTCGGCAAAAATTTTAGAAACAAATTAAAAACCAAGACCGTCCAGTTGCCAAATGTTTGGTATAATCTCTCCTTAAGATAATCAATTTTCGTGCAGCTAATATGTCTTACCAATTGAATAAAAGTCGCCGAACAGTGTATAACAATTATCAACAAATAGATGGTCACCCGGGCTGTTATACTGCTCTGGACTCGCTTCGAGGCATCGTATAGAAAAAGAATAAATTTATTTTCCGGTTCCGACTGTGAAGACTCCGCACAGAACATAATCCAAAGTTTCTTAAACCACGTCAGGAATATAACAATGATCATGAGGACAATATAGAGAGCGTTGGTGGCCCAAAAGTTGGCGGATTGTCTGTTGGAAATACAAACAAACATATAAACTCTCCTTTAGCCAGCTTAAACAAACTTAAATTCCAACTTACACTTTGTTAATGGACTGTATTGCCATGATGCCAAAAAATATAATGACACCCATGATAACACTATATTTCAGCATATCATCCGGTTCCTGCAGGAACTGCATTTCCCATCTCCAATCTTTGAAAAACAAACCTAACGATGTGATGTTGCGGCGAAAATTCTGTTCTTCCTGTTCATCTTGAGTTAAGCGCTTGGAGCGATCGAAACAGAACTTTGAGACCCTTAAATAAGCAAGTAATGGTTCTCTATTTAAAAATACATAAATTACATTTGGATAGAAAAGAGTTATTTAAATTAGAGAGAGATAGATAGAATGTACAAAATATTAATTTTAGATTTTCCCAGCAACTGATAGATAATTTTCCAAACACGTCAATGTGTCTCTCGCTGCTGAGAGTAATTTTTCCAAATAACAAAGAGTGTCTCAGCTGTTGAGAGAAACGCTTCTTTCTTCGCAACACTTCATCCCACATGAGGTGTCTAAGCAGCTGAGAGGAATTTTTTATAGAGGATGATGTGTCTCAGCTGCTGAGATCCACTGAGAGACTATTGCCTGTTTAGAGAAAAACGTTTAACTTGCTGAATGACTTCTATAATTCCTCATGAGGAAAAATGCGCTCCAGCAGCAGAGAGAAGCTATACTTTCCTAAGCATGTGAAAAACACTTTTTTCCATATGGGAAAAGTACCTTCAATGCTGAGACTTGTTTGTTCTTATGCCAAATTTTCCCGTTTTAGTTTTGATTTTCTTCCAACTCACTGAATTCGTCCAATGGGCATTTTGTCCAATTCTCTGCTCATTTCCAACTTGGCCTGAGTACGTATCTGATTGAATTGCTGGATATTGTTCTGCATAAAGTCGGTGGTAGTGTCAGCACGGAGACGTTCTATTTGGCGTTTGACACCCGCCCAGGGTCGGCGTTGCTCGTTATAAGAGGCATACTGAAATGTATAGAATTTTTTAAAGATTCTAGTCTCTCTGGAATAACCTGATCTTACCTTAGGAGGCTTTATTAGAAATGTGCGTATATCATGACCCCTCAACACTGGATCAGTTCTGCCTTGGGGTGTACCCTCTTCGTACATATACTCTCCCTCCAGTTCCCTTAGCGTCTGCTCACTTACATGCACTCTGCCCGCCATGCCGGTTTGCTCCAGCCGATTGGCAATATCTACATCTTTGGACCAGATGTCATATTGCAGCTTGCAAGCTCCCAACACACCAGATAGAATTCTTCCCGTATGGACACCGATTCGCATGTCTATATTCAATTTACGCCTAGTCCTATATTTGGAGATTCATGGACGATGTGATGGTAAAGTTGTAACAGAGTTGTCTATTGGATTGGAGCAATTTCACTAATACCTTACATCACGTATATCCTTGATCATACGCAATCCCAGATCCACACAGCACTTGGCATGATACTCATTCGGAATGGACACACCGGCCACACAGTAGTAACAATCGCCCAAAAATTTAATACGCAAAACATTGTATTCCTAGGAATTGGAAGAAAAATATCTGATTTTATGGAATATTATCATTAAGAAGAGAAAATCAAGAACCTCTGAAGCTGTATCGAATTTCACAAATAGATCATGCAGTGTCTCCACCAGAGTTTTGACATCCAGTGTTGTGGTCAGGTGCGTGTAATTCACCACATCGGCGTAGAGTATGCTGACATTATCATGCGGTTCGATGAACAACTTTCTGCAGATCAAAGAGAATGAAAATTACACCAGAAATACTTTTTATGGAATTTTAAAATTTAAAAACTATTCAGTATTCAGCTAAAATATTAATTTCATTTTTTCGATTTTATGTTTTTTCTTCATTTGGGTTTGTTTTGGAAAAAATATTTGCTCTCTGTACATAAATTATTGAACCTATTGAGTACCTGTCTCTGGTACACTTGTAATACGCATTTTTGATATTGGATATTTACTTGGTTTGATTGGTTATCTGTGAGTCAATGCGAAGATAGTTTCTGATACTTATTTTTTGATGCTCAAAATATATTTTAATAATTCGCACCTACTGTACAAATAGTTTCTAATTATTCAAATTGTAGTACATTTCATGTTTCTATCTACCTTAGTTTAGCATTAACACTCATTTCAAATTTCCCCAATTAAAATGTAAAATATAAATAAGTAAAGAGGTGAATACAAGGTATATAAAACATTGCTACAGGTAAAATTTCAGATCATACGTATAGAAGCTATAACAGCTTTTATTTTACATAGGATACTTTTTAAAATACCAAAATATAGCTGATTCCGGATATCCCTTTGGAAGTTAAATATGTTTTTATTTAATATAAGAATATAGACCATTTGTGTGGGAGGTACCATCGCCCATCTTCGAACTTAAACTAAGTTTTGGAAAAATATTCAAATATTACAAAGTTTGAATTAACTCCTTTCAAGAGTTATCGTGTACACCAGCCAGACAAACGGACGGACATGGCTCAACCTGCTTAAAAAGTCATGAAACGGATTTGGTCCAAACATACTTAGGGTCTTAAGACAGTCATTCAATGCGTTACACTTTTCTCTGTCCCAAATGATATAGAGCAAATAGAATTGATTATAAGATGTAGTGAAAAACATAGCTTTCTAACGAAGAAAACAATGCCTAGTTAAAACAAGTAAGGAAAGGCTAAAGTCGGGCGGGCCGACTCTATGATACACTCCACTTTCTATCCGAATACAATTTAATTCGGTGAAAATGTGTAAATGTAAATGTGTGTGTTTGACAAAAAATGTTAAATCGTAAAGGACATTTGTATGGGGGTATATTGAAATCTGGAACGAAATAGGTGAAATATAATATGTATAGTTTGGCCAAAATTGGTTAAACATTTGGGAACAACATTTGTATTTGTAAATCTGAACCGATCTTAGCCACTTTCACCATAGGTTTTTTACTTGGATTATAAGCTGTCGTGCCAAATTTAAAGAAAATCGAGTACAATATGTGGTTTCTAAAGCGGCAAAAGTCAAATCGGGAGCTACATTTGTTTGGGGGCTATATCTAAATCTGAACCGATCTTACCCAATTTTTGCATAGGTGTTTATAGTTGGATTATAAGATGTTGTGCCAAATTTAAAGATAATCGGGTACAATATGTGGTTTCTAAAGCGGCAAAAGTCAAATCGGGAGCTACATTTGTTTGGGGGCTATATCTAAATCTGAACCGATCTTACCCAATTTTTGCATAGGTGTTTATAGTTGGATTATAAGATGTTGTGCCAAATTTAAAGAAAATCGAGTATAATATGTGGTTTCTAGAGCGGAAAATGTCAAATCGGGAGCGACATTTGTATGGGAGCTATATCTAAATCTGAACCGATCTCACCCAATTTTTGCATAGGTGTTTATAGTTGGATTATAAGATGTTGTGCCAAATTTAAAGAAAATCGAGTACAATATGTGGTTTCTAAAGCGGCAAAAGTCAAATCGGGAGCTACATTTGTTTGGGGGCTATATCTAAATCTGAACCGATCTTACCCAATTTTTGCATAGGTGTTTATAGTTGGATTATAAGATGTTGTGCCAAATTTAAAGAAAATCGAGTATAATATGTGGTTTCTAGAGCGGAAAATGTCAAATCGGGAGCGACATTTGTATGGGGGCTATATCTAAATCTGAACCGATTTGTCTCAAATTAAATAGCGTTCGTCCTTGATCCACAAAACTTACTTGTGCCAATTTTTGTTAAGATCGGACTATAATTGCGACCTGTAGTTTGATTACAACAATAGATGGACAGACAGACAGACGGACATTGCTAAATCGACTCAGAAAGTGATTCTAAGTCGATCGGTATACTTAACAATGGGTCTATCCCGCTTCCTTTTGGGTGTTACAAACAAATGCACAAAGCCATAATACTCTCGTGGAGTGTATAATGAATAGCTGAATGTAAAGAGGGTCGTACCCTCTTTATAGACGTAAGTGAATTAAAAAAAAAAACATGAAGGTCTGGTTGGTGAAAATCTGTGGAAATAAATTTAAGCACTAACTTCATTTGAAACCGAAAATATGAAACGTTTTTTTAATTCTTTACAAGAATTTTCAAATAGGCATTTTTTCTTTGTTATTAAAAAATAAATCAAAATAATTTTTGCAGATCTCTTTCATCTATTTATGCCCTGGGGTATAACGTCTTTGTGGATTTTTGATCTAGTAAAAAATTCTTGCAATTTAGTATATTCATACTTGTTCGGAGAAAAAATACTAGAAAGAAAATACTTCATTATTTTATAGAAAAAATCCAGATAGGAAGTTTTACTTAAAAATATATTTATTCCTTCAAATAAAGTTAATGTGTGTACTTTAATTTCTGCCAAGTTCTTCAATCATTAAAATTTGAAAATGAAAATACTTCTGAGAAGAAGAATTCTCCGTCGTTTGTCAAGACATTCATCTTAATAATAATCTTCTTCTAAACAATCACATCGAAGGTTTCGATGAAATAGCTCAAGTGATTTGAAACGATTGAGAACTATTTCATGTTGTGATGTGATTGATTTCAGTTTTGCATACTCTGAATCAAAATAATTTATTTGAATTATTGAGTAACATTTTCCTCAGGTTTGGCTAAATTGGTCTTATTCTACGTAAACTTTTTCCTTTTAACAATTAAAATTTTAGTATGGCTGAGAACAAATTTATTTGGTTTAAAGAAAATTTTCCTCAGATTGAGTATAAATTTACTTAGTTATACAAAAGATACAAGCCGACAAGCCGCCGACGCTGCATGTTTCCATACGAGCCACGACGTCGCCGATCTCGTCGACTCACATCGACTTCAATAACGCCGCCGATTTTTTCGGTTCATATCGACTTGAACCACACCGCCGATATTTTTTACATCTAACGGAGTCCGTCAAATCTTACTACCAAAATAGACAACCCACTTAAAATATCAAAAGAAAATTAACTGTCGACTTGGACAACCTACTACTGTGAAATACATGGATCTTTCTTTGAATTCTGCATCCCACTATATGTTGACGTCTATAGTAAGTTGAATGATTGTATATTGATTTGAAAGTCGCAATTAAATAAGTCAATTCCAGCATGCGTGGCAATGTGTTCCTATGAAAAATAATAAGCAAAGTGGTTGTTTGGAAGGCTTTATGGTCATGGTGCACTTATGCTTCCTTTCATGGTTATACTTAAACTGAAGACGTTTTTCTTTGGCCACTCTTGTATAGGGCACAAAGCTATAAATCTCGGAACGATGATTCGTCGGCATACACAGTATATTTAGGAGTGCAACTTCATGCACTGTCCTCCGACTACAATACAATTTACACTGTTCGGACACTTTAGGAGCATGAACATTATTATTGTGCTTCGGTAGTGTGTCAAAGTAGGTAGATCTGTATTCTTCGGAAGGAGTATTCAAGATGTCTGGTCATATTATACAATTTTTGGAAATGGAATCCCACTCCCAAAAATAATTGTATGGGATAATAATATGAAATGGGATAATAATATGAATAATGGCCAATGTTTCCATAGGCTAATATCGGCTAATATTAACGAATATGGAACTACTTGCCAAAAATAAAAGAAAAAGTACTAAAAACTAATACAAATTGTTCCTTCCATTTTCTTAAAATTGGCAAATAAATTTAGTAATAGGGGCGATCGAATGATAGAACGAGTAAAATATCTTAAAAATGTTCTTCAGATTAAATAAACAATTTACAAAAAATGCTGCGGGTTATAAAATTCCAAAAATAACAATTACCAATCAGTACCTCTCCAGCGAGCCCTTTAAAACCAAAAAATATTCTTGAATTGATTTATATTATACTAGCAGTACCCGCTGCTTAGCACGCGAAAAAGCCAGTTATTTGTTAATTTTATCCGTCTTTGTTTTTGGATAGTATTTATTTAATTTTCTTTTGGTGGATATAGATAAATCTAAAATAGTAATTTGGAAACCTCCTATTAGCTAACTCTCACACACAGTCAAAGGAATGTGCTTGTCGTTATGCACTATTTTAGCTGAACTACTTCGTCTGTATAATTTTCTACCAGGTATTGAACAAAATATTACAACCATTTATATCCTCGATCTCATGTTTCTAGATTCAGCCAGCCAGTTTATAACTTTTAGCACTTCTTTCCCAAAAAGTACACATTTTGAAAAATCGCTATAGGTAAAATGTGTTTTTGCTTCCCCTAAAAATATGTACTTAATTTGGTAACACATTTATTCCTTGTTGTCCCGTATCCCCCCTTTTAAGTACAAATTTTGAAATATCCATTTATATTCCGCGCTTACGTAATTAAATGATTGTACAGCATTTGTATCCCTTTTCGTCCCGCGCACCCCTAAAAAGTACAAATTTCGAACAATTCAATTATACTGCGCTTCCACATGGTCAGAGGAATTTACATACCAAATTTCACGATTCTAGCTGTAATACTTTAGTTGGTACCATTTTTATCCCTTTTTGTCCCTCTCGCCCCTAAAAATACAAATTTCGAAAAAATTTATTTTTACTTCGTTTCTATATGGTGAGAGGAATTTACATACCAAATTTCACGTTTCTAGCTGTAATACTTTAGTTGGTACCATTTTATCCCTTTTTGTCCCGCTCTCCCCTTAAAAGTACAAATTTCGAAAAATCCAATTTTACTTCGTTTCTATGTCGTCAGAGGAATTTACATACCAAATTTCACGATGCTAGTTGTAATACATTAGTTGGTACCATTTTTATCCCTTTTTGTCCCGCTCGCCCCTTAAAAGTAAAAATTTCGAAAACATCCAATTTTACTTCGTTTCTATATGGCCAGAGTAATTTATATACCAAATTTCACGATTCTAGTTGTAATACATTAGTCGGTACCATTTTTATCCCTTGTTCCCGCTCGCCCCTTAAAAGTAAAAATTTCGAAAAAATCTAATCTTACTTTGTTTCTATATGGTGAGAGGACTTTACATACCAAATTTCACGTTTCTAGCTGTAATACTTTAGTTGGTACCATTTTTATGCCTTTTGTCCCGCTCGCCCCTTAAAAGTACACATTTCCAAAAATCCAATTTTACTTCGATTCTATATGGTCAGAGGAATTTACATACCAAATTTCACGATTCTAGCTGTAATACTTTAGTTGGTACCATTTTTATCCCTTTTTGTCCCACTCTTCTCTTAAAAGTACAAATTTCGAAAAATCAAATTCTACTTCGTTTCTATATGATCAGAGGAATTTACATACCAAATTTCACATTTCTAGCTGTAATACTTTAGTTGGTACCATTTTTATCCCTTTGTGTCCCGCTCGGCCCTTAAAAGTACAAATTTCAAAAAATCCCTATGTGTAGCTCGTCTGCATAGTCATTGCAAGGAACTCACCGAATTTCATGTTTATAGCTACTGCCGTTTAGTCAGGACGAAGGTTCGATGTTTATCCCTTTTTGGGCCATTTTATCCCCTAAAAGTACGAATTTCGTAAAACCCTTTCTTAGTCGACGTCTACGTCATATTTGGGAACTACCCTGAAAATTTCATGACCCTGGCTTCAGCCGTTTGGTCTGGGGGCTGGTCAATGATAAGTCAGTCAGTCAGTCAGTAACGCAACTCTTTTATATATATAGATTCCTCACTTACTCCAAGACTGTCGCAAGTCGAATAAGTTGTTCTTTGTGTTGATGATGCAGAATTATTCATTATATAATATTTCATCTTGTGTTAAAAAATAATATTAAAATCTTAGTGACCGCATGAGAAGCGAATGTTTCGTTATTTCTTCTGCAAGGTGTGAGTCAATTAAAAACTTTAAGCGCGTTTTCTGCATAATTGTTTTTTTACTTATGTTGATGCATTTTTTAGGAAACTCAAAAAATGTCATGGCAAATGTTTCGAAAGCATTCAAAAATGTTATTAAGGAGTATATAAAAACCCATAAAGCTGACTTCAATAACAAATTATATTGTTTATTATTAGGCTCACAAAATAAATAGTTATGCTCATTGGCCCTAAAAGATACCTTCTAATTGCAAATATTCTCGATTTAACCTTCGTAGTAAGCCAAATAAAAAGTACTTTACACTTACTCTGCCTCCGGTTGACGCCAACGTTTCATCGGTTCGGGATCTTCACTGGAAGCAAAAAAAAAACAACTAATATTAATAACTAATTTAAAAAAACACATTTCAAAACTTACATCGCCAATTGGGTATGCTGTGAAGAACGTCGTTTGGCCTTTTTAAACTCTAATCGTGCCTTCACATCATGTTCGATTCTATTGACAATATGAGCTGGTATAATACTTAGCAATAGGCTTCGCTAAAATACACAAAATATCGTATTAAATCGTGCAGAATTTATCCATACCTCCACTCCAAAATACCTCCTCTTCCCTGGCATGACGTAACAGCAAATTCTCCTCGACATATTGCCGCCGATCCAAGAATGTCGTACGTATGGCAATCTCCTTCATCATCCGGAAATAGATGCCCAACATATTAATCGACAGCAAAAAGATACCCTCGGTTATCAATTTATTCACATCCAAGCGATTGGTGCCGTCTGCATGTTTGCGATACGTCACAAAGGCATAATCAATCAGATACGATATTGTCACGGCTATGCCCAGCATAAAGCCGTGCACATTATCGGGCAATGGCATAAAGATATAGACAGCATACAGTATATAACTGCCATAGGCCGGACGCAGTAAATCCAAATTTATGACGGCATGATAGACGGACACGCCAATGTCGGTCAGAGCCAAAATGCTAACGGCCAGCCAGGAGCTAACATACATTACCCATGTATAACGCTTTACCAGCTCATCGCGAAAATTCAGCGCCAATATACCCCAAACCAAGAGAGCACTGGTTATGTAGGCGAATATATCGGTTGACACGTTATTGAGATTCTGAAATGGTAATGTGCAGACATGTATTCTACCCTGTCAACGCCATTGTTCAATACTTACTCCCACTGTTGACAAGAGAATGATGGAATGCACACCGACGACCAACAGTTCTATGATGACAAATAACGACAGATAACTGACACGCAATCGTTGCATATATGATTGATAGAATTGTTCTAATTCCAGGTTGCGACATTGATTCTGAAATGGATTGAAATAAACGAAGTGAACAAAGTGCAATTGGGGGAACACTAATCGGCGAAACTAATCTATTAGTCAAACAGAAGAAATCTGTAGGAAGTACAAGTATTCCCCTTTACTTTTCAGACGGTTTAACAGTCACACAACTGCTGAACTGATAAATGTAGCCTGGCATTGAGGATCACGAAAACAATATTTTTTTAAAGTAATGGTAACTCTACACTCATAAAAATAGTATTCCTAAAGCTGTGTAAAATATATACTCCAAATTTCGTTAATTTAGTTAAGATTCCCGTAAAAGTAGGAAAATTAACTAAATTCATGTTGGATATGTACTCAAAATCCACTTTCTACGTAGATGTATGTGTAAATCTTCTACATAATCCCGAATGAGTGGATTTTGTTTACAAACTTGAACCTGGCTTAAGTATATGTAAAATTTCTAAATTTCGAAGTCATAGTTAATGGTTTATTTATTGGAAATATGGAAGTAATTTTACTTGGAAATTATCTAATTCTTAGTCTTGTTTGATTACATTATATATCAAAAAAAGATAATTTTGTGTCCAAGCTGAAAAAATATTTTTTCATTCATAAAATCGACACAAAAATGTTTTTTATGGATATTTTCTTAAATAATTTACTAAAATTAAAATTTGCATCCTAGGTACCTTTACTATTTGTACTCTCATTTTAGATATATTGGTCCGATCGCACCCGCTTATATGTTCAATCAAAGCTAATTACAATGTCTACAAATGTAGCGAATATCACATAAAAAAGTGGTTTAAGAACAGCGTCCAAAAATTTGGGAAAAATTATTTTTTCGAAAAAATCTATTTTTTGCTGGCACGAAAAAATCAGAAAAAAGTATATGGTTTATAGCTAAAGCGAAACAAGTAAAAACGGCGTTAAGTTCGGCCGGGCTGAACTTTATATACCCTCCACCATGGATTGCATTCCACAGAGGTTGTCGGTTTTCGTAGAACTGCAGTAATATTACAGGAAAATATAATTTTTTTTAATGCAGCCAAACCAGAACAAATACAAATATGGAAAAAATAATTTTATAAATAAATATAATATTTTAATTATTTCAAATCAAAAAATAAATATTCTTATATTTATATTTTCAAAAAGCTTATATACCAGAAATATTGGTAGATAGTGGGTACTACAGTTGGTTGTATTTCCATTCTATTTTATTTTTGTAAAAAAAAAAAACAAGATATACGTTTTATAACCATGGTTTTAAGTCAGTTTTTACTAAATTATCTCTTGTGGTATAGCTGCACCATATTGGTTACTTATTGGTTCAAATGTCATTGACATGGGTTAATCTCCATTTTGTGTGACGACGAGGACCGTGAGTTTTGTTGTTGTTAGCAACAAACGTGGGTATAGTAGATGCAATAAACGCACTGTTGAGACTTCGGAAAACATTTCTCCTTATTTTCCATTTCTTTGCTCGGAGATATGATAATGACTTTCTGTCAAGATTTCGAGCAGACTGTCCCTGTCAAAAAACATACTATTCAAAAAGAAACCACTAAATGGAACACCCAAAATTGTCATCATAAAATTATTTTGTTTGAAAATTTGTTTTAATACAAACGTTTTTAATTGTTGTGGGCAACAATGTTGAAATGAAAATTATATTGAATGAAAAATTAACTTTTAATTTACTATTTTGTTATCGCCGCTTATTTATGCCGACTTAAAGACGTATGATTAACACGAATTTAATGGAGCAACAATAATACTCATACGCCAATAGGTCTGCGCAAATGTGAGATGTAACATTTCCTTTATTTTAAAAAGAGATTAAAATATAAATAAGAACTATATAATAGTTCATTAAGTTGTGAAATAATTAAATGTTTATCATAAAAATGTTTTGAAAATATAGTAGGTTCTAGGAACAACAAAAATGGTGAACAAAGTTTTGCATTACGTTGAAGGCAACCAGGCAGTTGAATAAGCGCTGCAGTGCACGATGGGGCTGATGAACAGTTTTAGATGCGAAAAGAATTGGAGGCAGTTACACCTGTGAATTTTCGTACATGTAGTTATGGTGGTTACCAAAGTCACATATAAAATTTTTGAGTTGCCACGCCCACTTAGAGTGGGATGGTAGTAGATTTTTTGAGACAAAGTATCTTAGGAAACAGGTAAACCTTTTAAATTTCGTACATATAATTATGCTGCTTACAAAAATTCTTTAGAAAAAAATAAGTTTCTCAACCCACTGCCACGACCATTTACAGTGGGATGGTAGTTGGTTTTTGAGCCAAAATACCATAGGAAACAGATAGACATTTTAAATTTCGTACGTATACGAAAGTTGTTTAAACAAATAGTTTGTCAACTTTCTGCCACGTAGTTGGTTTCTTTGAAGGAAAATACATTAGGAAACAGGTAGGCATTTAAATTCCATACATGTACTTATGGTGCTGACTGAAGTTGTCTAGCAAAATTTTAAGTTGATCAATCCACTTATAGGTAGATCTTTGAAATGTGTTGCAGTTATCTTGATGGTTGCTAAAAAAAACAAGTTGCCAACTGGTTCCAATTTTCCATTTTTTGGTAATTTTAAAATGTTGGTAATGTAACACGCTGCCATTATTACTTTTTATACCCTCCACCTCCAGGATGGGGGTATACTAACTTTGTCATTCCGTTTGTAACACCTTGAAATATCGACCTGAGACCCTATAAAGTATATATATTCTTGATCGTCATAAAATTCTAAGACGATCTAGCCATGTCCGTCCGTCCGTCTGTTGAAAGCACGCTAGCATCTAAACGAAAGGAGCTAGAACGTTCAAATTTTCCATAAATGCGTCTTATAGTCGTAGATCGGTTGGGATTGAAATGCGACGAAATCGGCCCAAAGGGAAATATTTTTCCCTCACAAGGACTAAAAATACCCATAACAATCCCTAATATTTTAGCGTATTTAAGCATGTTTTTTGAATATATCTGTTTATATTTGCTTGATATTTGGTATGCGCATTCCCCTTATAGCAAAAACGTGCACCATAAAGTGATTTTTATTTGTAGGGGGTGAAATGGGGCAAAAAAGGGATAAAAAACTAGAAACGAAATTCGGTGTGTATATTCCTCTAATTGAGTAGATACATAATATAAAAGTATTTTTTCCAAATTCGTACTTTTAAGGGGTAAAATAGGAATAGAGGGATGAAAATGGTACCAACCAAACGGCTGTACCTAGAATAATGAAATTCGGTGTATACATTCCTCTGATTGCATAGATAAGTAAAATACACCGATTTTTCAAAATTCGTACTTTTTGGGGTTAAAATGAAAAAAGGGGATAAAAATAGTATCAATCTAATGACAGCAGCTAGAGTCATGAAATTCGGAGTATACATTCCTCTGAGTATGTAGACACGGAAAATAAACTGATTTTTCGAAATTCGGACTTTTTGGGTTTAAAATGAAAAAAGGGGATAAAAATAGTACCAATCAAATGACCGCAGCTAGAGTCACGAAATTCGGAGTATACATTCCTCTGAGTGTGTAGACACGGAAAATAAACTGATTTTTCGAAATTCGTACTTTTTGGGGTTAAGATGAAAAAAAGGGGATAAAAATAGTGCCAATCAAATGACCGCAGCTAGAGTCATGAAATTCGGAGTATGCATTCCTCTGACTGCGTAGACACGGAAAATAGACGAATTTTTCGAAATGAGTACTTTCAAGGGATACAATGGTACAGAGGGATAAAAATAGTACCAACTAAACGACCACAGCTAGAATGATAAAATTCCAATTGCGTAGAAACGTCAAGGGGGTAAAAATGGTACCAACCAAATGGGAGCAGCTGGAACCATGGAATTCCGTGTATACATTCCTCTGACTGCATAGACACGCAAAATAAAAAGTTTTTTTTTCCAAATTCGTACTTTTTCTTTTACGGCAAAAATTGGTTGAATCATGAAGGTTATTTTGCACTATGTACGTCTGATAATGGATTTTCAAAATTTGTACTTTTGGAATTCAAATAGAATGGAAATACAACCAACTGTAGCACCCACTATCTACCAATATTTATGGCTTTGAAAATATAAATATAAGAATATTTATTTTTTGAATTGGCGTATTGGTAGCATTACCTTATAAGCGTGGTTTGAAATAATTAAAATATTATATTTATTTATAAAATTAACTTTTCAATATTTGTATTTGTTTTGGTTTGGCTATATTAAAAAAATATATATATTTTCCTGTAATATTACTGCACTTCTACGAAAACCTACAACCTCTGTGGAATGCAATCCATGGTCCGGCCGAACTTAACGCCGTTTTTACTTGTTGAAAATGCGTTAGTTCAAAAATTGACTTTTTGCCTCAAAAAATTGGTATCTGGCCCCATCATGGTATATGTCGGAGTATCATAACATATATTCATAAAATTTTACATATTACGTTAAATTTGGTTACATATGAATTTATATAAAATATAAAAATATAAACTATTTTCACTGATATTAAAACACCAGTGTTTATTGAAACCAAGTACAGTGGTGTTGGGTACTACATAGTCGGCATCGTCCAGCTTTAGCCTTTTCTTACTTGTTAATAAATACATTAATTATAAACACTTCTATGAAATTTCGCGGAGATCAATGGCTTTTTGGTCATTTTCTAAATGAAATTTTACAATATCCTCAATTTTAACTTTAATAAAATTTTACATCAGAAATTTTCATAATTTTTGGCAGTTTGTTATATCCCATTCTACCGGCATATTAAAGTGCACCTTTTATCCTTTCTTCTCATATATATGGTTCAGCGGATACGTCCGGATAAACAAAGTTCTATTCCAATAAATACGGGAACGACTTGTAAACATACACGAAAAACACAACACACTTTATCGCAGTGCATTGCTTTTTGCACTATCATTGTTACATTTTTTTTAGTTTTAGATTTATTTACATATCTGTGTTAGTATTTTTTAATTTTCAGAAAAGTTATTAGCTTGTGCCTTTTCGTTTTACAACAGATGTGTTTTCATATTACTTTAGGTTGAAATATCGAAAATGAAACTAGAGAAAATTGATAACTTTGGCAGCATGGGTTGAAAAAAACGAGTTGCCATCTGGTTCCAAATTTTGCCCTTTTAAAGTGTTGGCAATATTACTTTTTGAAAATATGTTTCTTCAAAATGGACTTTTTGCCTCTCAAATTGGTGTTTGGCCCCATCGTGCAGTGTTGGGAATAGTTGGAAAACCACTGCGTTTTAATTTTCCAAAGATTGTAAGTTTTACAAGTAACTATTTTTAGACACTATCATTGATAGTAAAAGGACATGTATTTTAACCAAAGCTTTTTACACTACGTTTCTACAGGCCCATGTCCTTATGTAGACAGAATTCATTTTATGTATTCTGCATAAACGTTGGGCTGGGCGATATCGGCCATGTCTGAGTGTAGTCTACGTTTACTTTTATTTATTGTTATCAGCTTCTGCATTAAAAAATGTTTAAATTGAAATCAAAAGTGTGCTCGCAGAATAGTATATTTAAACCTTGAAACAATATCTTATTTTTATGAGATTTAAAATACAATAACGACATACAACTACCAGTCTGTATACCCTCCAACACGTGTGCATATTCAGTTTATCGCACTGTTTGAAACTCACAAAAGAAACCATGTTGTTTATTTATTAATTTATATTACAAGAATTTAATTTATAATTAAAATCTACTAAATATAAGAACATAGACATTGTTCATTGCCTGACACATACATCGTAAGTATGTATGTGTCAGACATAATGACATTGGTCCAGGACTATTTACAAACATACGTTTGTTTGAGATTCAGTTTCCCATGCCTTTGTTGTTTGAAATATGCAACAGGAAACGAGATGCTTGACCATACGTTCCTTCCGTCTGATTTTGTCTATTCTATTATTGTACTCGAAGAAAAGTGTAAAATATTTGCCAGATCTCAAAGAAAGTATCCTCAAGTTTGGTATTTTATTCCACAAAATGTCCCCGTTGAATATGAAGAATTGTTAGAAAATTGTATTTTATTCCATAAGAAGAATTGTTAGAAATCTCCTTATCTATTTTTATCCCTATCATACTTTAGAAGTCAAAGTAGGTTGTTATGGAGGGTATCTTATATTCTGTAGTGCCCTACAATAGCCTTTACTTACTTGTTTTTAAGTTGGATCGTGTTCCACTAATCTCGTCTACATGTTCGATTTAATAAAGTTTCATTGATAAATACTTTCAACAAGCACAAGCAAACAAATATTAAGTAGTACAAATATATGTACATTAGTGTGGCACTTTTAAAGATATTTTAGATTATGATAACGATGTCCACATGCATAAGTTCAGCTCGGTACTGCCAGTGGAAGTCGATGCTCGAAATTTGAATATTTTTCAGAATCCTATGTTAATAATAACTATATACTATCGTTTCTTAAATTTCCAAAAATAAAAAATAATAATCAAGTGAGAAAAGGCTAAATTCAAACGGGGTCAACTATACGATACCCTTCGTCTATACAGCGTTCTGATTTCTAAATATCGGTAAACGATTTAATTTATCCCATATCAAAACTTGGACCTATTTATATATTATCCACTATAATATAATCAAATTTACTGTAATATTGGATTCGAGAGTTGTACTATTATAAGTCGGGACGATATTTGGCCTATATATAAATATGATTTTGTTTTCTTCATCTGGTAGAAAAAATACTCCAGCACACTGTCATGTCAATTACGACCCTTATTTTCGTCACAAGCTTTAGATGCTACAGCAGACAGATGGACGGACACTAATGCTTCCCCTTCCCGTCTTGTTAGCACGCAAAAATTGTACCAAAAGATTTTGTTATTATAATCTGAATTAACGATTTTAAAAGATTCACATACTTTGTATTGAGCCCTATACTTTTGGACCACACTAATGTACAAATGCGTCTACCTACATGTGTCAGTGGAAACATACTAATAATACATACATACATATAAAATTAATAAATAAAGTTGAAGTGTTTCTGCTTGCTATACTCACCCTTAGGAAACCCCATTCCCATTTTTTCTCATTAATCAACGTATCGTGACGGGTTTCGCTACTAATGCGGCTGATACACTCGGTAGAATCTTCCAGAAATGAGTTCATATTGGCCTTGACAATTTATATTCCAAAAATTTTCAAGAAATCTAACGTCTAATCGCATTCTTTCTTTTATTTACCAGCATAAATCAAATGTTAAACATTTTCGTTTGTCAACTGCAACAGGGAAATAAATTTAAACAAATTAATATGATTGTACAAACACACATAAATACATACATACATACATAATTGAATGATTGGACAATTAAATAAAAACTGAGTAAATAAATTAAATTAAACATAGGGTGTTTATATGTTTATAAAAAGTAGTCGTCGAATGATTTTGATGCAATTTATGGCGCTAAGATTAGGAAGATTAAATATTAATATTTTCAATAAATTCATAAATTTTCTTTATGAATGTTAAACAAATAGAAGGGAACAATATTTCCGCTCAGCGTCGGTAAAATGCTATGCGAAGAGTACAAAATTATGAATAAATGTCGATTTTTAATTGATAATAATTGAAATATCGCCAAATTCTGTTTTTGGGTTAATTTTCATAACTTTGTTTAGCGATTTTTCGTAGCCCCGTTTTTTGTATAGATTTTTCGCGATATATTCAACGGATTTTGCTGATTCTTAGCATGCGTAGTAGGACCCAATGTTGCTTTCAATAGACATATACTAGCAGTACCCTCTGCTTCTCACGCGTAAAACCCAGTTATTTGTTATTAGTTTCCGTCTCTGTGGTGGATATAGATAAATCTAAAATAGTAATTTGGAAACCTCCTATTAAATAGCACTCATACAAAATCAAAGGAATGTGCTTGTCGATGTGCACCATTTCGTACTTACAATTTTTAAATTATATCATTTGGGACAGAAAAAAAGTGTAACGCATTGAAGGAGTGGCTTAAGACCCTAAGTATGTTTATACCAAATCCGTTTCACGACTTTTTAAGGTGTTTGAGCCAAGTCCGTCCGTCTGGCTGGCTGGTGTACACGATGGAAATCGATTCAAACTTTGCACATGCTAATATTTTTCCCAAACTTAATTTAAGTTCGAAGATGGGCCCATATTCCAATGTTACATTAAAACTCATATAACTTTCACACGAATAATCGGAATCAGCTATATTTCGGTATTTGATAATGGTTTTATAATCACTGTAAGTGTACTAAATATGACGGGGTTTGCCACGTCCCATCCAGTACCTCCCACATACATCACGCAAAACTACGTAAAAATAAAGCTATTATAAATTCTATACTTATGATCGGAATACTGTGATATTTAATATTTAGCAACGCTTTATAGTGTTTACATTCGCATGGAATATGGGCGAAATTTCCACACCCCTTCTGGTTCCTCCCACTCAAAGTGGCATTAACATTGGTTACAATAAAACCGACACAACATACATACGGGTGTCAAAATCATTTGCAATTTGATATTTAAAAATGTTTTTATAATCACTTTAAATCTAAAAAATATTTACGCTGTAACCACGCCCCTTCTTGTACCTAACACACAATTGACTCTATCCTAGGTAAAATTAAATGCTTTACAACTCGTATGCCGGTGCATGGAATCCACTATGACTTGATATTTGACCATGCTTTTACAAATGTTTTATAAATGTGGAAGCTGAAATCATGTGGCACGAACCTCCTAGTACCTTCCACACTAATTATCCTGCCCTATAATGTAGCTGCAATACTTAAATTGGTAAAATTTTTATCCCTTTTTGTCCTGCGCACCCCTTTATATGTACAATTTCGAAAAAAAATCCATTTAGATTTGCGCTTCTACGTTGTCAGAGGAATGTGCACACCAAATTGCACGATTCTAGCTGTAATACTTTAGTTTGGTACCATTTTTATCCCTTTTTGCCCCGCTCACCCCTTATAAGTACAAATTTCGAAAAACCAATTTATATTGAAAGTCTACGTTAGCAGAAAAATGTAAATACTGATTTCGCGAATATAGCTGCAATAGTTAAATTGGTACCAATTGTAGCCCTTATTGTCTCTTTCCTCCCTTAAAAGTACAAATTTCGAAAAATCCCTATTTGTAGCTCTTCTGCATGGTCAGTGCAAGGAACACACCATGTTTCTAGCTACTGTCGTTTAGACTGGACGAAGGTTCGATGTTTATCCCTTTTTGTCCCATTTTACCGCCAAAAAGTTCGAATTTTTAGTCGGCGTCTAAGTCACATTTGGAACTACCCTGAAAATTTCATAACATTGGTTTCAGCCGTTTGGTCTGGGCGCTGGTCAATGATAAGTCAATAGGTCAGTAACGCAACTCTTATATATATCGCGGTCCATACAAACGGAAAAATAATTTCCAGTCACCCCATTAAAATGAAGTTTGGATTGTTCTACGTTGATTTGCAAAATATTTCGTTCCTAGATAAAACCGTCTGTGTGCTAAACAATCCTGAAAACACCCCTAAAAATCATGTTTTTCCCATGTAATTCTTTGCATAATAATAATAGAAAAAAAAACGCGACTTTTGGTTTTGTGTGTTTCAGGAGCGTTTAGCTCACAGATTGCTTGTCATTGGGGGGAAAGGACTTAAACAATTTTCTTTTACGTTTACTGAAAATTGTGAAATCTTAAAAAATATTTTTTTATATTTTTTATTTATTTTTCTTATGTTTTTATACCTTCGATTTTTGTAAAATAAAATAAAAACAATATCTTTTTGTGGTATGAGATAATTTGTATACACTCCACGAGAGTATTCTGTCTTTGTGCATTTGTTTGTGACGCCCAAAAGGAAACGAGTTAGACCAATCGTTTATTATACAGATCGGGTTAGGATCACTTTCTGAGTCGATCTGTCTGTCCCTCTGTCCGTCTGTACATCTATTGTTGTAATCAAATTACAGGTCGCAATTATAATCCGATCTTAACAAAAATTGACACAAGTAAGTTTTGCGGATCAAGGACAAACGCTATTTAATATGAGGCAAATCGGTTCACAGTTAGATATAGCCCCCAAACAAATGTCGGTCCCGATTTTTTCCGCTCCAGAAACCACATATTGTACCCGATATTCTTTAAATTCTGCACAGCACATCTGCACATCTTATATTCTAACTAGAAACACTTATAATGAAAGTGGGTAACATCGGTTCAGATTTAGATATAGCCCCCATACAAATGTCGCTCCCGATTTGACTTTTCCGCTTTAGACCCCACATATTGTAACTGATTTAAAATTGGCACAACATCTTATAATCCAAATAAAAACACATATGGTTATAGTTATAGCCCCAATATGAATGTTTCTCCCAAATGTTTAACCGATTTTTGCCAAACTTTTCATATTATATTTCACCTATAAACATATATGGTGAAAGCGGGTCACATCGTTCCATGTTTCAATATAGCCCCATACAGATGTCCTTTCCGATTTAAAATTTGTTGTCAAACACATACATTTACAGGATACAAAAATCCTTTCCAATTTCACTTTTTTACCGAATTGAATTGTAAGGCATAGAAATTGAAGTGTATCATAAAGTCTGCTACGTCCGACTTTAGCCTTTCCTCACTTGTTTAATATCAAGGTAGCTTCTTCTAGTTTTACAGATTGTCAAATCTTAAAAAACATGTTTTTTAATTGTTTTCTTAAATATTTTTTTATTTATTTTATAAACATAAAATATACCTTCGATTTTTGTAAAATATTTATTATTAATAGGTTAAAGTGTCTGAAGGACGCTTCATAGGATTCATGATGGTGTTCCTGGTACTTACTGTGCAACAATTACACAGTGTAACACGTGATAAAATACCAAAAAAAAAAAGATCCATGTCTTCCAGGCCCGATTTGGGTCCTCGGTGTCATTTTTGCAGAAAGTAATAATTTTCTCAGGCTATTATCTTGCAAACCGTTTGGAATTTTACTCTCTGAGGCAAAGCTGTAGCTCTTGTAATAAAAAAATTGTGAACATATAAAAACAAAAAAACTCATCTTCAAGGTCAAAATCGCAAAAAATTCTAAAAATCATTTTTTAACCTTTCCCCCCTGTTCAGGTCCATAGGTAGCAAACTGTTCAAAATTCAAGGAAAGAATCAACTACAAAAATGTATCTAAGAACTCATAAAAACCTTATAGAACATATGAACATCCTAGCAGTGATTCTTAACACAGTTTATGTAGGAAAAATATATCTTGTTAATGGTCAGTCCGACTACAGTGCGTATGAGTGATATTATCATTACTCAACAGTACGTATACGCTACCTACACACACTACAGCCTACAAGATTTGTCCGACGACATTTGCGATTTTGAGGTTGAAGATGAAGTTTTTTTGATTTTATATGTTCACATTTTTTGTTCTTTATGACAAGAGCTACAACTTTGCCTCAGGGTCTTTTTTTGGTTTTTATCATGTAGTGGTGTCCGTATATGGTTATATTTCCATGACTTACAAAATTACACACAGTGTTATAAACGTGATTGTTGTGGGAATTAAAAATATTTATGCGTCTTACTGACATTATTAACTATTAACAAAATTTACTTTGCAAAAATCGAAGGTATGTTTATAAAATAATGTTTATAAAATAAATAAATGAGAAAACAATTTATTTAAATTTTTTGTAAGATTTGACAATTTTCTGTAAAACTAGAAGAAATTGGCTTGAAATTAAAAAAAAACATATTTTTTAATTTCATTTCAGAAAAACGTTACTGCCTGGCCCACGATGTCGAACGTTAACGTTCGCTTGCCTCTCATGCGACAAACAGCTGATTTGGGACCGACTAATAGGCACCACAACGACAAAGCGAACGAAAATCTATGCGAAAGAAAACGTCTGTCATCTAATGAAAATGTCAAAATCACTCACTTGTGTTTTGTCTGTCGCAAGTATAAATAAATAAAACAAAAAATAAATTTATTTTATATTATTATTGCTCTCCTCTCTACTTCATACTTCATCCTAGGCGTGCGAGATAATATCGCCACGAACTTCATAGGCATCAATTGAGTTGTTGCACATATTGTGCTGAACAAAGCTCGCATTTATACTTTCCGTTACTCGTTACATGGAAATTTCCTATAAATCTGTAACAGAACTTACATATGCACATATGCATTTACATGTAAAATAAGTATATTCTGGTCATCTCAACAACATTAGAGATGACCTGTAGCTGCCCACGGGGATCTCGCAATTAGAATACCTCCAAAAAATGTGCGCTTTGCAAAAATTATATTTTTCGACAACACACAAAAACAACCCCAAATATTGATTGTTTACATTTTTTTCGAATCTTGTTTTCAGTTATTTCAGCTGAGAAAAAGTTGTGTCAACTTTTCTTACTATATGTTACAATTTGGATATTTAACTTTTTTTTCTTGGCATATTTGCGATTTTTTGATCTGCCAACATTTTCATTCACTCACAACACGTAAGGCTATACGAAGGAAAAGTCAGAAGATAGTGGGTCGCTTTTTGATGCGAAAGTGAGTGACTGGCTTTCGTTCGCATAGATTTTTTTCGATATCGTGGGTCAGGCAGTACCTTTTGACAAAAATACTTTTCGATGTCTACAATTTCTTATTTCTTGAAAATCGGGAAAAGCCATATAGAAAAGTACATATTTGGAAAATGTCATCAACATCGGAGAGAAGAGACAAAATTTGTGGAATAGCTTCACATGAAATTACTCATTTCATAAAAATCATCTTAGCCATATCTCCCGCGAAGACGAAACTTTTGCAAAAATATCCAATATATATTTTTTGTTTACCCTCCAGCTCTACCAAAGTATTCACTTTTTGCCAAAAAACTCAATCTTTTCTATTGCAATCCAAACCTATCTATAACTTTAAACATATGTCTGGAAAATTTAAGTTTGTCATTTAGATGATAGCGTGCTTTCAACAGAAAGATATTATATTGACAGCTGATGTACTTTGAACCCTCTGTGTATCTGTCAGTCTGTCTCGCTGGTATACATGATAACTTTCGAAAGATTTAAAGAATGTGCACCAATGCAATTGACAGTACAAAGTGCAAATTCTTATGCCATCCCCCTTCTTGTACAACCCACATAAATCTCAACAATCGAAAAACAACATTAGACACTATGGTTTTATTATTTTTATTACTCGTAGATTTTTCAAATAAAACGTATCATTTGTTTTACCTACTTTGCACTTAAAACTTTTTTGCAAAATTTAGATCTTCTCTGAATTTTCTCGGACGTCATAGGATCGTCCCCAAAATTTGATATACGACACTTTGTGACGTAAAGGGAAATAAAAAATAAAAACACTCCTATGGTAGATATTGTTATTGTTTATTTGCAAAGCAAAAAAATCACTTTTAAAAACGTGTGTGTCATTAAATGCTTGAAACAAAAACACTTCTATTTTTGTGTTACCGGCGAACAACACTGTCCGATTCACTCACTCATGCAGCCGTTGTAAATCTTTATCATTAGCGCCGCACAGTGCTACCAAACCAAAAATTTGCAAAACTACATACAGATTGTACAGAAGAAATAGGCTCTCAGGAACAAATACACTAAGAAAAAAATGTCTGATATTAACAGCAGAGATTGTTTGCTACCTATCAGCAGGCACTTTTTCTGCTATTGAAGCAGGTCTTCTGCCATAACAACAGTTTATCTGCAGTTTTGCATCAGCATTCAAACTGGTGAAGAGTCTGCTAAAAATTACTGCTGTTAATTAAAATATAAAAATAAGATATAGAACGAGCATTCTGGAGTTAAAAGCCATTCAGACTGACGGAACTTCAATTTCTATTAGCTCGTAACAATATGCCTATAGGCAACAGTGCGAGTTAGTCCTATAAAATCTTTAAAATAACATGTTTTGCTGAATTAATAAATTTTATTTTTGTGTACATAGGTGACAAAGATTATGCAAAACCAAGTAAAAAAAATTGTTCAGAACCAACAAATTCGGTAACTTGGGTCTGCGTAGGAAGACTAAAACAAAAGTGAAGTGTCAAATTTTAATTATTTTAGTGTCTTGTAATTAAAATTGTTTAGAATTTGTTCTATTTTATAGGATTTCTTCGAGTACAAGAAAACCCCTATTTGTTATTCGAAGTGATACGTAATAAAGATTTTTAAAATGAAGAAACAATTTAAAATATGATTTTTATTTAACCGATATCAGCAGATTAAGAAAAATCCTGTTACTCATGTCCTGTACGAATTAGAACTCCATAACTCTATATAAATCATATTAAGGCCCATACATCATCAGAAAGCATATTAAATTTTATATATTTATTAAGAAGAAAATTCGGGCATGAGAGGGTTAAATTGACTGAATACGACACATTTTACTACTACAATGGCAATATCTTCTACATTTATTCATAGATTTTCTGCTACCAGGAATTGTTTTCTTCGTTAGGATGCCAGCTATTAGAAAATTAATCTCTGGTTTTAATGAGTTTTTATCGTGCCAGAAAAAGATAAATTGTTTTCTTCTTTAAGATGCTATTAAAAAGGAGCAAATTATTTTTTCCCGATTTTTTCCGTGCCAACAAAAACTATTTAAAAAAATATTCTCAATTTTTTTTGGTGACTGTTCCTAAAGCACTACTTCTACGTGAAGATTTATATTCCTTACTACTATCTTCAGTTTAACGTATAACTAGGAATTGTACAAATATATTGAATATTAAACAAGTAAGAAGGCGTTAAGTTCGGCCGGGCCGAATCTTATATACCCTCCACCACGGAGTGCATTCCATAGTATTACCAGCAGATTAAAGGAAGTCGACTTTACATAGAAGTACAGTACCATATTACGAAAATTGTGATATTTTTATGCACATTACTATATTTGTTTACTATTTCAAACTATAATGTATACTTATGCGCACTGTTTAAAATCGACTACTATATATAAATAAAAGCTGAAATTGTGAAAGTGAACATGTCTAAATATTAGGCGATTGTCAGTCACCATTAGAAAGAAGCATTTCCAGATACAGACAAAGTGATAAGAAAAGTATACATTTTAAAGATATCCCCATTCGCCCCATTCTCCACCCAAATGTACAAATTTAGGTTCCATTTTTATCCCTCTTTTTAATTATATCCCTTTAAAGTAGGAATTTCGAAAAATCCCTCTATTTTACGTGTCTATGCAATTAGAGGGATGTACACACCGAATTTCACGATTCTAGCTGTTGTCGTATCATTGGTACTATATTTTATCCCTTTTTGTCCCATTTCGCCCGCTAAAACTTTTATTTTCTTTGTGGTGCTTCCAAGCTACAAGAGGAATGTCCGCAACAAATTTTAACTGTATGAAAATAAGAAATTTAATTAACAAGCCAAGGCTACCAATATTTGTATTATATATATATGTAATGGATATAATTCTTCAATTCATAAAGTAAATATAAGGGAGCAATCATAATTACCCTAAATATTGGGGGATAGAGAGTGTACTTTCAGCTACAGTCGTTTGGTTGGTTGTATTTCCATCCTATTTTAATTTCAAAAGTATAAATTTTGAAAATACCTTATCTCTCACGTACGCACTATAAGACAACTTCATGATTCTACCATTGTTTGTCGTAAAGGCAACAAAATAAAGTACGTACTTGGAAAAAAAATATTTTACGTGGCTATGCAGTCAGAGGAATGTATACACCGAATTCCATGATTCTATCAGCGGCCATTTTGTTGGTACCATTTTTATCCCCTTTTTCCAATTTTGCCCCCTCAAGAGTACGACTATCTAAAATCTCTTTATTTTACCTATCTACACAATTAGAGGGACGTACACACTGAATTTCATCATTCTAGCTGTATTCGTTTAGTTGGCACTATTTTTATCCCCTGTAGCCATTGTATCCATTGAAAGTACGAATTTGGAAAAACGTTTTATTTTTCGTGTCTACACAGTCAGAGGAATGTATAGTCCGAATTTTATGATTCTAGCTGCTGTCATTTGGTAGGTACTATTTTTATCCCCTTTTTCCATTTCAACCCCAAAAAGTACGAATTTTGGAAAGTTCTTTTATTTTACGTGTCTGCTCAATCAGAGGAATATATATATTGAATTTCATTATTCTAGGTGCAGCCCTTAGGTTGGTACTATTTTTATCCCTCTATCCCCATTTAACCCCTTAAAAGTACGAAATTAGAAAAAATACTTTTATATTATGTATCTACTCTATTAGAGGAATGTACACGCCAAATTTCGTGTTTCTATCTGTTGTCGTTTGATAGGTACCATTTTTATCCCTTTTTGCCCCATTTCGCCCCCTACAAATAAAAATCACTTTATGGTGCCCCTTTAATCTATGGAGGGAATGCGCATTGCAAATATCAACTAAATACAAGCTAATATGTTCAAAAAATATGCTGAAATACTCTAAATATTAGGGGTATTTTCAGTCCTTGTGAGGGAAAAATGTTTCCCTCTGGGCCGATTTCGTCCACTTTCAATCCCAACCGATCTACAACCATAAGACACATTTAGCTAGCTCATTTCGTTCGGCCGCTATCGTGCTTTCAACAGACAGACAGACAGACAGACAGACGGACAGACGGACAGACGGACATGGCTATATCGTCTTAGAATTTTACCACGACCCAGAATATATATACTTTATGGGGTCTCCGATGAATATTTCAAGGTGTTACAAACGGAATGACAAAGTGAATATACCCCCATCCTGGAGGTGGAGGGTATAAAAAAAGTGTAAAACAAATAAATAAGCTTCAGTCGGCTAAACCGACTTATATATAGTAAACTTAAAGTAAATATAAAAACATTACCAAATAACAAAATATAGCGGATTCCGAATATCCTTGTGGAAGTTACAGTGGTTTAATTTTAACCTAGGAATATGGGTCACTCGTGTAGGAGGTACGAGAAGGGGCATGACAATTTCGCCCATATCCGAACTTAAGCTAAGTTTGGGAAAAATATTACCATATGCAAAGTTTGAAGTGATTCCTTAACTTCCTTCGAGAGTTATCGTGTACACCATCCAGCCAAACGGACGGGCATAGCTCAAACGCCTTAAAAAGTCGTGAAACGGATTTGGTCTAAACATACTTAGGGTCTTAAGTCACTCCTTCAATGCGTTACACTTTTTTCTGCCCCAAATGATATATACCCTCCTACTCTGTAGAGTGTGGGTATAATTAGTTAAAAAAGTAAAAATGTTCGTGTTGATTTTATGAATAACAATCTCTGACTTTTTTATTTTCTTTTTTGTTGCATAGTGTTATTACACTGTTCCACTTTATGTTGACAGATGTTCCAACAATTTTCATTTGACTCAAACCACTATCATTATAATTGACATATATACTCTATTCTTAGGAGGAGGGTATAAAAACGGCAGCAACAAATACAGTCATTTATTTGATTACTGACAATCTATACTGTCAATTTTTTTATGAATTTGACAGTTCATATTACCAGCGAAATAACAAAATTAAATGAGCTTCGGCGCTAACGTCACCTTTTAATGATACGTTTTGAATGAAATGTACACATTCTAATAAGATAATACTAAAAAGAAAAATATCATGATTCGGAACGTTCGGAATACTGAGTAGCAGCGAATATTTCCTTTTTACTTTCATCTACTAAAGTTAGTGGGTTATTGCAATGAGTCATTATAAAACATAATTACAATTTTTATTTAAAGCGCTTCCAAGGGCCTATTAATTCAGAAAAATATTTTGGAATAAATCCAACATAATCAAGTAAGGAAAGGCTAAAGCCGGGCGGGCCGACTATATGATACACCAGGCCCGTGCGCAGGATTTTCCCCTGGGGGGGTTTTCATCTACACTCATAAAAAAGTTAACTATAATGAGTTAAAATTAACTAAAATTTAGGAAACCAAGTACATTTTTACTAAATATAAGTAGACATTTTCCTAAATCTAAGTAAATTTTTCCTAAAATTAAGTAAATTTTTTACTAAATCTTCGTAAAATTTTGCTGAAAATTTCCTAAAACTAAGTAATTGTTTACTCAAATCAAGTAAATATTTACTCAAACTGAGGACAATTTTGCAGATTTTTTTCCTCAAAACGAGTAAATTTTTACTTAAACTGAGGAAAATTTTATTTTTACAAGGAAAAAGGTCCAATTTAACTAAAAAATCAAACAAATAGTTTTGCTTCAGAGTATACAAAACTGATACAAAAAATTACAACATGAAATATTTCTCAAAAGTTTCATGATACCTCTGCCATAAGGAGTTGTTGCAAAGGCAAGTTAGGCGCCTTCGCAGTGGTTGTTTAGAATAATTCATAATGTATTTAAGAAATAAGTCTCTGCAAACGAACGAGAATTGCTCTTAGATTAATATTCAAGATTTTTTTTAACAATTTCAAATGTTTTTATAAGTTTATTACTTAAATGTATGAAGAACTCGGCATAAATTTCAGTAAACATTTTAACTTCATTTTAGGAAAAAACACATTTTTAAGGTAAAATTTCCTAAATGGAATTTTTCCATACAAAAAATTTCAGATTTTTTTCTCACTTAAAACCTTGAAAATATTCTTCCA
Source organism: Polietes domitor (assembly GCA_947397865.1). NCBI lineage: Eukaryota > Metazoa > Arthropoda > Insecta > Diptera > Muscidae > Polietes > Polietes domitor. Next base: position 80,162,142 of record OX377621.1, on the reverse strand, counting down.
CATAAGTTTGGATTTACTCAATTGTAAGAATTTATTATTAGATCCAAAGAAATGTATTTAAGTAAATATACTACCCTTTTTCTAGTAAATGAACTATTTACTATGGCTTTGAAAGAAGGAAACTTTACTCATACTTAGTTAATTTTCCAACTTTTTAGGAAATTTTTACTGCAGCGTTTGGAAACCACTTATATTTAATTGCCAGGATCTTTCAGAAATATTTTGATACATTCGTCCGACAGTCAGTTCGTCAGTACACTCAAAGGAATATGTCAGTAAAAGAAAGCAGATAGTCTACTGAAAGAGCAGATTTTCTGCTGTTAAAAAAGAGACAGCAGATTTGTATCTGCTGAGATGGTAAACAGCTTTTTGATGTTTTTAGCAATATATGTGATACGCATATTGTCCCAAGCTAATATAAAAGAAAATTCGATCTAAACTCGCTTATGAACGCTTATCTATTTTTATATTTTAATTAACAACAGCCAATTTTAGCAGACTGCAAACTCTTTAGCAGTGTGAATGATGATGCAAGATTGTAATAGCAGAAAAGTGTCTGCTAATAGGTAGCAGAAAATCGCTGCTTTTATTAACAGACTTGTTCTCTAAATGTAGAACTTTTTCTTAAATAGTTGCTTGAAATTACATACATACATATCGAGGGCTTATATTCATAAGTGGCTATGAACAAAAACACAACTTTTCAGGAGAGCGAAAAAAATGATTTTCTCCTTAATTTGAAGAGAAATTATTATTCGTTCTTCTACAGTTTAATCTAAAAAGGATTACTAATTGCTACGATTAAAAAGATTTCGAAATTTCCTATTATTCGCGGTTTCATGGTTCATAGCCACTTTTGTATGTCTAAAATTGAGCACGATGAATGTTGAAATAAGAATAAGATTTATTGTAAACACTATAACTTTTTTCGTGAAATCTTGGCAATGTTGTAAAGAAAACACATTTTCTGTGGTGTACACAGCGAATTTAAGATTCCTGCTTCATCCTTCAGATTGGTCGCTTGTAACATATATGTAGCCAGTCGCGAAAATCGCTGCAATTGATGAAAAATCCAAAATTCGCCATTGCAATTCCTTATATTTTAACTTTCTTCATTCATAATTCTGAAACTTTTCATGCACAAATATTCCCCATGAAGTCAGCAACCACATGCCAAAGAAATATTTTGGTATTCTCAATATAATAAAAAGTTACGCCGGTTTTTCTAAATATACTTTTCACAATTTTTGACTTTACAGCCACCATTTTTCCTAGTTTAGCCAGATAACTGGGGAATCAAAATGCTATTAACGCGAAATGATGGAATACGATATGCTCTAAATCCAGAAAAATGATTTAAACAAAATCGTTGTAGCGAATTACAACCTTCGTATATGTATATGATGCTCCATTTTTTAACTACATTATTTATATTATTTGTATGTTCATAACCACTTATGCAGTCACAAACTATAGTGTGAGTGGATCAGAAACATTTGGAAAAATGGCTTTAGAAATTAAATTATTTTCCAAATTTATATGACAGATGACATACAAATCTGAGAATTGTTTGGCATCAAAAACTCATTTTCGAGAAAATGGTTCATAGCCACTTTTGAATACAAGCCCTCGATATATATTTTGAAGAAATATTACACAAAAAACGATTAAATTCCTCGGCGATAAACCCTTCAGTCCCTGCAAGAAGAAACAATTACACCATTTTCAAGTGTATTTCAAAAGACACCATTTGCAATTCAAAAATTTCATTTGAAATTCAAAAAATATCATTTGAAATTCAAAACTCATCGTTTGAAATTCAAAACTCGTCATTTGTAATTCAAAACTCGTCATTTGAAATTCAAAACTCGTCATTTGTAATTCAAAACTCGCCATTTGAAATTCTTCTTTTGTGGGAAAAATAGTTTGTTTGCGGTAAACATGTCATCAGTTGTTGTAAATGAACAAAGAGAAATAAGTTTATGTATATCAAACAGTGATCTTCATTTGTCGAAATGGATTTGTGTTATAATTGCAAACTCCCAAAACATTGGAAGTAACAGAAACCGTCGTTGTTGCATCTGTCATGAAAATAGGATACATCGGTTCAGATTTAGATACAGCTCCATAAAAATGTCCAATCGCAAATGTTACATCTTAGCGCTCTACAAGCATCAAGCTAATTATTTGCTTTTATTAAGAATATTTTAGATTTCATTATGATATCATAGTGATTCTTATCTACACTTTTTTAAAATTACTAAACGATTTCCAAACTTTTATTGGAGTACACAATTAAAAGTTCATAAAATATAGCTCTAGTCGAATGTCAAGAAGTGGTATCGGTTAATAAAAATGAAAATTTTCCGAACAATTTGGAGTCCATTAGCGAAAATAGCACTACACAATCTTGAAATTGGCACAATTCGTTTAGTTTGTTTGTATTTTTTCATAAACTTTGTCCGAATTCAAGAAAGTATCCACGATTTTTTATGTAATTTTCGTGTTTTCATGATTTTACTGGAAAATTACTATTTCAGACGAGTTATTTTAAAAAGACCTTAAAAATTCTATATTTTATTGCTTCAGAATGTCTAGAAGGTTTTAAAAAGTATATGTTCGAAACCTCTCTGGGGGGGGTTTGAACCCCCAAAACCCCCCCCCCTGCGCACGGCCCTGTGATACACTCCACTTTCTTCAATTCAGTAAAAAAGTGAAAACGGGAAATATTTTTTTATGTTTCCTAATCACAGGCTGCTATGACCTGGCCCAACTTGTCGATTCGAGAATAATATTTGTATCGGGGCTATATCCAAACATGCAATGAAGTGACTAACTTTCACAATAAGTTCTTCCAGTTGAAGTATAACGTGTTATGCTCAATTTTAAGAAATTCTATGAAAATACGCGGTTTCTAGGAGAACGAAATTTGTATGAGAGCTATATGTAAATCTGACCCGATGTGACCCATTTTAACCATAGGTGTCCCTAGTTTAAATATTTGTCAATTTTGAAGAAAATCTGGTAAAATATGTAGATTCTGGAGCGGAAAAATTAAAATTGGGAGCGAAATTTGTATGGGAGCTTTATATAAATCTGAACCGATCTAACATATTTTTACCACAAATGTTTCCATTTGAAATATAAGGTGTTTTGCGAATTTAGAGGAAAAATCGGTTATAATATGTGGATTCTAGAGCGGAAAAATTCAAATTGGGAACGAAATTTGTATGGGAAATTTAAACCGATCTAACACATATTTGCCGCAGGTGTTTCATTTGAAATATAAGGTGTTTTGCGAATTTTGAAGAAAATCTGTTAAAATATGTGGATTCTAGAGCGGAAAATTCAAATTGGGAACGAAATTTGTATGGGAGCTATATATAAATCTGAACCGATCTAACACATTTTTACAACAGGTGTTTCCAGTTGAAATATAAGGTGTTTGGCGAATTTTGAAGAAAATCTGTTAAAATATGTGGATTCTAGAGCGGAAAATTCAAATTGGGAACGAAATTTGTATGGGAGATATATATAAATCTGAACCGATCTAACACATTTTTACAACAGTTGTTTCCAGTTGAAATATAAGGTGTTTTGCGAATTTTGAAGAAAATCTCTTTAAATATGTGGATTCTAGAGCGGAAAAATTCAAATTGGGAACGAAATTTGTATGGGAGCTATATATAAATCTGAACCGATCTAACACATTTTTTCAACAGGTGTTTCCAGTTGAAATATAAGGTGTTTTGCGAATTTAGAGGGAAATCTGTTAAAATATGTGGATTCTACGGCGGAATAATTCAAATTGGGAACGAAATTTGAATGGGAGCTATATATAAATCTTAACCGATCTAACTCATTTTTACCACAGGTGTTTCTAGTTGCACTATGAGATGTTTTGCCAATTTTGAAGAAAATCTGTTGAAATATGTGGTATCTAGAGTGAAAAGGGTCAAATCGGGAGTGAAATTCGTATGGGGGCTATATATAACTCTGAACCGATTTTCTTCAAATTAAATAGCGTTCGTCCTTGTCCCGAAAAACTTCGTTGTGCAAAGTTTCCCATTGTTAATTATACCGATCGGCTTAGAATCACTTTCTGAGTCGATTTAGCAATGTCCGTCTGTCTGTCCGTCTGTCCATCTATTTTTGTAATCACGATACAGGTCGCAATTGTAGCCAGAACCAAACGAAACTTTGCACAACGAAGTTTTTCAATTCTCCAAATTTCGTCAATTCTCCTTAAAGTACATTATAAAAAATGACGTAAAGCATGGGATGCTATGTCGTATGTAGACTTTTGTTAAGGTGTTTTTTGTTTATTTTGCCAATATCTTTTAAGTTTATATTGAAGTAAAGCATTTTGTTATTGTTATATGAATAAAAAACGATTTCAAACAAAACCGCATCATTACTTTTTTCAAATATTTCTTGGAACTCGCTAAAACGCAAAAATGTGGGTCGTATGTTGACTTTTGTCGGCCACTGTATAGCTCCCATACAAATTTCGTTCCCAATTTGAATTTTTCCGCTCTAGAATCCACATATTTAAAGAGATTTTCTTCAAAATTCGCAAAACACCTTATATTTCAACTGGAAACACCTGTTGTAAAAATGTGTTAGATCGGTTCAGATTTATATATAGCTCCCATACAAATTTCGCTCCCAATTTTAATTTTTCCGCTCCAGAATCTACATATTTTACCAGATTTTCTTCAAAACTGACAAATATTTAAACTAGGGACACCTATGGTTAAAATGGGTCACATCGGGTCAGATTTACATATAGCTCTCATACAAATTTCGTTCTCCTAGAAACCGCGTATTTTCATAGAATTTCTTAAAATTGAGCATAACACGTTATACTTCAACTGGAAGAACTTATTGTGAAAGTTAGTCACTTCATTCCATGTTTGGATATAGCCCCGATACAAATATTATTCTCGATTTGACAAGTTGGGCCAGGTCATACCAGCCTGTGATTAGGAAACATAAAAAAATATTTCCCGTTTTCACTTTTTGACTGAATTGAATTGTACTCCGATAGAAAGTGGAGTGTATCATATAGTCGGCCCGCCCGACTTTAGCCTTTCCTTACTTGTTGGTGTTACAAACAAATGCACAAATATAATACACAAACATAATACTCTCGTGGAGTGTATAAACAGCAAACACCTGTTTGCTATTTCAGCAGATACAAATCTGTTGTCACCTTTAAAAGTACTTCTGTTTTTTGTCGCGTCCTTTTCCATGTAAAATTGTTTATAATTTTGTACTAAAACCTGACGATATATTTTTAAAATGTAGTACTCTTTAAGCGCTTTAGAACACTAAAAAGGCTGATCGACTTTTTCAGTTTCTTTCTTGTTTTTGGCGTTGTTTAAGGCGTGCGAATGCGCATCCAATTGGAATATGGGCGATACAGCCACACCCCTTCTGGTACCTCCCACACTAAGTGGAGTAAGTTTGATTAAAATAAAACCGATATTTTCCACACGGGAAATCAAATTCAGTAGCAATTTGATATTTGAATATATTTTTATAATCACTTTAGACCTAAACAAGTAAATCGGCGTCAAGTTCGGAAGGGCCGATCTTTTTATACCCTCCACCATGGATTATATTCCACAGAGACTGTCGATTTTCGTAGAAATGCAGTAAAATTACAGGCAAATGTTAATTTTTTAATATAGCCGAAGCAAAAAAAAGAAACAAGTAAGGTTTTTAATACATTTTCTTTTATTTTTTGGCAAGTAGTTCAATATTCGTTAATATTATCCAATATTAGCCAATGTTCCCATAATTTAACCCACTTTGACCCAGTGTTCGATTAATTGAACAGTGAAAAGTAAGAAACGTCAAAAGAATAATTTGGCTGGGCTCTAATGGGTTAATATTATTATCCCATACAATTATTTTAAGGGGAGTGGGAATACATTGCCAAAATTTATAATATGGACGAATTTAATATAATTTTTTGCAATTACAGCTTTTCATGTGAGGCATATTTGACCAGACATATTGGTCAAATAAAGAATGGTAAAGCTCCACCTACTTTGACACTAAAGAAGCACAATATAAGGTTCATGATCCAAAAGTGTCCGAACAGAGCAAATAGTATTGTAATCGGAGGATAGTGCAACTTCATGTCCTAAATATACATGTGTGTGACGACAAACATCATCGTTGCGAGATTTGTGGCTTTGTGTCCTACACAAGAGTGCCCAAAGAACATCATCTTCATTGATAAAGCCTTCCAAACACAACTTTGCGGAGTTAGAACTCCGTGAAATCTCGTGGGCGTGGCAAAAGTGTTTTTGAGAGCTAGAAGACTGCAAATTGGTACATATATATTACTGACCACGAGAAAGATAAATATGATGCCGAAATTTGGTTTTTCCTATCATGGTCGGTAGGGACGTGACAAAAGTGTTTTTTGAGCTACAAGGCTAAAAACTGGAACGTATATATTTCTGATCATGAGAAAGATGATTTTGATGGCGTATTTGGGATTTTCGTTTTGTGGGTGCAGTTGGCGTGGCAAACGTGTTTTTTGAGCTAGAAGGATGAAAATTGGAACGTATATATTACTGACCACGAGAAAGATCAATTTGATGCCGAAATTTAGATTTTCGTTTTGTGGGCGGAGTGGCCGTGGCAAGTGTTTTTGAGAAAATATGTGGTATCTAGAGTGAAAAGAGTCATATCGGGAGTGAAATTCGTATGGGTGCTATATCTAACTCTGAACCGATTTTCTTCAAATTAAATAGCGTTCGTCCTTATCCCGAATAACTTCGTAGTGGTTCTGGTTACAATTGCGACCTGTAGTTTAATTACTTTGAATAGATGAAAGTCACAACCTAATAAGTGAGAGTATCAGTAAAATTCACATAGTTTTCGCTTTCGTTGCATGATGAAATTGATATTTTGTATGGATCGTCGAATAAATTAAAATAAAAACTTGTAGGCGCCTTAAAATGTCTTAATTGGTTTAGTAGCTCATCACAAACTTCATTACTCAAATTTAGATACATGTAAGAGTCAACTAACTGAATTTTAGATATATAACTTTAACAAAATAAACGTTATATTATTATTGATTTTCTATGAGTTTTGAATGTAATACATTCGAATTTCAGCTAATTCGATCAAGTAATTTCTTCTTAAGAAGGAAATCCTTGTTTTTGGTCCTTCTCTCCGTTATATTATTGCTTTGTATATATAATAATTTTTTCAGCATTTCGATCCACAATTAAACAAACATTTTTTTCTTCTTTTTGAGGTTATTGTCTCATACTATGTGACCAATATATACCGCTGTGTTGTTCTCTTTGCCCAATAGTTGAAGTTCTCCTCATCACACGTTCTATTCTAATTGATTAAATACATATAAATCAGACGCTTCTTTTTGTTTGAAATCACTGTATCCCACATATAGAAGTTATATTTGAAATTGTTTTTGTTGTGTTTTTTTTTTTATTTTTTTATTTATTGATAAAAAATGTCTCGAAACGAACAACGGCAACACCACTAAAACAACACGACAACATTTTAACACTTAAAATAATTTGTAATCAATTGGAGAGTTTACAGAAATTCCTTCATACCTATACCTATCCATACATATGTACAGAGAAAAACAAAATGAAAGAAAAAACTTTCGACAGAATGGAAAAGATTATGTACTTTCGAAATGTGTGAGTACTGTGTCGTCCGTCTGTCCGTGCGTCCGTCCATTCAACAACCGAATCAAATCGACAATAATCAAATCAATTGTTTTTCCCAACTGTCGTTTTGCTGATATGAATAAAAATGTGTTGTTCTTTTGTGATTTTAAAAGTATTCTACCATAACGTGGGTGGTATATACAGTAAGTGTTTTCTGTATATATATCACCTAAATTGATATATGTTCTAGATCTACAAAAACGATGGTTTACAGTACAGGTTGGTTCAAAAACACGATTTGTTTTAGAATTATATAATGCTTTAAAGCAACGTATCAATCAAATAGTAATAATGATGTTCTCAACATTTAAAAATGACTATATATAAACATTTTTTGTATGTGGTTACGGTGGGGTTTGTTTATATGTATAATGTAAGATCGAAGTTAAAAAATAATCTCCAGTCTCCAGAAAATAAAAATAATTAAAAAACAAGCAAAAATGCCTTAAGTTCGACAGGGCCGAATGTTATATACCCTCCACCACGGAGTACATTCCACATTATTACGGGCAGATTAGTGGCTGTCAACTTTATATAGAAGTGAATTACCATATTACCATATTAGAAAAATTCTGATATTTTTTAAACACGCACGATGTTTGATTAATATTTCTACAGGGTGGCGCAGAATGAGCCATATGGTGTGAATTCTTTATAAGTTTTTTTTCAACATTTTGTGAAGGAGACTTGGGAAACTAATTATGAATAACTAGCAGTACCCGCTGCTTCACACGCGAAAAAGCCAGTTTTCGGGTAGTATTTAATTATATTCATTTGGTGGATATATTTCAGGATTCTAGTTATAATACTTTAGTGTGTACCATTTTTATCTCGCTCACACCTTATAAAAACAAATTTAAAAAAAATCCATTTTGATGGCGATTCTACAGGTTCAAAGGAATTTACGCAGCTGCAATATTTTAGTTGGTACTGTTTTTATCCCGATCTCCCTTTATAAGTACAAATTTCTACAAATTCTTTTAGATTTGCGTTTCTATGTTGTCAGAGGAATTTACACACCAAATTTCACAACTATACCTGCAATACTAAAATTGGTACCATTTTTATCCCTTTTGGTCCCGCTCACCCCTTACAAGAACAAATTTCAAAAAAATCTATTTAGATTGATCTTCTACGTTGTAAAAGGAATTTACGCACCATATTTCCCGACTATAGCTGCAATACTTTAATTGGTACCATTTTCATCCCTTTTGGTCCCTCGCAACCCCTAAAAGTACAAATTTCGAAAAATCCATTTATATTGCAAGTCTACGTTGTTAGAGAAATGTAAATACCGATTTTCACGATTCTAGCTGCAATTCATTTTTATCCATTTTTGTCGCTTTCGTCCCTTAAAAGTACAAATTTCGAAAAACCCTATTTGTAGCTTTCTGCATGGTCAGTGCAAGGAACACACCGCTACTGCCGTTTAGTCAGGACGAAGGTTCGATGTTTATCACTTTTTGTCCCATTTTAACCCCTAAAAGTACGAATTTGGTAAAAAAAATTTCATAAGCCTGACTTCAGCCGTTTGGTCTTTGGGCTGGTCAATGATAAGTCAGTCAGTCAGTTAGTAACGCAACTCTTTTTTATATATAGATCGAAAAAAATAATTGAATTTTATTTTTCAAACCAACAGTCATTATTGTAATGTTAATAGTCCTCTACTATATAAATATAAAATTTCAACAGTAAGTAAAAAAGTGAACACGAGGCAGGTAGGAACAATTCCCCTCTGTTTCCCCATTTTTCAATTTCTTGATTCCAGCTACAGCCCTAATATCCGTAACATTTTGATAGTAAAAGTACTAATATTGAAGATCCCATTAACATCATGAGGGTACGAATATCGAAATATCTCTTTATTTTTCGCGCATATGCAGTCGGAGCAATCAATGTACACACCGAATTTCACTATTTTTGTTGTAGCCGTTTGGTTGGTACCAAAAGAACAAATTTCGAAAAATTCCTTCATGTTTCGCGTCTATATAGTCATTTTAATGTAAACACCGCATTTCATGATTTCAATTTCAACGGTTTCGATGGTGCCATTTTTACACCTCTTTTTCAATTGTATCCCTTAAAAGTACAATTTCGTAAAATCCTTCTATTTTACGTGTCTACGCAATTGGAGGGATGTGCACACCGAATATCATGATTCTAGCTGTTGTCGTATCATTGGTACCATTTTTTCCCCTTTTGTCCCAAAAGTACGAATTTTGGAAAATCCCTCTATTTTACGTGTCTACGCAATTAGAGATTAATAAGACACATTTACGGAAAATTTGAACTCTTAACTCATTTCGTTCGGCAGCTAGAGTGTCTTCACCAGACAGACAGTCGGATAGACAGACGGGCATGACTAGATCGTCTTAAAATTTTACCACGGCCCAAAATTTATATACTTTATGGAGTTTCCGATGAATATGTCAAGGTGTTACAAACGGAATGACAAAATGAATATACTCCCATCCTGGAGGTGGAGGGTATAACAAAGTGAATATACCCCCATTCTATAATAATATGTAACCAACATTTAAAAATGAAGAATTGGAAACAGTTGGCAACTCGTTTTTTTAACCAAGCTGTCGAAGTTATTGCTTTCCCTTTTGTAAATAAGAAAACGCATCTGGTTTAAAATGAAAACCAAATGCGTTGTCACTGCTGAAACTTATTTTAAAAATAAGTCAGTTTTTTGAAAAAACTCGCTTTCACCTTGATGATTTCGTTTAGGCTCTTATGCTCACGAAAAAATCGTTTCCATACACTCAGAAGAAATAGTACATACAGGTTTTTCCAACAAGAGGTGTTATTTTGAATCACCGGTTTTTCGGTAGCTGTCACTTTTGAAGCTTTTATTTTTTGACATTTTCTAAGAATGGAACGATACACGCTTCAACAACTCGTTGAAATTATTAAAATTCACTACAAAAATGATCCAGAATTCCATCGAAAATTCATCTTGACTGATGAGGTCCATTTCCACCTCTGTGGTTACGTCAACAAGCAAAATTGTCGCATCTGGGGCTCGGAAAACCCAAGAGTTATTGTTGAGAAGCCTCTCCATCCTCATCGTGTGACTGTTTGGTGCGGTTTATGGTCCGGCGGGGGTCATTGGTCCTTACTGTTTCGAAAATGAGGTTTAATGATGATTAATGATTTTTTATGGTCGGAGTTGGATGGTATTGATCGGCGCTACATGTCACACAAGCAACGAAACCATTTCTCTTTTACGGGAAAAGTTTCCGGACCGTGTTATCTCTCGAAGAGGTGATCACAATTGGCCACCGAGATCTTGTGATTTAACACCTTGCGACTTCTTCCTTTGGGGCCACGTGAAAGATAAGGTCTACGCCAACAGTCCAGCTTCGATTCAAGACCTCAAAGATAGAATTCGTGAGGCTATCTAGGACATAGGACAGCCACTTTGCGATTTGGTTATGGAATATTTAATGAAAAGGATATGGTCCTGTAAACGTGGTCGTGGTGGCCATTTGGCTGATGTTGTTTTTCATTATTAACGGCATACCTTCCTCTTTATTATGAAATAGAAATCCGATCATTTATCTAAAAAATTACATTTTTCTTTGAATACCAAAATAACACCTCTTGTTGGAAAACCCTGTATAATCAAAATTGGGTAGTAAATTTACTTAAAAAAATTTCTTCGGGTCTAGTAAAAACTTCTGACAATTAAGTATTCATACTTGTGGAAGAAGAAAATTTACTAGTTTTTAAGAAAGAAAATAATGAAGAAAATTTTTGTATGGAATAATTCCATTTAGGAAGATTTTACTTAAAAATATGTTTATTCCTTGAAATAAAGTTAACGTGTGTACTTAAATTTATGCCAAGTTCTTCATGCATTCAAGGAAGGAAAAAATGTTGTTGATGTTCCCGTCTAAAAAGAAAATTGTTTTGTTTTATGTGTTCTTTCATAATATTTTGCTTTTATCATTGTGCGTTATATATAACCTCTACTTAAGAAAAAACCACTAGAAATTAAATTCCGACCCGAGCCTTATCAAACCATATTAAAAACTTGTAATATGACGCAGATTTATACTTTTTTGGTGCAATTTTTGATGCATTTTTTATAAAAACCGCAATAACTTCCACATGTTTAGTTTGATTTATACTTTTAGGGGCTCCTTGGAGAGGTATTGACAACCTGCTGCAAATTTTAGAATTAAGGGCCGCAAATTTTTTTCATACTGTTAATACTCAGTGGGTTAAATGTGAAGAAAAACTGAAATATAGGGTTATTTGCATCGTAAACACATTCTAGTTCTAGAAGTTCTAAAAATTGCAATTGGTGATCAATACATCTTCAACGATCCAACAAAAACACAAATCGAACTAAAAATATGGAAGTTATTGCGGATTTTAATTTCTTGCAGGTTTTTTCTATATACAATTCTCACCGTGAATTTTATTCAAGGAAAACCTGATTTATAGAGGTTATTTTGAACGCGTCCAGCTCACGAATGGACAATGATAAAAGCGAAATATTTTGGGAGAACACATAAAACAAACCAATCTTTCATTTTAGTCGGGAACATCAACAACTTTCATTTTGAAGCCACTCTAATGAATAGAAGCCTAAGAAACAATTCTCGTTCGGTTGCCAAGAGCCCACCTATCCTTCTATGGTGAAATAGCTCAACTCTTTCTGGTAGAAGTAAAATATTGTCATTTTTGATATGAGGGTTGCATTTTTTATTTCAATTATCAAGTAAAATTTTAGTCAGGCTGAATATAACTTTACTTGGATTAAGGAAAATGTTATTCCGGCTGAGTACAAATGTATTTGGGTTAGTATAATTTTACTTGGTTTTACTTAGTTTGGGTAACAATTTACTTTGAGTAAGGAAACAAATCGGAAAATTTTCCCCAGATTGTTTATATAAATTTACTTGATTTGAGTACAATTTCTTAAAAATTTTCCTCAGATTAAGTAAAAATCTACTTGGTTTGAATAAAAAATTTTCTCAGTTTGAGTAAAGTTTACTTGTTTTAAAGAAAAGTTGAACTGGAATCAAGTTCAAAGCATGTCCCACTTTCAAGGAAAGTATGTAAATACTTGTTGTGAGAAAATTTTGCCTTAGCGCTATACGATGTTCAATTTTCCTCAGTTTTAGTACGTATTTACTTAAAAAACTAACGAAATTTTCCTTTCCTTTTGAAATTTGCTAATGAAATTTTCGTTTCGTCCGTACACACCTCGAAATGAAATTTTCACATTTATTTCCTATTACAGAATGTATCCACTATTCTTGTTATTGTTTTCGTTGCCTTTGTACGAAATTTAATTTTCTGACAATTGTTTCGTCGGGAAATATTAATTATTTTTATTTTTGTAACTTTCATAACATAAGAATCCTTGTATCTCCATTCTTTTTAAATTTAATAATTTGTATTTTTTTCGATGTGTCGACCCAGTTTAATGTGCATCAAATTGTTTTGTTGTTAATATCAATAATAATCAGTATTCATATTGGTAAGGACTGATATTAAATTTTAATAACATGTGTTACCATAGTGTACAATTATCAATTTTAGCTAAGTTATTTTTTATGAATATGTATGTCGTTTCTTCCAGATTTTTTAAATATGTATTATTATTGTATGCATGATATACTAGTACTGTGAGTGCGTCCATAACGGGGCAACGTTAAGACTGTTGGCGATTTCAGAATTTATTTCGTTGTGTTCTCCATAAATTTGATGTATAAGAACGAAGCACTTAACAGAGTATTAAAATCAAATTAATTATTTTGTTATTTAATCGTATCGATTGTATGACTGACATTTTATGTTTACAACAACCTCATAATGCTACGAGGGTGTTCACATAGTTTGCCGGATTCAGGGATCCGATTTTAAAACGATCTATTCGATTGGGATCAATAGCATAACACTAGTATGGAATTTATTTGATTATAGCCTTGTCATACTGCATGCGAAATCTAGCAGAAATTACCTAAGGTCGATTTACAAATGTCAGAAAATACATTTTGAAAAAAATAATTCTACACTCAAAGGAATTTGTCAGTAAAAGAAAACAGAAAGTAAGAATGCTGTAAGAGCAGATTTTCTGCTGAAAAATAGATATCAGTCTTGTATCTGCTGAAATAACAAACAGCTGTTTGCTGTTTTTAGCAATTAAGAAAAAACGATTTCTTGAAACTTTAAGCATATGTACGCATATTGCCCCAAGCTAATATAAAACGAAATTCGAGCTAAATTCGTATTCGGGACAATCTGAAAGGCATTTAAATTATAAAAGCTTATTTTTATACCTTCCACCTCCAGGATGGGGGTATACTAACTTTGTCATTCCGTTTGTAACACCTTGAAATATCGACCTGAGACCCTATATATATTCTTGATCGTCATAAAATTCTAAGACGATCTAGCCATGTCCGTCCGTCTGTTGAAAGCGCGATGCTAGATCTAAACGAAAGGAGCTAGAACGTTCAAATTTTTCATAAATGCGTCTTATAGTCGTAGATCGATTGCGATTGAAACGGGGCGAAATCGGAACAACGGAAAAATTTTTCTCTCACAAGGACTAAAAATACCCATAATAATCCCTAATATTTTAGAGAATTTAAGCATATTTTTTCAATATGTCTGCTTGTACTTACTTGATATTGAGTATGCGCATTCCCCCGATAACAAAAACGTGCACCATAAAGTGATTCTTATTTGTAGGGGGTGAAATGGGGCAAAAAAGGGATAAAAATGGTACATATTAAACGACAACAGCTAGAAATACGAAATTCGGTGTGTACATTCCTCTAATAGAGTAGTTACTAATATAAAAGTATTTTTTCCAAACTAGTACTTTTAAGGGATATAATGGGAATAGAGGGATAAAAATGGTACCAACCAAACGGCTGCCCCTAGAATAATCAAATTCGGTGTATATTCCTCTGATTGTGTAGACACGTAAAATAAACGGATTTTTCGACATTCGTACTTTTTGCAGTTAAAATGAAAAAGGGAGTACAAATAGTACCAACGGATTTTTCGTTCTTTCAAGGGATCCAATGGTACAGATGGATAAAAATAGTACTAACTAAACGACTACAGCTAGAATGATGAAATTCTAATTAGGTACAAACGTTAAATAAAGAGATTTTAGATAGTCGTACTCTTAAGGGGGTAAAAATGGTACCAACCTAAGGCCGCAGCTGGAATCATGGAATTCCTCTGACTGCATAGACACGCAAAATAAAAAGTTTTTTCCAAATTCGTACTTTTTTCTTTTACGGCAAAAATTGGTTGAATTGGTTGGCATGAAGTTAGGTTATTTTGCACTATCTACGTCTGATAATGGATTTTCAAAATTTGTACTTTTGGAACTAAAATAGAATGGAAATACAACCAACTGTAGCACCCACTATCTATATATTATGGTATTTAAGCCTTTTTGAAAATATAAATATAGGAATATTTATTTTTTGTATTGACGTAATGGTAGACGTGCCTTATAAGCGTGGTTTGAAATAATTAAAATATTTTATTTATTTATAAAATTATTTGTATTTGTTTTGATGTGGCTATATAAAAAAATATATTTTCCTGTAATATTACTGCACTTCTACGAAAATCGACATCCTCTGTGGAATGCAATCAATGGTGGAGGGTATATAAAGTTCGGCCCGGCCGAATTAACGCCGTTTTTACTTGTTTTATCTATTTTTATAATTTAATTAACATCACCCATTTTTAGCAGGCTGCTGTTATGACAGAAAAACTGCCGTAATAGCAGAAAATTGCCTGCCGATAGGCAGCAGACAATCTCTGCTGTTAATAACAGACTTTTTTCTTTAAGTGTATGTTAAACATTTTGGACTTAGCCTGGATAATTATCCAGTATAAGTCAAATAAATGGTTATCGAGGCTAAGTCCAAAAAAGTCAACACAAAATAATTTTTTCAAAATTTGTTTTGATACAAATATTTATATTGTAGTTGGCGACTAAGTAAAAAATATTTTTTGTTTTGAGCAAAAAAATTAAATTTTTATTAACATTTTTGTTATCGCAGCTTGTTATCCCGGCTTAAAGAAAACCATCCCTATTGACTTTTTAGTTAGTTTTTGAACTTGTCTGCAGAAGCCTTTATATACACTATTTATTTGATTATTTCTTATGCATTGACATTGATTAGTGTGGGGTTATAAATCGATTAAGATATTTCATGATTAATTTTTCTGCATTGTGTGGTGGGGATTTTACTCTTTATACACAATATCTAAATATTATAAATATTTACATGTGGTTAAGTGAAAAAACTAACAACGATTAACCGCTACAATCTCATAATCGCTGTCAGTTTTCATTTTCGTACAAACCGAAAAACAAAATCTAGTTGCTAGAGGAACCGGGGGATATTTTTTGGCCTAAATGGCCGAGATGAATTTGTACTAATGGCTTCAGACCGGGTACCTCATCAGGCAGTACCTCATCCGTCCAACCAAATTTTTCAGTACATGGCCCAATGATGCGACCAGCCCAATCCAATCCACATCAAACAGTGACTCGTTGTGGATGCTTTGGCTTCTTAAAAGTCACGTGTAGGTTCTCTAAACCCCATATGCGGAAATTTTGCTTTTGCTTTTTAAGCAAATCTGTTCAAATATGCTATTTCTAGAGCAGAAATAATCAATTCAGTAGCGAAATTTGTATTGCAGCTAAATATATATATAAAGAGTGATTTTTTTGAGGTTAGGATTTTCATGCATTAGTATTTGATAGATCACGTGGGATTTCAGACATGGTGTCAAAGAGAAAGATGCTCAGTATGCTTTGACATTTCATCATGAATAGACTTACTAACGAGCAACGCTTGCAAATCATTGAATTTTATTATCAAAATGCGTGCTCTGTTAAGAAAGTTCAGAAAGAAAGAAATTGTGTTCAGCGACGAAGCTCATTTTTGGCTCAATGGGTACGTAAATAGGCAGAATTGTCGATTTTGGAGTGAATATCAGCCAGAAGCATTGCAAGAGCTACCAATGCATCCAGAAAAAGTCACAGTTTGGTGCGGTTTATGGGCTGGTGGCATCATTGGACCGTACTTCTTCAAAGATGATGCGAATCGTAACGTAACTGTGAATGGTGAGCGCTACCGTGAGATGATATCCAACTTTTTTTTGCCCAAAATGGAAGAACTGAACTTGGTTGACATGTGGTTTCAACAAGATGGCGCTACATGCCACACAGCTCGCGATTCTATGGCCATTTTGAGGGAAAACTTCGGAGAACAATTCATCTCAAGAAATGGACCGGTAAGTTGGCCACCAAGATCATGCGATTTGACGCCTTTAGACTATTTTTTGTGGGGCTACGTCAAGTCTAAAGTCTACAGAAATAAGCCAGCAACTATTCCAGCTTTGGAAGACAACATTTCCGAAGAAATTCGGGCTATTCCGGCCGAAATGCTCGAAAAAGTTGCCCAAAATTGGACTTTCCGAATGGACCACCTAAGACGCAGCCGCGGTCAACATTTAAATGAAATTATCTTCAAAAAGTAAATGTCATGGACCAATCTAACGTTTCAAATAAAGAACCGATGAGATTTTGCAAATTTTATGCGTTTTTTTTTTAAAAAAAGTTATCAAGCTCTTAAAAAATCACCCTTTATATCTGTTTGTTTCTAATTGAAATATAAGTTGTTTTGCTCAATTTGAAGAAAATCTGTTAAAATATGTGATTTCTCGAGCGGAAAGAGTCTAATCGGGAGCAAAATTTTGTATGGGAGCTATATCTAAATCTAAACCGATCTGGCCTATTTTTACCAGAGCTGTTTCTAGTTGAAATATATGACGTTTTGCTAAATTTGAAGAAAATCTGTTAAAATATGTGGTTTCTAGAGCAGAAAAAATAAAATCGGGAGCAAAATTTGTATGGGAGCTATATCTAAATCTGAACCGATTTGCTTCAAATTAAATATCGTTTGTCCTTATCCCATAAAACTTCGTTGTGCAAAGTTTCATTTATTTTTAACCACAACTGCGACCTGGACTTTGATTACAAGAATAAATGAACAGACGGACGGGAGGACATCGCTAAATCGACTCAAAAAGAGATTCTAAGTCGACCGGTATAATAAACGATGACTCTATCTCTTTTCCTTTTGGGTGTTACAAACAACTGCACAAATAATAATGTTATTCTAATCGGTAGTTCAAATTTAAAATGTTACATGGCCCACCCTATATATATGTCAGAAAATAAGACGTCTTTAAAATATGGACAGTTTATTTCCTAATATGTCAAAAATTGTTATAGTTGTTCGAACTTTCAGTTTTTTGAATATGTCTAATCTTTAGCTTCGATTTGAGTGATCAATCATAAAAGTCTAATCTTTATAACTTGAGATAATAAGGGTTGAATAAGTATACCACATTTCTTCATTATGTTTAGTCTGAACAGGGTGTTCAAAAAGTTTTGTACGATATCGTTGGATTGCGATGTTTAAAAATAAAACAAGTAAGGAAAGGCTAAAGTCGGGCGGGGCCGACTCTATGATACACTCCACTTTTTATGCGAATACAATTCAATTCGGTGAAAAAGTGAAAACGGGAAGGTTTTTGCATCCTGTATGTGGTGTATGTATGTGGTTGAAAAAATGTTAAATCGGAAAGGACATTTGTATGAGGATATATTGAAACCTGGAACGAAATAGGTGAAATATAAAATGTATAGTTTGGCCAAAATCGGTTAAACTTTTGGGAGCAACATTTGTATTTGGGCTATATTTAAATCTGATCCGATCTTAAACACGTTCACCATAGTTTTGTTTAGTTGGACTATAAGATGTTGTGCCAATTTTAAAGAAATATGTGCTTTCTAAATTTAAAGAGAATCGAGTACAATATGAGGCTTTTAAAGCGACAAAAGTCAAATCGGGAGCGACATTTGTATGGGGCTATATCTAAATCTGAACCGATCTTACCCAATTTCTGCATAGGTGTTTCTAGATGGATTATAAGATGTTGTGCCAAATTTAAAGAACATCGAGTACAATATGTGGTTTCTAGAACGGAAAATGTCAAATTGGGAGCGACATTTGTATGGGGGCTATATCTAAATCTGAACCGATTTGCCTCAAATTAAAATGCCTTCGTCCTTGATCCACAAAACTTAGTTGTGCCAATTTTTGTTAAGATCGGACTATAATTGCGACCTGTAATTTGATTACAACAATAGATGGACAGACGGACAGACAGTGCGTCTGTCCGGAAATTGCTAAATCGACTCAGAAAGTGATTCTAAGCCGATCTGTATAATAAACGATGGGTCTGACACGATTTCTTTTGGGTGTTACAAACAAATGCACAAAGACATAATACTCTCGTGGAGTGTATAAAAACGTATTAAAGATATGCAAATAAGAAAGCAAAATCTATCTATTCGAGATTTTGTCAAGAAATCTCCTACAATTTACATGGAAATTGTAAAAGATCTGCGGACAAAACACCGTAAAAGTAGATTTTGTTGGCATACCCGAACAAGGTTTAATAATAAATAATTTTATTAAATTACGAACCAGCATCGTTATGGTCTGAAAAGTCTATATGAGAGGCATCAGTTTTACCCTTTTTGACTTTTCTTACCTTTTCACACTTCACTAATTTATTCTGATTGTTTACAAAAGATTTTCAGTTTTTTTAACATCATTGAAATGGACAATAATTAAAAAATCCGCTTTTTATCATCCATTTTTAAATTCGTCACATTGGACAAATTATTTCACAAATTGTAAACAAAAATCCATATTTTTTAATTTTTAGCTTATTGTTGCTTAATATTGGGGTAATAGCCTTGTTAGACTGCAGGGTGATTTCAAGCCAAATCGACCTCAAATCTTATACTTTTTCATACAAAATTTAAAATTGACGTGCATATTTAAAATCGATTGCATATTTAGGCTACACTTAAAGAAAAAAGTCAATTTTCTGCTGCCTATCAGCAGGAAATTTTCTGCTATTACAACAGTTTTTCTGTCATCTTGCATCAGCATTCACACTGCTAAAGTGTTTGCAGTCTGCTATAAATGGCTGCTGTAAATTAAATTATAAAAATATATAAAAGATAAGCGTTTATAATTTAAAAGCCTTTCAGATTGACGGCTCGAATTTCGTTTTATATTAGCTTGGGGCAATATGCGTATCATTAAAAAGACAATCACAATATCTTCCAATGTTAATAAATTCCCTTATAATAACATTTATTCTAAAAAGTGTTGTTAATAAAATTGTTAACTGGTTATATTTTTATGTACATATGCTGAAAGTTTCAAGAAAACGTTTTTTTCTTTATTGTTTAGAACGGCAAACAGCTGTTTGCTATTTCAGCAGATGGAAATCTTTTTCAGTAGAAAATCTTATCTTACAGCAGACTTCCTGCTTTCTTTTACTGACAAATTCCTTGGAGTGTATTAAATAAAATATACATGTATTTTTTGTGTGAAAAGTGTTTCAAAGAACCAAAGTTAAGATTAACTCGATTTCAAACTACAAGTGTCATCGGTTTCTGTTCATATGTTTGTATTCTTCGTTTTTTTTCCAATTACACTTCACTTGTCACACTTCCCTCGTACTCGCACTAATATCAAAGACATTTTTTCAGATTCCTTTCTTCCGAACTGATTACTTTCTTTCGATTAAATATCATTGGACATTTTTTCTATCACATGTGTTTAATCGCGCTTGTATACGCTGTGTGAATTACGTTTAGATTCAACACTTTTCATATTCATTCGTTTAGTAACGCGATCATTGCGGTTGCAATTAATAATTCGGTGTTTATTTGAATACTTTGTTTTGATTTTACTCCGAATATCGTTTTAATTTTTACATTCATAATTGACGAGAACGACGACTACGACTACGATTTTAATTACTCATCAATTTTATATCAAACTGATAAGGCGATATGAGTGAGAAGTGAGTATAGATTTTGAAGTTGTTATGGATGGATGGTTGGTTGGTTGGGGTCGGTCGTTCGGTCGGTCGGTTATTGGTTACAGTTGTTTTTATTTATGCCTGAATAAGAAATGTAGTATCGGAGTTATCTTTACGTTTTCGTTTGCAGTAGACGACGCTGGAGCAAATGACGGGCAACGCGTTTATCAGTTTTTTTCGAAATTCCGTAGAACCGTTAGGAGCGACAGCTCGCGATAAACTGTTTCTTATTGAAAAAATGGTAGTTGAGACAGTTGATGGCTTCTACTCATAGCTCCTGTTGAGTGTCTGCTATTAACTGGAGCATTCTCTTTCATTGCGGAGGTCTTATCGGGTTCTTTGGTGAACAAGTTTTATGTCACACTCACTTGGCTTGGAGATACCCTATATCGGGTGTACTGGCAATAAAGAACTTACACTATGTGTGTCGTTTTTTTTAAACTTCATTTATTTTGCTTAATGTTACACTCCATTATACCCTTGTCACATGCGAAATCTAACAGAAATGATATAAGGTCGATTTTCAAATGTCATTTCACATGCAGTGTGACAAGGCTATTACTCAAATTTGCTTCGGATTGTGGGGCACAGATAACTGACGAAATTACACCAAGTTTTTGTAATAAGGATGAAACAGCCTCCAGTTTAGAGATAAGTAGGATCACAAGTTCTACTTCATGTTATACCAATCGATTAGATTGGACGATTAGACTTCATTGTGTTTCCCTTTGGACCAGTCACATAGGGTGGATTACATCATGCCGGTAGCTCTATTTGATAAGAACTACATCGTACACGTTCCAGTAGAAGTCGTTATCTTAAATTTTATAAAGGCGGCTCCAAATTTTGTTAACTTGGTTGGTAGGCTACCTAATACCTGCATTGTTCAGCAAGCCGGAGTTATGGCTATTGAAAAACATCTACTGCGATACTAAGTTAGATCTATGGACTTGATGTCCCTAAATTCAAGAAAAGCCGAAGACTTCTGTCTCTGCCCAGCTATGGAAAGAAGGCGTTTGAGGACACTGGGTTCATTATTTATAAGGATCAACGGCACCTTGAATCACGTACGGGTTGGCGGCTGAATCGAGACACATATTGGTTTTGATATTGGAAATCTGCAATTGTGGGATACAATGGTTTGGTACGTGTTTCATAAAGATTCAAAAAGTATTTTTAATATACATATCAGCTGCATTATGTATGATATTTAACAGACCCATCGCCGACTTAATTGACAGGCGCTAAAGAGAGAAAACAAGTATGTTTCAGTCAGTTAAACCGATTAAACCCTCATTCTCAGAATCATTTCGAGCATTAGTTTGAAATTTTTAAGAACTCTTATATTACTTAGGACCGAACTATTTATGTCAGTGGTGGATTTGAGACACCAGTATAGAAGATATATAGGATTTAATTTTACATTGGAGATGTGGGAGGTCTATAACATATTTTCAAATATAAAAATGCAAAAATTGCAAGTTAAGAGTTTTTACATATCTTAGGGTGATTTGTGTGTTGTAAATCATAGAAGGGACACCTCCATATTTTGTATGCCCAAAGTGATTATAAAACTTTATCAAATATCAAAACAGCTGATTCCGAATAACCGCGCGTAAGTTATATTGATTTTTATTTAATATATGAAATGGACCTCTTGAATAACTTCCTTAACTCCTTTAGATAGATATCGTGTACACCAGACAGCCGGACGGACATAGTGCAAAAGGCTTAAAAAGTCGTGAAAGCCCCAAATAATATACACCCTCCTACTCTGTAGAATGAGGATATAAAAATACTGGTTTTGTAGATTGGAAAACGTCAAAAAGCACTTTACGATAAATTGTTGATTATATTAACCCATCAAGCAAAGTAATACGAAAACGATTCGAAATCGTATCGCCTAGAAGAGAAATGATATTGCGGCAACAATCATAATCGTATTGCGGAAGTTATTTCACTTAGGGAAGTTTGTGCGGCCAGGGCGATACGCCAAGGCAATACGAAAGCAATACTTCCGGATGATAAATCGGCGATATTGCCAGATTATCGTCCGGAAGAAATCTAGATGATATTGCCAAAATACCACCTGGATGATAAAAACGGGATATCACCAGATAACCACTTGGAAGACAAAAAAAAATTTTCACATTTTCATACTTTAATTCAAGCTAAATTAATAATTACAAGAAGAGGTGAATGAAGAACTACAATAAGAAAGTAAATGACAAAAAAAAACAAAACAATTGCAAAACAAGTTGCAATTTAAATTATTACACTGCTGTTCGCCTAATTTCGTTTGTTAATTCGGAAATTCACACGTATGGCTCTGGCATTTGACAGTTTCGCACTTGCGTTTGGAAAGAACCAAAACATGTACTTGCAAATAAAACAAATAAAATGTATATAATACAAGCTGTATTTTTCAAATTTTCCTTGCAGAAATGAAGTTACGTTTTTGAATCGATGACTTTTCCTTGGTTCATATCAAGGCGTATTTATACAGGTGATAGCACTAGAACAACAACAAATTCGGCAACAACAAAATACAAGTAATTTTTTGAATGGTGAGCCATACTGTCAAAGCAAAATATATGGGATTTGACAGTTTCGGTTACTTTTGAATGAAAAAAATTTCAGTCAACTGGGCTCCTGCTATCACCTTTATAAATACGCCTTGGTTCATATTCTAATAAATTTGATATTCAACCCGTCAGATAACATCCATTTGAGAGCATGTCTAGTACAGACGTCAGTTTCATCACTTCCAATTCGTTTTAAAAAAACATTGTCTGTACGAATGGTAAAAAATTAATGTATGGTAAAATGTAACAATTATAATCTTACCAATTGTCTTCCCATCAGATCAGTTGAGAACTTCCTATCGAATTCATTATTCTTGAAGACAATCTTCTACCGCCTTTTATCGCGCGAGTTCATTTTTCAGTATTTAGCCATACGGATTTCCTATAAAAAGACAATTTCCCTTTTCCAAACATTCATTCGAAATATGACAACAGAATCAATTCTTTTCAATATTGTCAATATTTCTCCAAAATGAAAAAAGGATGATATGAAAAAAATAATTTTTATGAATTTCTTCAAAATGATAAATGGAAGATATTGCCGCAATATGCCCTTGGTGATATATCACCCAAATGTTTGTAGGGAAGAGATTCCTTTATAAACTTTCAAGAGTTTCGGTTTTTGAATCATATTATAATTGGGGTATTCAAAAATTATTGTAGGGGTTATGTCCACAGTGGAAATCGGACATAACTACCAATAATAAAACGGCCTGCAGCAACCTTTATCAACAACAAATTTACGACTGTTGTATTAAGTTAGTACATACGTTAGATACAATATTTTAGAACACCTTTTGAAAATCCTAATTATAAATCGACCTTATGTCATTTCTTCTAGATTTCGCAGCAGTGTGATTTTGGAAATCTACCTTATGTCATTTCAGTGTGTCAAAGCTATCATGAAATTTTCGCCTTTTCATTGGTTCGTTTATTTCAAATTACAGCGTGTGAACTACCTTGCAGTGGAGACTTTCTTATTTTTGTTTTCACTGCCTCTGTACGAAACTTAATGTTCTGACAATTGTTTGCACGCGAAATATAATCTGTGTTGATATATAGATATAGGTAGCTAATTCCATACCTAAATTTTCATGATGTAAGCCTTAACTAACTGAAAATAATAACTGAAACACTTTCAAGTTGTACAATAAATACTCTTGTGTAGACACCCCATTAATACAGTAGAATGCTATCCATAGTGGAATGTATATGACAGTGATAACCAATGCCTGGAACGCGCGACAGATTTGGAACACCACAAATATGATTATAGCCTTGTCACACTACATGCGAAGTCTAGAGGAAATAACATAAGGTCAATTTTTAAATGTCAAATTTGTATGTGATCTGACATTTGTAAATTGGCCTTATGCCATTTCTGCTAGATTTTGCATGCAGTGTGACAAGGCTATTATATTCACTGTTATTTGTTTCTCTCTCTTAAATTAATACATTAAATGCTACATAAATTGTAAATTGGTTATTTCCACTTTTCACGTTCCATCAGTATTCTATGTCACCCTCAATGTAATAGGTAAGCTGTATAACTCAACAAAACATGAGCGGAGTTCACGACTTAATGTATTTGTGATAAACTTTTACCATAAATACAATTTTGTACATCAAATCGTGATATGCAACACAAAATACAATACAAATACAATAGCGTTTCATCATCGCATTTTTGACAAATCATTGTATTTGAAATAAATTATAATTTGTTTTTGTAAACATACAAAATTTACTTGAAATATAAAATTTATCAATAATACTAAATACAAGACCAAATATTTCGGATCGTGAATATCGCTATGATTTTTATTCCGAATTTACAGACAAAATTCCTTGTGATTTCTCTCAACAAAAATCGTATTTCCCAATATGACAGTCTGAATGCCCCTTTTATGCTGTCGTCGTCAGCGATTTCATTTAGGTGGCGCGCTAACAACTCTGTCTTCTTGTACAAAATGTAGTAGATTAAAGTAAAAGAGTTGCGTTAAACAAACAGCTGTTCCGCTGACAACAGCAAGGAAAAGTCCTGAAAGTCGGTTTATTTCTGCGCGACAAAAAGTAAAAAATTCCCCAAATACGTGAACAACAAAGACAAAAATATATAATTGGTCAATATACATGCTAAGTTAGCCTTTGGAAGGCGTACCGAAGAAAACGAAAAGTCAGTTCTAGTCGAAAAGTAAGAAACCGTCTCTATCAATCAAAAAAGCATGTCGGCCTTTACGGAATCTGCGTTTTTGAAAAAATTGGCTGAGCTCAACTCGAGCCAACAGAGCATCCAGACATTGTCATTGTGGCTCATACATCACCGTAAGCATCACGCGAGTATCGTCAGGACATGGTTGCGAGAATTACATACCGGTAAGTTAGAATACAAATCCATCCAAGAAACGTGTTTCTTAGTCTTGTTTGCGTTCTTCATTGTCACCTCTTATTGTTGTTTACAGTACAAGAACCCAAGAAGTTGACCTTCATGTATTTGGCCAATGATGTTATCCAAAATAGCAAAAAGAAAGGACCCGAATATGGCAAAGAGTATATGAACGCTCTGCCCAAAGCCTTTGCCCACATTGGTGAAACTTGCAAAGCTGAAAAGCTATTTGGCAGCTTGGGTCGCATTTTGAATATCTGGGAAGAGAGGGGAGTATATGAGCCTAAAGCTATTGAAGATTATCGCACGAGGTTGAATGCAAAAAGGGGCTCCGAACACACCACAACATCGTCATCGAATGATGCAGACGAGAGACGTGAATCTAAACGCAAACATGATGATGGCAAGCACAAGTCGAAGAAGTCGCGTTCGTCTCCTTCACACATCGAAGAGAAATCGTCTGGCAATGTGGTTGAGCTTAATGGTGACGGTGATCAAAGCCCATATGTACCATTGGGTGAACCGCCGGAGCCTGAAGATCTAATTAAAGCCTTGATGAGTATTGAGAATTCAGCATCCAGCGATGCTGTTGTACGTGAACGTATTGCCAATTTGCCACCGGAAATATCGGAAGTTAGTTGTCTTTCCAAATTGGAAGATAAGGAGGATGCTCAAAATTTAGCTAAACAGGTGGGTGGTGTATAAATGTTCAACTAGATGTTCAACTAATTCCATATTTACCAACTTTGTAGGTCAATGAGGCTGTAGAACTTTTGAACGACTACAATTCACGCCTTGCTGCCGAAATGGAGGAACGTACAAAGTTGGCCGTAATGCTGCGAGATTTTCAGGCTGAACAGAAGGAATTATTGGCACAAGCTGATAAACGTTTGGAGGTAAATATAAATTTATTTTTCTTTTTTTTAATGCAGTGAACAGTATACGACATACATTTTTCCTAATGGCACTGGGTCGCTATTGAATCTAAGTCTTACAATTTATGTAATTTGTTTTAATACATTACATACTATCATAGAAAACAAATGCCCGGGCACTTCCCCAGTCGTTGATTTTTATTGCTTATATTTTGATACCGGCACCGACTGCTAAAGTTAAGGTGTTTGCATTGAGTCCCGTTCTATAAAGGTCACTTGAATTTCGTAACCTGACTATGTCTGTTGCACAACATGAGGATAAACAAGCTTGAAAAAAGATGAAAACCCAAGACAAGCAAAGAAATATCGGCACAAAAACATATACGAACTATCGTCTTTCATGTAATACCTATTCCGATGATGAAATATTTTTATTAATGCTTATCTTGTAACAAGATATTCTTTCGTACTAAGATCTGATTTGGAGTTAAGTATGTTAACTCCCATTTGTATAGGTGGTCCCATTTAGCTATATACTCTGCAATATTTGTAATAAACTCTGAACATCCTACTGTCTGTTTTATGTAATTCATAAGATCACCTGACCTAACGTACACCAGGCAACAAAATGGAAACATGAGGGTGGAAGGACATATATTTATACCTTCAATATAAATAATCCGGCTCTAATTAGAATTAAATTTCTCATGTCTTTCATGAGGCGTTTTCAAAAGTAGGAAAGCAAATTGAGAACAGCTACTATTAACCGAACTGTATAAAAGTAGATGCTATATGCTTTTCTCGCTGAATAGTTTGCCATAAAATCTTTTTTTAGAGTTCACGGACTTCTTTCTTTTGTTTTTGTTGGTAGCAAGTAGTCGTAAAGATATGGTTATCGGGCACATCACGTTGTTTTCGACTCAGTTGAGTGTTTTACAACCACAATGGGATAGTAGAAAATATAATTAATTTAATTTTATTTTTGGTAGAACAATTCAAAAATATAGAAATCCGTCCATGTCCTGGATGCTTTTGGTAGAAAGTGAAACATAGGGTTCACCAATTCTGTTTTTATCGAAAATTAGATGAATCATTAAAAAATCCAAACTTTATTTCCGTGGGGTGACTGCAAATTATTTAATCATTTGTATGGACCGCGATGTGGTCTAATGTGTATGCTTTAAATAAATATTCTTAACCTAATGCTTTTTCTGTTTCATCTATTTTCAGGAGTTTAAAAAGAAAAAGGATAAAATCTTGGCCGTACAAAGAGAGATACGTGATCATCTTTCCAATTTGCCAGATCTAACACAATTACCCGATGTTACCGGCGGCTTGGCTCCCCTGCCCTCGGCCGGTGATTTGTTCAATATTCATTGAATTTTTTAGAGAAACATCAGCGACATATATAAATATAAAATTGTTTATACAAAAATTTTCTGCAAAGGAATTCTATGAATTGTTTATGGCAAAAAATTTGCAAAGGAAAAGATGCAGATCGACAACATTAAGATTAAACAAACAAACAAATAAACTAGTTTTAAGATATTTTTGGACCGACACAAAATTATTGTTAAACAAACAGGAAAATAACACACACGATACGAATGAAGCTAAGAATGTGTATACAAATCATTCATTTCTTCTTCTTATTTTTAAATATTATTACACAAGAAATAAAAACAAGCTTATTGTAATATTTATTTATTATCTCGGAAATGGAATGAGACTTCTTCTTCCCATGTCCTTACGAGAGAAAACAAAAATAAACATTGAATGTTGCTTCAATTCGAAATTCTGGAACATCGAATGGTTTCTTCGAACCGACCTTTAGTATTTTTACTTTATCCTCGACTACTATTGTTTTATATTACGAATGTTTAGTTTAATGATTATTTTGAGTACGTTCTATCCTTTTTTGATAGTTGTTCAAATTTATTATTTAATTTTATAATTTCACAAATAAAATGCTTTATTCGAGACTGGAAATATTGTTATATGTTTTCGTATATAACCATATATCAGGAATTTTAACAAAAAAAAATTAAGTTTTCTAGAGCTGTAAAAAGTTAATTCAGTCGGAGTTTAAAGATTGTTACATTCAGTTGATACCTTAGAGTTTTATAGCTTTACTCACAAGAACATCGTTCGCTTATTGCAGGAGAAGGAAAAGACTTATTAAAATTGGAAAATTTTTAGACATAATTAAAAATGTTAATGCATTTTTAATAAAAATAGATATCATATTTAATAATGAAACAATTAAATTTTTGCATGAGATGTCTATTTGAGAATGACAGACAATAATATGTAGAGAAATTGATTTTGAAAATATCGAGATACGCCCTTTCTGGATTAAGCCATCGGTATATAATTCATTACTAAAAAACAATGCTGGAATTGTTCTAAAAAATGGTGCTTGCAAAAATTTAACTCGATCGGATAACTGTGTGGCTTGCCTCGAAGACCGGTGATAAAGTAAAGTGAATCGGGTGAATCACTTGGATACTTGGAAAAATATGTAAATTTGAATTTTATGGACTTTTCTTCAAAATTAGCCCTAAAATCCAAATAACTTAGTTGAATTTTTACTTAAATTGGATATTTTGATACAGTTATATGAAAATTCACTCATACTTTTTGTTTGTCCAAAAACTGAAACCCACTCGTCGTTATTAAGAAAATTATATTTTTACTATAAAATTATGTAAAATCGCCTAGCTTCAAGATGGCAAAAGATATAGCCGTTTTTTGGGTATTCATAAATTACGAATATTATGTTTCGTAATTTAGATGTGTTTAATGTCATCTCTGAAACATTTTGGTTACGGGACCTCGCCCGTAGGTACTTTCCAAAATTGTTTCCCCTCAAAAAATTACTTCTTACTTGGGGCGCTGAATTCAAATATACACTCCGGTTCAGATTTAGATATAGCCCCCAAACGAATTTCACTCCCGATTTGACTCTATTTACCACATATTTTAACAGATTTTCTTCAAAATTGGCAAAACATCTTATATTTCAACTAGAAACACCTGTGGTGAAAATGTGTTAGATCGGTTCAGATTTATATATAGCTCCCATACAAATTTCGCTATCAATTTGACTTTTTCCGCTCTAGAAACCAGATATTTCAGCAAATTGTCTTCAAATTTGGCAAAACATCTTATATTTAAACTAGGAACACCTATGGTGAAAATAGGTCAGATCGGTTCAGATATATATATAGCTCCCATACAAATTTCGCTCCCGATTTGACTTTTTCTGCTCTGGAAACCACCCCAGAGAGGTTTCGAACATATATTTTTTTAAAACCTTCTAGACTTTCTGAAGCAAAAAAATATAGAATTTTTAAGTTCTTTTTAAAATAACTCGTCTAAAATGATAATTTTGCAGTAAAAACACGAAAATTACATAAACAATTTTGGACATTTTCTTCTATTTCGAGCAAAGGCTATGAAAAATACGAACATACTAAACGAATTGTGACAATTTCAAGATTGTGTAATGCTAATTTCGCTAATAGACACCAAATTGTTCGCTAATAGACACCAATTGTTCACTTCTTGACATTTGACTAGAGAAATATCTTATGAACTTTTAATTGTGTACTACAATAAATGTTTGGAGATTTAATAATTTTTTTTAGTAATTTTAAAAAAGTGTAGATAAAAATCGCTATGATATCATAATGAAATCTTAAAACATTCTTAATAAAAGCAAATAATTTGCTTGATGCTAACCCGTAGCTTAGCTATGAGTGCCAAACTTTGGACAAATGTGTAGTATATCTAATTGGAATGAAATCATTGAAAAGCAATTTACCTCTAAATTAATAATTAGGTAAAAATCTATTGGCGAGATGAAATTCTTCGTTTCTGAGAAAAAGTATTGGAGTAACCTCAGAATTTTGGAGTTTGGGAATTTGTAATGATAATATAATACAAATCCATTTCGACAAACGAAGAAAACTGTTTGATTTATCGAGGGCTTATATTCATAAGTGGCTATGAACAAAAACCCAACTTTTCAGGAGAGCGAAAAAACTGATTTTCTCCTTAATTTTAAGAGTAATTATGAATCATTCTTCTACAGTTTAATCTAAAGAGGACTACTAATTGCTACGATTAAAAAGTTTTCGAAATTTTTTATTATTCGCTGTTTTATGGTTTTATGTTTACAATTGAGCACTATGAATGTTGAAATAAGCACATAGCCATTAATGCTCAAATATATAAATAAGACTTTTGTAAACAAAAGTGGATATTGCGGTAGGACATGGTAAACAAAAAATACAAATTGGATATTTTTGGAAAATTGTCATTTTCGCGGCAAATTGGCTAAAATGATTTTCACACATGACATTTTTGTTTCATGATTTTCTCGCGATCTAGCCAACGGATCCGACTGAATTTTTGTTTGTGTATTAAGAACCAATGTTGCTTCTAATATTTATGAAGTCAATCGCGAAAATCGCTGCAATTGTTGAAAAATCCAAAAATTGCGTTTGTAATTGCTTATATTTAATCTTTCTCTGTTCAGGATTCTGACACAAATATTCCGAATGAAGTCAGCAATCATATGCCATAAAAATATTTTGATATTATCAATATGATAAAAAGTTACGCGGATTTTTCTAAAGATACTTTTCACAATTTTTTACTTTACAGCCACTATTTATCCTATATTAGCATGACCAAAATGCTATTAACTGCGTAATGATGGAATTTGATAATGCGATATGTCATAACTCTAGAAAAATGCTTTAAACAAAATCGTTGTAGCGATTTACAACATTCGGTTATATGCTGCTCCATTTTTGAACTATATTATTTATATTATGTGTATACCCTACACCACTTCGTGGACTAGGGTATTATAAGTTAGTTTCGCGCCAAATGTTTGTAACACCAAGAAATAATCCAGCTAGACCCACCTTTAAGTATACGGATCGGCTTAGAATCACCAGCTGAGTCGATTTAACGATGTCTGTCTGTCCATCTAAGCTTGTTCGCACTCTACAGGTCGCAATTGTTGTCCGATTGTCATGAAACTTGGCACAAGTTATTTTTTCTGGCCAAGGACCATCGGTATTGAATTTGGAGGAAATCGGTTCAGATTTAGATATAGCCCCCATACAAATGTCGCTCCCGATTTGATTTTTTCCGCTCTATAAAGCACATATAGTACCCGATTTTCTTCAAATTTGGCACAACATTTTATAATCGAACTAGAAAAACCTATGCTGAAAGTGGGTAAGATCGGTTCAGATTTAGATATAGCCCCCATACAAATGTTGCTCCCTATTTCACTTTTTCCGCTTTAGAAACCACATATTGTACCTGATTTTCTTTAAAATTGCCACAACTTTTTACAATCGAACTAGAAAAACCTATGCTGAAAGTGGGTAAGATCGGTTCAGATTTAGATATAGCCCCCATACAAATGTTGCTCCCTATTTCACTTTTTCCGCTTTAGAAACCACATATTGTACCCGATTTTATTCAAATTTGGCACAACATTTTATAATCGAACTAGAAAAACCTATGCTGAAAGTGGGTAAGATCGGTTCAGATTTAGGTATAGCCCCCATACAAATGTTGCTCCCGTTTTGACTTTTTCCGCTTTAGAAAACACATATTTTACCCGATTTTCTTTAAATTTGGCACAACATTTTATAATCGAACTAGAAAAACCTATGCTGAAAGTGGGTAAGATCGGTTCAGATTTAGGTATAGCCCCCATACAAATGTCGCTCCCGATTTGATTTTTTCCGCTCTATAAAGCACATATAGTACCCGATTTTCTTCAAATTTGGCACAACATTTTATAATCGAACTAGAAAAACCTATGCTGAAAGTGGGTAAGATCGGCTCAGATTTAGATATAGCCCCCATACAAATGTCGCCCCGATTTGAGTTTTTCCGCTCTAAAATCCACATCTTGTACTCGGTTCTCTTTAAATCTTATAATCCAACTAGAAACACCTATGCAGAATTTGGGTAAGATCGGTTCAGATTTAGATATAGCCCCCATACAAATGTTGCTCCCTATTTCACTTTTTCCGCTTTAGAAACCACATATTGTACCCGATTTTATTCAAATTTGGCACAACATTTTATAATCGAACTAGAAAAACCTATGCTGAAAGTGGGTAAGATCGGTTCAGATTTAGGTATAGCCCCCATACAAATGTTGCTCCCGTTTTGACTTTTTCCGCTTTAGAAAACACATATTTTACCCGATTTTCTTTAAATTTGGCACAACATTTTATAATCGAACTAGAAAAACCTATGCTGAAAGTGGGTAAGATCGGCTCAGATTTAGATATAGCCCCCATACAAATGTCGCCCCGATTTGAGTTTTTCCGCTCTAAAATCCACATCTTGTACTCGGTTCTCTTTAAATCTTATAATCCAACTAGAAACACCTATGCAGAATTTGGGTAAGATCGGTTCAGATTTAGATATAGCCCCCATACAAATGTCGCTCCCGATTTGACTTTTTCCGCTTTAGAAACCACATATTTTACCCGATTTTCTTTAAATTTGGTACAATATCTTATAATCCAACTACAAACACCTATGCAGAATTTGGGTAAGATCGGTTCAGATTTAGATATAGCCCCTATACAAATGTCGATCCCGAATGTTTATCCGACTTTGGCCATACTTTACATATAACATACATGGTGAAAGGGGGTCACATCGTTCCAGGTTTCAATATACCCCCATACAAATGTCCTTTCCGATTTAAAATTTTTTGTCAAACACATACATTTACAGGATGCAAAAATCCTTCCCGATTTCACTTTTTTATCGTATTGAATTGTAATGAGATAGAAAGTCCATCCGTCTTTAGACTTTCCTTACTTGTTGGGGAGATGTCCATACTTTGGTATAAGCCAAATGGGGCCCATTCTGATCTATTATAGCTCTAGAAACTATATCTTACATCGTATCTTCATCAAATTTTGCATGTCATGATATTTTTCAACTAGGAATACCTACCGTGAATGAGAAGTATATAGGCCCCCTTTTGAAATGTCGGTCCAATTCATCCTATTACTACTGTATAATTTGTATTTGTCTGTCGGATAATTGGATCAATTACCATATTATTACCCATATACGTTAAATATGACTAAAGATTAATTAGTAACTGTATAATTTATATGAACTACATAAAATTGCTCCCATGAAATACCTGGGTTTAGTAATCAAAACGAGGTACATACGCAGGGAGTTGTGTAGTATGTTCGAATAAAATTGGGAAATATTTAAAACTTACTTCCAATGTAGTTAGTTTTTAAGGCTAACTGTAAGAATTTTCGCGTTTTCAGTCAATAAGCAAAATTTAATGATATTGAGTTCCATTATTAAACGACAAAGTTCCAAGACATTTGAAAAATAATCAGTATTTTTTATAGCCGATTATAATTTAAAATTTTAAATGGTCCAACCTATATCTACAACATTTCTAATAGTTCACATCGAAAAATTTAATATAAGTTACTGATGGGAGTGGAAAAATCGAAAAAACCCTTCAATCCATCAATTTTTCACAGTCGATTCTATTGCAAAAATCTAATTTCAAATAACAGTTTATTAAATGTATCAACGTTATACTTTATTTCATGGATTTTATTCCAAACATACGATCACCATATTCAATGCATTACAAAATTGGCCAAGCCATTCCATTTCTCGGTGAATTGAATTACATCGCCGACTTCACTGGTCGGCGACAATTTCACAGCCACTGAAAATTTACTCCAGACATCACGATTAGCCTGACGAATCGAAGATTGAAATGTTACCGGTTGACGGCCCCTAACCGGGTAACCGCTTAACACACAGGCAATGTCATTCAAACCCAAACTGGACTCATATAAACCTCTGTCGTCGGTTGGTAAAACCTAAAAATAAATAAAGAACAAATATTAATAACAATTGTGCTACTGCACAATCGGGCAACCTACTTGATCCACTTGCTGATCCATACTAACGGCCAACACCCACTCCCTGACCTCTTCGTGTACACCCGGATCATTTTTCAGATGTATCTCTTCCGGTATGGGAACAGAACTGGGAAAATCTGTGCTTGCCAAATCGGTGTGATCCACTAAATTACCGGAGCCATCTTCTATGGCCTCACACACATCCAGATAATGATTGAGCATGACGAAAGCCTCGGCTTCACGGCCAGCATTACGTAAATCCATGCCTGCCTCATAGAACCCCTTATCTACGGGTATAGTGTCCGTGTAACGCAAGAGAGCTATGGAAATGCGCACAGCTATGGGCTGAAGAGCCTGGACTTGCCGACAAGCACTGCGGGCGCTATAGAAATGGGCTATCAGGAGATATTGTTCCATGTTATCGCAAATGGGTGCTTGCGAATAATCGGAAGATTTTAAGACCTGTTTTATAAAATACATAAATGATATCAAAAAATTTACTTATAAATTATAATAAGTAGAAAAGGAGTTAAGTTCGGCCGGGCCGAACTTTTCATACCCTCCACCATGGATTGCATTCCATAAAGGCTGTTGATTTTCCAAAAGAAATAAAAATAATGACAAAATAATTTTATAAATAAATATAAAATTATTTTAAACCACCCTTATAAGACAAGGCTACCTCATATATCAATTCAAATTTTGTGAGTTTCGGGAAAAAATTCATGAGCCAAAAAATTGGGGTAGTTGGGTGAGTGTAACTGGGCGCTTATCGCGGTCAAGGATGATGGAAAAGGGGTAAAAATAAACAAAAAGTCCGAAAACTGCCTTGGAGCCGTTGCATTAAGAGATGACAATAACAATGTGCTGTTCCGTAACATTTGGTACATTTGACTCCCCTGGAGAGGTTTGGCGGCAAATTTTATACAGAGCCACGGGAGCCACCTTAAGCATTATAGGTAGTCTATCAACTTTCCCCCTTAAGGAGTGGTGATAGGGGGTAAGTATGATTGAGGAAAATGTTGAGGAGGGAAAATTAATGGGAATCTGTCTTACACTTCTCGACTCTAGGGTCTACTGCGGGCAGTATTGGGCCTTTCTCATAAAAAATATACAAAATAGGCAAGTATATGGGGGCCGCCTTAAGGGTTGTTGATGGAAGGTAGGTGTGATCTGAGAAAATATTGGGGGCTGATCATACATTTGACTCCACTAGGGCCCTCGTTGGGGCAGTTAGAGCGGTGGGAAAAAATTTTATAAAATGTAGTTTTTATATGGAAGCCCCATTATGGAATGGAGATAGGGAAAGGTATGTTTGGGAAAATTTTGGGGAGAGGAAATTAATGGGGGGCCTGTCTTACATGTCTTCCCTCTAGGGGTGAAAAGGGAGCAGTTTTGAACCTTTCCCTCATACAATAAAAATATAAAAAATGTAAAAATGTGTGAAAAGAAGGTCGGTACTTTCCAAGAAAATATTGGGGCTGAAAAAAATATTAGAGGTTGATCATACAACTGGGAGCAAATGGGTAAGTTTGTTTGGAAAAAATGTTGAGGAGGGAAAATTAATGGAGGTCGGTCTTACATTTCGCCCCCATCTTGGAGTGACTCCAGGGCAGTTTTGGGCCTTACTGTCATACAGGGCCGTGCGCAGGGGGGGTTTTGGGGGTTCAAACCCCCCAGAGAGGTTTCGAACATATACTTTTTAAAACCTTCTAGACATTCTGAAGCAACAAAATATAGAATTTTTAAAGTCTTTTTAAAATAACTCGTCTGAAATGGTAATTTTGCAGTAAAATCATGTAAATTACATAAAAAATCTTGGACACTTTCTTGAATTTCGGACAAAGGTTATGAAAAATACAAACAAACTAAACGAATTGTACCAATTTAAAGATTGTGTAGTGGTAATTTCGCTAATGGACACCAAATTGTTCCGAAAATTTTCATTTTTATTAACCGATGCCACTTCTTGACAGTCGACTAGAGCTATATCTTATGAACTTTTAATTGTGTACTGCAATAAAAGTTTAGAAATTTAATAACAAAATCGTTTAGTAATTTTAAAAAAGTGTAGATAAGAATCACTATGAAATCATAATGAAATTTAAAATATTCTTAATAAAAGCAAATAATTTGCTTGATGCTTGAAGAGCGCTAAGATGTAACATTTGCGATTGGACATTTTTATGGAGCTGTATCTAAATCTGAACCGATGTGCCCTATTTTCATCACAGATGCAACAACAACGGTTTCTGTTACTTCCAATATTTTGGGAGTATGCAATTATAATACAAATTCATTTCGACAAACGAAAAAAACTGTTTGATATACATAAACTTATTTCTCTTTGTTCATTTACAATAACTGACGACATGTTTACCGCAAACAAACTAATTTTCCCACAAAAGAAACTCAAAAACGATGTTAACGTGTTTAAAATTTCGTTTCTACGAAATGCATGTTTTCTCTGCGTGTATGTCTTTATTTTTAAATATACTTTAAAGTTGCGAAACAATAGGAAATGAGTTTTAACTTACTAAAATGTTTGTTATATTTATCACTTATGTCAAATATTTTTCAGAGTTAGTATTTTTTTTGCATATATGTAACAAGTATTATTCAAAAGAGAAACAACAAATTCAGCAAGTTGGATCTACGTAGGAAAACGAAACTCTAAAATACCAATTATTTGGTTTTTTGGAATTAAAATTTGTAGTTGTTTCTTCTTGCATTTCATCGAATACAAAAAAAACTGTATTTGTTATTTGAATTTATACATATTTAAGATTATAATAATGAAGAAACATTTCCAAATTTTTTTATTTAATCGGAATATGCGTATAAAGATTTTGAGTAAACCCCAAAACTCCTTAGACATCCTATTTAGACCCATACTTTGTCAAAAAGCATATGGAATTTTCTGCATTTATCACAGAAAAAATGCGGGACTGAAGGGTAATTTCGTACTTATGTGGAAGAATATTTCCAAGGTTTTAAGTGAGAAAAAATCTGAAATTTGTTGTATGGAAAAAATTCCATTTAGGAAATTTTAACTTAAAAATGTGTTTTTTACTAAATTAAGTTAAAATGTTTACTAAAATTTATGCCGAGTCCTTCATATATTTAAGTATTAATTAACTTTAAATTGTTCAAAATTCTTGAATATTAAATTAAGAAACAATTCTCGTTCGTTTGCAGAGACTTATTTCTTAAATACTTTATGAATTATTCTAAACAACCACTGCGAAGGCGTCTATCTTGCCTTCGCAACATTCATGGAGTAATAGCTCAACTCCTTATGGCAAAGGTATCATGAAACTTTTAAGAAATATTTCATGTTGTCATTTTTTGTATCAGTTTTTCATACTCTGACGCAAAACTATTTGTTTGATTTTTTAGTTAAATTTAACTTATTTTAATTTCACACTTTTTCCTTGTATAAAAAAAATTTTCATCAGTTTAAGTAAAAATTTACTCGTTTTGAGGAATAAATCAACAAAATTGTCCTCAGTTTGAGTAAATATTTACTTGATTTGAGTCAACATTTACTTAGGAATTTAGGAAATTTTCATCAAAATTTTACTAAGATTTAGTAAACATTTACTTAGTTTTAGGAAAATTTTGCTTAAATTTAGTAAAAAATTACTTGGTTTTAGGAAAAATTTACTTAGATTTAGGAAAATTTCAGCAAAATTCCACTTATATTTAGTAAAAATGTACTTGGTTTCCTAAATTTTAGTTAATTTTAACTTTTTATAGGGTTAACTTTATTATGAGTGTAGATGAAAACCCCTCCCAGGGGAAAATCCTGCGCACGGGCCTGCTGTCATAACAAAAAATATAAAAAAATCCGTAAGGGGACCACCTTAAGGGATGAAGATAGGAGGTAGGTATGTTCAAGGAAAATGCGGGGGTGGCCATCTTTTGGGGTCGGCCATCTGTTTGACTACACTAGCGGCCTCCTTGGGCAAGTAAGAGCGGTGGGAATAAATTTTATAAAAAATAATTTTTGTATGGGAGCCCCCTAATAAATGTGGGTATGTGTGTTCGGGGTCGGTTTTACATTTAATCCTCTGGGGACGACTCCAACGTAGTTTTGGCGCTTTTTGTGTATTTGTACCCCTTTTCCCTCACCTTTGACCACGATGAGCACCATTTTCTTGGCGTTTCCAAATCGAACTCCTAAAATTCCACAGTCAGAGAATGTATGCACCGAATACCATTGTTTAGTTGGTACCGTTTTTATCCCCTTTTACCACCTCAAGAATAAGTCTTTCGAAAATCTCTTCATTTTACGTGTCGACGCAATTAGAGGGATGTACACACTGAATTGCATTCAATCTAGCTGTAGCCATTAGTTGGTATCATTTATCCCTTGAAAGTACGAATTGTATCCCTTGAAAGTACGAATTTGGAAAAACCTTTTTATTTTTCGTGTCCGAGTCAGACGAATGTATACTCCGAAATTCATGGCTAAAGCTGTGACCATTTGGATGGTGGAATTTTTCTCTACAATCAGAGGAATGTATACACCGAATTTCATTATTCTAGTTGCAGCCGTTAGGTTGGTACCATTTTTATCCCTCTATTCCCATTTTACCCCCTAAAAGTGCGATCTTGGATTAAGCGACTCATATGTTTATTCATTCATACCTGCACCAATCGATAGAGAAAATCTCTCAATTTTCTCCATATTCCATCCAGACACTCTTCCTCCCGCAAAGCAAAACAATCCAAGGCAATTCTGGCGTATATGTTAAAATTCGCCTCCAAAGGAGGGGCACCATAGTTCATATACAAACCCAAGGCCGATACACTGTCACCATCCCTTATAAGCTGAGCGGCATACAGGGCAACATATTTCTGCAAGACTGGTGAGCTGATTTGCTTGGCCTTATCTAAGCAACGCTGCCATTGTCCCTGCTCGGCCAGCATGTCCAGGGCGCTCACAATATCTGGAATGGCAATTGTAAAATATAAGCAACTCCGTTCTATTCCTATAATATTGGTCTATTCGCATAGTACCTATATCCGCCAGCTGTTCCACATTACCCT
Source organism: Polietes domitor (assembly GCA_947397865.1). Lineage (NCBI taxonomy): Eukaryota > Metazoa > Arthropoda > Insecta > Diptera > Muscidae > Polietes > Polietes domitor. Next base: position 80,122,569 of record OX377621.1, on the reverse strand, counting down.
CACTTTTGAGTCGGGTTTTCTGTTGCTGCTCCACATAAGCCATGAGCTCGGCGTCGAGTTCTTTGGCCAAACGCCTTGCTTTGGACCACTGTTCGGCCTTGATGAAGACATCCACCGCTTCCTTGGGCATCTCAGCTGCCAAATACAACTGAGCGGCCGGACCGATTTGTTTTATTTGCAGCAAACGGGGCCCCAATTGGTTGGCCACCTCAATGGCATCTTGACCCTCGAGAAATTGATTGCATATTTCGGCCGCTCTAAGTAAAGCCCTCTCCACTGTGGCCGTATCATCCGCATTCGTGTGATCAATTTGCATCAGACATTCTGCGGCCTTACGGAAATCTTCTTTCTTGGCGAATTCCGCAGCTCTTTGAAGATAGGCTCTGGAGTCGTTAGGTTGGCCTCCTCCACCACCACCACCACTAGTACCACTCCTCCGTTGCTCCTGGGCCTGTAAACGCCTCAGATCATTTAGGGCGGCTGGGAAGTGGTCTTCGGCTATGCGTATGGCCTCATCAAACATACCTTCGTTCTTGTAGTACTCTGTGATGAGGTCGGGGCGATGAGCTCTCAGCAAAAGGTCTTCGTAGTCGGAGAAATTTCGAGTTTCAAGAGCGGCATTGGCTTGACTGATGAGAATCTCCGTTACTGCATCGGGAAGATAGGTTTCGGCCACATTTAGGGCCGACTTCCAGTCACCGGCATGTGTGTACATTAGTATGGCCTCTTTCGGCTTATTAGCTTTAATGAACTCGGCTTCGGCCTGTTCAAATTTCCCTTCGTCCTCCAGAGCCATAGCAATTTTGAGATGGACTTCGTCGGTGGATTTGCCGGCGAAGCGACAGAGATCCATGGCAAAATCAAATTGACCCGAGTCGCAGGCGAAACCGACAGCCGTGTCCAGTAAAGCCAATTTGGTGAGCAGCCGCACAGCGCTCTCGACGGGCATGGATTTGGCCCACATATAAGCCACTTGATTGCTAGCACCATCGGTGCCCTTTTGCTTGGCCACGCGATAACCATCTTCCCATCGCCCAGCGGAGCAGTACATATGCACCACGGACTTCCAATCTCCCGCAGCTAAATAATGTACTTCGGCATTCTTAAATTTGCCCCTCGTTTCTAAGGTGCGACCCAGATGCTGGTGAGTGCTCTCCAGTAAATCCTTATGATAGCGTTCCACCAAACGAATCATGGAGTCGTACAGCTCTCGACGTTTGTACATGGCTATGGCTAGATCCGGTTCATTGACGGCCAACAGAACCTTTTCGGCATCACGATACTTGCCCTGCTCCTCCAAACCACCCGCCAGATTTACAAACAGATCACGCATCTCCTCGGACTTCAAGTACTTTTCGCCGATGGCATAAGCCTTTTCCCATTTGCCGTGGCGATTCAAAAGCTCTATGGCCTCCTTGTATAGGTTTGCTCTTACCAGCAGATCTTCTGCTCCTTCCACATCTCCGGCAAATGCCAGATGTCTCGATAAATCCAAAGCATAACGTTGAATTTCCTCGGGTTCGTCCAAAACCTTGGCTATTTGTACAGCTTTGCGCCATTGTTTGGCTCCGACGGCCGCCTCTAAAGCTTTTTGTGTAGCTCCAGCTTCAATGTAATGATTTATGGAGGCATCGAGTTGTTTGCGTGACACCAACCAGTCGCCCCATTCTTCTTCGAGCGAGGTGACCTCATCGGGCGCCAATTGACGAGCCAAATCCAAAGCTCGTGCAAAAGCTCCGCCCTTGCGGTATAAAGTCAAGGCGGCTTCGGGCCGTGACAAGCGATAAGCTATATCTCCGGCCATTTCGAAAAGTTCTGTCGAAGGAATTTATGAGAAAATAAAAACCGGGCATAGAAATAAGAACTCACCCGTATTGACTAAACCTTCGGTAACCTTCATCATCAGCGAGTGGTCCTCCATGAGATGAGGGGTCTTCAGAGCCAGCCTAGCCGCTCGGGCCGGTTTGTTGGCTTTCAAAAATAACGACATGGCTTTTTCGACCTCACCTTGCTCTTCCAAAACCTGACCGGCCTTCTCCTCTTGGCCAGTCGTCAATAAAAATGACATTTGATCGTCTTTCAGTTGCATTAAGCCCAGATAACCTCTTCTCTCCGCCAAACTGACGGCCTCATCCCACATTCTCAACTTTTTGTACATTTCCAAAGCTGCCTCCAAGTCACCCTGTTCCAAATAAATCCTCTCGGCAGATCTTAAATCCGACGAGAGTAAAGCCAATTTTGCCCTAACTTCGGGGCACTGAATGCCCGGAGAACCTGTAGATTCTTCGAATTTATCAGCTTCTTCGATCATTTCGTTTAAGTAAAAAGCCTTGGAGACATTGCCCAGAGCAGCATAACAGCGCTGGGCAACTCTTAGATTACCATCCTCCATGGATATAATGGCCAGATTGTGCCACATAGCTTTAGCGGCCGGTTTGTCACCCAGCGTTTCGAGAAAATGTATGGCTCGTCCAAAGTCGCTGTCGTTGACAGCGGTGCCGAATTCCACCAAACCTTCGTCGAGTTGGTAGGTGTGCTCGGTGGGGCCTTCCTGGGAACAGACCATGGTGCGACCCTGAAATAAAAATAAAGCAAAAGAGTTAATGGATGCGAAAATGAAATTTGGTGAATTGGTGGTAAGGTGATTTGTTAAAATGGAAATATCCTCCACACACTCATATTGAATAACCTATTTTCCTCGTCAATGAAACGTATGTTGGAATCTTATATTCGGATTTGATAAAAATTTGCGAAAGGAAATATCCTCCACACATTCATATTGAATAACCTTTTTACTTCGTCAATGAAACGTATGTTGGATATATTCGGATTTGATAAAAATTTGCGAAAAAATGAACTAGAATTCCTCCATTTATGAAAACTACCATTCAATGTTTGTTAGGTTTACGTCGTTTTGAATGGACCCGTAGAAGGCCTGCTGTACCCAGCTTATAAGATATTTAGTTCGAATCGTTCCCAATATTTCGTTTAGGTCGATTCCTGTGGGCCCTGTGGTGTGGTTGTGCTTGTGCCGCAGAAGAAGTGCTCGACCATCTTCTTTGTTACCGCACCGCTAATCATGATCATTCGTAGTGATGGGTTCCCAACGGGTCAGTAGTCTGTTAAAACCGCAATCACATTTGATACGCACCTTCTATTGAAGCTGGGAAGCAATAATGTTTTTTTTTTTAATTCAGACCAGTGGGTGGATTTTTTTGAAAACTTTTCAACGAAAAATAAACAGTCGTTCATATCAAAGTTTGTCCCCAAGTTTGTCAGGATATTTCATAAGTAGTCAAGATTAACCACTATGATCATATCGGCGTTGTAAGTGATTCCAATCCTCGCCAACTTTGTTTGTTCCCATAAAAGTCCCTATATCCAGTGGTGACTTCAGACACATACCTCAAACCTTATCAAAGCACTGACAGTCGAGAGATTAGAGCTTAGAAACAAGAGGTCAGTCTGATAGTCTACAAATATTCCTATGCGACCCATTTTGCTTAAAGTAGAACATTTTTTGAAAGCTTAATTGCGAAAACTCCCGCGCTAAAGGAATTAGGAAGTCGGCGCTGAAAGATTCAGAAATCTAGACTCTTTTCTAGAAGAAAGGTTTACATTCATCATTGGTCATATCCGGAAAATGGGGGAATTTGTAGGGAATTCGGCCTCAGATGATTTTACGAACGTTATATCAAAAGTGCTATAGTCGGAGTGTATTCGCAAGGTGTGCCGACGCTCGAGAATGTGAGCGTAAGTTCTATTTGTCAAGAATTTCGTAGCCGACATTTCAGTAGCCGTCTTTCACTGAACCAACACTCAGGGGATATCCCTTATGAATGTAGTGCATTGCGTTGGCGATTGGAGAATAGGAAATTGGATGGAGAGAAAAGAAGGAGTAGGATTGGTTGACATCTCTGAATGCCGTAATAGGCGGGAAAGATATCTGTGCACAGTTGATCACAGATACGAATTGTGCGGGCGAAGAAAGAATTCATTCTGTGCTGTCCCATCGACAACAAATGGTTGAGAGTTCTTGGAAAGTCGTGAATCTCTACCGAACATCCAAACGTACCGTTCTCACGTGAATATACGAACACATCAGCACGGTGATCAATAGACACAATAAAATTGAATATTTTACCGTCAGGTTGTCATTTATTTTAGTTTAAGACCAAAGGTTGTGCTGAAGTCCTCAGCAGAACCCAAAATTAGCAAAAAGGCAAAGTGAAACCCTTATTGTTGCAGCTAAAAGTTGACTGCGCAGTTTCGACGGGCGCTACCCCATCTCGTCAGAACTTTCGCAACGAATGTATGTCTTTGACTTAAATCAGGGTTCATATTAGTACCAGCGGTCACATACGACAAATGAGAAGCGCTGATAAGCAAAATATTCCACCGAACTAAGTCGACTCACTAAAAATCTCACTTTGCCAATTCAATGTTAAGCATGTGCTCGCATCGCTCGCAACAATGCAAAGGTTGTTGTTGTACGGTATGTCCCGCCTTCACTGTACCTCGTGTGTATTGTTGTTGTTTGTATGTATTGTTGGTCTGTTATGTTGTATGTGTTGTCATTTATTTTGGATTAAGACCAAAGGTTGTGCTGAAGTCCTCAGCAGAACCCAAAATTAGCAAAAAAGGCAAAGTGCGGCGCTTATTGTTGCAGCTGTATATATATCGCTTATCAACATTATCGCCCATATCTCATCCATCAATCGCCTTTTGAATGACAGAGATTACTGTCATCCGCGAAGATTGGATTCAAAGTCCGATCCAAAAAGTCGTCCATTGAAATAGGAACAATTAAGTAAGTTTCAGTCGGTAAAACCGACTTATATACCCACACTCTAAGAGAACATGTTTATGGCAGGACTTAAATTTTACTTAGTGCCGGATTATGTGTGTGGGAGGTTTGTGGCAATTGAACCCAGCTTCCAAATTCGTAAATAATTGTAAAAAGATGATCAAATATGAAGTCATTATGGATTTCAGGCACTGTTATATGAGTTATAAAGGATTTAGTTTTACCTAGGGCAGAGACAATTGTTTGTGAAGTACTAGAAGGGCGTGGCTAAAGCATAACTATTTTTTAGGTTTTATAAAAACATTTTCAAATATGAAATTGCAACTGATTTTGACTACCCGTATGGAAGTTATATCGATTTTATCAAACGTTCATAAAAGCATTATCAAAGGTCAAATTTCAGAGTATTCCGACCATCCGTATATGAGTCATTCCATATCAAGCGGTAAGGTTTTTGACCTCGATAGCTGGGATTGTTTTGAAAGTTTGTGGTTGTATTTTTCTCATAAAAATATTGTATACGTATTTCTGGAAAAAATTAGAACACATTTTTTTCACGAATTATGACCAAATACATTTTTTTTTTCAAAAAGCCGTGTTCATACAATCGCCTGTAACTCCTGCAATACTTAACCAATTTTAATGTACTATAACTTGTTTTGAAGGAAATTTCAATAACTTTAAAAATATTTCAATAACTTAAGAATATATAGAATGGCATAGCCGCTTTATATTTTTTAAGTTTTTGCAATTTTATTTTTTTTATTTTGATTTTCGAAATGATTACAATAATAAATTTTTTGAAACTTTAAAGTAGTGTTCTTAGATATCTATTTTAGTGACTGTGTGAGTTTGGAAGTGGTGAAATGATGGCTTCTATTTTTTACGATTTTTCTGATTTTTTTTTTTCAAAATCAACCAGAATTTAATTGAAAATCAATTATTCAAAACAATCTCAGCTATCCAGGTCAAAAACCGCACCGCTTGACATGGAATGACTCATATAAGTTATAACAGCTCTAATTATAGGGAGTTCTGATACCTTCCCCACAAATCGGGAGGTATCAGAAGAGGCGTAGCAAACCCTGCCATATCTTGCACGCTTAAAGTGCTTATAAATTAAGAACTTTATCGTATACTAAAATATAGGTAATTCCTATTCGTGTGGAAGTTTCATTGGTTTTTATTTAACACTAGCCCCCATCCGCTTCGCCAGGCAGAAAAACAGACGAAAAAATTAAAATCAGGTTTCATATTGCTTTTTCTTGTGATCGGTACTAGATGTACCACTTATAATAGAAATGGATATGTTCTGTGGAGGATATTGAAGAATAGAACTTTAGTTTACGCGAATAAAGAAAGAAATGCCAAAAAAACAATTTGATTTTAGGTTGAGTGTGATTATTCTCCTTTCCATTACCAAAACAAACAAAACAACGAAAGAAGAACTTACTTAATCGAATAGCCGGAATTCGAATGTACTACATTCAAAATACGTAGAAAATCCATCAAGTTGTTCACTAATCAAACAACACTAAAACTGAAAAATTAATATAATTTCCGTTTTCTTGACTTAAGTTGGCTTTTGACGAATGAATATATCTTTTTTTGTAACCTTTCGTTACTATTGTGCTAAGAAAATCCAAAGAAAACGTGTAATTTTACAAAATTCAAATAAGACAATTCCCATCTTTCAAATCCCGCCCATTTGTATATTGCCTAAACAGGTTACAAATAAATTAGCTCACACAACAATATTGGAATCTCGGTGTCGAATATACTCTAAAACTGTTTTTAATTTCGTATGGGAAGGGCCACGGTCACTTTCCGACCATCTCGGTGTCGAATATACTCTTAAACCGGTTTTAATTTCATATGGGAAGGGTCACGCCCACTTTCCGCCCATCTTTGCACAATTTTTACACTGAATCTACGCACACAAAATTTCAGCACTCTAGTTGTTATAGAACTGACAATATTCGATAACAGGTTTTAAATTGGTATGCCTATACCACACCCACTTTCCCAATACCGCCCTTTCTTGCACAACTACGCAGGTTTATGCTAGATGCACTTATACAAAAGTTCAGTATTGTAGCTGTTAAAGAACTGAATATATTCGATAATAGGTTCTAACTTCGTATGGTAGGTACCACGCCCACTTATACCGCCCATTTTTGGCACAACTACGCATATTGATGCTAGATGCACTCACGCAAAATTTCAGTATTGTATCTGTCATAGTACCGAATATATTCGAAAATGGGTTATAACTTCGTATGTGAGGTTCAAAGCCCATTTTCCAATACCACCCATGTTAGATGCACTTACACAAAATTGGAGCACTCTAGGTGTCATATAACTGACAATATTCAATAAAAGGTTTTAATTTCGTATGGGAGGTGCCACGCCCACTTTTTTGATACAGCCCATTTTTGTCAAAATTGTGCAGACTAACAATTAGTGAACTTACTTCGAATATGCTAATTTATAAGAAACGAAAAAATCGCCAATTTGTGTGGGTGGTGTCACACCCACTGAAAATATTAAAAAATTATATAGCCTACTTTCACCACCGGTTCAGCGTGAACATACTATTAAAAATTCCAGAAGATCGGTCCAGTAGTTTAGGCTGTTATAGAGAACAAACAAACAAACACACAAACTTACAAACACAGATTCATATATCTGTGGTCACAACCCATAACAGCCTAAGTCTGTTTTTCAATATTTTCAGTACAGGAGTTTAAAGTTTTGAATCTTCACTGAAAATCAGGAGAAGGTGTTTTTTGGAAAACTTTGCTACAGATTCCAAGGAAACGAATTTCTTTACTTAGTTGTTAACAAAAAATAGTTGTTTATTCTCGCAGTCAAAAGATATTATCGAAAAAGACACTTAGGCTCTTATGAATTGTAGAACGAAATTTGTATTAAGAACTTAACTTGACATGATATTTTAAAACTTTTTTTTTTGTTTGGAGAAAGACCTTAACTCAATTTATGTTTATCAAAAAACGAAATTGTAATTCGGAATAAGAGCTTAACTCAAGTTAGGAAAATAAAATTGTTTCTTTGTTTTTTTTGGATTAACGACTTAAGTTGATTTAGGCAATGATGAAAAAATAATATTTGTTGTAATCCTAAATTGACTTAGGCAGTTATGCCAAAACAGTAATTTAGAAAAATAACTTAAGCTATTAGGTTTTTTAGGATTAATTGCATTCCTAGAAGAGATACAAAGATGAAAAATTTAGAGCAAATAAATTTAGATACGCTGAATACGATGGTGCTAATAACTCAATTGTGTCCTAACTCGAGTTAGGCTGTTAAGGGTTGTGACCACAGATATATATATATATATATATATATATATATATATATATATATATATATATATATATATATATATATAGGAATATGGACCATTCGTGTGTGAGATGCCAGAAGGGCCATGACAGTTTCGCCCATCTTCGAACTTAAACTAAGTTTGGGAAAAATATTACCATGCGAAAAGTTTGAATTGATTCCTTCACTCCTTGGTACTTAGGGTCTTAAGTCACTCCTTCAATGCTTTACACTTTTTTCTGTCCCAAATAGAGAGTAGAGTTAGGGTATAAAAAGAGTATTGTGAGTATAGTGTATAGTGAGAAATCTCGATATAATTTGAACTTTGAGCCCCGTTCCACACTCTATCAAAGGCTTTATAAATATTTAGAACAAGGATGTCTTTGTACGCTTGATACACCACAAACAGCTGACTTTGCTTTCACTAACAATGTTGAACGAAAATTAACAGAAAATTAACAGACAATTCAGTTCAACATTTTTATTCTCTATCTCACTTCTCTGCCACGTGATATGGCCAGGCGAAGCTTAAATAAACCAAATTCTTGGCCAAAGTGAGTAACTGGTTTTCTTTCGACATCGTGACACTGGGATTTAATAATTCCAATTAATTCATATGTGTAACAAATTAAAGAATTACGAAAAACCAAACAATCATAAATAGTGCAAATCAGACAACCTTGAAACAAACGAATAAAATTTATTAAAAACGCAAAACATACCATCAATAATCATAAGACAAATCACTCTCCTTGACCTCCATTATAATCTTCACTAAGAACCATGAATCTATTCTAGTTAGCGCACTTACCCCCTCTCGCAGAACCTCCAATACCTCACCACGTATGGGCATCAATGTCAAATGTTCCGGCAAATCGATGTTATACCAAATGGCCAAATTATTACTGCTCTGAGCCACCACCACATCACTCTGTGGCACCCATTGGACAAATGAGATGTTGTTGAGCAGAGTCTGCTTTTTGCCCGTATAAATATCAATTAGTATCAAACGCATTTTCTTATCACGAAACAGCAACTTATGGGCAGTTTCGCTCAGCTCAATCCAATCGATTTTCGTCTCGTGATTAACTTGGCCAATGACCATTTGGCTAATTAGGTCGACCACACAAATGGTTTTGGCATCCAAGAGGAAGGCCAGTTTCTTGTTATCTCTAAAAGTAAAAAAACATTTAGCGGGGAATATATTACTTCCAGTCCCCAATCCTACCTTGTATTGCCACGTTCATTCAAACGCACCGATATAACGTGAGGATTTACAAACTCGGTGCGCACCGAGCCCAGTATTTGCGGTTCTCCATACTCCACCAGACTGAGTTCGCCCACATTGAAGATCAGACAGACTGTGGGATTTTCGAAATAGAAGCGTTCATGTCTGCCCGAAGCCGTCCAAGGCACCTCACTGACCAGGTTGCGTGTCAGGTCGCACAGCACCAGCGACTCCTCCGTACGAGCCACCAAGTAATTATCTTTGCCCATAATACGTACATCGTCGATCTCCAGGCCCAGCTGCGATTCAATGGTCATCTGTTCGTGCGGTTCTTGCAGGGAACGCACCAACAGCTGGCTGGGCGCCACAAAAATCAATTCAAATTTATCCTGCCATATGGTACGTTTTAGCACCGATTCAAAGATGATTACTGCACCCGTGACGCTGGACATGGCCAATCTGGAAAGGAGGAAGATCGGAGGAAATCGTTTTGTAATGTCCCACATACACGCCTTACAACCATCACATTTGTTTTCATTTACCTGGCACCATCACGTCTCCAGAGTAAACAGGTGACGGTGTAAAAGAAATTTATATCCTTGGTAGCACTCTCGCTCCATGCCGCCAAACGCGGACTCCACGTGAATATGCGTATGCGATCGAAGCTACCGAATGCCACCGCCTGGCCGTTGGGACTGCATGCGGCCACAGTAAATTCACGTTCACCATCCGTACGTGAGTAATCAAATGTGCGAACCTGTCGTCCCTGAAGTGTTTGGAAACATATTTTTTCATTACATCCATTCGCCTGCACAGATTATCAAAGACATACACTCCCATTCCCACACACACACACAGCTACTTTTATTACTTGTTTATGGATGTGTGAGAATGAATTTTGATTTCCCCCTCCCCTTCGCCAACACTTACCATGGTATCATAGAAAACAATTCGCTGATCACATCCGCCCACACAGAAACCACCTTGTGGCCATGCCAATGCAAATGGCGGCACTGGATGTTGTATGACACGACCCGACGGTTCATTGCCTTCATCGGCCAGGAAGTATCGTATGATGGTGCCATCATTGTGGCCGGACAGAAAAGCTGTACCCCTGGTGTTGGGGGCCAATGAAATGCAGATACTTTCGGCTCCATAGAGGCTTTGGGATTTATTGGTTTTGCAGTGCAGGGCACGAACTTTGCCATCATCGAGTCCTAGACAGAGAAATGGGCATAAACATTATAAATTTTGGCATTATGCAATATTTTGTTTGTATTTTATGATTCGTCAAAGTTGGAAATTTACAGTATTTCAAGAAACTCATCCTTTAAGTTGATTTATAGCTCGCATGCACCATGGTATTATAAAACCTTAGGTATCATCGAAAAGCTCTTAATAGCTTTAAAGCGTTGTAATGAATTGAATATCCTTACATAACGCCACTTTGATTTTTGCAAAAATTATCAGAAAATAGCCCACAATTTTCTAAGTATGGTATCATAATGGAAACGCAACGATGGTCCCTTGAGGACCAAAAATTAAAAAAAATGTTGTGGTCCTTAATGGTTAGAAAATTCCAAAAATCAGAATTATCGATTAGTACCTTTCCAGTGAATCCTTTCAAATACAAGTTGGACCAAAAATGTGGAAGTAAATAAAAACAAGTAAAAACGGTTTTAAGTTCGGTCTTTTTATACCCTCTACCATGGATTCCACAGAGGCTCGATTTTCGTAGAACCCAATCCAAAACAAATAAAACCAGTAAGGAAAGGCTAAAGTCGGGCGGGGCCGACTCTATGATACACTCCACTTTCAATTCGGTGAAAAAGTGAAAAGTGACAAAAAATTTTATATCGGAAAGGACATTTGTATGAGGATATATTGAAACCTGGAACGAAATAGGTGAAATATAAAATGTATAGTTTGGCCAAAATCGGTTAAACTTATGGGAGCAACATTTGAATTTGGGCTATATTAAAATCTGAACCGATCTTACCCACTTTCACCATAGTTTTGTTTAGTTAGATTATAAGATGTTGTGCGAAATTTAAAGACAATCGAGCACAATATGTGGCTTTTAAAGCGGCAAAAGTCAAATCGGGAGCGACATTTATATGGGGGCTATATCTAAATCTGAACCGATCTTACCCAATTTCTGCATAGGTGTTTCTAGTAAGATTATAAGATGTTAGCCAATTTTACAGAAAATCGAGTACAATATGTGGTTTCTACAGAGGAAAATGTCAAATCGGGAGCGACATTTGTATGGGGCCTATATCTAAATCTGAACCGATCTTACCCAATTTCTGCATAGGTGTGTCTAGTAAGATTATAAGATGTTGTGCCAAATTTAAAGAAAATCGAGTACAATATGTGGTTTCTACAGAGGAAAATGTTAAATCGGGAACGACATTTGAACCGATTTGACCTATTTTCACCATAGATGTTCTTAGTTTAAATATAAGATGTTTTGCCAAATCTGAAGACAATCTGATACAATATGTGGTGTCTAGAACGGAAATAGTCAAATTGGGAACGAAATTTGTGTGGGAGCTATATATAAATCTGAACCGATCTGACCCATTTTCACCATGGGTGTTTCTAGTTGAAATATAAAATATTTTGCCAATTTTGAAGAAAATCTGTTGTAATATGTGGTATCTAGAGTGAAAAAAGTAAAATCGGGAGTGAACTTCGTATGGGGGTTATATCTAAATCTGAACCGATTTTCTTCAAATTAAATAGCGTTCGTCCTTGTGCCGAAAAACTTCGTTGTGCAAAGTTTAATTTGGTTCTGTCTACAAGTGCGACCTGTATCGTGATTACAAGAATAAATGGACAGACAGACGGACAGACGGACATTGCTAAATCGATTCAAAAAGTGATTCTAAGACGATCGGTATAATTAACAATGGGTGTATCTCTCTTCTTTTTAAGTGTTACAAACAAATGTACAAAGACATAATACTCTCGTGGAGTGTATAAAAAACTAAAATTTTAACAAGTAAGGAAAGGCTAAAGTCGGGCGGGGCCGACTATATAATACCCTACACCACTCCCTGCGTATGTACCTCGCTTTGATTACTAAACCCATTTATTTCATGGGAGCAATTTTATGTAGTTCATACAAATTATATAAATTATATTCATATAATTTATATGCTATAAATTCATCTTCAGTCAAATTTAACGAGTATGGTAAATAATATGGTAATTGATCTAATTGTCCGACAGACAAATACAAATTATACAGTAGTATACCAAAGTCATTTCAAAGTATGGACATATGGGCATCACCCAAACAATTCTCATTGCAATTCAATTCGGTAAAAAAGTGAAATCGGGAGCAACATTTGTATGAGGGCTATATCTAAATCTGAACCTATCTTGCCCACTTTCACCATAGATGTTTCTAGTTTTTTATACCCTACACCACTTCGTGGTCTAGGGTATTATAAGTTAGTTTCGCGCCAAATGTCTGTAACACCAAGAAATAATCGAGCTAGACCCACCTTTAAGTATACCGATCGGCTTAGAATCACCAGCTGAGTCGATTTAACGATGTCTGTCTGTCCGTCTGTCCGTCCGTCCGTCCGTCTGCTGTCCATCTAAGCTTGTTCGCACTCTACAGGTCGCAATTGTTGTCCAATTGTCATGAAACTTGGCAGAAGTTATTTTTTCTGGCCAACGACCATTGGTATTGAATTTGGAGGAAATCGGTTCAGATTTAGATATATCCCCCATACAAATGTCGCTCCCTATTTCACTTTTTCCGCTTTAGAAACCACATATTGTACCCGATTTTCTTTAAAATTGGCATAACATCTTATAATCCAACTAAAAACACCTATGCAAAAAGTGGGTAAGATCGGTTCAGATTTAGATATAGCCCCATACAAATGTCGCTCCCGATTTGACATTTTCCGCTCTAGAAACGACATATTGTACCTTATTTTCTTTAAAATTGGCACAACATCTTATAATCCAACTAGAAACACCTATGCAAAAATTGGGTAAGATCGGTTCAGATTTAGATATAGCCCCCATATAAATGTAGCTCCCGATTTGACATTTTCCGCTCTAGAAACGACATACTGTACCCGATTTTCTTTAACTTTTGCAAAACGTCTTATAATCCAACTAGAAATACGTATGCAAAAAGTGGGTAAGATCGGTTCAGATTTAGATATAGCCCCATACAAATGTCGCTCCCGATTTGACATTTTCCGCTCTAGAAACGACATATTGTACCTTATTTTCTTTAAAATTGGCACAACATCTTATAATCCAACTAGAAACACCTATGCAAAAATTGGGTAAGATCGGTTCAGATTTAGATATAGCCCCCATACAAATGTCGGTCCCGATTTGACATTTTCCGCTCTAGAAAAGACATATTGCACCCGATTTTCTTTAAATTTGGCACAACATCTTATAATCTACCTAGAAACACCTATGCTGAAAGTGGGTATGATCGGTACAGATTTAGATATAGCCCACATACAAATGTCGCTCCCGATTTGACATTTTCCGCTCTAGAAAAGACATATTGCACCCGATTTTCTTTAAATTTGGCACAACATCTTATAATCTACCTAGAAACACCTATGCTGAAAGTGGGTATGATCGGTACAGATTTAGATATAGCCCACATACAAATGTCGCTCCCGATTTGACTTTTTCTGCTCTAAAATCCACATACTGTACCCTATTTTCTTTAAAATTTGCACAACATTTTATAATTGAACTAGAAACACCTATGCAAAAAGATCGGTTCAGATTTAGATATAGCCCCCATACAAATGTAGCTCCCGATTTGACATTTTCCGCTCTAGAAACGACATATTGTACCCGTTTTTTCTTTAAAATTGGCACAACATCTTATAATCCAACCTATGGTGAAAGTGGGTAAGATCGGTTCAGATTTAGATATCGCCCTCATACAAATGTTGCTCCCGAATGTTCAACCGATTTTGGCCAAACATTACATATTATATTTCACCAATAAACATACATGGTGAAAGCGGGTCACATCGTTCCAGGTTTCAATATACCCCATAACAAATGTAATTTCCGATTTAACATTTTTTGTCAAACACATACATACATTTACAGGATGCAAAAAAACCTTCCAGATTTCACTTTTTTACCGAATTGAATTGTAATGAGATAGAAAGTCCGTCCGTCTTTAGCATTTCCTTACTTGTTTGGGAGATGCCCATATGTCCATACTTTGGTATATCCCAAATGAGGTCCCATTCTGATCTATTACAGCTCTATAAACTACATCTTACATCGTATCTTCATCAAATTTTGCAGATCATGATATTTTTCAGCTAGGAATACCAACCGTGAATGAGAAATATATAGGCCCATGTTTTGGACCAGGCCCAAAATGTAGTTATAGGCCCCCTTTTGAAATTTCGGTCAGATTCATCCTATTACTACTGTATAATTTGTATTTGTGTGTCGGATAATTGGATCAATTACCATATTCGTTAAATATGACTAAAGATTAATTTATAGTATAATTTATACTGTATAATTTATATGAACTACATAAAATTGCTCCCATGAAATAAATGGGTTTAGTAATCAAAGCGAGGTACATACGCAGGGAGTGGTGTAGGGTATTATATAGTCGGCCCCGCCCGACTTTAGCCTTTCCTTACTTGTTTGTTTTTAATCTACATGTTATTGACAAATATAAACATTAATTGTCACAAATTGTTTTGTTCGATATCTCGAATAGCTCTAGAAGTAACTTTTAGCTGCTCTGATCCAAAACCGTGAATACTTGTGTTGTTATATTCTCCCATAACTCTGAGTTTCAGTTAAATATGTATCTACTCCACTTCAGCATTTTGTTTATGTTCGCACAAATTTGCTTGAGAGTGTAACTAATTTATTTATTCATATATATATACATATATATAAGTGTGTGTAGTCAGTCTGCTGAATGAAATCTGTTAAATACAGCCAGAGAGGCAGTTATTTATCACTGGGCTCATAATAAAGTCGCTTACAGAGCAATGTCAACGCAGTCGTAATTAGATGTATTACCACAAACATCAACATTACAGCAGCAGTAGTAGTAGCAGCAGCGGCCGGCTGTAGCTACATCAGGAGCACAAAGTTGCTACATCCCGTTTAAGGACAATTAACATTTTCATCATTCATTTCCCATTTGGACGCCATCGCACACACACACACACATTCACACACAGACATGCAACGATTCAAATACACATTTACTAGGAGTAGGAAGACCATCCTCTGGGAATGGCAAGAAGTGAGTGTGTGTGTGGTTCTCGATTGGACTGTGTCTCTTCTTGTGGCCCGCCTATGTCTCAGACATTGTGGTTATTTAATTAAGGAAAGAAATTTAATTAAACCCATAAACACGTGCTAAATCTTTCATGAGAAAAATGTCCTCATATCCTGAGAGCGCCTGCCACTTGGAGTCGCAACAAATGTGCAAATGTCAATTAAGGCGTCTGTCCGGAATTTTCGGCTGGGAGCAGTAGCAACAACAAATGGGTTGCTGACATAATTTAATATGTGTATGTAATTATTAATTGTTTGGAGATGTTCGTTTAGGGTGGGAAATTAAAGTATTTTTTATGAGAGGAAATTGTTCGCTGAGGATACTACGTTTTTGGGATGATAGGTCATGGCGATAAGTACAAGAAAGATAATGCACCGAAACTTATACACCACACCACTACATTCTGGATCAGATATTAACCAAATTGGGCTTCCATTACCCCATTAGCCAATAATCATTTAAGTTGCCCACAATCAAATCACAACAAACTCTTGTCCATCCCCACTCATGTGTCACGCTTCGCTACCATTTTTGCTGATGTGGCTCATAAAACTGATTTCCTAATGCATCTTTATCTTTGTTCTGTTCTGTGTTGTGGTCGTATCACACTGACCTTCGATAAGCTGAGCGTGATTCCCGCCATACTATTCCCTTTGGGAATGTCTACTTCGTCTCCCAGTTGTGTTCTATTCGCTGTTATTACTTTGATTATGTTTCTTAAATGAAGTGTAAACTGCCATAAAAACCAATATGAAATGAAAAAATTTCAAATGGAAAATCTCGGGAAAACCTCGTAAAATATGTGCTGGTTCATTTCATCGAAAACAAATCGAACGCACGCATACATTATCACCAAGGGCGCTATAGGTGGGTGGTTAGGATATTAAAGGGCGAACGTTAAACAACGACAAACATCCTTCCCAAATCTGTCTGGCCCTTTTTATATTTAGCTCAGCTCACAACTCTATTGTTCTTTCTTGCGTGTGTGTAGATGTGGGGAAAATTGTTGAATGGTCCGGGTCAAAAGTACGGATATATACCAATGTAAAATATCCTTCCTTTCTATTGTTTTCATTTATTTTATTTTGTGTATAATCAATTAATTCGATTGCAACTTGGGTATAGTCCTAGCTCAATGGAGAGATATTTCAGTTTTATGTTTTAAGCAAATGGAATCGGCTTCCACATTTGTAAATAGCTGTAAAATGATGATCAAATATGAAGTCATGGTGGATTCCATGCATTGCTATAGAAGGTGTAAAGGATTTAATTTTACCTAGGATTGAGAAGATCGTGTGAGAGGTTCTAGAAGAGGCGTTGATAGAACATAAATATTTTTTAATGATTAATATTTTTAATTATTTTCCGTATGGAAGTAAGGGTTGTCAAAATCAGTTACAATATTTATGCTCTATCCACGCCTCTTTTTTAACCAAAACTAGCAAATTATAGCTGATTCAGCTTATGCATTCGTAAGTTATATCGGTTTTAATTTAATATAGGAATATGGACGTTTTGGGTGGGAGGTACCAAAAGCGTCGTGTCAATTTAAAATTAAGTTTAGGAAAAATATTACCATGTGCAAACGGCTGGGCCTAGAATCTCGAAATTTGGTATGGGCATTCCTCTTGCTTTTTGGGGTTAAATGGGTAAGAAGGGACAAACACAGGGTTGAAGCTAAAATCATGCAATTTTTTTCTTACAGCGTAGAGATCAGATATGAAGGAATTTTTTTGTTATTCATACTTTTAAGTGGTACAATGGGGTTGAAAATGGGGTTGGGCCTAGAATCTTGAAATTTGGTACACAAATTCATCTAATAGCTTCAACGCTCCCAAGAAAATATTTTTTTAATTCGTACCTTTTGGGGGTATACAAATGTTAACAATCAAACAGATGGAGCTGGAATCGTGAAATTCAGCGTATACATCCCTGAAAATGCTTAGAAACGCAAAATGAAGGAATTTTCCGAAATTCGTTTTAAAGGGTAAACGAGAAAAAGGCGATAAAAGATGTACCAACAACACGGTATATTCGTCTTACAGCGCACAGTGGTTCAGAATAAAAATCCATCGGCCAAAATTCAATAGCTTTTGTTCTAGTAGAGATTTTTGAGTCCTGTAAAAAAACCATAATTAGAATAGGACCCAAGGATTATTGTGAGATATTAACATTAAAAATCGGAATATATCGGATATATTTTAGAACGGCCCAAAGTTGACTACTTTTCGTATTTTTCGATTTTAAAGAAAATTAAAATTTTTATTTTTTGTTTTTATGTTTTTTTTTAACATATTTTTACGCATTTGTTCATAATGCGAAGAAAAAATTTAATTTTTTGTATTACAGACTTTCATGTGTTTTTCAGATTTTAGATTTTGGGGGTGAAATTGAATAAAAAGCGATAACAATGGTACCAAGCATGAATTTCGATTTGTACATTTCCATCAATAGAAATAAATTTAGTTTTTCTAAGAAGCGATAAAAACCAACCATACTTGAATCATAAAACATGTGGAAAAGGGATACAAATGGTACCATCAAAACAGCTGTAACTAGAATAACGGAATTCGGTGCGTACGTTCCTCGGACTACTTAGACGTGCAAAATATAAGGATTTTGCCAATTTTGCCAAACTAGCAGCTTCAATCATAAAATTTGCTGTTTTGAATCCTCTGGAACACAGAAGAGACAGGAAAGAAAGCACTCTACGCCTTTTATACCTGCAAGAAGATGTTCGGGAAAAGATGGGGACTACGACCAAAGATGGTACACTGGCTGTACACGGCGATAGTAAGACCAATTTTCACATACGGTGTATTGGTCTGGTGGAGCGCGGTAAAAAGAAAATCACTCCTAGCAAATCTCAAAAAATTACAGAGGATGGCATGCGTGGGCATTGCTGGGACTACGAGATCAACTCCTCCGGACTAAAAATTATACTCAATATACAACCCGTGGACGTTTTCGCGAACAGATGTGCAGCAAGGGTAGCATTACGCATAAGAGAACTCGGTATGCTGAAAAACCACACGCTTGGACACAGCTCCATTCTAGGAGCCACCGAATCATACGGGTGGCTAGATACAGATTCAGATTTTCTTACGGCCAGTATGCATCTACATAAGAACTAATTGGTAATTCCCACTAGAGAAGAATGGGCATCCAACACGGTCATGACCGATGAGGAAAACTCTATTTTCACTGATGGCTCAATGATGGAAGAAAGGTACGGGATCGGGAGTCTTCTCTGAACCATTAAACCTTAAAATCTTCATCCGACTGCCAATTACATGCACAGTCTTTCAGGCAGAAGTCTATGCCATCAACATAGGCGCGAGAAACATTCTGGAAAGGGACATTGATCCATCAAAATTCATAATATATGTGGACAGTATGGCAGCTCCTAAAGCCTTAAATTCCAAGACTATCAGATCAAGATGCGTACATGACTGTTTAGAGTCTCTAGACCGACTCCGAATACATGACTTCACACTTGGATGGATACCATGTCACACGGATGTACCTGGAAACGAAATGGCGGACTAATTAGCGCGGAACATACGCACGCCTATCATCGAAATACTCAATTAAAATAGACGAAATAGCAGACCGGGAAACAAAGATGAGATGAGACTCCGTTCATAACTGCAAATTATCACGTAAGTAAGTGGAACAAAGGAACTACTGGCACTAGGCAAAAGAAACACAGACATCCTTATGGGAGTCGTTACAGGGCACTGCGCAATAGGCCGTATGGGCACCCTGGACTACTGCAGAAGCTGTCTCGTCGAAGAAGAAGAGGAGTCGGTGGAACATCTGCTATGCTCATGCCATAGACGGCAGGAACTTAGGCTACATTGGAAGCAGGTTCTTTAGCAGTCTGGCAGAAGTAGCAAGCGTTCCTTTAAAACCCCTATATCAATTCATAGATAAGGCCAACTGGTTCTCCAATAGAATCACCAGGCAGTCTAATAACGACTGACACTATAATGAAACCTCCGGACTCTCCTTGCTATCACTTATTCTTCTTCTTATTCTATCATACTCCTCCTCTATCCATTAATATCTTTCTTCTTTAGTCAAGGGTATCACAATGGATAAATAGTCTCCGAGTGAACTCGCCTGGGAACTCGCCAACGAGCAACCGTTTTCAACCTAACCTAACCTAACCATCCTCTGGTTCCTTAGACGTGCAAAATAAAAGTATTTAGGGGCATGCCCGTGCGCAGGATTTTCACCTGGGGGGTTTTGAGTTAAAATTAACTAAAATTTAGGAAACCAAGTACATTTTTACTAAATATAAGTAGAATTTTGCTGAAATTTTCCTAAATCTAAGAAAATTTTTCCTAAAACCAAGTAATTTTTTACTAAATTTAAGCTAAATTTTCCTAAAACTAAGTAAATTTTTACTAAATCTTAAAAAAAAATTTTGCTGAAAATTTCCTAAGTAAATGTTTACTCAAATCAAGTAAATATTTACTCAAACTGAGGACAATTTTGCTGATTTTTTTCTTCAAACCAATAAATTTTTACTTAAACTGAGGAAAATTTTATTTTATACAAGGAAAAAATGTGAAATTAAAATAAGTTCAATTTAGCTAAAAAAATCAAACAAATAGTTTTACTTCAGAGTATGCAAATCTGATACAAAAAATGACAACATGAAATATTTCTCAAAACTTTCATAATACCTCTGCCATAAGGAGTTGAGCTATTACTCCATGATTGTTGCGAAGGCTAGATAGGCGCCTTCGCACTGGTTGATTAGAATAACTCATAAAGTATTTAAGAAATAAATATCTGCAAACGAACGAGAATTGCTTCTTAGATTAATATTCAAGATTTGTTTTTAACAATTTCAAATGTTTTTTATAAGCTCATTAATACTTAAATGTATGAAGAACTCGGCATAAATTTCAGTAAACATTTTATCTTCATTTTAGGAAAAAAACACATTTTTAAAAATTAAAAAAATGGCTTTAGAAAAAATCTTTTCCAAATTTATATGACAGATGTCATGCAAATCTGAGAATAGTTTGGCATCAAAAACTCATTTTCGAGAAAATGGTTCTTAGCAACTTTTTAATATAAGCCCTCGATATATATTTTGAAGAAATATTACACAAAAAACGATCGAAAAATGTCTAAAGAGTTTTCGGGTTTTTAATTTATATAGGACATGAGTAACAGGATGTTTACTCAAATCTTTATACGCATATTCCGATTAAATAAAAAATATTTGGAAATGTTCCTTCATTTTTATAATCTTAAATATGTATAAATTCGAATAACAAATACAGTTTTTTTTTATTCGATGAAATGCAAGAAGAAACAACTAGAAATTTTAATTAAAAAAAAAAACAAATAATTGGTATTTTAGAGTTTCGTTTTCCTACGTAGATCCAAGTTACTGAATTTGTTGTTTCTCTTTTGAATACTTGTTACATATGTACAAAAAAATACTAACTCTGCAAAATATTTGACATAAGTGAGAAATATAACAAAAAATTTAGTAAGTTAAAACTCATTTCTTATTGTTTCGCAACTTTAAAGTAGATTTTAAAATAGAGACCTACACGCAGCGAAAAAATGCATTTCGTAGAAACGAAATTTTAGACACGTGAACATCTGAAATTGAAAATAGGACACATCTGTTCAGATTTAGTTACAGCTCTACAAGCAAATTATTTGCTTGTATTAAGAATATTTTAGATTTCATTATGATATCATAGTGATTCTTATCTACACTTTTTTAAAATTACTAAACGATTTTGTTATTAAATTTCCAAACTTTTATTGCAGTACACAATTAAAAGTTCATAAGATATAGCTCTAGTCGAATGTCTAGAAGTGGTATCGGTTAATAAAAATGAAAATTTTCCGAACAATTTGGTGTCCATTAGCGAAATTAGCACTACACAATCTTCAAATTTGTACAATTTGTTTAGTTTGTTTGTATTTTTCATAACCTTTGTCCGAAATTCAAGAAAGTGTACACGATTTTTTATGTAATTTTTTATGTGTTTTCATGATTTTACTGCAAAATTACCATTTCAGACGAGTTATTTTAAAAAGACCTTAAAAATTCTATATTTTATTGCTTCAGAATGTCTAAAAGGTTTTAAAAAGTATATGTTCGAAACCACTCTGGGGGGTTTGGTATGTATTTTGATGGGTCGCGGTCCATTATTTAAGAATAAGTTATTCTTATTTAAGAATAACTTATTGGTCTTATTATTTATACTAATTTTTGGTTGAAAAACATTTAGAGAGTTAACCCCAAAGCGCAAGCTGAAGGGTGAGATATTACACCGAATCAATTACATCGATTTCTTTGGAATTGATTGATTTTCTGATTTGGACCATTCAGAAGTGTCTACCCCTACCCCTACAAAATGTATACGACTTCGTACATACCTGCTATAATGGCCCCCGATGATAGCCATATCAATGCCGTTACAGCTGCCGATTGTGGAAATTTGTTACATATCACCTTTTTGTCATTCCACGTCTCGCCCAATTTGTAGACATACACAATGTTGTCACTCTGGCCCACAGCCAGTTTCATGGAATCCGGACTGAATGCCAGGCCACGTATGACATACGACTGTTTGCCATTGGCCGGATTAGAGGGTTTCGTGGAGAACTTATCACGGCGTTCGCCCGAGTCGTCGTACATCAGAATGTGGCGATCGGATGTGGCCACAGCTAGCTTTTTGTGGTTTGGTGACCAGGCCAGACCGGCTATACGATTGATGTGGTCCTGAGTGGGGCGTAAATTGATGAATTTCCTTGGAATATTTGCTTGGCGTTACTCACCTGGCCGTCCAAAATGGTTTTTAAATATTTCAATTGCATTATTTGCAATAAACTTTAGGAGTCCTTATGCTCTTGCCCTATGTGGATTGTTTTTAATTTTTCTTTCTTTCTTTTTTATTTCACCACTACAATCGATGGTGTGACGTTAGTTGGTTGCTTGGTTGTTGTGGCAACCAAAACCACCCTACAGCGGCGCTACCACTACCATTGAGGGTTGTTTGTTGTGTTGAGTGTTTATGTTGTGCGGATGTGAAGAACCTGTTGTTGCCACTTCATGTTGCAGAAGTGTCCTCCTATCTTGTGAGTTTTATATAAATGTAAACATTGGAATGTTTATACATTGTCTACACTCCAGAGTAGGCAATTTTCCCACAAGTGTTTGTTGTTGAAATGCAGAAAGTTCAATGTATAAGAATAGCAGATGATAACCTGGGGAAGAGCAGGTTTGCTACTCTGGAAATGAGTAGTAACCGCGGAGGAATGCCTTCGCTTTTGTGATGATAACCGACTAAACTACTGAAGGATTAAATTTTGCTACCTTTACAACAAATTTGCTGTAGAATGGGTCAGGATAAAATTGCTGCGGTTACCAAACTAAAATTGGAAATATGTTAGATATACCTATAACTTTATAGTTTTCGAAATGCTAGAAAAGGAGACAAAAATTAGTAAGATGAAAGAAATGATGCCGATAAATGTTTGTTAAAAAGGTTTTTAAACATATTTGTGTGTATTTTCTAAAAGAACATTTAAACCTACTTTTACCACACATTCGTTCGATGTTGACAAATTCGTATTTTGAATCACAAATTCCTACAACAATTTGTGGAACAAGTTGATCTGACATAGAAAAAATCTACTCAGGAAGATTTAATGTTATTAAAGTGCACATAGCGATTGTTGTCATACATTTGAATGAAACTCTCCATATTTGTATTAGGCTGGGTCCATGAATATAAAAATAATTTCCAGTCATTCAATTTTTATACTCTCCATAAAATATATACTGTTACGTTTGTAACACTTTGAAATAATCTACGGAGACCCCAAATATACATTCTGTATCCTGGTAAAATTCTAACAAGGACTGAAATATTTAGAGTGTTTAGGCAATTTTTTAAAATTTCCGCCCCATATTCAAATTTGGTACATACACTCTCAGAAAAATAACATTCCTAAATCTGAGTAATATCCATACTACAATTTAGTTGAACAATTTTACTACAGTTCACTAAAAAATTCCTTAAAATTAGGAAAGTATGATTAAAGTTTCCTTCTTTCAAAGCCGTACTAGAAATAGGGTAGTAAAATTGCTTTAAAACATTTCTTTGGATTTAATAAAAAATCTTACAATTGAGCAAATGCATTATATATTTCCAAGGTTTTAAGTACGAAAAAGAATCAGAAAAAATTCCATTTAGGAAATTTTAACTAAAAAATGTGTTGTTTTTCTTAAAATTATATTAACGCAATTATTATAATTGCTTATTGAAATTTATGTCGAGTTCTTCACACATCTATATATTAACCAGTAAGGAAAGGCTAAAGTCGGGCGGGGCCGACTATATGATACAGTCCACTTTCTCTCTCAGAATACAATTCAATTCGGAAAAAAGTGAAAACGGGAAGAATTTTTGTATGTTCCCTAATCATAGGTTAATATGTCCTGGTTCAATTTGTGGAAAAATCAAGTCGGGAGCGATATTTGTATAGGAGCTATATATAAATCTGAACCGATCTGACTCATTTTCATCCTGGGTGTTTCTAGATGAAATATAAGATATTTTGCCAAATTTGAAGAAAATCTGTTAAAATATGGGGTTTCTGGAGCGGAAAACTCAAATCGGGAGTGAAATTCGTATGTCGGCTATATCTAAATCTGAACCGATCTGGCTCATTTGGTCTGTTTCATGGGTGTTTCTAGCTTAAATAGAAGATGTTTTGCCAATTTTGAAGAAGATCTGTTAAAATATGTGGTTTCTACAGCAGAAAAAGTCAAATCGGGAGTGAAATTTGTATGGGGGCTATATCTAAATCTGAACCGATCTGGCTAATTTTCACCGTGGGTGTTTCTAGTTGAAATATAAGATGTTTTCCCAATTTTGAAGAACATCTGTTAAAACATGTGTTTTCTACAGCAGAAAAAGTCAAATCGGGAGTGAAATTCGTATGGGGGCTATATCTAAATCTGAACCGATCTGACCAATTTTCACCATATGTGTTTCTAGTTGAAATGTAAGATGTTTTGCCAAGATTGAGGAAAATATGTTTTAATATGTGGTATCTAGCGGGAAAAGAGTCAAATCGGGAGTGAAATTCGTATGGGGGCTATATCTAAATCTGAACCGATCTGGCACATTTTCACCGTGGGTGTTTCTAGTTGAAATATAAGATGTTTTGCCAATTTTGAAGCACATCTGTTAAAATATGTGGTTTCTACAGCAGAAAAAGTCAAATCGGGAGTGAAATTCGTATGGGGGCTATATCTAAATCTGAACCGATCTGACCAATTTTCACCATAGGTGTTTCTAGTTGAAATGTAAGATGTTTTGCCAAGTTTGAGGAAAATCTGTTGTAATATGTTGTATCTAGAGTGAAAAGAGTCAAATCGGGAGTGAAATTCGTATGGGGGCTATATCTAAATCTGATCCGATTTTCTTCAAATTAAATAGCGTTCGTCCTTACCCCGAAAAACTTTGTTGTGCAAAGTTTCATTTGGTTCTGGCTACAATTGCGACCTGTACTTTGATTACAAGAATAGATGGACAGACGGACGGACGGACGGACATCGATTCAAAAAGTGATTCTAAGTCGATCGGTATAATTAACAATGGGTCTATCTCGCTTCCTTTTGGGTGTTACAAACAAATGCACAAAGACATAATACTCTCGTGGAGTGTATAAAAATTAAACGGGAAAAACACGATTTTAGAAGTGTTTTCAGAAGCGTTTAGTTTACATAAGGCATGACCCAGTGACGAAATATTTTCCAGATCATCATTAAACAATCAAATCTTCCACTTCACACGAGGAACATTTTCACTCTCAGTGTCTATATAAACAAAGTGATATTTGTAGTATTTTGACTAACTATAAACAATTCTATAATTTTTTATTCTGAAAACTTTCCAGATCCATTCCAGTGATCTACCCTAAAAGTAATATTCTTAACTTTTAGGGTAGATCATTTTACGCAGGTGAAGGAATGCATATAACCAAGTTCATGCTTCTAAAGAGTGATTTTTTTGAGGTTAGGATTTTCATGCATTAGTATTTGACAGATCACGTGGGATTTCAGACATGGTGTCAAAGAGAAAGATGCTCAGTATGCTTTGACATTTCGTCATGAATCGTCTTACAAACGAACAACGCTTGCAAATTATTGAATTTTATTATCAAAATGCGTGTTCTGTTAAGAAAGTTCATTGCGCGCTTCCATTTTATGGTCAGTTTAATCGACCCACTGAAGCGGCTATTCGGGCTATTGTGACTAAATTTCGCACCAAATTTACATTGTTGGACATTAAACCACCAACACGCTTACGTAGAGTGCGAACTGAAGAAAATATCGCAGCTGTATCGGCCAGTGTTAATGATGACCACCAATTTTCGATTCGTCGCCGTTCGCACCAATTGGGTCTCTGTTACTCAAAAACGTGGAAATGCCAAAATTGGACTAAGCGGATGGACCACCTAAGACGCAGCCGCGGTCAACATTTAAATGAAATTATCTTCAAAAAGTAAATGTCATGGACCAATCTAACGTTTCAAATAAAGAACCGATGAGATTTTGCAAATTTTATGCGTTTTCTTTTAAAAAAAAGTTATCAAGCTCTTAAAAAATCACCCTTTAGATGGAGGAGTTGATTGATTTATATTTCTGTCGCATTTCCTCCTAATGCACAATGGGACAGATGACCAGTTTTAGAGGCAAAAAAGAATTGGAGGCAGCTACATCTTTGAAATTTCGAACAAGTAGTTATGGTGCTTACCAAAGTTGTCTATACAAATTTTGAGTTGTCACTCCAACTTACAGTGGGATGGTAATAGATTTTTTGAGGCAAATTACCTGAGGAAACATTTAAAAATTCGTACATATACTTATGTTGCTTACAAAATTTAAGTTTCTCAACCTACGGCCATTTACAGTGGGATGATATTTGGTTTTATAAAGGAAAATACATTAGGAAACATGTACTTATGGGGCTTACCGCAGGTTGACCCTTTGAAATTTATTGCAGTTATCGTGATGGATGCTAATCCTTTCAAACATCGAGTTGCCACCTGGTTCCAATTTTCCATTTTTTGACTTTTTGCCTCAAAATTGGTGTTTGGCTCATCGTGGCACATGTAGGAGTTTCAAACCGTATATTCATAAAATTTTACATATTACGTTAAATTTGGTTAAATATGTGTACTATAAATACACTGGATAATTTATATGGACTGTATAAACTATTACTTTTACTACTTTTGTGAGTGATGTAGAGTATCACATAGTCGACCTGTAAAATCTCTCTGTAAGAAACCACATTTCTAACACAAAAATGTGAGTGTAAAGATTCTTAAAATGTATGAGAGATAGTTCGACAAAGTTGAAAAAGAAATAACTTTTTTTAATATATAAAATCTGAAAAAAGTGAAATTCTGTAACACGAAAAAATATTTTTTCTGTGCATTATGAACAAATACGTTAAAAATTTCAAAAATATATATATATAAACAGAAAAATGTAAAAAAAAAATAATTTTCTTTTAAATGGAAAAATACGAAAAGTAGGCAACTTTGGGCTTACCTCTTCCGATGGCCCGATTTTTAAAATAAACCTTGGGTCTTTAATTTTTCTATGGAACTCAAAAATGTTTACTAGAACAAAAGTTATTGAGTTTTGGCCGATGGAAATTGATTCTGAAACACTGTGTAGTGCCAATTTTCTAACTTTTGACCCTATAAGTACGAATATAGGAATATCTCTTTATTTTACGCGCAGTCAGAGCAGATGCATAAGCGTCCATTTTGGTACACCCTTTATACATGGTACACCCTTATGCATTATATGAGGGTTATCTGTATACTAATTCATTTCAAATAAACCCACAGAGCAACAATATGAGTTTGGGTCTTTCTTACCAATACAAAATTGGGATCTTGAGGTATTTGCGGCATCCTCTCATCTTATTGGCGATTATGTCCTCTCTACAATATTCCATATGTATGGATGTATATATATAAGATGCTGTTATATACATACGTACATATTTACACATTCACCCACTTGCAGTCACAGAGAATGTATTGTTGAGTTGAGAGTAAGTACCGACAATATTATAATCGACATTAACCCACTAACATGTCCATATCGTTTTAACCCACATGCAAGTTCATTTGCCAAAACATAAGGCGCCAATTTTCAACTCGTCGACCTATAACTTAAAATGTGTGCGTGTGTGTGTTCGTATACCAAATGCAAGCATTCACAACCCGCTTGTTCCAGTATACATTACATCAGTCATTATACCATTATGCACAAAGCAACTACCACTACTTACCCGGCTATACCTACGCAGTGCGTTTGAGTGATGAATTTAACATGGGCATGTCATAGGAAGGATGCAATCGCCACCACCTCGCTTACATTCCGTTGACGAAAACATGGTAGAATATTCATCATAGTATTCAATGCCAAAAAATATATGATGAAAAGAACACTGAAGCAGGGTGAGATAATACGTTTATGTTAAAATTCAATATCGTCCGAAATTTTAGAGTCTACTACAAAAATTCCAAGTGTAATTGAGTCACATGGATCTTTATAAAAACTCTGTAAGTTTAAAAATTTTCGTCCGATTAAAGTTCCACCATTTTCTTGTGAAAACCCATGGACTTCCGCAGGTATTCCAGGTTCAATATAGCAGATATTGTCCTGTCCGGTGCTTTTGTCGTTAAACAACAATTATTGAAGTAAAATTTGTTTTCAAGTAAGTTAAGCCCTTTGCTTATTTTTTATGCAAAATTTTTCTTCAAAAACTTTCCTAAATACTTGTTTGAAAATCATTTTTTTTAATAATTCTCAAACGGATAGCATGAATTTTTGGTTGCTTGCTTATTTTGATTCAACGAAATATGTACATATGCTGTTTAACGAATTCGCTAGTATTGAATTCACATAATACATAGTTACACTAGAGTAGGTACTGGCGATTGTAATTGACGAATTTAGTACAGAAAGAACGTCAATAACAGTTTTGCCGAACAAGCGGGAACGGCCCACACATTTACATACATACCCAACCACATCGTGGAGCATCTCTTACTCTCTCTCTCCCCCCACCAAGCTTTCACTCGTACTCATACTCCCAGATTTTTATGTATAATTCGATTTTGTTTTTGTTTCGAACTTTCAAAAACAATTCCCAGTAAAGATGTATGTATCCGGACGGTTGGTTGTACTCGCGTATACAACAGGACCACCATTATGTTGTACATGGGTGCGTGCGTATGTATGTATGTATGGGTTTCGTTAGTTTTTGCCTTGTCGTAGTCCCTCGAACATCAGTAATGTTGGATGTGCGTTGGTACACACACACAGCCATGCTCAACGAGTCGGAGAAGAAAGTTTACCACGCACTGTGTGATAAGAAAAATGTATGGAGTAAAATGTGGCTGGAGTAAATGTTAAAATAACAAACGGGACATACGTTCTTCTCACCAATTGCTTATTCGTTTACCCTCATTCGGTGCACGTCGTATAACAGTTTTATTTCAGCCTTAAGTATATTGAAAGTAATTATGTCGTTATACAGATTATATATATGATTCGTACAAACATACATACATGCATACATACATATGTACGTATGCTCTCTTAAGGTTATAACGCCGAAACGGTTAACATTCATATAACTTTCGTAAGGCGACGGTTGTGGTCGGTTGGTGACTTGGATAGCATAGTGTGGAATTATTAAAGGAATATGACAGTTTCGTATAATCTAATGGATGTGAATATTCTTTGTTATTAATCTGTAATTGTTATATGTACATACATATATACATTAGGCTGGGTCGCGGACCATACAAATGGAAAAACAATTTCCAGTCACCCCACGAAAATAAAGTTTAGATTGTTTAATGATGATCTGCAAAATATTTCGTCACTGGGTCAAGCCATCTGTGAGCTAAAAGTTCCTGAAAACACCTCCAAAAATCATGTTTTTCCCGTCAAATTTATTTTGCATTTTTGTCCATTTTTATACCCTACACCACTTCGTGGGCTAGGGTATTATAAGTTAGTTTCGCCCCAAATGTTTGTAACACCAAGAAATAATCGAGCTAGACCCACCTTTAAGTATACCGATCGGCTTAGAATCACCAGCTGAGTCGATTTAACGAAGTCTGTCAGTCCGTCTGTCCGTCTGCTGTCCATCTAAGCTTGTTCGCACTCTACAGGTCGCAATTGTTGTACGATTGTCATGAAACTTGGCAGAAGTTATTTTTTCTGGCCAATGACCATCGGTATTGAATTTGGAGGAAATCGGTTCAGATTTAGATATAGCCCCCATACAAATGTCGCTCCCGATTTGACCTTTTCCGCCCTATAAAGCACATATAGTACCCGATTTTCTTTAAATTTGGCAGAACATCTTATAATCCAACTAGAAACACGTATGCAAAAATTGGGTAAGATCGGTTCAGATTTAGATATAGCCCCCATACTAATGTCGCTCCCGATTTGACATTTTCCGCTCTAGAAACGACATATTGTACCCGATTTTCTTTAAATTTGGCAGAACATCTTATAATCCAACTAGAAACACGTATGCAAAAATTGGGTAAGATCGGTTCAGATTTAGATATAGCCCCCATACTAATGTCGCTCCCGATTTGACATTTTCCGCTCTAGAAACGACATATTGTACCTGATTTTCTTTAAATTTTGCAGAACATCTTATAATCGAACTAGAAACATCTATGGTGAAAGTGGGTAAGATCGGTTCAGATTTAGATATAGCCCTCATACAAATGTTGCTCCCGAATGTTTAACCGATTTTGGCCAAATTTTACATATTATATTTCACCAATAAACAGACATGGTGAAAGCGGGTCACATCGTTCCAGGTTTCAATATACCCCCATACAAATGTCCTTTCCGATTTAACATTTTTTGTCAAACACATACATTTACAGGATGCAAAAATCCTTCCCGATTTCACTTTTTTACCGAATTGAATTGCAATGAGAATTGTTTGGGTGATGTCCATATGTCCATACTTTGAAATGACTTTGGTATACTACTGTATAATTTGTATTTGTCTGTCGGACAATTAGATCAATTACCATATTATTTATCATACTCGTTAAATTTGACTGAAGATGAATTTATAGCATATAAATTATATGAATAAATTTATATAATTTGTATGAACTACATAAAATTGCTCCCATGAAATACCTGGGTTTAGTAATCAAAGCGAGGTACATACGCAGGGAGTGGTGTAGGGTATTATATAGTCGGACCCGCCCGACTTTAGCCTTTCCTTACTTCTTTTTTATGAATTAATAGACCCTCGGAAGCACTTTAAATAAAAATTGTGATTCTTGTGTTAGAGTAACTTATTGCTCGAATTATTGGACGTTTATAGCATTTTTTTCGTTTTTCCATAGTGCCAACTGAAAACTTATTCGTATTTGGTGTGAGTATTTTATAGTTGATTCATTCGACAGGTATTGATTCCTTCTATTTATTTTTCATAGCACTAAAAATCAATATTTAATAATACTACCAATGAGTTATTCTAAGACAAGAATAAAAATTTTTATTTAAAGTGCTTCCAGGGTCTATTAATTCAGAAAAAAATCGACCAAAATGCAACATAAAAAAATTACACGGGAAAAACATAATTTTTCCAGGAGCGTTTAGCTCCCAGATGTCTTGACCCAGTAACGAAATATTTTGCAGATCATCTTTATACAATCCAATCTTCATTTCTGGGGGGTGACCGCTGCAATTTATTTTCGTGACCCATCCTAATATACATTAGGCTGCTTCAATTCAAACAGAAAAATAATTTCCAGCCATCTCACGAAAAAATGGATTGTTTAATGATGATTTGAGAGAGTATTTTTAATTATTTCGTGCGGCACTTCCACAATAAGAATTCTCTCAGGCATTAACTTACAACACTGCTCTCACTTTGTATAATGCTCTCTTTGATCAAAAAATCAAAACTTTGACCCACTGTAAAAGGAAACTCAGACCAGATGGACTGGTTTATTCTACAAAAAGGATATTCTGTTCCTTTCAAAAAGTCTTAATTTGTTGGACAGTGTTAGAAATATAAATTGAATTAATTTAAATTGATTTTGTAGTTTTGTTAGTGAGTATTGAGTATTTTGTAGTTTTGTTAGTCAGAATGAAAATATTGTTAAAAATACTAAAACTTGAAAAATGTATTTCTAATTAATTTTCATATATTTAATTTTTAAAGATTTTAATTTTGAAATTTAAAATTTGGTGAATTTTTGTCATTGTAATTTAGTTTGAACTCTAATGTTTTAAAAAATCTTCTCCAAAATTTTCCAATCTTCGCGCTTTATTTTTTTAAAAAGTGTTTAAAACTAAAGTTTTACTCATTAGTTAAATGGGAGTTACTTGTTTTCTGATTTTTTTCTTTACTTAGTTAATTTGAAGCTACTTTAAGTATATTTTACTAAAAATGTTTCCTACTATTATTTTTTCGGAGATATTTTCTGTAGCAACCCTAGTTGATATGCCCATTGATTCAATAAAAAAGCCAAATACGGTTTACAAGAAACCCGTAAATGCTACATAAAGACAGAATAATATTTTTGAATTCAGCGTATCATAATACAATTATAAATCATTGCTTTCTGACAACTCCTTCCAATTTTGTCCAAAAATTGTTTTTTTTTGAAAAGTATCCCTTACCCCGTATAGAGGAAATATTTGCTAAATTGCACGGTGGTGAAGAATTCACGAAGCTGGATCTGAGTATGGCATATCAGCAGATACAGTTAGAGGACGATTCGCGGAAATATACCACGATTTCCACGTCAAAGGGTCTCTTTCAGTATACAAGAATGATATATGGTTTGGCTTCGGCCCCTGCAATTTTTCAAAGAATTATGGATACCCTGTTGGCGGGCCTTGATGGTGTTGTCGTTTTTCTGGATGACATTTTGATTAGTGCCGGTACAAGGGAACTTCACATGCAGAGACTTGAGCATGTTTTAAGCATTTTGAGCAATGCAGGTTTTAAATTGTCCCCAGAGAAATGTGATTTTTTTTGTAAAAAAATTAAATACCTAGGTCATGAGATTGATAAGAATGGATTGCATATGAACCCAGAAAAGGTTCGTGAGATTTCTGACATTCCATACCCAAAAAATGTAAAGCAGCTTCAGGCATTTTTAGGGGTTATCAATTTTTACAGGAGGTTTGTACCGGAGGTTTCAACTTTGCTTTATCCATTGCATCAGTTACTTAGGGCGGATTCCAAATTTGAATGGAATGATGATTGTTCAGCTGTGGTAGACAGTTTGAAAAAGTATTTACTTGGGGAAAATTGTTTGGCTCATTTTAATGCGGCGTTTAGGACGAAGGTCACGGTTGATGCAAGTCCAGTTGGCGTAGGTGCGGTGCTTTCGCAAATTGACACACAGGGTGTAGAGAGACCAATTGAATTTGCGTCTAGAACGTTATCTGACACTGAGACAAGGTATTCTCAGTTGGATCGCGAGGCAGTGGCAATTTTGTTTGGGGTGACGAAGTTTCATCAGTATTTGTATGGACGTCATTTCACCTTAGTGACTGATAACAAACCACTTCATTATATTTTTGGCCCGAAAAAGGGCATCCCCTTGATGGCTTCAAGCCGATTACAGCGTATCGCCTTAACGTTATCAGGTTACCAGTTTGATGTGTCGCATATTAAATCAAAGGAAAACATTGCTGATTATTTTTCTAGATACCCAAGGGATTCAGAAGTTTCCGCAGAGCAATTTCCGAGTGATGTTTATGTAAATTTTTTGAAAGTGCTGCACGGCGACAGCAATGTGTTGAATTTTGAGACCATTTGTGGGGAAACGAGTAAAGATGAAACGTTACAAAAGGTGAAAAAGTTTCTTGAGTTGGGCTGGCCTGAAAAATGTCCTGATCGGAATTTGCTACCGTATTTTTCAAAAAAGAATGAGTTGTCGGAGGAGTCAAATTGTCTTTTTTGGGGGTATCGGGTGATAATACCCCAACTTTTAAGAAAGGACATTTTAGATTTTTTACATGCGTCCCATATGGGAATAGTAAAAATGAAAGCGATGGCTCGTGAGTGTTGTTGGTGGCCCGCTCAGAACAAAGATTTGGAAGAAATGGTAAAATCATGTGAACCCTGTCTTATGACACGTCCAAATCCACCACAGCAGGAATTGATTTCATGGCCGAGATCTGATGAGGTTTGGTCGAGAATTCATATAGATTTTTTCGGACCATTTTTGAAACGTTGGTGTTTGGTAGTGGTGGATAGTTCCAGTAAATGGGTGGAATGCATCGATATGGGAACCAATACGACAAGTCGTGCCGTCATTTCTGTGTTGAGGGCACTTTTTGCTCGTTTTGGTTTACCGAAATGTGTAGTTTCAGACAACGGCACCTCTTTTGTCTCGCATGACTTTAAAATGTTTTTACTATTGAACGGTATTAACCATGTTACGTCACCTGTAGGGAACCCTGCCACGAATGGCCAGGCGGAGAATGCCGTAAAAACTATTAAAAATGCTCTTAAGCGAAGTTTGAAAAATACACCATTGTCTGAATTTAACAGCGTATTATGTCGATTTCTTTTTGATTATAGGAACACAGCTCATACGAGTACTGGTGTTTCCCCAGCTTATTTAATGTTTAACAAGAGGAAGTTAAGAACGAGACTTGATCTTATTAACCCTAAAAGAACTGTGGAAAATAGAAGCTTAAAAGAAATTAAAAATGTTGTTAAGAAAAAACAAGAAAATCAGAAAAATTACTACAAAGGAAGTAAAAATTTTGGTTTTAAAATCAATGAAGATGTGATTGTCAAGGATTATTCCGTTCCGGGAAAAGTTTCGTGGACTAAAGGTTTAATACTGGATAGAATCGGAAAGCAAACGTATTCTATTAAAACTGATTGTGGTAAAACATGGAAACGGCATGCAAATCAGATGATATCTTGTATTAAACCCAAAGCAACGGAAACAGAAGTTCCTAGCACAATTTTAGATCCATTACAGAAAATTTCTCCCAGTATCCAAGATAATGTGAATGAAAGCCTAACAGAAAAAATCACTGAGAATGTAAATAAAGAAAATGAAGAACCAAGTTTAAATCAAAATGAAGAAAATGTTTTAAGTACAAAGGAAGCACCTGGAAAAGATATTGTAAAATATAATTTAAGAGAAAGGAAAACAAAAAAAAACAAATAAATAATGTATTTTTATAAATTTTTTTCTCACCACCTTAATTTTTGAAAAGAATAACTAACAAGGATCAAGCAACGCCTTGAAATTCAAAATTTAGTTGATGAGAAACTAATTTATGAGGGGGTAGTTGTGGTGTTCCGTATTAATGTACATGATTTATGCAACACCAATCAATGTATGTATGTATCTATCGTTAAGAGACACAAATCTATGTATGTATCTATGTTAAGAGATTCATGTATCAATCTGCAATGCAAACTAAAAGAGAGTACACTCTCAACTATTTGCGAGAATTAGAACTAAGTTAACTTATAAAGATGTTCACCAGCTCTCTGCGATTTATACATATACGAATGTACACACACACATACACTCATGCTAATTCAGCAATGTGCAACAAAAGC
This sequence comes from Polietes domitor, assembly GCA_947397865.1. Classification (NCBI taxonomy): domain Eukaryota; kingdom Metazoa; phylum Arthropoda; class Insecta; order Diptera; family Muscidae; genus Polietes; species Polietes domitor. Next base: position 80,087,167 of record OX377621.1, on the reverse strand, counting down.
AACACTAGTTTATGCCGTTATCATTTTGGTATATGCTTTTTTGGCCACCTGCTACATTGTTGAAGAAAACCAAATCACTCATCATTTGAATAGCGTAACTGTCACTTGGACTGTAAATAAAATAAAGATTTTAGTTTTATAATAAACTCGCGTTTCATTTGAGTTTATTACACAGATCATCATAAAAAATCCATCTGGTGATGACCTGGTGTAATTTTGTGTCCATTACCCAGCCTAATATATATACAGATTGCTATATTGGGGTTCACTAAACAATAGATCAATAATCAATAAAATCATTATTAATCGACTATTACCGTGAAAATTGCATCGGTATTGAGTTTTACGCTGGAAATATACTTAAAGAAAAATGCCAGTTATTAACAGCAGCGATTGTCTGCTGCCTATCAGCAGGCAATATTCTGCTACTACAGCAGTTTTTCTGCCATAACAGCAGTTTTTCTGCAATCTTGCATCAGCATTCACACTGCAAAAGTGTTTGCAGTCTGCTTAAAATAGCTGTTGTTAATTAAATTAAAAAAGTAGATAAAAAATAAGCGTTTATAATTTAAAAGCCTTTCAGATTGACGGCGTAAATGAATTTAGCTCGAATTTCGTTTTATATAGGGTCCGCCATCTAAAGTTTTTTTTCAACTATTCAACCGTTGGACTATTATTTGTGGGGTGCCCGAGACAGCCATTTGAATGAGATTATTTTCCATTATTATCCGGAAGGATTGTACTTTCAAATAAAAAAAAAAATGAGAAAATATTCAGTATTTTTTATAGCGTTTTCAAAAAAAAAGTTATTTGGCGGACCCTTTATTTGGTAACGTAAGGGTCCGCCATCTAACGTTTTTTTCAACTATTCAATCGTTGACTATTATTTGTGGGGAGCCGAGACAGCCATTTGAATGAAATTATATTCCATTATTAACCGGAAGGATTGTACTTTCAAAAAAAAGAAATTTGAGAAAATATTCAGTAGTTTTTTTATAGCATTTTCAAAAAAAGTTATTTGGCGGACCCTATATTAGCTTGGAACAATATGCGTATCATTAAAAAGACAATCAAAATATCTTTCATTGGTAATAAATCTCTTATAATAATAATCCTGTTCCATTGGGCTTACTAGCTTATGATTAAGATACTCGATAAGGTGGCAATATTGTTACCCATTGATTTTTCTTAAATGAATTAACAAGAAAAATTTGGCAGCAATGATAAGAGAGTAGTAAGCTACTTCTTCTTAAGCGAGTAAATTTCATACAAAAATTAAGCTAGTAAGCCCAATCGAACTGGACTAATATTTATTCAAAAAAAATGCTGTTAATAAAATTGTTAACTGACTATATTGTTCTGTACATATGCTTAAAGTTACATGAAAGCGTTTTTTCTTTATTGGCAAAAACAGCAAACAGCTGTTTGCTATTACTGCAGATACAAGTCTGCTATCATTTTTTCAGCAGAAAATATGCTCTTACAACAGACTTTCTGCTTTTTTTTACAGACAAATTCATTTGAGTGTAGAATAAAAAAACTCACTTTCGAATATGGTCGGAAACGATCCTTAAATTGCGATTTTTAATAATTTGGCTATAGTTTTCACCATGACTGTGGAATCGAGTCAAGATTGTTCTGATCCGACTCCAGCGTTCCATAACCTTTCGACTCTGTCTCCCTACACAACTTTGAACAATACAATACTATTACACAAATGTTCAAAGACTTCTGCGAAAATAATCCTTTTGAATTCTTTCTGTAAGTTCTGTAAATTTTGATTTTTTACAGAACTCAAAAATATCTAGTACAACAAAAGTTATTGAATTTTGGCCGATTGATTTTGATTCTGAACCACTGTGCGCCTTGAAGAATTAAAATTTGAAAGGATTTTTTGTCCCACTTATAAAACCACTAAATTTAATATTTAGATTGGCCAAAGTGTCCTCATTCATATCATATCGAGTTTCTAGAACCAACAAAAAATTAAAATAAATTGTTCAAAACTATCCTTTGAAACCATATCTCAACGAGACAATGTAAAGAAATGCATAAAATAAATGTGATGCTTGGTGTTAGCTTTTAGAATTTACATACATTTCCATGGACCCATCATTTTTTTTAATTTGTCGCATGGTGTAATATAGAAACTCCAAATATCTACAGGATCTATGATATATTTTTTTCTTTCTTACAATATGCTCAAGCTTTTTGCTCTACATAGTTTTTGCAGGAAAAATACACTCACGAAAATAACACTTCATACGGGCTTTCGGTAGATGTCCTTAGTGCATGATATCACAGGATAACACTATATTGAAAAATGGTTGTAACGCGTGATGTCCTCAGAATTCACTTGGATAAAGTGCAATTTAACAAAAATTATCAAATTCATTAAGAGAGGTCCCTAGTGTATTTATGAAGGAAATTGTATTCATGTAAAGTTATTTCCACAGTTACATCTAGATGTCCTTAGATGTACGATTTAAAACTACAAAGAACGAGGATGAATTGCGTTTAAATTGAAGTTTTCGGTAGTTGCTCTTAGAACATCTAATCATCAGATGTCCTTATGTCCAATTAAAATCACAAGATGTCCTCAGCATACAGGCGGATACTAATCAAAAATTGCCCCTTCGATATGACGCTCGAATTCAGTCGATTAACTGTTATAAATGGATAATTTTATTTGTTTCGTTATTTTACAGAACACATCAGTATAACACTTACATTGCCACTGTTAATGTAAGATGTCCTTAGTATACACATGTATAACACACCAGTATAACACTTTAATTCTAAACTGATTTCCGCTAGAGGTCCTTAGTGTTGGCAAGGATAACGCGTTCTTGAAAAATAATTATATATATATATTATATATACACAAGTAAACGGCGTTATTAAAACAAAATATTTGATTTCAATATATGTAGTTATTAGGATAAATTTATAAGGATAAACGGCAAAACGTTATTAAAGGATAGTTTGGTTATTCCTTATTCCAGTTTTCGAAATTCAGGCATTTTCATCACTTTCATGTACACCCTGTACAGAAATGGATTTCATGTCTGCTCTAATTCCTTGTGTTGAAGTTATAGTTGTATTTTAAAATGTTAACGGATATAATATGGCTGTTTTTCTTTAAGACTGGATAACTACGCTGCGATAAAAAAGGTCTAAATAAAATGTTAAAATTGCACTCAAAATAAAAAATTCTTTTTTTAAATTGTCACCAAAAGCAATATCAATGTGTGTGTGAAAACAAATTTTGAAAAAATAATTTTGTGTTAAAAATTTTGGACATAGCCTGGATAATTATCCAGTGTAAGTCCAAAATATGGTTATCGAGGCTAAGTCCAATAAAGGCAACACAAAATATTTTTTTGGCAAACTTGTTTTGATACATACATATATTTATATTGTAGTTGGCGACAAGTGAAAAAATATTTTTTATTTTGAGCAAAAAATTAAATTTTTATTAACGTGTTTGTTATCGCAGCTTGTTATCCCGGCTTAAATAAAAACAGCCCTAATATGTATAATATGCAACAAAAATCTGCAAGAGGATAATTCCCAAAAAATCCACTCTTGCAACATGAAAATCATGTATTTTAAAGAAATTTGGTAAGCGTAGTTCAGAAGTGCTTCTGGTTCCAATAATATTTAATTTGATTACCACTGGTTGGTATTTTCTAGCCTTCGAGAGTTTGGTTCCAACTATAAAGACACTAAAAATATTTTGATTGACAAAGGTGTCCTTTTTCGAGTTTCTAGAACTAACAAAAAATTAAAATAAATTTTAGTTTTTCGTTTGTATTTTTTTTTTTGGTCCGTAATCAATACATCAATGTAATCAAAATTGATCAAGATCCAATGATAAATACAAATTATACATCGGTAACACTACTCAACAAAATGAAAAAAATTTCATGTACTCCGGATGCGATAATTTTTTCTGTGTAGATAACCTTGACATGAGCTCGAAAAACGCAATAAAATTTTTTTTTTTCGTTTGGTTTTTTTTTATTTTTTTTTTTTTTAATTTTAAAATTTTTTTTTTTGGTTAATTTGTTTCGTCCGGCATAACTCGGGAACCACTAGCCCGATTTAATTGAATTAAATTTTAAAAAATTTAAAATTACAATTCCCTTAATCTGTTCATATATTGTTTTCCTATACAAGCAACAGTTTCCAAGTTAAAAATGAATATATAAAGGAAAAAACTTATTTTTTGCCTAAAGATTTAAAATTTTTTTTTTTTTAAAAATCCATAAAAAATCCAAAATGAAAAAAAATGTCAAATCTTATTACTTTTACGTAAAGTCACATAACCTATGAGCAAAATGAGACAAAGATCATGAAAATCGATGCACGCGTTTCGCTTTTATTCGCAATTGAGTAAAGGTATGAATTTCAAAAATTTGCTCGACATATGCACAACTTTGTCTATGGTAAGGTTTTTTCTTTTTTTTTGTTTCTCAGAATTAACAAAACGGAATAAACAAAGGGTTATTTAATTTTTATGATTGCGTAAGCAAAGTAATAAACGCTAATAAATGTGCGTGAACAATAAAAAGGAAAAAAGGAAAGGGGACTTTTTTAATTATTTGGGTTTTCCGTTGGCTACCTGTATTATTTTTTTACAGAAATGCAACCCACATTTAAGGGTGGTCATTATTCGGAAAATTTAAGACTCTAGCCACCGTAAAAAAATATACACCCATTTATAAGTACCTGTCAGTAAAATACTAAACAATACACAGTATAAATAGGTCTTCATTGATCGATTTTACTCATTCAACAAGTGTCGACGAACGCGATAGATAAACTGAGCAAACGTTCGCGAGGATTTGAATGCAATACCAATCCAAGTAATTTTTGTTACATGTGCGGAGAATACGTTTCTGAAAAAAAACAAGCGTTGTTTTTCACCTAAATTGAGAGATTCATTTGAAGAGAGCTTCAATTTAAAGGTCTCAAACATAGATGAGCGGTGGACACCAAGTGCTCTATGTCCAAGGTGCTACGTACAGCTAGCTGACTCAAGGTAAGTGTAGATTACGAAATTCAAGAACATATATAACTTATTATTGAAATTCTTTCAGACGACAGCCGAGAATCATCATGCCAATGCTTTGGAGAGCTCCGCTTTGCCATGTAACAGATTGCTACTTCTGTCTTAGCAAAAAAACAGGCGTGGGAAAAAATATACGATGGACTTACGCTGCTGTTTCAACAGTGAATTTTCCAGTGCCATTTTCCGAAGAACCAGTGGACCCGCAACCGTCCGTTTCAAGATGGGCATCTAATAATGAGGCGATACATCCAACATCAGATCCGGAGACAGTAGAAACCACATCAGAATGCGAGTCAACATATACATTGCATGGAGGTCAACGCTTATGTTCCCAAGCAGAACTGAACGATTGGGTTAGAGAATTGAAACTCTCCAAGGAAGATGCAGAGTTGCATGCATCGCGCATGCAACAGTTCGGTTTCTTGGCTCCTGGTGTGGTGACAACAATCTACAGGAAGCGTCATGAACCATACGCAAGGTACTACACAAAAAAAGACAACATCTGTTTTTGTAAGGACATTCCCGGATTATTTGGTGAACTCGGGTACTCTTACGATCCAGGAGAGTGGCGTCTTTTCATCGACAGCAACAAGCAGAGCCTTAAAGCAATTTTACTGCACAACGGCAACGAGAAACCTTCGATTCCAATTGCTCATGCCGTTGACACCAAGGAAACATACGAAGTCATGGACAATCTACTAAAGTGCCTTAACTATGAGAGGCACGATTGGAAAGTTTGTGCCGACCTTAAGGTTATCGGTATCCTTTGTGGATTACAAGGTGGATTCACAAAGTACTGTTGTTTTCTCTGCCTTTGGGACAGCCGCGATCGTCAACATCATTACACCAGGAGGAGTTGGACAGAAAGAGTTAACTTCATCCCCGGCAGCGACAACGTGAAATATACACCACTCATAAAAAAGGAAAATGTTTTTCTCCCACCTCTTCACATAAAGCTGGGACTCATAAAAAACTTCGTGAAAGCTATCAACAAAGATGGCGAAGCGTTCGCCTATTTAAAAACCATTTTTCCTCACCTTTCATCGGCAAAGATTAAGGAAGGCGTTTTCGACGGTCCGCAAATTAAAAAGTTGTTGCAAGACGAACAGTTTGAGCACATTTTATCACCAAATGAAGCTGCAGCTTGGAACTCATTTCGGCAAATTGTTTCCGGATTTCTTGGAAACAACAAAAGCTCAAATTACAGAGAGATCGTCGAACAACTACTCCAAAATTATAAAAAAATTAGAGCAAATATGTCGCTTAAGATACATTTTCTACACTCGCACTTGGACTTCTTTCCGGACAACCTGGGCGATGTGAGTGACGAGCATGGCGCACATGTAACAAAAATTACTTGGATTGGTATTGCATTCAAATCCTCGCGAACGTTTGCTCATTTTAACTATCGCGTTCGTCGACACTTGTTGAATGAGTAAAATCGATCAATGAAGACCTATTTATACTGTGTATTGTTTAGTATTTTACTGACAGGTACTTATAAATGGGTGTATATTTTTTTACGGTGGCTACATACCTGTTTCACCATGTGTGAGTCTTAAATTTTCCGAATAATGACCACCCTTAAATGTGGGTTGCATTTCTGTAAAAAAATAATACAGGTAGCCAACGGAAAACCCAAATAATTAAAAAAGTCCCCTTTCCTTTTTTCCTTTTAATTGTTCACGCACATTTATTAGCGTTTATTACTTTGCTTACGCAATCATAAAAATTAAATAACCCTTTGTTTATTCCGTTTTGTTAATTCTGAGAAACAAAAAAAAAAGAAAAAATCTTACCATAGACAAAGTTGTGCATATGTCGAGCAAATTTTTGAAATTCATACCTTTACTCAATTGCGAATAAAAGCGAAACGCGTGCATCGATTTTCATGATCTTTGTCTCATTTTGCTCATAGGTTATGTGACTTTACGTAAAAGTAATAAGATTTGACATTTTTTTTTTCATTTTGGATTTTTTATGGACTTTTTTAAAAAAAAATTTTAAATCTTTAGGCAAAAAATAAGTTTTTTCCTTTATATATTCATTTTTAACTTGGAAACTGTTGCTTGTATAGGAAAACAATATATGAACAGATTAAGGGAATTGTAATTTTAAATTTTTTAAAATTTAATTCATCGGGCTAGTGGTCCCCGAGTTATGCCGGACGAAACAAATTAACCAAAAAAAAATTTTAAAATTAAAAAAAAAAAAATAAAAAAAAAAACAAACGAAAAAAAAATTTTTTATTGCGTTTTTCGAGCTCATGTCAAGGTTATCTACACAGAAAAAATTATCGCATCCCGAGTACATTTTGACTGTTGACTAGTGTAATAGGATGAATCGGACGAAGAAGGGGGCCTATAACAACACTTGAAGCCTGTACCAACACATGCACCAATCTATTTCTTATTCACGGTCAGAGATACAAGCCGACCGAGTTTAAGCCGACAAGCCGCCGCCGCCGCATGTTTCTGCATGAGCCGCGCCGCCGCCGATTTCATCGGCTCAAATCGACTCAACCACGCCGCCGATTTCATCGACTCATATCGACTTCAACCACACCGCCGTGATTTGACGGAATTTTAACTCAGTCAAATCTTACTACCAAAATAGACAACCCACTTAAAATTACAAAAGAAATTATAAATGTCAACTTAGACAACCTACTGCTGTGAAATATATTGATCTATCTTTCATTTATATAAGTCAATTCCTGTACGTGTGGCCATGTGTTCCTATAAATAACAATACCTATATAAATAACAATATCATTCTTTGGAAGGATTATGATATTCAAGAACGTCTGGTCAAATATGCCTCACATGAAAAGCTGTAATTGCTAAAATATTTATATATTTATCCATATTATACATTTTGGGAATGGATTCCTTCTCCCAAAAAATAATTGTATGAGTTGACAATTAGGGTATCCAACCGATTAAATTTTATTCGATTAATCGAATAATTTTTGTCAAATATTTGTTCGAATAATAAAAAATCATGATTTTCGAATAACGAATAATTCGAATAAATTGTCCCAAATAATCGATTAATCGATATTATAAGTTTTGCCTTAAAAAACTAATGAAATCGTCGTATGCTTTGTATGATAAATTGATTTTGAATAGCCAGTTTGCTCTATTTGGGTACACCAAATATAAAACCACAATTTTTTTCGATGTTCGATTTGTATGCTCCACAGATATTAAAATAACGATTTATCCGACTTCATTTATAGTAAGAAGAATAGTAATTTCATAGAATAGTAAATTCATAGAAAAATTGAGGTTAACACCGTGATAATAAAGTCAGTTCTGTTATAAATCATATGATCCATATTCGAAAAGTCAATGGATAACTTCTGATATTATGCTCATTTAAGGGCAGGTTCTTTATTTTGATAAGATATTAAGATTTTTGTCAACTTCTAATGAATTTCGAATTTGATGTTACAATTTTTAAATAAAATCAGATACATAATAAACGTTGAACTACCCGTAAACTGCCGTATCTGGTCTATATAACTCTAATTAATTATATTTTATTTAAGTGGACAATTGTTCGATAAATCGGTTAATAGAATACGTCTCGACTTCATTATTCGATTAATTGGAAATTTTTGTTTTCAAATAAACGAAAAATCGAATAACATAAAAGTCAGAATAATTGGATACCCTAATAACAATATTAAATTATTGGAACATTGGCTAATATTAACGAATATTGAACTACTTGCCAAAAAATAAAAGAAAATTGTTCCTTCCAAATAGGGGTATTCGAATGACAGAACGAGCCGGCAAATCAGCCGAAAGCCGCCGCCGCCGACCCATTTTGAACAGCGCCGCCGCCGCCGATAACTATGGTTCGGCTTGTAACTCTGTTCACGGTAGGTATTCCTAATTGAAACATATCATGATCTGCAAAATTTGATGAAGATCCGATGTAAGTTGGAGTTTCTAGAGCTGTAATAGTGCAGAATGGGCCCCATTTGGGTTATACCAAAGTGTGGACATATGGGTACCTCCCAAACAAGTAAGGAAAGGCTTAAGACGGACGGAGCCGACAAACAAGTGAAATCGGGAAGGATTTTTGTACCCTGTAAATGTAGGTGTTTTACAAAAAATGTTGAATCGGAATGACATTTGTATGGGGGTATATTGAAACCTGTAATGATGTGACCCCCATTCACCATGTATGTTTATTGGTCAAATATAATATGCAAATTTTGGCAAAAATCGATTAAACATTCGGGAGCGACATTTGTATTGGAGCTATATCTAAATCTGAATTGATCTTACCCACTTTCAGCATAGGTGTTTCCAGTTCGATTATAAAATGTTGTGCCAATTTTGAAGAAAGTCGGGTACAATATGTGGATTTTAGAGCGGAAAAAGTCAAATCGAAACCGACATTTGTATGGGGGCTATATCTAAATCTGAACCGATCTTACCCACTTTCAGCATAGGTGTTTCTAGTTCGATTATAAAATGTTGTGCCAATTTTGAAGAAAGTCGGGTACAGTATGTGGATTTTAGAGCGGAAAAAGTCAAATCGGGAGCGACATTTGTATGGGGGCTATATCTAAATCTGAACAGCTCCAATATATATTACTAATAGTCCATTAATCAAACCAACATTTATTTTACTTAAATATTTTGGCGTCTTTTAATAATTTCTGTGTAAATAATTGAATTCCAAATCAAATATTTTCCAACATTCGACTACAATTCTCATAAATGGTTATAAAGGGTGTTTTTTATTGGGGTATAGAACTTTAAGTTGGCATCACTTTTCTAACTGGCGGCCATTTTGTCAGCTGTCAAGTGATTAATATTTAGTTTTATTTTAGTTTCATCATGAACAGGTTGACAAAAGAACAACGCTTGCAAATCGTGCAAATTTATTTCGAAAGTAATGGTTCAGTTCGCGAAGTTCACCGCTCCGTCCATTTTATGGTCGATATTAAAGCCAAATTGATGGACATTAAAACGATTTTCTTGTGTTTTATTTCAATTCGAAGTTCTATACCTCAATAAAAAACACCCTGTACAATATAGTACCAGAACTGAATAAAATCAGTTTATTAAACATGTATCTTATGTTTTTAATTGGAATCGAATTTAATTCTTTTTTTTTTTTTGAAACATGAAATTATTTTGTTTGCTGCAAATTTGTTTTATTACAAACATTTATATTGTAGTCGACTACAGAGAAAAAATGATTTCCCTTAATATTTACAACACGAATGTATAGATGAAAATAACGAAAATGAAATTGAATCAATTATCATTGTAATCTGATTTATTTTCATTTATTTGTGTATACGTAATATGTACGTATGTTTACAAAAAGTTTTATATTGAAAAATTGAATATTTTGCTTTTATTACGATTTCATGGATGATGAGAAGATGCAGGAATCAATGAGCAAATAACGTCATGCGGTATGCGTGCATTTCTCCATAATTTGATAAGAAATATTCCAATACAGCTCCCATGTTCGCTCACGAGGTTGACACAAAGACCACATCAGATGGATCGGCCCATAAGAGTGAAGACTGAAACAGGATAAATGTTGGTTTTAAAGTTAAAAATTGTGAAAAGTGTTTTTAGAAAAACCCGAGTAATTTTCTATCATATAAAGAATACAAAAATAAATAGGGAATATTTGTGACAAAAAAGTTTCAGAGAAAGTGGAAATAACAATTGCAGACATTGGTTCCTCATACATATGAAAAAATCCGCCGGATCTTCGGGATAGATTGCGAGAAAATTATAAAACGAAACTTTCATGCATATAAATCATTTTAGCCATATCTCCAAATTATTTTCCAAAAATATCCAATTTATATTTTTTGTTTATCGTGCTCCAGCGAAATGCCCACATTTTTTGTCGAAAATGATCGATCTTCCAAAATGCATGCTCAAATTTTAACCCAAGTAATATTGTTGTATAAGTTGGCCATTATGTTTGCTATTTAGACGTGAAGAACTTTATTTGCAACTTTGGTGTCAGTGGTGACCCCCACTGAAATTTTTCTGCAATTTTTTTCGCAGAACATTTTAATCCTTTAATCGTTCTTTTTGTAAGGTCTTTTTTTTATTTTCTCGAAAATGTTCAAATTGACCCATAAAGAGAATTTATCCTCATAAAATTCCATAATACACATCTGACAATAAAAATTCTCTCAGACATTACCTTTCAACATTTGTTTCACTGAGTATAGTACTCCTTCGACCAAAAATTGTAAACTTCAACCCGCGATAAAACGAAACTCAGACTAGCTGGACAATAAGTTTATTCTACAAAAATGATCTACTCAAGATGCACTTTCAAAATTTTACGGGTCTCTACTATGTTCCAAAAATGCTGTTTGACAGTGATATTTTCCAACATTCAAGCTACAATTTTGTTGATTTTTTGGTTGAAAACGAATTTCAGTTTGTTTGTGCAGAAATGGAAAACAAAATATTTTGGGTAAAAAATTAATTCTTAATTAACGTTTTTGTTATCCAGACTTAAAGATAAACAGCTCTAACATTGGAGGACATTGACAATCATCTACGTAAATCTAGATCATTATTTGCCTCAAAGGATCGGGTATCGCGGTTCAATACTCTACTTCAATGCACCAAATTACGCTTGTTTGAATCAGGTGTCAAGTCAACGTTATTATATGACTGCGAGACTTGGCACATAACAAAGATAGCCAAACAAAAGCGTCAAGTATTCTTGAATATATGCATACGAAATTTGAGTACACCGTTCAAGGAGCCCAGCACTTTGGCTATATAAGCTGCAATTCATTCAGCATTTCTCATAGTCCCAAGTTATAGAAAATATATACACATTTAACAATTTCCAATTTAAATTTTTTGAATTTCTGCCAAAAAATATGGATTTGGACCATAGTGAGCTGGTACGATCACTAAACATTTCAATAGAATATTAATAGTTACCCAGCAAAACAAATTAGAAGTACTTCCGTAGGTAGCACATTTTAATCACATCTCCCGCTTTTGAGGAAGTTCTTCCAAAAAAGTCGATAATATCTAACATTTTATGAGGTAAGGTGCCCAGAAGTTTCAAATCGCGGTTCGGATTTTTTTTTGTTTTTATTTTTTAAATAAATAATATTTGATTTTGTAACGGGTGATTTTTTAAGAGCTTGATAACTTTTTTTAAAAAAAAACGCATAAAATTTGCAAAATCTCATCGGTTCTTTATTTGAAACGTTAGATTGGTCCATGACATTTACTTTTTGAAGATAATTTCATTTAAATGTTGACCGCGGCTGCGTCTTAGGTGGTCCATCCGCTTAGTCCAATTTTGGCATTTCCACGTTTTTGAGTAACAGAGACCCAATTGGTGCGAACGGCGACGAATCGAAAATTGGTGGTCATCATTGACACTGGCCGATACAGCTGCGATATTTTCTTCAGTTCGCACTCTACGTAAGCGTGTTGGTGGTTTAATGTCCAACAATGTAAATTTGGTGCGAAATTTAGTCACAATAGCCCGAATAGCCGATTCAGTGGGTCGATTAAACTGACCATAAAATGGAAGCGCGCAATGAACTTTCTTAACAGAGCACGCATTTTGATAATAAAATTCAATAATTTGCAAGCGTTGTTCGTTTGTAAGACGATTCATGATGAAATGTCAAAGCATACTGAGCATCTTTCTCTTTGACACCATGTCTGAAATCCCACGTGATCTGTCAAATACTAATGCATGAAAATCCTAACCTCAAAAAAATCACTCTTTATAATTGGTGCGATTTTTTAAAAATGGTTATTCGGCAAGTGTGTTGAGCTTCTCGTTTCGTTTATGAGAATCATTTTCTTAAAGAGGCCGGGTATGTTGTTGAAAAGTCGCTGCGAAGCCACCTGACGAAACCTTTTACATGGTGGAAATCATGATAGTGGTAGTGTGCAGCCAAATAATAAATGTCACCTTGCCATTTGTAAATAATTTTGCATTCTATTAAATATAGATGCAGAATGGTCTTGAGCCAGGACAATATCCCAGTTCAAATCAAATTTTGTATAATTTTAGCAAATTATTGATTTATTAATGCACTTCAAATATTTATTTATTTTTTATTAATTATTAATACTACAATATATCAGTAAAATTGAGTAGTATTGATTTATTTAATGCTAATTTAATTTAATATTAATTTGCGTTATATATTAATTCATACTAAATAAATATTTTGTTTCCTATTGTCAGTTCTAACGAACAAAATTGTTTACTTTAGTTATTCAGCAGCAGGATCGCTGATGCGGTAAGAGTGCCGTTGTAGCAACGAGAAGGTTCGCTGTTCTACCCCTGGTAGAAGCGGATTTTTTAAAACAGAAATGGAAACTAGTGAAAAAACTAGTGGTTCCTTTGCAACACTTTAAAATAACTTTTAAGTCTTTCAAAATAAAGGACATCCCTCCTATGACAACTCCATCTTAAATTAATTGGTAAAGATCCCAATTCAGAGTTACAAGCCGACCCAGAATTATCGGCGGCGGTGGCGCTACCAAAAATGGGTTGGTGGCGGCTTTCGCTTCATTTGTCGGCTCGTTCTCTCATTACGAAAATTATTTGCCAATTTTGAGAAAAGGGAAGTAACAATTTGCATTGTTTTTTTTTTAATATTATTATCCCATGCGATTATTTTTTGGGAGTGGGAATCCATTCCAATAATATGGATGAAATTAATAAATTTTTGGAAGTTACAGATTCTTATCCAAGGCATATTTGACCAGATATCTTGATAATCTACTAATCTTTGACACACCGAAGAGCATATATAATAAGATTCATGCTCCAAAAATACCCGAACAGTGCAAATGGTATTATAATCGGAAGACAGTGCAACTTCATTTCCTAAATATAAAATACTCAATAAATACTCAAATTATTTAGGAAATTATTGTCATTTCTTTTTATTATGATAATATTGATATGGTCCCATTGGAATGTATCGAACAAAATATCGGCCAAATGGCCACCGCGACCTCGGCGGCAGACCTCCATCCGATGATCTAAATTTTCGAGGCATAATTGAGGTTCTATGCCGTCTGAAATTGAGAAATGTCAAATGAAATGCAGAAGAAAACTTGACGTTTAAGTGTGGTTCCCATTCAACATCGGCCCTTACAATTTAACCACGCTTTATAATTGCGACTACTATCGACGTCATCATATAGTGGGATACCAAATTCAAGGAAAGATTCATATATTTCGCAGTAGTTAGTTGCCTAATTCGACAGTTATATTTTCTTTTGTAATTTTAAGTGGGTTTTCTATTTTGGTAGTAAGATTGGTGGATTTAGAAATCCGTCAGATCTAAAAAAATTATCGTGGTTGAAGTCGATATGAGCGAATAAAATCCGCGGCGTGTTTGAAGTCGATGTGAGGCTCGTGCAGAAACATCCGGCGGCGGCGACTTGTAGGCTCAAAATCGGTCGGCTTGTATGTCTGTCCCAATTTTCATTACTTCCGAATAAATTCACTTATTTGGGTGCTCTCTTTTTGCTTGGTACACCTTGAAGCTGAGAGAACAACCATCTCCTGAAGAGCTGTAGCAAAACATAAGTATTTTCTTTTGCAGTGTACTGAATTGTAATGATTAATGTACCAATATATGTAGCGGTCTATTTAATAAATAATTACGTTGTTAATCGAACACATGTTTTAATCAAATATTTTGGAGCAATTTCGACAATTTATTTATTTAAAAATCGATAGCAATACGTTTTATTGAATTTTGAAAATATTTAATTAAGTATTTTCCAACATTCAAGCTACAATTTCCATAATTGAATATATCAGTATATCCTCCACTGGGAAACGCCATTTATTTTACAGATCGACTTAGAATTACTTTCTGTACCGGTTTAGCAATGACCGTCTGCTTGTATGTCCGTCCGTCATCTATTACTGTAATCAAAATACAGGTTGCAATTTTTGTACGATCTTTGCAAGATTTGACAAAATTAAGTTATGCTATGTAAGTTAAGGATAAATGCTATTTAATTTGAAGTGAATCGGTTCAGATTTAGATATAGCCAAATGTCGCTCTCGATTTGACTTTTACCGCTCTAGAAACCACATAAGTTATCCGATTTTGTTCAAATTTGCCACAACACTCAATATTTCAACTAGAAATGGGTCAAATCGGATGATATTTATATATAGCCCCCATACAAACTTCGCACCCTATTTGGCTTTTTCCGGTCTAGAGACCACATAATTTAACCGATTTTATTTAAATTTGGCACAACACCTAATATTTCAACTAGAAACATCTATAGTGAAAATGTTTCTAATCGGTTCAGATTTAGATATAGCTCCCATACACATATCGCTCTCGACTTGGCTATTTCTGCACTAGAAGTCACACATTTTAACACATTTTGGGTAGGGCCTGGTATCTTCATATACTACCTAGACCCAGCTTATTTTCTTGTGGAAAAACTTAAACACTTGTCCATAGAAAAATGGTCTCATAATAATAAAAAACGTTCCTGAGTCCTTCCAAGCAAGACTATAAGAAACGTATCAGTTCTAATAAATGCACTGCACTGGGTCCTTGGGAAGCAATTACAGCACAACAATGTCGAGATATCGGAAATTGATATTAGAGATATAATCAAATATGGCAATCTTTCACGCTGGATATTACAGACCTTTTCGAGTGGTGTGGTCCATTCAAAACGGTGCCATAAAGTACTACTGGAAGCTCCCATGAGAGCGGCGACATAATCCAACCAACTGTCGATCCTATTCTGAAATTTTCAGAGTGTGTACAGGAAATTTAAAAAATAAACAAATATTTTCAATATATATATATAAATCAATGTGTGTTTGTATGGTGTCCGTATATGACGCCAAAGCAGTGGATCGTTTCGCCTGCAAATTTTACTGTAACTAACCAGTGGACAGATGATGGTTTCTGGCTATAGTAGGTCATCATAGGACAAAGGGGTGTGGTACTGCCCACTCAAACTATACTTTAAAACTATAAATTAGTATTAATTTTATCTCCAAAAGCATACGAAGTGGCCGGGTAGGGAAGAATGTACCCGTGCAACGCCGGGTAAAAAGGCTAGTTTTTTATAAAACTTTTTGTTAATTTTCATTTAATTTTTTTTTCGATGAAAACTAAAAATTCTTCTGCAAAAAATGCAATTAATATCTTTTCTACAAACAAATAAATGACTGCTGGAAAAAATCTGTTTCTTGAAAATATGCTATTTCAGGGTTGCCGCAGTTTTTAAATTTTTTGACAGACATTTGAGATTTGTATCGAGTAATTCCAAGTTGGTTTACGTGGTTGCTCTCATAAGTCAAGTAGAGCCTTAAGACCCGTTTTGAAAAAAGGGGTTAGCGATCAGTACCTTTCAAGCGACCAAATCGGGCTGAAAATGTCAACCATTTGCCCGATTTCCATTTCACATTATTATCTCAAAAAATTTTCTGGGTCCTTGTTTAATTTCAGTTTTTAAGAGAACTCAAAAATGTTTACTAGAACAAATGTTATTGAATTTTGACCGATGGATTTTGACTCTGAACCACTGTGCGAAGCCGTATAAACTAAGTGTATTTCTTTGGAAAAAATCCATGGTTGAGGTTTATACGATTCGATCCGTTAGAAACTTTGATTTGAAACTATTTTTTCTCGATATTCAGGATATGGAATTTACCATGTCGAGAAAAGGACACTTAACTTTTCTCGGCATGGTAATTTTAGTAAGCTCAAAAACCGACTCAAAAATTGCTTGCAATGGTCTTTTAGCTGGGAAGGTAAGTTTCAATTCTCACCAGGCTTAAGCCAGCACAATATTTTCCATATTATGGTCCATCGTATTCAGCCACTGTGCTCCTTCCAAGGAGAAATGTGTTGAATTTCACCTCTGGCAGCACGTGTTTGGTAAAAAAGCACAGAGAGTAGGGAGAGAGACGGAGAGAGCAACATGCGCAGTCATACCGAGAGAAAACCTTAGCAAAACGAAAGCAAAGGTCCACTCTCGTTTTTAGCACGAAGTTACGCTCTCAATTTCCTTTATTTATTTACTGCAACACATCGAGGGAAACCAATGCATTTGGGACGACCAACGATTTCAGTTACAATTCTGATGTTGGCCCTAATGCTATCACCAACCGGCTCCCGGAAAATGTTTCAAGGATTCTGTTGAAATACTGTTGGCCACGAGAAAGAGACGTAAATATCAATTTAATTGAACAATTTAATAAAAACTCTCAACAATTCGACATATGGATGACTGAATGTATGGATGGATGGATGGATGTATTAATGTCGGTCGGAAGTTGTACAAAATTAAAAAAAACGCTGATGATGATGGCGAGGATGTGACGACCACAAGGACGTTGTCGACAAGTGGGTGTGTTCCGGAGGCGGATGGACACAGTTTGTGATGGATGCACTGATGCGGAAAGACCACATTAGTCCGCTTCATTAACTGAAACTGCTGCTGTTGTTGTTGTTGCTGTTGTGTTGTATAATATGTACGGCACTTGTTATGGTTTGTTTCGGATTTTTTGCTTCGGGTCGGCCATTTTTTTAAATTTATTAAATTTTCTGTGCCTGAGTGAGGGCAAAGTGGATATCGAAATGGAAAAAACAGAAACACATCAGTATGTGTGGAGTACTAATGAAAAATGGGCGACAACAAATGTACCACAATAATCGACTTTGTAATGGTCCATTGATTGAAACATTTCAGAGGGACCTCTCTAAAACCAATTTAATCGTAGTATTTATAGCAAAGTAAATAAAAACATATGTGTACGAGTAGGTGAATTTAATATCCGAATCTGGTAGGTTGGGCGGGCATGTATGTACAATGAAATGTATGGCAAAATCTTTATTAAGTGTGCTACACATAGAGACGCAAAAAAAGTTGTAATATCCTGTGAATTGATTTGATATTTGTTATGAGTTCGAAAAGATTTGGCTTTTAATTTGGGGAACAATTTATGCAAATGGATTATCAATCGGCTGCAGTAAGGCATTTTGCGAGGTTTTTCATATTTTTTATGTTTAATCAATAAAATGAGTAATATATACATAATTATTTTGCCTGTCAAATTTTATCAAACTCAATACAACACAAGAAAGATAAAATTAAAGTCGGACGGGGCCGACTATACGATATGTACTTTGTACCCAAGGTTATTTTTTACAAGATTTGGTTTATCAATTATAGATGTTTTGCAATGTCTGTGAATATTTTGTGCAAATTGTGTTTTTTATGCACCATAGTGGGGTCTTACCAGCAAATTAATGGATATAGTCCTTACGTAGTACTGCATTAACATATTAATTTTAATTATGATATTTTTTGCAAATTGTGATATTGGTTACTATTTATTATGTTTACTATACTAATTCCACATGAAACGGAAATTTTCTTTAGGTTCTTCGATTTTAATGAATGTTTGGAAATTTGAATAATTGAAATATAACTGCATTTTCCATTTTTCAAAAGATATGGAATTGTAAACCTGGATTGAATTGAAAATCAAGATTTTGTAATAAGGCAATTTTAACCCATTAACGCCCAGAAAAAAACTGTTGTTCAAATGTTTCACACTAAACAGGTGTCCTCATATGGGGACAGAGGGCGGTAATAGTTTAAAAAGATCTTACCTTTTTATGGTAGTATATAGAAATATATTTTTTGGCGAATTTTAAGCAAATAACTTCTAGTTTAATACATAATTATCAAGTCTTAACAAATGTTTTTTATTCCCTGTCATTTTTTAATAGTCATAGTAAAAAATACGATCTAGCCACGTCTGTCTGTCTGTTGTACGAGGTTCAAATTTTGCCTAGAGTGATCAAAAACCCATGATTTTGAAAAAACCAGTTGCCCGGTTTTCTTTTATCGGATAACCCGGTCCGACCGGTTTCATTCGGGTTTTTCTTAGAACAGTAAGAAATAGGAAATTTTGACTTTTCGAAAATCATAAGTAACAGTTCCTTCAATTTATTATTTAACCTCAACAAAACATACGAAATATATCAAGTACAAACATTTCATATATATATACATATATACAATTGAACATTTATTTATATATACAATTTGAACATTTTTGCTTTAAAAATTCAAATTTATTGTTTTATATTAATGTACTTAAAATATATATTTTTTTTATTTATTAATGCTATATAATATCAGTAACATTAATAGGTGATCATTTAATGGCCATTTTTTTGTCGAATTATTTTAGAATCACCCTTACGCTCAATGTTTTTACATCCTCTGCATTTCAATATAGAAAAGTACAAATATTTAATTCAAGTGTACATTTTTAAAAATTTATTATCGAAGCATCGCAACGGCAACGAAATGTCGACTAAAGACACGATTTTTAGTTTCGGGCTAAAAATGTCTTTTCTGACAACCCAAAACGGGGTAAATATAGGCCGAAAAGGGCTAAGTTGGCGTCACTGCTTTCATATCACTATATTAATGGTGACGTATGAGTTTTATTTACTGAGGATAATAGTAGTCATACGTAGTTATGAGACTGACCAGGGAATAGAATCAATGTAATCAGGAGGTGTAAGTGAACTTGTTCCACTTTTAATGTGTTTTTATAGCATGCACCATAAGATATTGTAGAATGTACATTTTGCAGATCATTTGCATTTCACACTGGATTACGTAACATGAAAGCGGATCATATACATATCAGTGGTTTTCACAAATAATGGCATATCTCGAAATTCGAAATTGATTTTCAGCGTGGGGGTTGTGGGTTCCATTCCCACCAGAGGCTCTGCTCTGTCGCTGCAATAACTAGCTACAATGGTCTTAGTCACCCCGGTTCAATCCCTGGACCCATTATTAGAATATAAATTTACTTTGTATTGTAATTCATGATAAAATAAAATCGATTTTGAGATTTTGATGCAAAATTGTTTAATGGAAACTTTACTCATAATTGAGTAAGTCTCTAACTTTTAAGGACATTTTAATTAAAATGGTGTAAATTTATTGAATTAAATTGGAATATGGAATTTACGAAGATTATTTTTCTGAACGTAGTAAACAAGACCGGGAAGGTCAGACAGGAACGTTTGCAGGTTTTGCAACAAAAATAGACGATAATTTAGCTTCAAGTAAAATCGTATTACTAAATGATTACATTATGTAACAGAGAAATAAAAAATTGTGTGCGGAGGCATACTGATTTACAAAGTCAATGAAAAACAAGTAAGGAAGGCTAAAGTCGTGCGGGGCCTATGATACACTCCACTTTCTATCCAAAAACAATTCAATTTGATAAAAAAGAGAAAAACGGGAAGGATTTTTGTATGTTTCCTAATCGTAGGCTAATATGACATGATCTAATTTGTCAAATCGAGAAGAATATTTGTATCGGGGCTATATGCAAACATGGAATAAAGTGGCCCACTTGAACAATAGGTTCCTCCAGTTCAAGTATACCGTGTTGTGCTCAATTTGAAGAAATTCGGTGAAAATACGTGGTTTCTGGGGCGGAAAAAGTTAAGCCGGGAACGAAATTAACTAACTAACAGGAGTTAAACAATGATGTCTACTATCACCTCTAATTTTCTTTGTTACGCTCGACACAATACTGACAGAGATAGCGGACGAGATGACTTCGACTATGCGGACGACATAGTGTCAATCTCAAATAAGGCGGAACATATGCAAGAAAAAATTAATAAACTATTAGCAATTGCAACATGAAAAGGTCTCCGAATCAACATAGCAAAAACTAAATCATGCGTCATCAAAGGCAACCAAATCCCATCCTTCACCATCAGCAATAGACCCATCGGAAACGTTTCAAGCATTTGCTATCTTGGGAGCATCGTAACATCAGATGGAGGCGCAGATAGCGACCTAGATAGCAGAATTTAAAAAGCCAGGGTTGCCTACAAAAATCTACGAAACGAATGGAATTCAAATGAACTATCCCCGATGACAAAAATTTCCGTCTACAACGCATGTGTAAAATCCGTACTGCTTTATGGTTCCGAAACATGGTTGGTGAACTCAATAATCAAACGCAAACTACAAAGTTTCACAAGCAGATGCTTGCGAATATATTAAAAATTTGGTGGTCAAGAATAATCACAAACGAGGAACTAGGAAGCATTAGCAAACCAAGAACACATCAACACCCAAATAAAGAGGCGCAAACTAAATTGGTTGGGACACCCCCTACGAAAACCATACGACGAAATATGAAATGCTACACTCGAATGGAATCCGCAAGGCAGAAAAAGTCGTGGTAGACCTAAAACCACTTGGAGAAGAACAATTCTAAGCGAAACCGGCAAATCTTTCAACGAATTACGATACTTAGCATTAGATAGACAGCAATGACGATTCTTTGTAAATAATCTATGTTCCTGATGGAATATGATAATTTATATATATATGAACCGATCTAACACATTTATGCCACATGTGTTTATAGTTCAAATATAAGATATTTTGACAATTTTGAAGAATATCTGTCAAAATATGTTGTATCTAGAGTGAAAAGAGTCAAATCGGAAGTGAAATTCGTATGGGGGCTATATCTAAATCTAAACCAATAATATTCAAATTAAATAGCGTTCGTCCTTGTCCTGAAAAACTCCGTTGTGCAAAGTTTTGTTTGGTCCTGGCTACAATTGCGACCTGTATCGTGATTACAAGAATAGATAGACAGACAGACAGACAGACGGACATAGCTAAATCGATTCAAAAGGTGATGATAATTAACAATTATTCCGATCGGTGTTACAAACAAATTCACAAAGACATAATACTCTCGTGGAGTGTATACAAATTATGGATAATTTTTTCATTTTTAATTTTTTATTCCAATTCTCGTCCAATGTACCTTTAATATTTGTACTTTCGTTTCAGAAATATAAGTGCAATCACATCCACTTTTTGTTCAATTTAAAGTCTCCAAATAATTGAGAAAAAATTGTTGTCTTTATTTCGAAAATAAAATGTTTTTGTTGGCACGAGAAACCCCATATTTTTTTAATTTAAAAAAAAAGCTTGGATTTGGTCATACTTTACATATGGGCATCTCCCAGTGGCCCGGACGCGACATTCGCACGCCTTAAACTACGCCAAAAACAAGAAAGAAATTGAAAAAGTCGATTAGCCTTTTTAGTGTTCTAAAGCGCTTAAAGAGTACTACTTTTTAAAAATATATATTCAGGATTTAGTACAAATTAGTACAAAATTAAAACGGATGCGACAAAAAACAGAAGTACTTTTGAAGGTCTTGTAGAAATATACAAAGTTCAGCGATTTTTTGGGAACTTTTTTTTTCCTAATATTCGTAGATTTATGAAATATGAGAATTATCTCTTAAATTTCTTTTTATACCCTCCACCTCCAGGATGGGGGTATACTAACTTTGTCATTCCGTTTGTAACACCTTGAAATATCAACCTGAGACCCTATAAAGTATATATATACTTGATCGTCATAAAATTCTAAGACGATCTAGCCATGTCCGTCCGTCCGTCCGTCTGTCCGTCTGTTGAAAGCACGCTAGCATCTAAACGAAAGGAGCTAGAACGTTCAAATTTTCCATAAATGCGTCTTATAGTCGTAGATCGATTGGGATTGAAATGGGAAATCGGCCCAAAGGGAAAAATTTTTCCCTCACAAGGACTAAAAATACCCATAATAATCCCTAATTTTAGCGTATTTAAGCATGTTTTTTGAATATGTCTGTTTATATTTGCTTGATATTTGGTATGCGCATTCCCCCTACAGCAAAAACGTGCACCATAAAGTGATTCTTATTTGTAGGGGGTGAAATGGGACAAAAAAGGGATAAAAATGGTACATATTAAACGACAACAGCTAGAAACACGAAATTCGGTGTGTACATTCCTCTAATTGAGTAGATACATAATTTAAAAATAATTTTTTCCAAATTCGTACTTTTAAGGGATAAAATGGGAATAGAGGGATAAAAATGGTACCAACCAAACGGCTGTACTTAGAATAATGAAATTCGGTGTATACATTCCTCTGATTACATAGACAAGTAAAATACACGTTTTTTTTTTTAAATTTGTACTTTTTGGGGTTAAACTGAAAAAGGGGATAAAAATAGTACCAATCAAATGACCGTAGCTAGAGTCATGAAATTCGGATTATACATTCCTCTGACTGTGTTTACACGGAAAATAAACTGATTTTTCGAAATTCGTACTTTTTGGGGTCAAAATAGAAAAAGGGGATAAAAATAGTACCAACCAAATGACCGCAGCTAGAATCATGAAATTCGGAGTATACATTCCTTTGGCTACGTAGACATGAAAAATAAATTCGTACTTTCAAGGGATACAATGGGTACGGAGGGATAAAAATGGTACCAAGCAAACGGCTACACCTTGAATAATGAAATTCGGTGTATACATTCCTCTGATTGCGTAGACACTTAAAATAAACAGATTTTTCGAAATTCGTACTTTTTGGGGTTAAAAAGAAAAAAGGGGATACAAATAGTACCAATCAAATAACCGCAGCTAGAGTTAGGAAATTCGGAGTATACATTCCTCTGACTGCGTAGACACGGAAAATAGACTAATTTTTCGAAATTCGTACTTTCAAGGGATACAATTGTACAGGGGGATAAAAAAGTACCAACTAAACGACTACAGCTAGAATGATGAAGTTCTAATTGCGTAGAAATGTCAAGGGGGTTTTGCACATGTACGTCTGATAATGGATTTTCAAAATTTGTACTTTTGGAATTAAAATAGAATGGAAGTACAACAAACTGTAGCACCCACTATCTTCCACTAATTATGGTATTTAAGCTTTTTGAAAATATAAATATAAGAATATTTATTTTTTGATTTGAAGAGATAATGGTTTGATGTAATTAAAATATTATATTTATTTATATAATAATTTTGTACAATATTTGTATTTGTTTTGGTTTGGCTATATTACAAAATTTATATTTTCCTGTAATATTACTGCACTTCTACGAAAACCGACAACCTCTGTGGAATGCAATCCATGGTGGAGGGTATATAAAGTTCGGCTTCGAACTTAACACCGTTTTTACTTGTTTTAATTGGGTACAGCAGAAATACGGACGTGACAAAAATTTCCATTCGTAGTAAAAAAAATTTAGTAATTTTCGTTATAACACTTCAAATTTTAATAAAAATAAAAGAGAACAAGTTAACTTCAGGTTTCATAATAAAAAAAGTTGTCGAAATAAGGTAAAAATAAAGTCAAAAGCTATTAGTGTGGTCTGATTTAATTTCTTTGGTAGACCTTTTTTGGAGATGCCCATAGAAAGTAGGCTAGTAGAAAGTAGGTGTATGAGTAATAATATTATCCTAAATAAATATAACTCATACGACACCAATGCGGGGATATGATGTGATGATGAGAGAATGACCAAATTTATTACACTTCCATACAATTATTTTCAATGTAAGTTTTTTTTTCTATCGATATTCAACGATTTGAATTCTATGAATGGTCATTGGGATCCATAATGTAGGAAATATCTCGAAAACAAGAGCTAAACTAATAAAACCATTATTACTATTGGATCTAGGGTATTCGACTTATGTTTACACCTTCAACGAACTTTTAGAATAAAACTACTATTACCATTGGATCTAGGGTATTCGATTTATGTTTACACCTTGTCCGATTTTTTACATAAAACCACTATTACAATTGGATCTAGGGTACTCCATTTATTTTTACACCTGGTTCGATTTTTTCAACTAACCCAGTCGTTGTAAATACCAACCGGCTTTGCTGGTTAATAGAAAGCCAAAGGATTTTAGAATCCTGCGAACCGTGTTTGAGCTGAGGTAGTGATGTAACCACTCTGGCCACGACTCTGTGACCTAGCCTTTAATGCGATATTACTTGTTTTCATTTTAGCTGCTCGAGCAGCATTTTTGTTTATTTCTCGTGGCAGCCTCTAACCGCGTTGTGAAACAGAGATAGGGCGATGAAAGCGTGCAACAATATTTTCCCACTTAAAATGCCATTGAGGTCAAGTCAAGTGTGTCAGGTCGCAATGGAAATGTTCCGGAAAAAAACACGAAAAACAAAACTCTCAAATATAAGTGACAGTGATCCCAAGAGATGGTGGCAAAGACACCGGAGCGAGCGACAACCAAGTGGAAGGAATCTTGTAGGTCAAGTGCCCCGCCGAGTGAGGAAGCGACAGGAAGCGCAATATTTTGAAATTTAATTTTATGCGTTACAACTACTGATTTCTTGCCAAAAGATACTGCATTAATTATACCCGCGACAACTCCTCTCCACTCCACAGCTATGCATAGCACGGGTTGTCACCCGAATATCCTTGAAAGTTCAAAGTACCACCGGAGTTATTTTTCTTTTCTTTGCCCATTTTGTTTGCTTGTTTTTTCTTTGCGCTTATTTTACCTGGTTCTATTAGACACAGAGCAGAGCTCTAGCACTCCCTCTGTAACGGCAAACAACGACCCTGAACCATTTGGGCCATTAATACTTTCTGTTTTGGGGGTAACCTTTTCTTCCTTGCCACACTCCCTGCAGGCGACTTGTATGCGTTGTTGTTGCTGGTGTTGTTTCTCTTTAAATGTTTTGTTTTGTTTCGTTTTATTTTGTTTATACGTTTTTAATGAATTGTTGACGGCACTGTGTTCGTGCATTTACATGCCGTTCTTGTTCTTGTTGCTGTTGTTTTTCCATTCGTTCTTCGCTTTTTGTCTGTTGTTTTGTCTTCTTTATTGCCAGCCTTCCTTTCAGTTTTTGCGTTGTGTCGTTGGTGGCATTTAGCATTTCTCGCTGTGTACCAGTGTCTGTGGCTGTGTCTGTCTACTAACTACTGTTTGCATACAATTGTTGCAGCAGGCAGCCAGCAACATTATGTATTTTGTTAATGCTGTTGCGGCTGCTGTTGGTTTTGTCGTCGTAGTCATTACTGCTGTTGTTGCCAGTGGCAATAACTTGGTGGCACATCCATCCAACCGTAGCACAATATCAGCCGCATCTGAAGTATGCGGGTGGCAGTGTAACCATGTAGCGCCAGTCAACAACCAGCAACCGGCAACAACGGAGGCATCCAAATTTGAATTGGTGGTGTAGTGATGTTGGTGGTGGTGGCACTCATTAAATTAACACAAATAACAACATTTTTGTTTTGTAAAATACCAACAATAACAACAGCAGCAGTAGCAGCAGCAACAAGAAACATATTTTTTTATTGTTCCACAACGGCAAGAGTACACTTTAGTTGCACGTATACACAGACACTGAGACACACACACACACACTAGCTAACTACATATTCGCTTACAGTATCCGCAGGCTATATTGTGGACACTTAGAACCGAGTGACTGCTATACTAGGTCGGTTTTATATATACCTATACCTCCTGTTTGGAGAAAATTGGCAGTATGATGTTGTGGCCTTTTAGCGGGAAATCCCTGTGGCTAGTGTACACTAGGATGGGTCACGAAAATAAATTGCAGCCGACACCTCCCAGAAATGAAGATTGGATTGTTTAATGATTGGTTCGTCACTGGGTCAAGCCATCTGCGATCTAAACGCTCCTGAAAATACATCTAAAAATCATTTTTTGTCCAACATTTTTTCTGAATTAATGGACACTTGGAAGCACTTTAAATAAAAACAAGTAAAAACGGAGTTAAGTTCGGCCGGGCCGAACTTTATATACCATCTACCATGGATCGCATTCCACAGAGGTTGTCGGTTTTCGTAGAAGTGCAATAATATTACAGGAAAATATAAATTTTTTAATATAGGCAAACCAAAACAATACAAATATTGAAAAAATAATCTTATAAATAAATATAATATTTTAATTATTTCAAACCATTATTTATTTCAAATCAAAAAATAAATATTCTTATATTTATATTTTCAAAAAGCTTAAATACCATAAATATTGGTATATAGTGGGTACTACAGTTGGTTGTATTTCATTGTCTCTTAATTCCAAAAGCAAAAATTTTGCAAATCCATTATCAGACGTACATAAAAAGGTATGAAAAGGTACGAATTTGAAAAAAAAAAACATTTTATTTTGCGTGTCTATGCTGGCAGAGGAATGTATACACCGAATTCCATAATTCCAGCTGCGACCATTTGGTTGATACCCTTTTTAACCCCCTTCACGTTTCTACGAAATTAAAATTTCATCATTCTAGCTGTAGTCGTTTAGTTGCTACTATTTTTATCCCTCTGTACCATTGTATCCCTTGAAAGTACGAATTTCGAAAAATCCTTTTATTTTCCGTGTCTATGCAGTCAGAGGAATGTATAAATGTAAAAAATACGAATTTCGAAAAACCTGTTTAAGTTTTTTAAGTGTCTATGCAATCAGAGGAATGTATACACCGAATTTCATTATTCTAGGTGTAGCCGTTTGGTTGGTACCATTTTTATCCCTCCGTACCCATTGTATCCCTTGAAAGTACGAATTTGAAAAAAAAACTTTTATTTTTCATGTCTACGTAGTGAAAGGAATGTATACTTCGAATTTCATGACTCTATCTGCGGTCATTTGGTTGGTACTATTTTTATCCTCTTTTTCTATTTTGACCCCAAAAAGTACGAATTTCGAAAAATCAGTTTATTTTCCGTGTCTACACAGTCAGAGGAATGTATACTCCGAATTTCATGACTCTAGCTGCGGTCATTTGATTGGTACTATTTTTATCCCCTTTTTTCATTTTAACCCCAAAAAGTACGAAATTTGAAAAATACGTTTATTTTACTTGTCTATGCAATCCGATTCATTATTCTAGGTACAGCCGTTTGGTTGGTACCATTTTTATCCCTCCATTCCCATTTTACCCCTTAAAAGAACGAATTTGAAAAAAAATACTTTTATATTATGTATCTAATCAATTAGGAATGTACACACCGAATTTCGTGTTTCTAACTGTTGTCGTTTAATATGTACCATTTTTATCCCTTTTTTGCCCCATTTCACCCTCTACAAATAAGAATCACTTTATGGTGCACTTTTTGCTATTAGGGAAATGTGCATACCAAATATCAAGCAAAAATAAACTGACATATTCAAAAACAATTATTTTTTTAAATACCAGCACCAAATACGAAAAATGGTTCAGTGGTTCACTATGAAAAAACACACAAAATTAATATAAAGTTCCAATAATTCGACCAATAAGTAACTCCAAAGACAAGAATCAAAATTTATATTTAAAGGGTCTTGTTTAAAAAAAACAAAATGCAGCACAAAAAAATTCACGAGAAAAACATGATTTTTATGGGTATTTTCAGTAACGTTTAGCTCGCAGATGACTTGATCTAGGGACGAAATATATTGCAAATCATTATTAAACAATCCAAACTTTATTTTCGTGGGGTGACTGGAAATTGTTTTTCCATTTTTATGGACAGCGACCCTGCCTAGTGTACACTATGAAACAAAAGTTTTTTCGAAGGGCTATGTATAACATTTTCTGGTGTAGTTTGGCTTTCTATTTATAGCCTACACTACTTCGTGGAGTAGGATATTATAATATTCATATCAGAATTGCGAGCTGAGTCTATTTAACGACGTCTGTCTTGCTTGTACGCCCTCTACAGGTCGCAATTGCTGTCCGATGGTCATGAAATTTGGCAGATAAAATTTGTTTGGGCTAGGAACCGTCGCTATTTAATTTGAAGAAAATAAGTTCAGATTAAAATATAGCTTTAGTTTTTTCGTTTGTATTTTTTTGTCTTCTGCCATGCCAACGCTCATTTGTTTTAGTTTTTTCGTTTGTATTTCTTTTTTGTCTGTAATCAATATTTGATTTGAACTGGGAAGAAGTATTGCTGGGTAACTATACCTGCATATACACATACTTACATATGCAACTCAATGAGATGCTTGTAAGATGGCATGTGTACTTTATTACTTGGTGCGATTTTGTAAACGCAAATTCGGCAAGTGAGTTGTGATTCTCGTTCGTTTGTGAGAATCATCTCCTTATAGAGGCCGGGTTTGATGTTGAGAAGTCGCTGCGAAGCCACTTGAAAAGACCTTTGACATGGTCGAAATCATGATCGTGGTAGTCTGCAGCCAAGTAAAAAGTAAATAAATTTGCATTCTATTAAATATAGATGCAAAATGGTCTTGAGCCAGGACAATATCAAATCAAATAGTAAAATATAGTCTTCAAATATGGAATTATCCCACCAACTTACACTCCCCACGGGAAATTGATGGCGATTGCTATAAACGTGCCTACCCTGGGATAGGTCGGTATGTATATATCACAGAACTGGTCCCAAATTGTCAATTCATTTCTCATTTCATATGTATATTTAATGCAAAAGGATATATTGTCGCATAATAATAAAAATAGATGAAAATTCCGGAGAATAAAGGGTCCGCCAAATAACTTTTTTGTTTGAAAATGCTATAAAAAAAACTACTGAATATTTTCTCAAATTTCTTTTTTATTTGCAAGTACAATCCTTCCGGTTAATAATGGAAAATAATTTCATTCAAATGGCTGCTGATGGCACCCCACAAATAATAGTCCAACGGTTGAATAGTTGAAAAAAAAAGTTAGATGGCGGACCCTATATATGTTAATATCTTCAAATATCTAATATATTCGTTCAAATTATATCTGATAGATCTCCATATCAGCATTATGTCTATTAAACTCAAAGCCCTGTGCCATCTATTACAACAATTTAGATAATATTATACTATAATTTTCAATCCAAGGGTGGTTCAATTCATATTCTTTGAGATCGGTTTTAAGATTTGTCTATATAAAAACTATCGGACTTGTTTCTTGAGGTGCGGTTCAAGTAAAGGGTGATTTTTTAAGAGCTTGATAACTTTTTTTTAAAAAAAACGCATAAAATTTGCAAAATCTCATCGGTTCTTTATTTGAAACGTTAGATTGGTTCATGACATTTACTTTTTGAAGATAATTTCATTTAAATGTTGACCGCGGCTGCGTCTTAGGTGGTCCATTCGGAAAGTCCAATTTTGGGCAACTTTTTCGAGCATTTCGGCCGGAATAGCCCGAATTTCTTCGGAAATGTTGTCTTCCAAAGCTGGAATAGTTGCTGGCTTATTTCTGTAGACTTTAGACTTGACGTAGCCCCACAAAAAATAGTCTAAAGGCGTCAAATCGCATGATCTTGGTGGCCAACTTACCGGTCCATTTCTTGAGATGAATTGTTCTCCGAAGTTTTCCCTCAAAATGGCCATAGAATCGCGAGCTGTGTGGCATGTAGCGCCATCTTGTTGAAACCACATGTCAACCAAGTTCAGTTCTTCCATTTTGGGCAAAAAAAAGTTGGATATCATCTCACGGTAGCGCTCACCATTCACAGTTACGTTACGATTCGCATCATCTTTGAAGAAGTACGGTCCAATGATGCCACCAGCCCATAAACCGCACCAAACTGTGACTTTTTCTGGATGCATTGGTAGCTCTTGCAATGCTTCTGGCTGATATTCACTCCAAAATCGACAATTCTGCCTATTTACGTACCCATTGAGCCAAAAATGAGCTTCGTCGCTGAACACAATTTCTTTCTTTCTGAACTTTCTTAACAGAGCACGCATTTTGATAATAAAATTCAATGATTTGCAAGCGTTGCTCGTTAGTAAGTCTATTCATGATGAAATGTCAAAGCATACTGAGCATCTTTCTCTTTGACACCATGTCTGAAATCCCACGTGATCTGTCAAATACTAATGCATGAAAATCCTAACCTCAAAAAAATCACTCTTTAGTTTCCTCTGAAATCGATTTCAGGTCATATCCTTTGAGGTCAAGTTATTTGAGACCGATCCTAGGACATGTATTTTGAGGTATGGTCCAACTCATGTCCCTCGATCGACCGGTTGTAAACTGGTAGTTTAGAACAGACAGCGGACATGTCCAAGGGTCAATTCACCCCCTCCAATGACAAAACCATGTAAAAGGGTCCTGTCCCCATCATATATTTGGGTTGGAACTAGGACCGGTCCTTAGCCACCAGAGACTGGTCCTATGACTTGTCCTGAGACAGTTCATTACGGTTCATACGGGAATATGGCTATTACTGCACTAAAATACACATTTTACATTGAATCTTGATAAAATTTCCAGTATGACGTTATATTTGAACTAGAAGTAGCTAGTGTGAATGTGTCCATGTTTTGATATAGTCCCATACAAATGGGGCCCCAGTTTACACTATTATCTTACATTGAATCTTGACAAAATTTTCAAGATTATGTTGTGTTTGAACAAGAAACAGCTGACGCGAAAATGGACTTCATCAGTCCTTGTTTTGGTCCCCATACAAAGGTTCTTCCGATTTACACTATTACTGGCTTAGAATGGACATTTAAAATCTGATCTTGATCAAATTTCCCACATTATGTTATATTTCAACTAGAAATATATGAATAATATGAAAGCTAACAGTATGGGTCCATGTGTTGGTATGACCAGCACAGAACCCACATCTTACATCTAATCTTGATAAAATTTTGAAGATCATATTATATTTCAAATAAGAATACCTACATTGAAAGAGATCCATATAGGTCCACTTTTTCAATGTAGCGCCCTTACAAATGGGCCCCCATTTTTATACCCTCCACCTCAATGATAGGGGTATACTAACTTAGTCATTCCGTTTGTAACACCTTGAATTATCGACTTGAGACCCTATAAAGTATATATATTCTTCATCGTCATAAAATTCTAAGACGATCTAGCCATGTCCGTCCGTTCGTCTGTTGAAAACACGCTAGCATCTAAACGAAACGATAAATGTGTCTTATAGTCGTAGATCGGTTGGGATTGCAACTGGGCGAAATCGGTCCAAAGGGATAAATTTTTCCCTCACATGGACTAAAATTACCCATAATATTCCCTAATATTTTAGAGTATTTGAGCACATTTTTTCAATATGCCTGTTTGTACTTACTTGATGTTGGGTATGCGCATTCCCCCTATAACAAAAACGTGAACCATAAACTGATATTTATTCGTAGGGAGAGAAATGGGGCAAAAATGGATAAAAATGGTACATATCAAACGACAACAACTAGAAACACGAAATTCGGTGTGTACCTTCCTCTGATTGCGTAGATACATAATATAAACGTATTTTTTTCCAAATTCGTACTTTAAAGGGATAAAATGGGAACAGAGGGATAAAAAGTACCAATCCAACGGCTGCACCTAGAATAACGAAATTCGGTATATACATTCTTCTGATTGCGTAGACAAGTAAAATAAACAGATTTTTCGAAATTCGTACTTTTTGGGGTTAAAATGGAAAAAGGGAATAAAAATAGTACCGACCAAATGACCGCAACTAAAGTCATGAAATTCGGAGTATACATTCCTCTGACTGCGTAGACACGTAAAATAAACGGATTTTTCGAAACTCGTACTTTTTGTGGTTAAAAAGTAAAAAAGGGATAAAAATAGTACCAACCAAATGACCGCAGCTAAAGTCATGAAATTCGGAGTATACATTCCTCTGACTGCGTAGACACGTAAAATAAATGGATTGTTCGAAACTCGTACTTTTTGGAGTTAAAATGGAAAAAAGGATAAAAATAGTAAAAACGTAGACACGAAAAATAAAAAGTTTTTCCAAATTCTTCCTTTACGGGATACAATGGGTACAGAGGGATAAAAATAGTACCAACTAAACGACTACAGCTAGAATGATGAAATTCGGTGTGCACATCCCTCTAATTGCGTAGACACGTACAATGAAGAGATTTTTGAAAGTCGTACTCTTAAGGGGGTAAAATGGGAGAAGGGGATAAAAATTTGGTGCCAACCAAATGGCCGTAGCTAGAATCATGGAATTCGGTGTATACATGCCTCTGACAGCATAGACACGCTAAAATAAAAAGATTTTTCCAAACTCGTACTTTTTACTTTTACGGCAAAAATTGGTTGAATCATGAGGTTAGGTTATGTACGTGAGATAATGGAGTTTCAAAATTTGTACTTTTGGATTTAAAATAGAATGGAAATACAACCAACTGTAGCACCACTATCTACCAATATTTATGGTATTTAAGCTGTTTGAAAATAGAAAATAAATAATATATTTTTTTAATTGACTTGAAGTATTATTTCGATATGTAAAAGTATTGGTAGGCTTGCCTTATAAGCGTGGTTTGAAATAATAAAAATGTGATATTTATTTATAAAATTATTTTTGCAATATTTGTTTTGTTTAGCTATATTAAACAAAATTATTTTCCTGTAATATTACAGCACTTCTACGAAAATCGACAGCCTCTGTGGAATGCAGTCCATGGTGGAGGGTATATAAAATTCGGCCCGGCCGAACTTAAGGCCGGTTTTACTTGTTTTCCTTTGTTTTATTTTGGTCGGTATCAATATTTGATTTGAACTGGGCTATTCTCCTTTATTAATTTGTACGATTTGCGAAATCTCATATAATACCCCTTGTATTTTTTCTTCGTTTTTTTCTTGTGTTCCAATCACAAAAAATAACTAAAGCTTAAAATAAAAATATCAGCTAAACATTTGCTAAAAATCAATTAGCGATTACTTACAATTTTCTGTTAATAAATAAATCATCTTAAATATCCATACAATGAAAGTGGTCATGGATGTTAGGATGTTGATTAGGATATCGTAAGACATTTTTTCAGCTTGCCTGAGACCATTCAACTGGTTCTTCTGTGATTCCCATCATAACATTATTTATCATATATTTCAGTGCGAACCTTTAGCTGTGCCATTATATCACCGGATGCTACCGTAACAACACGCCAACATCATGTATTACTCTCAACTACAAGCAATCCTAACTCGCTTCCAGCATCAGTAGAAAACTGTGTCAAATGGTAATAAAAAAGCAAAACAAAACAAAAGAAAAACATTAAAAAAGCAAAAAAATGAAAATGAAAATGAAAAAACTCCCTACCTTCCAAGAGATCTACAGACCAACCAACATACGAGTAACGCGTCACACTGTGTTGGATTTGTGTAGGACGGTGCTGTGAAATCGCCTTCAATGTGAATATCCACATATAAAACGTACACTCACATGCAAACATACACGTGTATGTATTTATGTACGAGTATGTGTGTGTCTGATGGAACATGTATAATAAATGTGTTTGTTTTAACAAAGTGTAGTTATTTCGTTTGTTTTTTTTTTCGTTTTTTCTCGTTTTTGGTATGTAGGTCCTGTAGCTATTTTTTTTTTTTTGAATTATTTTGCATAATCGGTCTATATGGACTAGTTGGAGTACTACACCAATTATGGACAGTTTAAGGAGGGGCACATAAGTGGCAGCATTTCAATCTGCCGAGAAAGGCAACGCACACAATTGTGATTACATTTGTAAAAGTTCTCTGAGAATATGGAGCAAAAATTACTCTAATTATTCTATGGATCACTGTACAGTGGAGGAGTTTGCAAATAACAGTGTAGCTACTTAATTTTAATAATATAAATATAATTAAAATAACAATGCTTCAACATGTGAAATGCAAATTAACTCCTTGCGCAAACGTCAGCAATAGGCCATGCAATTTAAGTGGAACGTAGGGTGCTAACACCTTTAATCATTTTCAACTTTATGTGCATGTGTGTGTGTCGGTCGCTCGGTCGGTCGGTTCATATGTTTTGTATATAGGATTTTACGAGTCGTTAATCCCAGATAATCACTAAAACTATGCGAATGCTTCATAGAGTTGGGCACAATTGCGGAACTAGAATTGTACAATTGCTGGATTGTGGAGGAATAAGCTACAATTGTGGCGTGTTTTATTAACGCTGAATAACATTTGTCTGTGTGGGAGAATAAGCGAATACACACACACACAAAATAAATTTATTCAGAGTACGTGAGCCTTAGTTGTTGTTGTTTCATTTATTCGGGAACACAGTTCCACTTGAAAATTAAATTCTTTCTTTTGCTGTGGTTTGCCGTAGAATGCCACAACAAAAATGATTTATCTATTATGAAATAATTGAATATAAATACGAATAAAATATTTTTTATACCCCTCACATGTTCTAATGCGTTTTGTGGAATTTTTTGTTACAACCAGAAGGAGCCCGATGGAGGCATCATTTATTACGTACAGTCTACAAAAATCTCTCGCGTATGTTTTGTTGGAGAAAATTCAATTAAAAACAAAATCAATAGATAACACTACTCAACAAAATGAAAAAAATTTCATGTACTCCGGATGCGATAATTTTTTCTGTGTAGATAACCTTGACATGAGCTCGAAAAACGCAATAAAATTTTTTTTTTTCGTTTGGTTTTTGTTTTATTTTTTTTTTTAAATTTTAAAATTTTTTTTTGGTTAATTTGTTTCGTCCGGCATAACTCGGGAACCACTAGCCCGATTTAATTGAATTAAATTTTAAAACATTTAAAATTACAATTCCCTTAATCTGTTCATATATTGTTTTCCTATACAAGCAACAGTTTCCAAGTTAAAAATGAATATATAAAGGAAAAAACTTATTTTTTGCCTAAAGATTTAATTTTTTTTTTTAAAAAATCCATAAAAAATCCAAAATAAAAAAAAATGTCAAATCTTATTACTTTTACGTAAAGTCACATAACCTATGAGCAAAATGAGACAAAGATCATGAAAATCGATGCACGCGTTTCGCTTTTATTCGCAATTGAGTAAAGGTATGAATTTCAAAAATTTGCTCGACATATGCACAACTTTGTCTACGGTAAGGTTTTTTCTTTTTTATTACAAAAGGACATTTGTATGGGGGTATATTGAAACCTGGAAGATTTGACCCGCTTTCACAATGTCTGTTTCTTGGTGAAATATAATATGTAAAGTTTGGCCAAAATAGGTTAAACATTCGGGAGCAACATTTGTATGAGGGCTATATCTAAATCTGAACTGATCTTTCCCAATTTTTGTATACGCGTTTCTAGTTGGATTATAAGATGTTGTACCAAAATTAAAGAAAATCGGGTACAATATGTGGTTTCTAGAGCGGAAAATGTCAAATCGGGAGCGACATTTGTATGGGGGCTATATCTAAATCTGAACCGATCTTACCCAATTTTTGTATACATGTTTCTAGTTGGATTATAAGATGTTCTGCAAAATTTAAAGAAAATCGGGTACAATATGACGTTTCTAGAGCGGAAAATGTCAAATCGGGAGCGACATTTGTATGGGGGCTATATCTAAATCTGAACCGATCTTACCCAATTTTTGTATACGTGTTTCTAGTTAGATTATAAGATGTTCTGCAAAATTTAAAGAAAATCGGGTACAATATGTCTTTTCTAGAGCGGAAAATGTCAAATCGGAAGCGACATTTGTATGGGGGCTATATCTAAATCTGAACCGATTTCCTCCAAATTCAATACCGATGGTCCTTGGCCAGAAAAAATAACTTCTGCCAAGTTTCATGACAATTGGACAACAATTGCGACCTGTAGAGTGCGAACAAGCTTAGATGGACAGCAGACGGACAGACGGACAGACAGACATCGTTAAATCGACTCAGCTGGTGATTCTAAGCCGATCGGTATACTTAAAGGTGGGTCTAGCTCGATTATTTCTTGGTGTTACAAACATTTGGCGCGAAACTAACTTAGTATATATATAAAAAAAATTAAAATTTGTTGGGTGACAAAAATATATGACTTTAAATTAAAATACAATTCGATATATGTACAAGAAATTATCCTAAGGATATCAACATTAATTAATTATAAAAAAGTTAAAAAAAAAATATCTAAACACAAAAATAAAAACCTTCAAATTAAAAATAATTATGTGCTTTTGTCTTTCTTTTATATTGTTGTGGGTCTGTTTCTCTTATCAGGAACCAGATATAGTCCCCCATCATAGCTTCGTTCCAAAATCCTTGGTATCGGTGCTCAATTTCTTTCATTTGCTGATGAAAACGCTCACCATGCTCGTCACTCACATCGCCCAGGTTGTCCGGAAAGAAGTCCAAGTGCGAGTGTAGAAAATGTATCTTAAGCGACATATTTGCTCTAATTTTTTTATAATTTTGGAGTAGTTGTTCGACGATCTCTCTGTAATTTGAGCTTTTGTTGTTTCCAAGAAATCCGGAAACAATTTGCCGAAATGAGTTCCAAGCTGCAGCTTCATTTGGTGATAAAATGTGCTCAAACTGTTGGTCTTGCAACAACTTTTTAATTTGTGGACCGTCGAAAACGCCTTCCTTAATCTTTGCCGATGAAAGGTGAGGAAAAATGGTTTTTAAATAGGCGAACGCTTCGCCATCTTCGTTGATAGCTTTCACGAAGTTTTTTATGAGTCCGAGCTTTATGTGAAGAGGTGGGAGAAAAACATTTTACTTTTTTATGAGTGGTGTATATTTCACGTTGTCGCTGCCGGGGATGAAGTTAACTCTTTCTGTCCAACTCCTCCTGGTGTAATGATGTTGACGATCGCGGCTGTCCCAAAGGCAGAGAAAACAACAGTACTTTGTGAATCCACCTTGTAATCCACAAAGGATACCGATAACCTTAAGGTCGGCACAAACTTTCCAATCGTGCCTCTCATAGTTAAGGCACTTTAGTAGATTGTCCATGACTTCGTATGTTTCCTTGGTGTCAACGGCATGAGCAATTGGAATCGAAGGTTTCTCGTTGCCGTTGTGCAGTAAAATTGCTTTAAGGCTCTGCTTGTTGCTGTCGATGAAAAGACGCCACTCTCCTGGATCGTAAGAGTACCCGAGTTCACCAAATAATCCGGGAATGTCCTTACAAAAACAGATGTTGTCTTTTTTTGTGTAGTACCTTGCGTATGGTTCATGACGCTTCCTGTAGATTGTTGTCACCACACCAGGAGTCAAGAAACCGAACTGTTGCATGCGCGATGCATGCAACTCTGCATCT
Source organism: Polietes domitor (assembly GCA_947397865.1). Lineage (NCBI taxonomy): Eukaryota > Metazoa > Arthropoda > Insecta > Diptera > Muscidae > Polietes > Polietes domitor. Next base: position 80,049,158 of record OX377621.1, on the reverse strand, counting down.
TCCTTGGAGAGTTTCAATTCTCTAACCCAATCGTTCAGTTCTGCTTGGGAACATAAGCGTTGACCTCCATGCAATGTATATGTTGACTCGCATTCTGATGTGGTTTCTACTGTCTCCGGATCTGATGTTGGATGTATCGCCTCATTATTAGATGCCCATCTTGAAACGGACGGTTGCGGGTCCACTGGTTCTTCGGAAAATGGCACTGGAAAATTCACTGTTGAAACAGCAGCGTAAGTCCATCGTATATTTTTTCCCACGCCTGTTTTTTTGCTAAGACAGAAGTAGCAATCTGTTACATGGCAAAGCGGAGCTCTCCAAAGCATTGGCATGATGATTCTCGGCTGTCGTCTGAAAGAATTTCAATAATAAGTTATATATGTTCTTGAATTTCGTAATCTACACTTACCTTGAGTCAGCTAGCTGTACGTAGCACCTTGGACATAGAGCACTTGGTGTCCACCGCTCATCTATGTTTGAGACCTTTAAATTGAAGCTCTCTTCAAATGAATCTCTCAATTTAGGTGAAAAACAACGCTTGTTTTTTTCAGAAACGTATTCTCCGCACATGTAACAAAAATTACTTGGATTGGTATTGCATTCAAATCCTCGCGAACGTTTGCTCATTTTAACTATCGCGTTCGTCGACACTTGTTGAATGAGTAAAATCGATCAATGAAGACCTATTTATACTGTGTATTGTTTAGTATTTTATTGACAGGTACTTATAAATGGGTGTATATTTTTTTACGGTGGCTACATACCTGTTTCACCATGTGTGAGTCTTAAATTTTCCGAATAATGACCACCCTTAAATGTGGGTTGCATTTCTGTAAAAAAATCATACAGGTAGCCAACGGAAAACCCAAATAATTAAAAAAGTCCCCTTTCCTTTTTTCCTTTTAATTGTTCACGCACATTTATTAGCGTTTATTACTTTGCTTACGCAATCATAAAAATTAAATAACCCTTTGTTTATTCCGTTTTGTTAATTCTGAAAATAAAAAAAAAAGAAAAAACCTTACCATAGACAAAGTTGTGCATATGTCGAGCAAATTTTTGAAATTCATACCTTTACTCAATTGCGAATAAAAGCAAAACGCGTGCATCGATTTTCATGATCTTTGTCTCATTTTGCTCATAGGTTATGTGACTTTACGTAAAAGTAATAAGATTTGACATTTTTTTCATTTTGGATTTTTTATGGATTTAAAAAAAAAAAATAAATCTTTAGGCAAAAAATAAGTTTTTTCCTTTATATATTCATTTTTAACTTGGAAACTGTTGCTTGTATAGGAAAACAATATATGAACAGATTAAGGGAATTGTAATTTTAAATGTTTTAAAATTTAATTCAATTAAATCGGGCTAGTGGTTCCCGAGTTATGCCGGACGAAACAAATTAACCAAAAAAAAATTTTTTAAATTAAAAAAAAAAAAAAATAAAACAAAAACCAAACGAAAAAAAAAAATTTTATTGCGTTTTTCGAGCTCATGTCAAGGTTATCTACACAGAAAAAATTATCGCATCCCGAGTACATTTTGACTGTTGACTAGTGTAATTTAACCCCCACTTTCATCATATCGTGTTAGCCTAAAGTTAGATCTAACACAGTTATAGCTGTCAGCGTGTATGTTATGTGACATCTATAACATCATTGAATTATCGGAAAATAAAAACTCTATTAAAAGAAAGATTGCCTTCTTTGCTAATTTTGGGTTCTGCTGAAGACTTCGGCACAACCTATGGTCTCGAACCAAAATAAATGACAAGACAGAAAGATTATATTGTATTTAAATACCTAATAATTAAGTAGTTCATAAGTGTATATATATGTACATTAGTTTTATAGTCTGTAAGGATATTTGTATCTATAGACTTATAATAAAACAAGTAAGGAAATGCTAAAGTCGGGCGGGCCGACTCTATGATACACTCCACTTTCAATCCGAATACAATTTAATTCGGTGAAAAAGTGAAAACGGGAAAGATTTTTGTATCCTGTAAATGTATGTGTTTGACAAAAAATGTTAAATCGGAAAGGACATTTGTATTGGGGTATATTGAAATCTGGAACGAAATAGATGAAATATAATAATGTCAAATCGATAGCGACATTTGTATGGGGGCTATATCTAAATCTGAACCGATCTTACCGAATTTCTGCATAAGTGTTTCTAGATGGATTGTAAGATGTTGTGTCAAATTTAAAGAAAATCGGGTACAATATGTCGTTTCTACAGCGGAAAATGTCAAATCGCGAGCGACATTTGTATGGGGGCTATATCTAAATCTGAACCGATCTTATGCAATTTTTGCATAGGTTTTTCTAGTTGGATTATAAGATTTTGTGCCAAATTTAAAGAAAACCAGTAAGGAAAGGCTAAAGTCGGGCGGGGCCGACTATACGATACACTCCACTTTCTATCCGACTACAATTCAACTCAGTAAAAAGTGAAAACGGGAAGAATTTTTGTATGTTTCCTTATCATAGGCTAATACGACCTGGTCCAATTTGTCAAATCGAAAAGAATATTTGTATCGGGGCTATATCCCAACATGGAATAAAGTGACTAACTTTCAAAATAAGTTCTTCCAGTTCAAATATAACGTTTGGTGGTCACTTCAAAGAAATTCGGAGAAAATTTGTGGTTTCTGGGGCGGAAAAAGTCTATCCGGGAGCGAAATTTGTATCTATATGTAAATCTGAACCGATCTGACCCATTTTCACCATGGGTGTTTCTAGTTGAAATATAAGATATTTTGAAAGATTTGAAAGAAATCTGTTAAAATATGTAGTTTATAGAGTGGAAAAAGTGAAATCGGGAGAGAAATTTGTGTGGCAGCTATATATAAATCTGAACCTATTTGACCCATTTTCATCATGGGCGTTACTAGTTGAAATATAAGATAGTTTGCCAAATTTGAAGACAATCTGATACAATATGTGGTTTCTAGAGCGGAAAAAATCAATCGGGAGCGAAATTTGTATGGGAGCTATATATAAATCTGAACCGATCTAACGCATTTTTACCACAGGTGTTGCTAGATGAAAAATAAGATGTTTTGCCAAATCTGAAGACAATCTGATACAATTTGTGGTTTCTAGAGCGGAAAAAGTCAAATTGGGAGCGAAATTTGTATGGGAGCTATATATAAATCTGAACCGATTTGACCCATTTTCATCATGGGCGTTTCTAGTTGAAATATAAGGTAGTTTGCCAAATTTGAAGACAATCTGATACAATATGTGGTTTCTAGAGCGGAAAAAGTCAAATTGTGAGCGAAATTTGTATGGGAGCTATATATAAATCTGAACCGATTTGACCCATTTTCATCATGGGCGTTTCTAGTTGAAATATAAGATAGTTTGCCAAATTTGAAGACAATCTGATACAATATGTGGTTTCTAGAGCGGAAAAAATCAAATCGGGATCGAAATTTGTATGGGAGCTATATATAAATCTGAACCGATCTAACGCATTTTTACCACAGGTGTTGCTAGATGAAAAATAAGATGTTTTGCCAAATCTGAAAACAATCTGATACAATTTGTGGTTTCTAGAGCGGAAAAAGTCAAATTGGGAGCGAAATTTGTATGGGAGCTATATATAAATCTGAACCGATCTGACCCATTTTTACCACAGATGTTTCTAGTCGAACTATAAGATGTTTTGCCAATTTTAAAGAAAATCTGTTAAAATATGTGGTACCTAGAGTGAAAAGAGTCAAATCGGGAGTGAAATTCGTATGGGGGCTATATCTAAATCTGAACCGATTTTCTTCAAATTAAACAGCGTTCGTTCTTATCCCGAAAAACTTAGTTGTGCAAAGTTTCATTTGGTTCTGTGTACAATTGCGACCTGTATCGTGATTACAAGAATAGATGGACAGACAGACGGACGGACATCGCTAAATCGATTCAAAAAGTGATTCTATGTCGATCGGTATAATTAACAATGGGTCTATCTCTCTTCCTTTTGGGTGTTACAAACAAATGCACAAAGACATAATACTCTCGTGGAGTGTATAATTAGGTACAATATGTGGTTTCTAGGGCGGAAAATGTCAAATCGGGAGCGACATTTGTATGGGGGCTATATCTAAATCTGAACCGATATTATCCAATTTTTGCACAGGTGTTTCTAGTTGGATTATAAGATGTTGTGCCAAATATAAAGAAAATTGAGTACAATATGTGGTTTCTAGAGCGGAAAATGTCAAATCGGGAGCGACATTTGTAGTTGGGCTATATCTAAATCTGAACCGATTTGCCTCAAATTAAATAGCGTTCGTCCTTGATCCACAAAACTTACTTGTGCCAATTTTTGTTAAGATCGGACTATAATTGCGACCTGTAATTTGATTACAACAATAGATGGACAGACAGACGGACAGACAGACAGACGGACATTGCTAAATCGACTCAGAAAGTGATTCTAAGTCGATCGGTATACTTAACAATGGGTCTATCTCGCTTCCTTTTGGGCGTTACAAACAAATGCACAAAGCCATAATACTGTAGTGGAGTGTATAAACATGCTTAAATACGCTAAAATATTAGGAATTATTTTGAGTATTTTTAGTCCTTGTGAGGGAAAATTTTTTGCCTTTGGCCGATTTCGCCCCATTGCAATCCCAACCGATCTACGACTATTAGACGCATTTATGAAAAATTTGGACGTCCTAGTTCCTTTCGTTTAGATGCTAGCGTGGATAGATCGTCTTAGAATTTTATGACGATCAAGAATATATTTACTTTATAGGGTCTCAGGTCGATATTTCAAGGTGTTACAAACGGAATGACAAAGTTAGTATACCCCCGTATACATATATATTTGAAAAGTAATTGAAAGTACCTTAAAATCGGTCAAGTACAAACTTTCAAACCAATCGCAGCTATCGAGGTCAAAAATCGTACCGCTTGACATGGAATGACTCATATGCAACAACATGTGTATATACAACCAGGTGAGTTCACTTGGGTACTATTTATAAATGGGTATATATGGGTTAAGGAAGAGGAAGATAGAAGTAGAGAGATAGCGAGGAGACTCCGATGGGTTCATTATAGTGCCCGTCGTTATTAGATTGACTGGTGGTTTTATTAGATAACCAGTTAGCCTTATCTATGAATTGATATAGGGGTTTTAAAGGAACGCCATCATAATTACATTTACCTTTCAAATAAAAGCGGGTGTGATCGGACTTGTTGTCCAAAAATGAGAGTACAAATCTTAAAGGTATCTTCGGCGAAAATTGTAATACAAAAATTGTATTTATATTTTTTAAAAACGCCTAGAGAATTTAATTTTTTTTGTAAGTTAGTGTAACACTGTAAAACATGAGCTGGAAGGAATTGGTATATACTACTATATATGATGTCACCTGAATCGCAATTTCAACATTTCAGCTTTTGAAATGCTTAAAAATATACTATATTTCCGAGGAAAATTTTGCTTAGCGTTGAGGTCCATTTTTAGATCAATGACTATGACAATTACTAAAATTGTCATATTTAAGCTGATGAGCAAACCCGAAATGTCCTAGAGCTGTTATTACATCTGGGCAATGTAAATAATGATGATTAATAAATCACATTTAAATTTTCCTTTTGATTAATTTTACTTTATTCGTACTTTTCTGACTTCACTTTTTTCTGTAGTAGTCCAGTTTTCTGTGTAGTCCAGCGCTTTGCTGATTCATCTCGACACGATGGTCACAAATATATATTTTATACTTCGCTTCATTCAATTTTATTTATGTGTAGTCTTAAGACAGTCAGTCCTCTTTAGAAAGTTTCCGATTACAACGAGCACGACTCATTTATCCTAAAAAACAGAAACAACAGCAGAGTAGCGGGCATTGTAATGGTTTCATTCAGGCGTAGAAAGTCACAAAGGACCTTTTTCAACTGCCCAATATAAATATGTAAATAAGTAAATCATATTCCAATTGTGTCAATAAAATCATCCATCCTTACGGGCAACGGGAAACTTTATTTATTTAAATTTAATCTACGGACCTCTAAACCATAATAAACAACAACTGTCGTGTTGGCCAGGCTAGCCCTGGCGTTTGGATGGACAGTTGGACAGACAGGCAGACGGACATAATAATAAACACAGAATATTTTTCTCTTGTTTGGGTTTTGTTATTGTTATTGTCATAAAAAAAGCTTAAAAGGGATTAAACCCAGAAATCCGCAAAGAAACAATAACAACAACAGCAACATCAACGCCCACAAACATTCAAAAATCAGAAATCAGAAAACCGGAAACAAATATTCAAATGTTAACAAGGAGACAAAAACAATAACAGTCAAAGATAAACCCCGCAACAAAAAGAAAAGGCCATGGGGAAAAAAGGAAAAAGGAACTTACCAAAATAAGCATTATTAAAAACATAAATATAAACAAACTGCACACACCCACGCATACAACATAAACGAACCGGAAACGGATACAGAACAGCAAATATAACCTCAAAAAATGACACAGTTCAACAATACAATACAAACGAAACGAAACAAAACAAAAAGTCGTCAACAATACGCCACGGCGAACGAAGATGACCAGAACAAAATGTGCAAAAAACACACCCACAAATATTCCAAGAGCATCGCAAAAAAATGCTTCGTCCCCTCTACTCTTTCCGTCATCCCTCTGCCGCTGCTGCTGGACAAAAACGGATGCACTTACACTAAAGATAATAATTTATTATGGCAACCGAATATTTCTCTGCGAAGCAGACAGAGGGATAACACAGAAAAAAGGATTTTTTGTGTGAAGGAAACGACTTAAATTCATAACCATAACCGTATGTATACTTCTATTCCATTCTTTTGTCATAGTGTACAATAAATATTCATATGAACGTTAGAGTGGGTTGCACTAAATTATTATATGTAGAAATATAAATGGAATGCCGAACACCTTTTTGACGTCACCGTTTCCGATTTCATTTGCACTACTCTACTATTTAAAATATTTGATTTATAGAGGAGGAAAATGAAATGATTTTTTAAGACTTGACTAATTGAAAATTTGTAAAATAATTTTTTTGTAAAATTTATTTACCGTTACTGACCAAGTATTTGTTTATTTTTATACCCTCCACCTCCAGGATGGGGGTATACTAACTTTGTCATTCCGTTTGTAACACCTTGAAATATCGACCTGAGACCCTATAAAGTATATATATTCTTGATCGTCATAAATTTCTAAGACGATCTAGCCATGTCCGTCCGTCTGTCAGTCTGTTGAAAGCACGCTAGCATCAAAACGAAAGGAGCTAGAACGTTCAAATTTTCCATAGATGCGTCTTATAGTCGTTGATCGGTTGGGATTGAAACGATGTGAAATCGGCCCAAAGGGAAAATTTTTTCCCTCACAAGGACTAAAAATACCCATAATAATCCCTAATATTTTAGCGTATTTAAGCATGTTTTTTGAATATGTCTGTTTATATTTGGTATGCGCATTCCCCTTATAGCTAAAACGTGTACAATAAAGTGATTCTTATTTGTAGGGTGTGAAATGGGGCAAAAACGGGATAAAAATGGTTCATATTAAACGACAACAGCTAGAAACACGAAATTCGGTGTGTCCATTCCTCTAATTGAGTAGATACATAATGTAAAAGTATTTTTTCCAAATTCGTACTTTTAAGGGGTAAATGGAGATAGAGGGATAAAAATGGTACCAACCAAACGTCTGTACCTAGAATAATGAAATTCGGTGTATACATTCCTCTTACTGTGTAGACACGGAAAATAAACTGATTTTTCGAAATTCGTACTTTTTGGGTTCAAAATAGAAAAAGGGGATAAAAATAGTACCAACCAAATGACCGCAGCTTGAGTCATGAAATTCGCAGTATACATTCCTTTGACTACGTAGACATGAAAAATAAAAGGTTTTTTCCAAATTCGTACTTTCAAGGATACAATGGGTACGGAGGGATAAAAATGGTACCAACCAAACGGCTACACCTAGAATAATTACATTCGGTGTACACATTTCTCTGATTGCGTAGACACTTAAAAAAAAACAAATTTTTCGAAATTCGTACTTTTTGGGGTTAAATTGAAAAAAGGGGATAAAAGTAATACCAATCAAATGACCGCAGCTAGAGTCATGAAATTCGGAGTATACATTCCTCTGACTGCGTAGACACGGAAAATAAGTGGATTTTCGTAATTCATACTTTCAAGGGATACAATGGTACAGAGGGATAAAAATAGTACCAACTACAGCTAGAATGATGAAATTCTAATTTCGTACAAACTTCAAGGGGGTAAAAATGGTACCAATCAAATGGGCGCAGCTGGAATCATGGAATCAAAATAAAAAGTTTTTTTCCAAATTCGTACTTTTTCTTTTACGACAAAAATTTGTTAGGTTATTTTGCACTATGTACGTCTAATAATGGATTCTCAAAATTTGTACTTTTGGAATTAAAATAGAATGGAAATACAACAAACTGTTGCACCCGCTATCTACCAATATTTATGGTATTTAAGCTTTTTGAAAATATAAATGTAAGAACATTTATTTTTTGAATTGACGTATTGGTAGCCTTGCTTATAAGCGTGGTTTGAAATAATTAAAATATTATATTTATTTATAAAATTATTTTTGCAATATTTGTATTTTTTTTGGTTTGGCTATATTAAAAAAATTATATTTGCCTGTAATATTACTGCACTTCTACGAAAATCGACATCCTCTGTGGAATGCAAGCCATGGTGGAGGGTATATAAAGTTCGGCTCGGCCGAACTTAACGCCGTTTTTTACTTGTTTCATCTAATTTGGTGATTTTCTCTATGAAAACACCAATCTAAAAATTCAGAAAAATATTGATGTATTCCCACATGAATTCTAAGCAAACCTTGTAAATTATAGAATGGATAATTAACAAGGTTATAATTTAAAACAAGTAAGGAAAGGCTAAAGTCGTGCGATGATACCCTACACCACTCCCTGCGTATATATCTGGTTTTGATTACTAAACCGATGTGTTTAATGGGGGCGATTTTATATAGTTCATATAAATTATATAGTATAAAATAAATGTATATTTAGTACAATTTAAGGAACATGTGATGGACATATACACAAACAAAATTAGTGTGATCCTATCTCATTGTAGCTGCGCCTAGGGAAAAATATAATGATTATTTTCATTAAGATTGGATGTAATAGTTTATAATGAGCGATGGCAATATCCTAACTAAAATATAACGTAATGTAGAAAATACGTCTAATATCGTATCTGAGACCTTTGGGGTCTACATCAAAACAGGAACACATGGGCCACTTTACCAGTAAGTGTTGCTATGTGAAATAATCAATGATCTGGAAAATTTGATACAGATCCGATAATATGAAGGTTTTCAGGCGATAATAATGAAAATTGGTGGGACAGTTGTATTTGAAAACATTGAGCCATGTGGTCCAATTTTCCGGTAGGTATTCCGAGAGTAAATATAATGTGATCTGGAAAATTTGACCAAGATCCGATGACAAAAGCAGATTTTACAGCGATAATATGACAAATCGGATGGACATTTGTAGGGGGCCTAAAACAACACTTGGGGGTTGTAGCTTGGGCCTATATAGTTCTCATTATCGGTAGGTATTCCTAGTTGATATATATCATGAACTGCAATATTTTATTAAGAGCCGATGTAAGATGTAGGTTCTACAACGGAAATAGTGCAAACTGGGGGACCCATTTGTATGGGAGTTATACCAAAATATGGTCCCATATATTTGACTATCGCAATAGTTAAAATTTGTATTCTAAAGCAGTAATATGGTAAAATGGAGGGATATTTGTATGGAGGCTATATCTAAATCTGAACGGATTTCCTCCAAATTCAATACGATCGTCTTTGGGCTAAAAAAATACTTCTGCAAAATTTCATGGCAATCGGAAAACAATTGTGACCTCCACAAAAATGATCCCCATAAAATTCCACAATATATGTAGATCTGACAATAAGAATTCTCTCAAGCAGACTTTGAACCATTGTAAATAGACTCTCGTTTGAAATTTTGTAGTCCTTTTAAAGGAAACATTTTTGTATGTTTCCTAATCACAGGTTAATATAATCCAGGTCCAATTTGTCAAATCGAGAATAATATTTGTTGCGGGTCTATATCCAAACATGGAATGAAATGACTAATTGCACAATAAGTTCTTCTAGTTGAAGTAAATCGTGTTATGCTCAATTTTAAGAAATTCTCTGAAAATATTCGGTTTCTGCGGGAACGAAATTTGTATTAGAGCTATATGTAAATATGAACCGATCTAACACATTTTTACCACAGATGTTTCCAGTTGAAATATAAGGATTTTTGCGAATTTAGAAGAAAATCTGTTAAAATACGTGGATTCTAGAGCGGAAAAAATCAAATTGGGAATGAAATTTGTATGGGAGCTATATATAAATCTGAACCGATCTGACCCATTTTTACCACAGATATTTCCAGTTGAAATATAGGGTCTTTTGCGAATTCAGAAGAAAATCTGTTAAAATATGTGGATTCTAGAGCGGAAAAATTCAAATTGGGAGCAAAATTTGTATGGGAGCTATATATAAATCTGAACCGATCTAACACATTTTTACCACAGGTATTTCTAGTCGAACTATAAGATGTTTTACCAATTTTGAAGAAAATCTGTTGAAATATGTGGTATCTAGAGTGAAAAGGGTCAAATCGGGAGTGAAATTCGTATGGGGGCTATATCTAAATCTGAACCGATTTTCTTCAAATTAAATAGCGTTCGTTCTTGTCCCGAAAAACTTCGTTGTGCAAAGTTTCGTTTAGTTCTGGCTACAATTGCGACCTGTATCGTGATTACAACAATAGATGGACAGACTGACGACTCAGAAAGTGATTCTAAGCCGATCTGTATAATAAATGATGGGTCTAACTCGTTTCCTTTTGGGTGTTACAAACAAATGTACAAAGACATAATACTCTCGTGGAGTGTATAAAAATAAATATTCTTATATTTATATTTTCAATAAGCTTAAATACTATGAATATTGGTAGATAGTGGGTGCTACAGTTGTTTGTATTTCCATCCTATTTTAATTCCAAAAGTATAAATTTTGAAAATCCATTATCTCTCACGTACACAGTGCAAAATGGCCTAACTTCATGATTCAACCTATTTTTGCCGTAAAAGTAAAAAATAACTATTTTGGAAAAATCTTTTTATTTTGCGTGTCTAAGCAGTCAGAAGAATTCCATGATTCTAGCTGTGGCCATTTGGTTGGTACTATTTTTATCTCATTTTCTCATTTCACCCTCTACGCGTTTAGAGGAATGTACACACCGAATTTCATCAATCAAGCAGTAGTCGTTGTACTAGTTGGTACTATTTTTATCCCTCTGTACGCATTGTATCCCTTGAGAGTACGAATTTGGAAAAAAACTTTTATTTTTCATTTCTACACAGTCAGAGGAATGCATACTCCGTGTTTCATGACTCTAGCTGCGTTCATTTGGTTGGTACTATTTTTATCCCCTTTTTCCATTTTACCCCTTAAAAGTACGAATTTGGAAAACATACTTTTATATTATATAACTACTCAATTAGAGGAATGGAAAATACATTTCCCATTCTTCTTATTGTTCCTTACCTTTTGCTACGACAACAAAACTGTATTTTTTGTGTATACGTTCGCTTGCCGAGATGTGGTTGTTCATCATACAAATTTTGAAATATAATGAAGTTGCAATAACTTGAAGTTGCGATAAATGTTTGGCTGTGTTTGTTCAAACCACCAACAACAACAACGTCAACCAACATAATAACCAACCAGTACTTATGTATTAACTTTTTGGAAGCGTGCGTGGAAGTACTTATTTCTCAACTTTTTGTAAGCGTGCGTGGAAGTACTTATTTTTTTACAATCCCTTTATAAAAATAATTAGAAACGGATCCGAAAAATAAGTAGTGAAGGTTTTTGGTTTTGCCTTATTCCCCACATTACTTGGTAATGAGAGTTTTTGCTGGGATGTACCATTTTTATCCCTTTTTCCCCATGTCACCCCCTACGAATAAAATAACTTTATGGTGCAGGTTTTTGTTATTGTGAGAATGAGCATACCCAATATCAAGTAAGTACAAGCAGACATATTGAAAAATATGCTTAAATAATCGAAAATATTAGGGGTATTTTTAGTCCTTGTGAGGGAAAAATTTTTCCCTTTGGGCCGATTTCGCCCAGTTTCAATCCCAACCGATCTACGACTATAAGATGCATTTGTGGAAAATTTGGACGTCCTTTCGTTTAGATGCTAGCGTATTTTCAACACACGGACGGACGGATCGAGACGGTCTTAGAATGGTCTCAGGTCGATATTTCAAGGTGTTACAAACGGAATGACAAATTTAGTATACCCCCATCCTGGAAGTGGAGGATATACAAATCATAGCCTGAGGCGTTTATAGGTAAATATTAGACCGTACGACTATTTAAAAAAATCGTTACACTTGAACCGGAAATATACGTCTGATACAAAAAAATAGAGTTAATTGGCGTTTTCAGTTCTTCGTTCCCTTCAAAGGCTACAAAGTTTCGACGGATAACATTTAAAAAATGTTTTAAATACTTATTTCCAACTTATTTATTTCCCATGAAAGTGCGTGTTGGAATTTTCCATGTAGACTACGACATAATCTGTAATATTTTTAAAAGACTTGCAAAGTTTTTGTTTCTTCATATAATCTTGGGGCTCACTAAGCTAATGTGGCTATTGTTTTTGGGGTGCTAGAATATTTTTTGGGAATGGATTTCATCCTAAAAAAATCACATATCATTTTCACGACCCTCTCTAATATTTAATATTCACTCTATGGGTATGTAGGTACATGTGTATAAAACTTTTATGACTTTTGACCGCCAAAACTACTAAAAAATGGATGTTTTATACAATTCACTTTTTTTGTCTTGATGTTGGTTGGTTTGGCCTGTTTTTTCTTGGGTCGCTTTAGTTGGCATTTCACTTTAAATGTTTTGTGTCATGCATGTGCTGAAAGGAGACATATAAAGACGTGTCATTTTGTTTGGATGATATAAATTTTATTTTCTTTTATCTTGTAGTGGATTTAAAAACTATTCTTAGATTAAGAACGACGATTATGGAGAGAAAGTAAAATCAAATAAATAATTCTACAAAACCTTGAACTTGAACTTGTCTCTTTAATCAGATCCAGATATTGAAAAGGCGATTTTACTTCTACGATTACCGAATTTCTCTTTAGGTGTAGATGAGGTGAATTCGCAGTTGCACAAACGTGGAGATAAATGTCAAACTTCTATATTTTCTAGCCCCAATAAGTGGGGGAATCAGCAATTATTTAATGTAGATGTAATGTAGACGAACACTAACCTCCGGGTACCCATAGCCCTACTGCAGATTATATAACTGGCGATGGTTGCACACGGAGACACTATAGTTGATAGAAATTTAGATTTGAGAAATAATTTATTATTTTGCAAATCTTAATTTCAACAAAACAATTTATGTTATTTCTTATAAAGGGTGATTTTTTAGCTATTATCTTTTTGACAACACTGGTTTAAACAGCTGACGCACGTTTCGTGTTTTGTTTCACTCTCAAACATCTTCAGTTTGGTATATAATTTAACCATGAATCGTCTTACAAACGAACAACGCTTGCAAATTATTGAATTTTATTATCAAAATGCGTGTTCTGTTAAGAAAGTTCATCGCGCGCTTCCATTTTATGGTCTGTTTAATCGACCCACTGAAGCGGCTATTCGGGCTATTGTGACCAAATTTCGCACCAAATTTACATTGTTGGACATTAAACCACCAACACGCTTACGTAGAGTGCGAACTGAAGAAAATATCGCAGCTGTATCGGCCAGTGTTAATGATGACCATCAATTATCGATTCGTCGCCATTCGCAGCAATTGGGCCTCTGTTACTCAAAAACGTGGAAATGCCAAAATTGGACTAAGCGGATGGACCATTTGAGGCGCAGTCAAGGTCAACATTTGCATGAAATAATCTTCAAACATTAAATTATATGGACCGTACTATCGATTCAAATAAAGATTTCATGAATTTTTCTGAATTATATGTGTTTTTTTTTGAAAAACCTTCCTATAGCTTTTAGAAAATCACCCTTTAGATGTCATGATATCAACTAGTTGTGGGGATGTACATAGTTAACTGTGTGAGTTTACGTTCCGCTAGTGGTGAACTTATTAAGCTATATCATTTTAAAATTAATATGATGAAATAAACAAATAAGGAAAGGCTAAAGCCGGGCGGGGCCGACTATATGATACACTCCACTTTCTATCCGAATACAATTCAACTCGGTAAAAAGTGAAAACGGGAAGAATTTTTGTATGTTTCCTAATCATAGGCTAATATGACCTGGTCCAATTTGTCAAATCGAAAAGAATATTTGTATCGGGGCTATATCCAAACATGGATTAAAGTGGCTAACTTTCAAAATAAGTTCTTCCAGTTCAAATATAACGTGTTATGCTCACTTCAAAGAAATTCGGTGAAAATTCGTGGTTTCTGGGGCGGAAAAAGTCTATCTGGGAGCGAAATTTGTATTGGATCTATATGTAAATCTGAACCGATCTGACCCATTTTCACCATGGGCGTTTCTAGTGAAAACATAAAATATTTTGCCAAATTTGAAGAAGATCTTTTAAAATATGTGGTTTGTAGAGCAAAAAAGTCTAATCCGGAGCGAAATTTGAATGTGAGCTATATATAAATCTGAACCGATCTGACCTATTTTCACCATAGGTGTTCACTAGAGCGTACCAGGTTACAAGTAAAAAAAAAAAGTTCGCCGTACACCTTCGAATATGAAGTATTATTGAAAGGTAGTTTCAAAAAAAATTTTTTTATTTTTTTATGCCGAACGTAGGGGTCGCGCTTTTACATTTTTCTATATAACTTCTGCATTTATAAACGGATTTTAAAGTGTGATACATCGATGTTTTTGTCCGATTTTTTTGTCTTTGAAGTCATTGAGCTCAAACATGATTCATGATTTTATGCGAGCTTTAATTTTCGATTATTAGAGTGGTACATTAGGGTAGTAGCAACTGAGAAATGATGGGTAAGTACCAGAAGGGGGTGCTTGAGCTCAATGACTTCAAAGACAAAAAAATCGGCCTCGTCGAGACAAAAACATCGATGTATCACACTTTAAAATCCGTTTATAAATACAAGTTATATAGAAAAATGTAAAAGCGCGACCCCTACGTTCGGCATAAAAAAATAAAAATTTTTTTTTTGAAACTACCTTTCAATAATACTTCATATTCGAAGGTGTACGGCGAACTTTTTTTTGAGGTACGCCCTAGTGTTCACAGCTTAGATATGAGATGTTTTGCCAAATCTGAAGACAATCTGATACAATATGTGGTTTCTAGAGCGGAAAAAGTCAAATCGGGAGCGAAGCTTGAATGGGAGCTATATATAAATCTGAACCGATCTAACACATTTTTACCACAGGTGTTTCTAGTTGATATATAAGATATTTTGAAAGATTTGGAAAAGATCTGTTACAATATGTAGTTTATAGAGTGGAAAAAGTGAAAGCGGGCAGCTATATATAAATCTGAACCGATCTGACCCGTGCAAATGGGTTGTTTATAAAACAAATATAAGATATTTCGCCTAATTTGAAGAGGATCTGTTAAAATATGTGGTTTCTAGAGCGGAAAAGTCAAATCGGGAGAGAAATTTTAATGGATGCTATATATAAATCTGAACCAATCTGACCTATTTTCACCATAGGTGTTCCTAGTTTAAATATAAGATATTTCGCCTAATTTGAAGAGGATCTGTTAAAATATGTGGTTCTTAGAGCAGAAAAAGTCAAATCGGGAGGGAAATTTGTATGGGAGCTATATATAAATCTGAACCGATCTGACCTATTTTCATCATAGGTGTTCCTGGCTTAAATATAAGATGTTTTACCAAATCTAAAGACAATCTGATACAATATGTGGTTTCTAGAGCGGAAAAAGTCAAATCGGGAGCGAAATTTGTATGGGAGCTATATATAAATCTGAACCGATGTGACCCATTTTTACCACAGGTGTTTCTAGATGAACTATAAGATGTTTTGCCAATATTGAAGAAAATCTGTTAAAATATGTGGTATCTAGAGTGAAAAGAGTCAAATCGGGTGTGAAATTCGTATGGGGGCTATATCTAAATCTGAACCGATTCTCTTCAAATTAAATAGCGTTCGTTCTTATCCCAAAAAACTTCGTTGTGCAAAGTTTTATTTGGATCTGTCTACAATTGCGACCTGAATAGACGGACGGACGGACAGACAGGCAGACGGACATTGCTAAATCGATTCAAAAAGTGAATCTAAGTCGATCCGTATAATTGACAGTGGGTCTATTTCTCTTCCTTTTGGGTGTTACAGCAATGCACGTGGAGTGTAAAAGAATCGTACCAGTATTTTGAGGAGATTTTCAAATCATGTTCAACACAAAATTTTTAATTTTTTTCCGGAAGAACTTTTTCGGTGCCATATAAAAACAATCAAGTTTTTCCCCACATTTTCTATTCATATTTGCCTTTTCGTTGTAATAAAATGAAATAAGTAACAAATAAATAAATCCAAAATAAGAAAATGTAAAATGTTCGAAAATATAAATTATATACATACAATTCATATAATCATATTTTAAGTTACTCCCCAAACTCTCCTCAATATGGTGCTTTTATAACGAGCTGTGAATATTCGTGGGATTATCGTTGATATGTCTGTGTTTCTTGGGGGCGGGAAAGGAGATATGACGGGGTTATACCATAATTTGTTGGCGACACTTTGTTATGAAAACCATATTCGTAGATACTTGTAAGGGTACATAGACAAACCATCCCATGTCATCCGTAAAAAAATCAAAATCAAGCAAAAAAACAACAATGTGTACAACATCCTCTAGAAATTGGATCACTAAAACACCAGCAAATAACTGAAAGCGAAACAACAAAACATTGAACGACATCAGATACAGTCGAACACGGCTAAGATGGCCATTCTTATTCTGGGGAAAAGGTAAGAAAAGTAGATAATACTAGTTTACAGGCATTACAATGAAGGTGGAATTTTAGTAAAAAATCTATACACAACAATTTGTTTGTATTGGTTGCATGCACTCAAAAAATAAATTTATGCACAATGTCACGGCAGCGACCAAAATAGATTTTTTGAAGAATTTTACAAAGCATCTGGTGGAATTTAGTAGAAAACAGTATGGACACGAAAATTTCGAAAAGTAGTTAATATTATAGGAACAGTGATAGCTAGAGTGATCAAAAACCCGGTTTTTCTACAATGTCGGTTTCGGGTTTTGCAAAGTCCGTGATTTCAAAAACCCCGGCTTTATTTTTATGAAAATAACCGGTTGGACCGGTTTTTTTTGGGGTTCTTCTTGAAACAGCTAAAAATGGGGAAATTATTAATTATAGGTTAATTCCACAAAATTTTGACAATTGTGCATACTGGTTCTTGGTGATAGGACATGTCATAATCAGATCTCGCACATTGAAATCTTTCAAAATTGACTCCAAACATTCCTCTCTCAATTAGCTTGAGGTCCATTGGCAAAACAATTTTAATAAATTTTTAATAATATATCAAAACTTGAAAAATTCGGAAATTCTAATATCTGGTAGAGAAAAAAATAAACTAAAATTCATAAGCAATATGAAAACCAGTAAGGAAAGGCTAAAGTCGGGCGGGGCCGACTATACGATACACTCCACTTTCTAGCCGAATACAATTCAACTCGGTAAAAAGTGAAAACGGGAAGAATTTTTGTATGTTTCCTTATCATAGGCTAATATGACCTGGTCCAATTTGTCAAATCGAAAAGAATATTTGTATCGGGGCTATATCCGAACATGGAATAAAGTGACTAACTTTCAAAATAAGTTCTTCCAAGTTCTTCAAAGAAATTCGGAGAAAATGTGTTGTTTCTGGGGCGGAAAAAGTCTATCCGGGAGCGAAATTTGTATTGGATCTATATGTAAATCTGAACCGATCTGACCCATTTTCACCATGGGTGTTTCTAGTTGAAATATAAGATATTTTGAAAGATTTGAAAGAAATCTGTTAAAATATGTAGTTTATAGAGTGGAAAAAGTGAAATCGGGAGAGAAATTTGTGTGGCAGCTATATATAAATCTGAACCGATCTGGCCCATTTTTACCACAGGTGTTTCTAGTTGAACTATAAGATGTTTTGCCAATTTTGAA
Organism: Polietes domitor; assembly: GCA_947397865.1. Lineage (NCBI taxonomy): Eukaryota > Metazoa > Arthropoda > Insecta > Diptera > Muscidae > Polietes > Polietes domitor. The sequence continues at coordinate 80,030,847 of OX377621.1, read as the reverse complement.
GAAAATCTGTTAAAATATGTGGTATCTAGAGCGGAAAAAGTCAAATTGGGAGCGAAATTTGTATGGGAGCTATATATAAATCTGAACCGATTTGACCCATTTTCATCATGGGCGTTTCTAGTTGAAATATATGATAGTTTGCCAAATTTGAAGACAATCTGATACAATATGTGGTTTCTAGAGCGGAAAAAATCAAATCGGGAGCGAAATTTGTATGGGAGCTATATATAAATCTGAACCGATCTAACACATTTTTACCACAGGTGTTGCTAGTTGAAAAAGTAGATGTTTAGATGTTTTGCCAAATCTGAAGACAATCTGATACAATTTGTGGTTTCTAGAGCAGAAAAAATCAAATCGGGAGCGAAATTTGTATGGGAGCTATATATAAATCTGAACCGATCTAACACATTTTTACCACAGGTGTTGCTAGTTGAAAAATAAGATGTTTTGCCAAATCTGAAGACAATCTGATACAATTTGTGGTTTCTAGAGCGGAAAAAGTCAAATTGGGAGCGAAATTTGTATGGGAGCTATATATAAATCTGAACCGATTTGACCCATTTTCATCATGGGCGTTTCTAGTTGAAATATAAGATGTTTTGCTAAATCTGAAGACAATCTGATACAATTTGTGGTTTCTAGAGCGGAAAAAATCAAATCGGGAGCGAAATTTGTATGGGAGCTATATATAAATCTGAACCGATCTGACCCATTTTTACCACAGATGTTTCTAGTTGAACTATAAGATGTTTTGCCAATTTTGAAGAAAATCTGTTAAAATATGTGGTATCTAGAGTGCAAAGAGTCAAATCGGGAGTGAAATTCGTATGGGGGCTATATCTAAATCTGAACCGATTTTCTTCAAATTAAATAGCGTTCGTTCTTATCCCGAAAAACTTAGTTGTGCAAAGTTTCATTTGGTTCTGTGTACAATTGCGACCTGTATCGTGATTACAAGAATAGATGGACAGACAGACAGACGGACGGACATCGCTAAATCGATTCAAAAAGTGATTCTAAGTCATCGGTATAATTAAAAATGGGTCTATCTCTCTTCCTTTTGGGTGTTACAAACAAATGCACAAAGACATAATACTCTCGTGGAGTGTATAATGAATCAAATGTTTTAAATAATGCATATTTTTGGCCTACTTGGACAATACAGGGACCTTTCACTTTTTTTGTTTATGTTCGCATAACAGAGTCCATCAACCCTTCAGACGATACCAACGATATCAATGCGTGTTCCAAAGTTTGTATACAATTAACGAAGCTATCCTATATTACGACAAATGTACCAACATTGGACCAGTCTAAAACTAGAACCACGAAAAACGTTGACCTAAGATTAACGTCATATAACCTACAAGGATGAGTATAATATACGTATAAGGCTGGGATTGTGTTGCGGTCACCCCCAGAAATGCATTTCTTCATTGGGTCAAACCGTCTGTCAGCTAATCGCTCCTGAAAACACTTATAAAAATAATTAATTCGTCAATTTCCTTCCAAATACGATGGTGGAGCTCGCTCACATATATGCTTATGTATATTAGGTTGGGTCGCAGTCCATACAAATGGAATAACAAGTTCCAGTCACCCCACGAAAATAAAGTTTGGATTGTTTCATTATGATTTGCAAAATATTTCGTTCCTAGATCAAGTCATCTATGAGCTAAATGCTACCCTAAAAATCATGTTTTTCCGGTGTAATATATCTGAAATAATAGACCCTTGAATGTAGTTTAAATAAAAATTTTGATTCTTGTCTTAGAGTAACTTATTGGTCGAATTATTGAACGTTTATAGTATTTTTTTGTGGATTTTCACAGTGACTACCGAAAACTTTTTCGTATTTGGTGGTAGTATTTTATGTAGCTGCAGTCAATACCTTTCGAATGATGTCTAAATGATGAACATTGGAATGAAAGTAGAAACTACGCCATTACTAACAAGTAATGAAAAGCTAAAGTCGGGCGGGAGCGATATATAAATCAGAACTGATCTGACCCATTTTCACCATGTGTGATTCTAGTAGAAACATAATATATTTTGCCAAATTTGAAGAAGATCTGTTAAACAAGTAAGGAAAGGCCAAAGTCGAGCGGGGCCGACTATATGATACACTCCACTTTCTATCGGAATACAATTCAATTCAGTAAAAAAGTGAAACGGGAAATTTTTTTGTATGTTTCCTAATCACAGGCTAATATGACCTGGTGCAATTTGTCAAATCGAGAATAATATTTGTATTGGGGCTATATCCAAACAAGTGACTAACTTCCACAATAAGTTCTTCTAGCTGAAGTATAACGTGTTATGCTCAATTTTAAGAAATTCTCTGAAAATACGCGGTTTCTGGGGTAACGATTTTTCTATGAGAGCTATATGTTAATCTGAACCGATGTGACCCATTTTCACCATATGTGTTCCTAGTTTAAATATAAGATGTTTTGCCAATTTTGAAGAAAATCTGTTAAAATATGTGGATTCTGGAGCGGAAAAATTCAAATTGGGAGCGAAATTTGTATGGGAGCTATATATAAATCTGAACCGATCTAACACATTTGTACCACAGGTGTTTCAGTTGAAGTATAAGGTTTTTTGCGAATTTAGAAAAAAATCTGTTGAAATATGTGGATTCTACAGCCGAAAAATTCAAATTGGTAGCGAAAGTTGTATGAAAATGTGTACTTGTGATGAAAATGTGTTAGATCGGTTCAGACTTATATATAGCTCCCATACAACTTTCTCTACCAATTTGACTTTTTCCGCTCTAGAAACCACATATTTTATCAGATTGTCTTAAAAATTGGCAACACATCTTATATTTAATTTAAACTTGGAAAATAGATCGGTTCAGATTTATATAAAGCTCCCAATTTCGCTCCCGATTTGAATTTTTCTGCTCTATAAACCACATATTTTAACAGATCTTCTTCAAATTTGGCGAAATATATTATTTTTCCATTAGAAACACCCATGGTAGAAATGAGTCAGAACGGTTCGGATTTATATATAGCTCCCATACAAATTTCGCTCCCGGCTTGACTTTTTCCGTTCAGAAACCACGTTTTTTCACCGATTTTCTTCAAATTGAGCATAAGACGTTATACTTGAACTGGAGAACCACTTGTGTAAGTGGGTCGTTTCATTCCATGTTTGGATATAGCCCCGATACAAATATTCTTCTCGATTTGGCAAATGGGTCAGGTCATGATTTCCTATTATTAGGAAACATGCAAAAATCCCGTTTTTTGTATTCGGATAGAAAGTGGAGTTTAACATATTCGGCCCCGCTCGACTTTAGCCTTTCCTTACTTGTTTTTCATTTAGTCGCACGGCGCCATTCGTTATAAACATACTCCACTGTACAGCAAAAAACCTTAAACTGCGAAGGAAGAGGCATTATCATCATATCTCAGTACCAGTACCAGACTAGTAGAATTTCTAAACAAACAGACAAACTTACACCAGAAGTAAAATAATCATGAAAAATTCACAGCCTCAATATTGCTGAGAAAGTGAATGGAATCAACTGCGGATTCATACTCGAATCACCTTCCAAACCAACACAATGGAGTAACACCATCAGCAGCCATAAAATGTCTTTTGTCTGCTCACTACGAACTACGAACATGGATGTATTGTTGTTACTGGGGATGCCGTTACAGAGTTATATTGTTCTTCTTTGGGGATTATGCTCCGAGAGTGATAATGTGAAATTCCCACAAAAAGAAGGAAGAGACCAAAAAAGAAAAACCGATGAAAATATATATGGTGTAACGGCTTTAACAGAATTAATCTACTTTATGAAAAGATGGTAGCAGTTTTTTGAAATCCACGGAAGCTGCGGAAGGTGGCAACATTATTAAGCTGAAGTTTAAAGTCGGGAGAATGAAGTTTTAAACGTGGGAACAAAATTGGTCACCTATTATCATTAAAAAGGACTCGGTCCGGACTCCATTTCGGGAAAAGCCTGCTCCTTAGGTTACAACAATCAAATATTGGGTCGTAGAACAGATGTGGTCATAAGAGCTGTTAGTACCACTAACACTTCGATATTCCTCTACAATCTTCGTGGGGGGTTTCAAGCACTACAGGAGCGTTTCCTAAGATATTGTGGCAAATGATTTATAATCTGAAAATAGCTAATTCAGTCCCACAGAATTCGTTGTTAGTGATGGTTGGGCACTCTGGTTGAAAAATTCGCAAATAAAGTTTAGTGACGACACCGAAGAAAGGGGTGTCATGCAAAGCCGTGTATCTCTGCATGTATGTCACTGGAGTGTTAACCAGGTTTTATGGCGTATCCTAAATAAAAAAACTACAGGTTAGAAAAAAAACAACAAAAACCAAAAAAGAGGAAACAAAAAGAATAAGAGCGATGGCACTGTGCAGAGGCATACACACATACTCTTTCAGTGATATTCTAATCAAGATTTACTTGCTCCTCTCTATCTTATTTTAACCCAAAAGATTTACAATACATACGGACACATACACATTCGCACATAAGCATTGACACAGTTGTAGTCATTGTCTGACACAAGTAAATGTACACATCCATGTACAGAGACACAGACACAGAGCCACAAACAAGCACATACATGTGTAAGGATTCATTATCACAGTATTGCCCTTGTGTCGGTGTTTGTGAGGTTTTGTTCGATGGTGTTAACGTGATGTTCACTTTTTGGTTTTGTCATGTTTTACTTGACGCACAGTGTTACCAAACGATAAATATGGATAGGAATGAATAAGCATGACAGCTTGCTAATTAAGGTAAAGTTGAATTTTCGAAATATAGATAATTTTTTGACCTGAACACAAAACCATCGAATAAAGAAGAAGTAAAAAGACATTACGTTCGGCCGTGACGAACTTTATATACCCTCCACCATGGGTTGCAATCTACAGTGGCTGTTGATTTTCGTCGAAGTGTAGTTACATTACAGGATAAATGACAAGACATACAACGTAACAGACCAACAATACATACAAACAACAACAATACACACGAGGTACAGTGAAGACGGACCATACCGTACAACAACAACCTTTGCATTGTTGCGAGCACATGCATAACATTGAATTGGCAAAGTGAGACTTTTAGTGTGTCGACTTAGTTCGGTGGAATATTTTGTTTATCAGCGCTTCTCATTTGTCATATGTGACCGCTGGTACTAATATGAAACCTGATTTAAGTCAAAGACATACATTCGTTGCGAAAGTTCTGACGAGATGGGGTAGTGCCCATCGAAACTGTGCAGTCAACTTTTAGCTGCAACAATAAAGGTCTCACTTTGCCTTTTTGCTAATTTTGGGTTCTGTTGAAGACTTCAGCACAACCTTTGGTCTTAAACCAAAATAAATGACAAGACATTACAGGAAAATGTTATTTTTTTTTAATATAGCGAAACTAAAACAATAAATATAAAATGTTAATTATTTTAAACCACACATAAGTAAATATAAGGCAGCGATCTTCAAAAAATCATTTTAATTTTGCGAGTTTATGCAGTTAGTTAGGTGTATACATTCACCGAATTCCATGACTGTAGCTATGTCCATTTGGTTGGTCCCATTTTTATCTCTTATTTACCCTCTTAAAAATACGACTTAGAGGGATGTACACTAGAGCGTACCAGGTTACAAGTAAAAAAAAAAAAGTTCGCCGTACACCTTCGAATATGAAGTATTATTGAAAGGTAGTTTCAAAAAAATTTTTTTTATTTTTTTATGCCGAACGTAGGGGTCGCGCTTTTACATTTTTCTATATAACTTCTGCATTTATAAACGGATTTTAAAGTGTGATACATCGATGTTTTTGTCCGATTTTTTTGTCTTTGAAGTCATTGAGCTCAAACATGATTCATGATTTTATGCGAGCTTTAATTTTCGATTATTAGAGTGGTACATTAGGGTAGTAGCAACTGAGAAATGATGGGTAAGTACCAGAAGGGGGTGCTTGAGCTCAATGACTTCAAAGACAAAAAAATCGGCCTCGTCGAGACAAAAACATCGATGTATCACACTTTAAAATCCGTTTATAAATACAAGTTATATAGAAAAATGTAAAAGCGCGACCCCTACGTTCGGCATAAAAAAATAAAAATTTTTTTTTTGAAACTACCTTTCAATAATACTTCATATTCGAAGGTGTACGGCGAACTTTTTTTTTGAGGTACGCCCTAATGTACACGCCCAATTTCATCATTATAGCTGTATCCTTTTAGCTGGTACCATTATCCCTCTGTTCCCATTGTATCCCTTGAAAGTACGAATTTGCAAAAAACTTTTAAGTTTTCGTTTCTACTCAGTCAGAGGATCGAAGTTTATTATTCTAGGTGCAGCCGTTCGGTTGGTACTATTTTTATCCCTCTATGTCAATTTTATCCCTCGAAATTACGAATTTGGCAAAATCATATTGAAAAATCTTTCTATTGTGCTAGTCTATGCAATCACAGGAATCTGTGCATCACATTTCATCATTCTATCTACGGCCATTTCGTTGGTACCATTTTTATCCCTTTTTCCCATTTTGGCCCTTAAAAATATGAATTTTGAAAAATCTCTCTATTTTTCGTGTCGACGCAATTAGATGGAAACACCTAATTTCATCGTTCTAGCTGTAGGCGATTGGTTGGTACCATTTTTATACCCTCCACCTCCAGGATGGGGGTATACTAACTTTGTCATTCCCTTTGTAACACCATGAAATATCGACCTGTGACCCTATAAAGTACATATATTCTTGATCTGTTGAAAGCACGGTAGCATCCAAACGAAAGGAGCTAGGACGTCTAATTTTTCCATAAATGCGTCTTATAGTCGTAGATCGGTAGGGATTGAAACTGGGCGAAATCGGTCCAATGGGTAAATTTTTCCTTCACAAGGACTAAAAATACCCATAAAAAGCCCTACTATTTTAGAGTACTTAAGCATATTTTTTCAATATGTCTGCTTGTATTTACTTTATATTGGTTATGCGCATTACCCCTATAACAAAAACGTGCATCATAAAGTGATTTTTCTTCGTAGGGGGTGAAATGGGACAAAAAGGGATAAAAATGGTACATATTAATCGACAACAACCAGAAACACGAAATTCGGTGTGTACATTCCTGTAATTGACTAGATACATAATATAAAAGTATTTTTCCAAATTCTTACTTTTAAGGGGTAAAATGGGAATAAAGGGATAAAAATGGTACCAACCAAACGGTTGCACCTAAAATGAAATTCGGTGTACACATTCCTCCGATTGCGTAGACACTTAAAATAAACGGATTTTTCAAAATTCATACTTTTTGGGGTTATAATGGAAAAAGGGGATAAAAATAGTACCAACCAAATGACCGCAGCTAGAGTCATGAAATTCGGAGTATACATTCCCCTGACTGCGTAGACACGAAAAATAAAAGATTTTTCCAAATTAGTACTTTCAAGGGATACAGTGGGAACAGAGGGATAAAAATGGTACCAACTAAACGGCTACAGATAGAATGATGAAATTCGGTGTCTACATCCCTCTAATTGCGTAGACACGTAAAATAAAGAGATTTTAGAAAGTCGTACTTTTAAGGGGGTAACATAGGAAAAAAGGGATAAAAATGGTACCAACCAAATGGCCGAAGCTAGAATCATAGAATTCGATGTATACATTCCTTTGACTGCGTAGACAAGCAAAATAAAAATATTTTTCCAAATTCGTACTGTTTTACTCTTACGACAAAAATTAGTTGAATCATGAAGTTAGGTTATTTTGCACTAAGTACGTGAGATAATGGATTTTCAACATTTGTACTTTTGTAATTAAAATGAAATGGAAATAAAGAGTGATTTTTTTGAGGTTAGGATTTTCATGCATTAGTATTTGACAGATCACGTGGGATTTCAGACATGGTGTCAAAGAGAAAGATGCTCAGTATGCTTTGACATTTCATCATGAATAGACTTACTAACGAGCAACGCTTGCAAATCATTGAATTTTATTATCAAAATGCGTGCTCTGTTAAGAAAGTTCATCGCACGCTTCCATTTTATGGTCAGTTTAATCGACCCACTGAAGCGGCTATTCGGGCTATTGTGACTAAATTTCGCACCAAATTTACATTGTTGGACATTAAACCACCAAGACGCTTACGTAGAGTACGAACTGAAGAAAATATCGCAGCTGTATCGGCCAATGTTAATGATGACCATCAATTATCGATTCGTCGCCGTTCGCAGCAATTGGGCCTCTGTTACTCAAAAACGTGGAAATGCCAAAATTGGACTAAGCGGATGGACCACTTGAGGCGCAGCCGCGGTCAACATTTAAATGAAATTATCTTCAAAAAGTAAATGTCATGGACCAATCTAACGTTTCAAATAAAGAACCGATGAGATTTTGCAAATTTTATGCGTTTTTTTTAAAAAAAAAGTTATCAAGCTCTGAAAAATCACCCTTTACAACCAACTGTTTCCTTACTTACGCTTTTTTGAAAATATAAATTTAAGAATATTTATTTTTTGAATTGTCTTGAAGTATTATTTCGATATATATATAGTGTAAACGTATTGGTAGCCTTGCATTTTAAGCGTGGTTTGAAATAATAAAAATATTACATTTATTTATAAAATTATTTTTTTTTTTCAATATTTGTATTTGTTTTAGTTTGGTTATATTAAAAATAATATATTTTCATGAAATATTACTGCACTTCTACGAAAATCGACAGCCTCTGTGGAATGCAATCCATGGTGGAGGGTATATAAAGTTCGGCCCGGCCGAACTTAACGGCGTTTTTACTTGTTTTAAATACTCAAGTTTCATATGTACAGTCGAATCTGGATAAGTGGGACCTGCATACGTGAGAATCCCCTATTAGTGGTACATTTTTATATGTATTCGACCACATGGAAGATTTTACGCAAAGATCTTGGTGTAAAACCGTATAAAATACAGCTCGTGCAAGAACTGAAGCCAAACGATCTGCCACAACGTCGAATTTTCAGTGAATGGGCCCTAGAAAAGTTGACAGAAAATCCGCTTTTTTATCGACAAATTTTGTTCAGCGATGAGGCTCATTTCTGGTTGAATGGCTACGTAAATAAACAAAATTGCCGCATTTGGAGTGAAGAGCAACCAGAAGCCGTTCAAGAACTGCCCATGCATCCCGAAAAATGCACTGTTTGGTGTGGTTTGTACGCTGGTGGAATCATTGGACCGTATTTTTTCAAAGATGCTGTTGGACGCAACGTTACGGTGAATGGCGATCGCTATCGTTCGATGCTAACAAACTTTTTGTTGCCAAAAATGGAAGAACTGAACTTGGTTGACATGTGGTTTCAACAAGATGGCGCTACATGCCACACAGCTCGCGATTCTATGGCCATTTTGAGGGAAAACTTCGGAGAACAATTCATCTCAAGAAATGGACCGGTAAGTTGGCCACCAAGATCATGCGATTTGACGCCTTTAGACTATTTTTTGTGGGGCTACGTCAAGTCTAAAGTCTACAGAAATAAGCCAGCAACTATTCCAGCTTTGGAAGACAACATTTCCGAAGAAATTCGGGCTATTCCGGCCGAAATGCTCGAAAAAGTTGCCCAAAATTGGACTTTCCGAATGGACCACCTAAGACGCAGCCGCGGTCAACATTTAAATGAAATTATCTTCAAAAAGTAAATGTCATGGACCAATCTAACGTTTCAAATAAAGAACCGATGAGATTTTGCAAATTTTATGCGTTTTTTTTAAAAAAAAAAGTTATCAAGCTCTTAAAAAATCACCCTTTACTATGAAAGTCCATATTTTGGTATAACGTCCATACAAATTGGACTATATAAGCCACATCGTATATTGGATCTCGATACAATTATACAGATCATGTTATATATCAACTAAGAATACCTATTTTGAAAGTCATCTATATGGGCCCACTTTTTAATATAGCACCCTTACAAATGGCTTTCAAATTTTTCAAATTATATAATATTTCAGCTAAGAATACATACTATTTATGACAATCAAATAAATGTGTCCATAGTTTGGTGTAACCCAAATGGCCCCCATTCTACTCTACTTCATCTCTAGAAACTACATCTTACATCGGATCTTGATCAAATTTTGCAGATCATTATATATTTCAGCTAGGAATACCTACCGTGAATGAAAATGTCCTTCTGATTCATCCTATTGCCGCTGTATAATCTGTATTTGTCATTGTATCTTGATCAATTTTTCCAGATCATGTTATATTTTCTTTACACGGAATATCTGCTGGAAAATTGGAATAATTACCATAATATTTTTAAATTTGACTGTATAATTTATATGAACTACATAAAATGGTTCCCATGAAACACCTGGGTTTAGTAATAAAAGTGAGGTATATACGCAGGGAGTGGTGTAGGGTATTATATAGTCGGCCCCGACCGAAATTACTTGAAATTACTTGTTTGAAATTATATTTGACTGTTAGGCAAACCAAAAGAGTGAGTAGCTAAAGGATTAATATATTAAAAATGTTCCTTGTAGTATTTTAAGTAATATTGCTAAACATATACCTCAAATGTAAGGATAGCAAAGTTTGCAAAGAATGTGCAAAGGGGGAAATATTCTAAAATCACCACTATACGCAAACTCTGATATACGTATATTACCCTCCTTTATATGAATATGTTAAAATAACAAATTCATTTTTGAAAAAGATTTATTTCGTTCCACAGTGTATGTGTTATTTTTTGAATTATTAAAAATATGATTGGATTTGGACTGCCCTATACTTAGTGTCTTAAATCACTCCGTTACGTAAAGTGTTATAAAGCTTACTACCCTGCAGAGTGAGGGGTAACATTTGTAGTTTGAGAGTGGCAGGAGAATTTTCTTTTGTGAAAAACTTTAAAAATACCCCTGAAGATGACCAACGGAGTTGGTCGAAATATTGGGAAATAAAAAACAAGAAAATAATATAATATTAATTTACGTTTTATTATTTGAAAAACTGACTTCAAGCCGAACAAAAGACAAAACGCAACACATCAAAAGGTCAACCATACATAACACTAACACAATATCTTTTTTATCTATTATATTTAAAATAAACATTTTACCACTTTGAACACTGTGCACAGGACGACTGCTTACACAACACATCGCATTTTGGATGGATGAAGAATGTAAAGCCTACTGAATATCATTCGCCAACAACCGAAGCTTACATTTATGTTTTGTGGTGGCAATGTAAGGTAAGTAAGGTGTTACAAAGGATACATACGATACATTGTTCTATCCTATTGTTGTGTGAGTCAATGTATCGGAGTGTGTGTGCGTAGCTCTGCGAGTGTGCGTGCGTTTCATTAATACCCCCATTGAGAATAGTAAAGGATCCATAAGATTAGTTGCACAAGTGTTGCTAATTAGAGATGTGTTTGGCCGGATATTCTCCTTGGAGTCCCTCGCTCTTATCTGCTGATATTATTTGGCAAATAAGGATCAAATATGAAGGTTAACCGTTACGTCCAACTCTATGTGTGCATGTGTGTACACACACACGCCTAGTTATTATCTAAGGATTTGCGGGGTCTGTGTGTCTGCTGCTGGGGCGACGGAGGCCATTACATAAAATTGCTTAATTAAAAATCATATTTGTTTTTAGAGATTCTCTCCGCTAACGACCGGGGGGCTTAAAACCTTTTGCCATTTACGCAATCGTTTAAATTACAGTTTGTGACATTTTTGAATTTGCTGCGTCGTTAAGGCCGTCTCACATCACACAAATCTCAACGATGTGACATTTACGTGCAACTAATGATCCAGGCGACGTACATGCGTACATTTATTGTGAATACAAAAAAACGGCATTGCTAAGTTGCTAAGTACAACGTTCCAATGTACAATTATTCTAATTGATGACTATGTTCAGATCTGTCAGATCTTGCGGGGGAGGAGAGAGAGAGAGGTGTGTGGGCGTTTCTTCCAGATATGATTGTTATTCATGGCACTGCTGACGCACTCAACTAAGTACATAGCAATCTTTTCGATTTATTTATATTAAAAGCAATACGCACAGTTCAATTTGAGTAGGCCAACAGCAGAAGCAGCAGCAGCAGCAGTGACAGGGCAAATAAAGAAAAATATGAAATATTGAAAGGCTATATAATTATGGCCATAATCATGCCGCACTGTTTGGTTGGTTGAGTGCAGTGGGTCTACAATCCAATCACACAATGACACTACAATTCCCACTCAAAGTGACCGTGAAGGCCATGAAGGAAAATGACAGGCCTAAGGCCACAGCGGCGGATAGAGGGAAGCGGAGTGCCTTCTAGGCGAACGAGAACTTGACTGTGACTGTGCATTCCTTCTTCCATTTAATTTGACATATGATGCCTTACGGGGGCTTGGAACCGTTCTTGGAACGATGTTTTGGGAAGACTGAGGCTTCATAGAAGGTGTAGAAAAAAAAACGAGAACTGTTTCCAGGTTAATTAAGTTGTAGGTTATATGTACAAATTGTTTGAATTAAGAAACGATACTGAACAGAGAAAAACATTAGCGTCTCGAATTCGAACCTACGATCTCTGTGTTACACGCTACTATCACGTTATTATCATTTGGACGACAATATATATTTATCGGTTTTCTGTCAATGAATGTCCAGTCATCTTACGACATGAGGGTCATTCAGAAATTAAAAAATGATGCCAAAAATAAAAAAGTAAAAAAATAGCTAATTGTTTTGACGGGTTAGAGGGATCCAATTCTCGCTTGAGACCAAATACCTTCTTGGAATAAAAACACTTATTGTTCTTTTCAACGTTATAATAAATTTGGATTTATTTATGTGTATTGTTGTTGTGTTTGCGTAATGTGTAATTCAATTATTTTTGTATGATAATACACGTAGGGTAATGCACATTTGTTGTTGGGATGTATTCTTGAACATGTATGTATGGTTGTATGTAGGTTGTGTATGCTGGATGTGGGTGAAGGAATAGTGTCGCGGCGCTACTTCTGTTCTTCGCGTTGGGTTGACGACTGACTCCAAGCACGCATAGAGAGAATGAGAGAACCAAGTCGATCTTGCACTCGCATCGCATATTAAGAGGGATAACAAGTAGATAAAGGATGTCACCCAGCAAACATTTTGTGTTCGCATGAACATTCTCCCCCGCCTTGATGTATCTATATAAGAGACAGAAAGAAATATTAAAGAAAAAAAGAGTGTCTGAGAGTTGGTTCTAAACAGTTTTGTGTATATTTGGGTAATAAGTGATACTTATCGAGTAGTGTAGTTTCATAAGCATCCGACTATACAAGGTTCTGGTGATATTTCCGTGTAACACGCGGATGAGTGCGACTGGACTTTATCGGTTGCCAATCTGTGTTAGATACACATATGTTCTATGTGTTGTATTTATGTTGCCACATAATATAAATCATTTGTAGTGTGTATTTGCCATAAGACGCATATGAGACAGATCAGCACCCAACAACTGACCTTATCTTAAATTAGACCAAATGTCTGCAGAATTGATTTTGTACTGATTAAATACAAATGCTAAGACGTCGTTAACGTTCGTAGCGGGTAGTGCAATGTTGGATGTATATGGGTATATGCGTGGGTATAAATATAAACTGAATGTAAATGACTGGCATCATGAACTTGTGTGTAACGGAGCGCATTTTGGAAATGTAGCATTGCATTTAATATTGTTGGTCAGTCACCCGGAAATGTGTTTGGCTGTGCTCTGCATTGGCAGGTCCTGTCAGAATCCAGCCAAATTGAGTATCTTGTGCCACCAAACTGTTCATAATATTTTTCTTTACTCCTGTACGTAAAATATCTGGGTAAAAATCACTTCCAATAATGAAATCAATTGGCCTGCTCTCGTTAAATTTGGGATCAGCCAGTTCGAGATCACCTAACTTTTGTGTAGGCGGTGGCATGACTTTTCGTGTTGGCAATGATTGGGTAAGGGTTTTAACAACTATAGCTTTGATCTTGATACTGAAATCTTTTCGTGTATTTGACCTTAGAACAACTTGGCAAATCTTGTTCGCTCTGGCAGATACAATTTCATTCAATCCTGATATTTCAGCTGAGATGTGGGTAGTAGGTAAACATAACTTCTGTGCTAAATTTTCAGAAATAAATGAAAAGTCAGAAGCAGGGTCTATCAATGCCCTAGCTGGAAATAATGACCCATGCTTGTCAACGTTTAGAACAGCAGTGCCTAATAATGTTTGTGTTTGGGTAAGGGTTGAAAAAGTTTGAGCGACGGTTGTCCTAGCAAAAGCAGGCTGCTCAGCGTCTTGAGTATGTGTATTGGGTATGTGCAGCAGTGTATGGTGTGGGCCGCCACAGTTTCGACAAGTAAATGTACTCCTGCAATCGTTAGCAGTGTGGGATATTGCTAAGCAATTGTAACAATAACCATTATCCGTTACGTATTTTCTTCTATCGTTAACAGAAAAGTTCGAAAACGATGGACAGTCACGAAGAACATGACTGCCTTGGCATAACTTGCAAATTTGTACATGTGTTGTATGTGTGTTGTTCACAGTGCGGGTTGGAGAAAGGGTAGGTTGGAGCCGTGAGGTATGGGTTCGTTTCTTGTAAGTTTGATTTGAATTATCACAAAACTGTGTAGGGGTGAAGTTTGTGTGCCTAATATCTGCTACTGAATCTAAGCCTTTATATGTGCTGGTTAGGAAGGTATTCAATTCACTCCAAGCAGGTAGCACCGATTGGTCGGAAAGCTTATCTTCAAACTTAGTTAAGATATCTACCGGTAGCTTGGATGAACATAAGTATATCAAAATTGGGTCCCAGTGTTCAGTCTTGATGGCAAGGGTCTTAAGGGTATTCACACAACCGTTTACAGCTCGTTGTAACCTACGGACAGCTGCACCAGATGCAAATTCTACTGCGGGTAAGTTGAAGAGCGTCTTCAGTTGAGCATTGACTTGCATTCTATTATTCTCATATTGGGCAGTCAAATTTGCCCAAGCTAATTCAAAACCTTCATTCGTAAGCGGGGCATTCTCAATAACCTCCTTGGCCTCCCCCCGGGTCTTCTGCTTTAAGTAGAATAACTTCTCTACACTACTCAATCGTGTATTGCTGCCATATATGGCTTGGAATAAATCCCTAAAGGAAGGCCATGACGAGTAGTCGCCATCAAAAACTTCAATATCGCAGGGTGGGACTGTAAAGCAAGATGGGGTAGATGCGGCATTGCTTGCGCCGAGTGTGGTTTTCCTCTGGTTATCTTCAAGAGTATCTATACATTCTACAAAGTAAAGCATTGCACGCCTGTAAAAGTTCTTTGCATCCAAAAACTTATGCTGGATTTTCTTTAAATCTACCGTTTTTCCTTCTTCTGGGTCATCCAAAAGAGCAGACTCGAGTATGACGTCATATTTGCTATTAATTTTTTGCCAGATTTGTTCTAACTCATTTTTATGAAACTTAAGAGCTGGCAGGGATTTGGATTCCTTCCCTGAAACACTATACTCTTTTTGGAACGCCTCTAATTCATAGGTAATTGATCGATACAAACTTGATTCCAAATGTATAAGCTTCGCCATTGCAATGTACTTGTGTGTACTCCAAACTATGGACTCAGTTGCGAGAAGTATAACCAAAACTGGTAACCAAATATAAATATTTAAATTGTTAACAAGTGTATCAATGAATGAGGTACCTATTTATTGTTAATAGCGTAAGTAGATGTATATGTGTGTAAACAGAGTTATTTAAATTGTGTACCAAATATATGAATGAACTGAACTGACTAACCAATTATGTGTAGGGTACCTGCTTATTGTTTACCACGAGTGTGTTTGTGTGTGTGCGTGTCTACGTATAAACAAATTTGCGGCACTGTCTGACGAAACGACAAAACTAAACTGGCTGACCCAAAGTATGTAGCGTACCTCTAATGATTGCTCAGTGAGAGGGAGTGTGTATGTGTATGTGTGTGTCGAAGAGTGTGAGTCTCTGTTGAGAGAGTAAGTATGGGTATGTTTGTGTGTAAGTATGCTTTTCGTATTCTTCTTTGCTGCAATCTTCCCGCTTTGAATAGTTGAAGTCAGACGAACCAGCAATGAGTTGGTTATGACTTTGTGATGAGGCTCGCTTTGTTCGCGTAAAGAACAGTTTTATTTTCAAACCTAGCAAATGTTTGTTTTTGTACTTGCACTGTGTTTATATGTTCTGTAATTTTATTAACGTTCACTGTATTTTCGTTTTGTCTCTTTTATTGGAGTTAGATTCAAAGACTTGATTTTGTTAAAGCACAGTGTTAGACTTTTCTATTGTATCACTAGCGAATATTGTTTATAGTGGACTGTATAATTATTTTTTGTTTGTTAGGATCGCTGTATTATTCACAAAAGGTTCGTATGGACCATGTTTTGACGGGTTAGAGGGATCCAATTCTCGCTTGAGACCAAATACCTTCTTGGAATAAAAACACTTATTGTTCTTTTCAACGTTATAATAAATTTGGATTTATTTATGTGTATTGTTGTTGTGTTTGCGTAATGTGTAATTCAATTATTTTTGTATGATAATACACGTAGGGTAATGCACATTTGTTGTTGGGATGTATTCTTGAACATGTATGTATGGTTGTATGTAGGTTGTGTATGCTGGATGTGGGTGAAGGAATAGTGTCGCGGCGCTACTTCTGTTCTTCGCGTTGGGTTGACGACTGACTCCAAGCACGCATAGAGAGAATGAGAGAACCAAGTCGATCTTGCACTCGCATCGCATATTAAGAGGGATAACAAGTAGATAAAGGATGTCACCCAGCAAACATTTTGTGTTCGCATGAACCCTAATAATAAATGAATGTGATGGATAGATTGATCCAACCTAAGACCAAACAGACCTCTATAGCCTCCACCATACAGATGAGAGGCTTCCAAATTTACGTAGAGGAAAATTATTATATTTTGTATGCGCATTTATAAGGTAGGTGTAAGGTAGCTTATTTTTCGGTAGCTAAACATAATTTTGTGGAAACCATAGACCTTTAAAATTTTTAATAAAACTTGATTTGATATTTTTGCTACAATAAATTTCTCCGCCAACTAATGAGCACTTCCACGCACAGTGGTTCAGAATCAAAATCCATCGGCCAAAATTTAATAACTTTTGTGCTAGTAGACATTTTTGAGTTTTGTAAAAAAACCAAAATTAGACAAGGAGAGATTTCAAACTCAACTTTTTTGTGCCACTTTAAAAAACCATTATAACCATTCAATAATCGCAAGTATTTTAAAATCAGCGAACTCGACGAGAAATACAAAATTTTGCCATGTTTGGTCTCCACTTTCAGAATTTTATAGGCATTTTCATGATCCAAAATTTGTACTTCTGGCTTTCTGAGTGCAATATTTTCGTATAACCTTCAACAAGCACAGTTTTTTGGGAGTACTTTGAAATGATTTTTACATTTTTGGGGAAAATAATATTCGTGCCGAAAGTACCGTGACGGACGTTACAAAAATGGAAGTGGTTAGGACGTCAAGAAGCATTTCCATCATTTTTAGTAAATTTTGCACAGAAACGAAATACATAAAAGAAAGAGGATTATTTGAAGGTTCATCCAAAAAAAATATTTCGTCCTAATATCTTTTTATGTAAATAAAATAACAATATTCAACATACTTTTAAAAATACTATTATTTCTTGCATTGTAAAAAAATTAAATAGATCATAGTTTCTAATGGAACAGAAATCAAATATGTTAAATTTTACACTTTTTGAACAACTAAAAACATACAGTTGTTTGGAAAACAACTAAAAATACAAAGTAGGTATAGGTAAATACCTGTGTGTAAGGTGATCATTAAAAAAGCTTATGATTTTATTGACAAATGTAATGTAATTTTGACAATTCTAAAATTCTGGCCTTGTTATATCATTTTTTTACTCTCCACCATTCCGTTTGTGACATCTTTAAATACACTGTGTGTAATGTAAGTCATGGAAATATAATCATATACGGACAACACTACGTCATAAATTTTTTATGGGTCCCAAAGATTTGGGGCCTCGGTGACATTTTTGCAAAAAAAGTGATCATTTTCTCAGGCTCGTATCTTACAAACGGTGTGAAATTTTATTTTACTCCCTGAGGCAAAGTTGTGGCTCTTGTCATAAAAAACAAAAATTGTGAGCATATAAAATTAAAAACAAATCTTAAAGGCTGTAGTGTGTGTATATAGCGTATACGTGCTCTCGATTAAGGATTATGACACTCATACGCACTGTAGTCGGATTGTCCATTAACAGAAACAGTCCTGCAAGATATATTTTTCCTACCTAAACGGTATTAAGAGTAATTCCTATGAAGTTCATAAAGGGTGTTTTTATTGAGGTATAGAACTTCGAATTGACATAAAACACAAGAAAATCGTTTTAATGTCCATCAATTTGGCTTTATTGGAAGGATAATTTTATGCCATTAATGTTTAAATATGATTTCGGGCATGTGGCCGCCGCGGCTGGCTCGAATATAGCCAGCATATGGGGCCGTATGTTGGCAATAACGCCACGAATGTTGGCTTCCAAGTCCCCTAACGTTTCTGGTTTGTTGGCGTAGACGAGCGACTTCACATATCCCCAAAGAAAATAATCCAATGGTGTCAAATCACACGATCTTGGTGGCCAATTGACAGGTGCATTCCGCGAAATTATGCGGTTAACCGAATTAATTGCTCTGATGGACGATTATGTCGACCATAAAATGGACGGAGCTTGCGGTGAACTTCGCGAACTGAACCATTACTTTCGAAATAAATTTGCACGATTTGCAAGCGTTGTTCTTTTGTCAACCTGTTCATGATGAAATGGCAAACCAAACTAAATATTAATCACTTGACAGCTGACAAAATGGCCGCCAGTTAAAAAAGTGATGCCAACTTAAAGTTCTATACCCCAATAAAAAACACCCTTTATGTTCCAGAAAGTTGTTTATTGAAATCTTAGGTACATTTTTGTAGTTGATTGTTTCCTTGAATTTTGAACGGTTTGCTACCTATGGACTTGAACAGGGGAAAAAGGTTAAAAAAAGATTTTTTATTTTTTTTGTGATTTTGCCCTTGAAGATGATTTTTTTTATTTTAGATGTTCCCAATTTTTGTTGTTTATGACAAGAGCTACAGAAAGTACAGAAATGATCACTTTTTGCTAAAATGAGACCGAGGACTCAAATCTTTGGGGGCCTATTTGGGCAAAACTGGGAGGCACAGGTCTTTTTTTGTCTTTTATCACGTAGTGGTGTATAGTTTTTCCTGTTGCGCTGAGATATCGACCTTAGCCCTATAAAGTGTATATATATTGTTGATCGTCACAAAATTTTAATACGATCTAGCCATGTCCCTCCAATACCTTCCAATATTTTTAGAAAATATAAATATAGTAATATATTTTTTAATTTACTTGAAGTATTATTTCGATTATATATATATATATATATATATATATATATATATATATATATATATATATATATATATATATATATATATATATATATATATATATATATATATATATTGTGTAAACGCCTTGCCTTATAAGCATGGTTTGAAATAATAAAAATATTATATTTATTTATACAATTTTTTCGATATTTGTATTTTTTTTCTTTGGCTTTATTAAAAAAAATATATATTATTTCCTTTAATATTACTGCACTCCAACGCCTACTCCTATTCCTCTCTATTGGTGACTGTTCTTAATAAACTGCTTCGACGAGATGGTATAGGCGGATATATATTAAATACAACGAAAGATGGAATTTCAGTAAAAACACTATTTTGTGCTGATTTTATGAATCAAAAAAAAATAAATGTTTAGGCCTCTGATACGAAATTTTTATTTTTTGTTGTAAAAGACATATACAATTTAGCTTCAATAAACTACTTTTACTTTTTAATTTAAAATAATGTTTGTTGTTTTTTTCTTCTTTACTGAGGTTTTTCAAAATTTCTTCACCACTGCCATTATTCTTTGCATATACATAAACATGTTTAAAATTTCAATTATTTATAAGATAAATTCTAAATATAATAAACATGATTCTTGCTAATTAAAAAAGGCGTTAAGTTCGGCCGGACCGCATCTTATATAATCTCCACCGCATTCCTCAGTATTACCGGCTGATTAGAGGTTGTCGACTTTACATAGAAATGCAGAACCATATTGAGATATTTGTTTACTATTTCCAACTATATGGTACACTTATGCGCACTGTTTTCAATAAATTGTAATGATTCATTATTATAATATTACTAGTCTACTGTATATAAGTGTAATCAAGATATTTTTATACCCTACACCACAGAGTATAATGTCTTTGTGCATTTGTTTGTAACACCCAAAAGGAAACAAGATAGACCCATCGTTTATTATACCGGTCGACTTAGAATCACTTTTTGAGTCGATTTAGCTATGTTCGCCCGTCCGTCTGTCCATCTATTCTTGTAATCAAAGTCCAGGTCGCAATTGTTGTTAGAACTAAATGAAACTTTGCACAATGAAGTTTTATGGGATAGGGACGAACGCTTTACTTTTTCCGCTCTAGAAACCTCATATTTCAACAGATTTTCCACCAATTTGGCAACATAGCTTATATTTCAACTAGAAACAGCACTAGTAAAAATAGGATATATCGGTTCAGATTTATATATAGCTTCCATACAAATGTCTCTTCCGAGTTGACTCTTTCCGCTCTAGAAACCACAAACTTTGACAGATTTTCTTCAAATTTGACAAAACAGCTTATATTCCAAATAAAAACAGCTCTGGTAAAAATAGATCGGTTCAGATTTATATATGGCTCCCATACAATATATATATATATATATATATATATATATATATATATATATATATTAGGTTGTGTTCAATTTTCTTACAAATACAGATAGAAGTATAGAATTTGTAGTATATTCTCCTGTCGTCCCGGTAGTCGAGTTGGTAACGTGCTCGGCTATCAGCGTGGGGGTCGAGGGTTCAATCCCTGGACCCAAAAATTAGAATATAAATTTAATTTGTATTGTAATTCATAATAAATAAAAAAAAATAAAATATATAACCCGGTTCAAATGTAATGACCTTTTTATATCCTACTCCATAGGGTATAATAACTAAGTGTAGGGTATCATATAGCCGGCCACTCCCGACTTTAACCTTCCTTACTTGTTATTTTTCGCGTCTATTCAGTCAGAGCAAAACATACACCTAATTTCACTATTCTAACTGCAGCCGTTTAATTGGTACTATTGTGAACCCTTTTTGCGACATTTTCTCCTTAAAAGTAGAAATTTAGAAAAAATCCTTTATGTTTCGCGTCTAGACAGTCAGATGTATGTATACACCGAATTTCATGATTTAAACTTCAGCGGTTTGGGTGGTATCATTTTTATCCCTCTATTCCATTCTCTTGAAAAATGCATCTATTTTACGTGTCTACGCAATTGTACATTCCAAATTTCATGTTCCTAGCTGTTATCGTATCATTGGTACCATTTTAATCCCTTTTCGTCCCATTGGGCTCGCTAAACATTTTTTTATTTTTTGGTGCTTCAAAAGGAATGTACGCAACAAATTTTAAGTGGATATAAAGCAGAAAATTTCAAAAAAAGCCTAAATAATCAAAATATTAGTAGGTATTTTTAGTCCTTGTTAGGGAAAAAATTTTCCCTCTGTGCCGATTTCGCCTACTTTCAATCACAAACCATTCGACACATTTACGGCAAATTTGAACCTCCTAGCTCATGTCGTTCGGCAGCTAGCGTGCTTTTAACAGACAGACGGACAGACGGACATGGCTAGATCGTCTTAGAATTTACCAGTATATAGAATATATATATACTTTGTAGAGTCTCCGTTGAAATTTTCAAGGTGTTACAAACGGAATGACAAAGTGAATATACCCCATCCTATGGTAGAGGGTATATAGTATCAATTCCCATGGGGTTTGTACTGTCGCACAGTGTTATGCAAGTGCTACGAAAGGGTAGTAATCAATAAAAGCCTTCTAATGTAAAATTTGTGTTTTGAGCCACATAATTCCCTGCTATTCGCTCGATGAGGGATTCAAAATGGGCCCTTCTAAATGCGGCCCTGTCGAACAAATAAACGCCATTGTTTATTTGTTTCATTTTCTGCTTTATAAAATTATTGATTGTAATCTTTGCTGTGCAATCATCACGAAAAGAGGCACATAATAGCACAGGTTCATATGAAAGAAAGCGCAATTTTAATTAAAGCAATGACGTGCAGCGCCAACGATGATTTCGGGGGGGTAGGTAGAGTTGGGCATTTCCGGTAAACGCCTGCGTAACAAGACATCTTTTAAATTACATTTGCTGCTCTATATTTAAGACAATCAAATTAACGATTATCGCTGATGGATTTTGTCTCAAGCCGTAAACGCCTGTCAGTGATTAAAAGGACGTGTCACGCACACACACACACGCATATTTCTACTTCTATTGTTGTATTGTCCTCAATTAATCTGCTATGGAAGTAACTTTCTGACATGGGCGTGGGCGCGCGACCACACCCCTCCAATGTCACTGTTATTGCAAATATTTTTCTGGCTTTAGCCATTTCGAATATGGGTGCTCCTGTGCTTTGTTCTTCCCGTCCGTTTGTTTCTTTTTTTTTTCTCGCAAATACGGCTACAACCATTTAGTTTATGATGATGATGATGATGATATAATTCATATTGAGTTGAACACGCATTTCCAGTATATTCTGCTGCCGTTTTTGTTGTGCCTGCTTCCTTTGGAGTGCCAGTGGCCAGGCTATAAGCTGCTGCAGCAGCAGCAACACAAGCAATATCCATTAGTACCCACTGGGTCAGGAGAATATAAATGAAATGTTGGAACGAACGCACAAAAAAAAAAAACTGAATATGAATACAGCTTGGTTGGGTCGGGAGGCGGAGGCGTTGAATGTAACATCATTTAACATCAACGCACTGAAGGACCGTGCACACGCATCCAGCCCATCCCGTGGCCCACTCTTCGCGGGCGCACTTAGGAAAATGTTAAAGAATTTATGATTTTTCTTTCGTTTTATGACAGAACATCAACTTTTCGCCAACATTATACGACGAGAAATGTTGTGGATGTCATTGCATGGGGTAGGCTGATGTTGGCCTGTTCGATATGATGGCACGCACGAATGGCCTAACGGACAGACGGAAATTATTGTTTGATTTTATTTCACGTTTCACGTCCGATCTTTTTTCTGTTCGTCTCTCATTTTCTTTCTTGTACTGCCAACACTTAACAACTGCTCTGTGGCAAGTGGATTACCAGGCTTCCCAGTTCTGTTCCTTGTTCCAGCTGCTTGGTACATCAATTCAATATTTAATGGATGCGACGAACACAATATTTGTTGTTGTATCCAGCAAAGTTCACATCATTTGTTTGCCTCGTGGAAAATGGCCATAAATCACCGACAATACAAAGAAGAAGAAAAAAGAACAACAATGATACTTAGTGTTTCATTAGAAAGGCCTATGCAAATTTAGAGTAGCTCCATCATAAGTGGTGAGGGATGTCCAACCACTGGTACTCATGAAATGGGCCTGGGTAAAGAAAATAGTTGTATGCTTATAAATTATCCAACGGAAGGGAATCTGCTGTTTAATGTAAATTTTTGAAGCAGCTAGAAAAAAATACCTGAAATTTCTAAAAATCCCACAATTCCAAAAACGGGGAAAAATCCAAAAATGTGATATTTTAATTTCGAGAGAGGACCAGAAGAAAAGTATTGATTTTAGCGCCTCTGTCCGTGGATAGATTTAATTTCTACTTTTCAAATCGGCGCTATGAGTTTCGATAAATATTTGATGACTAAATAAATTATTTTTCAGGAAAATTGGTCATATTCTAGTGATCCGTTTGATCTTCCAACAATGCAAATGTGGAGACTCACTATAGCTTTCATACATTTGAGTAATTTCATTGGGGTAGACAAATCTTACTATAATTATGAAGCAGAAAACTACACTTTTTCTAAAAGAGTTATACCATTTTGGAAAGGTCAGACCAAGACCTTTAATTATATAAAATAGCAAAAAAAAAACGAACCATATATTTTTTTAATTTTTTCATTAATTCATGATTTTTTTTCATAATTTCATTAATTCCATAAATGGTTTATAACTTTTTATTTATGCGATTATTATAATTTTTTTTAATACAATATATTATTGGGAAATTTGAAAAATGATATCCTTTAAGTAATGTCCATTTTCTGCTTTGCACAATTTTATTCGGTACCAATTTAATTCAGTTTTCCACGAAAAATTTCCTATGATAATGGAAATGTTAAAACATCTTTCGTTTTGGTCTTATTTGTGTTTACATTGCACTAAGAGAAAATATTGTAGTAGAAAATTATTAACACCATCTTTAAGGACACTCCTATATCCGAAAAAATATAAAGAGATAATACAAATGCTCATTCCATTCTCTAGATACCATCTCTTAAAAACTGGAAACTAATCCCTGTCTATTACTTTACATATCAATGATCTTTGCAAGATTTTCTTATTCAAGAGAAAAAAACTAATGTAACCAGAAAATCATCAAGAGGGTTTGTGGTCAATTCTCCCAAAAAAATCGTCAATCGACGCCTAGTTTTATAAGTGTATTTCGTAGGGTAATTCATGGACAACAAAAAATGTGTTTGAAGTTATAATCACCGGCTGTTAAAAATTTCGTAATAATCACGGTAATTTTTGTTGTCAGGATTCAGGCTATATTCGAAAATTTGTTCGTGTCAACCGGAGTTCATGCACAGATATATATGTGTGTATGTATGATTGTAAGGTGTTTTATATCAGCTTATCCATAAGCCCATTAGTTTAGTATTCAATTTAATTGCATGAGTTGTGTAAAAACATGAAACAAAAGAAATTAAACAGCGAAAAATTTACAAACTTTCCACAGTTTATAGCTTGCATGTCGCTTCGCAATATAGCCAAGCAGTTGTGAGAATTTATATAGCAATATTACATTTCTTAAATGAAGAATGAAGAATAAAAGTAGTATAGGATTGGTCTACGTGGCAAATCTGACGCGAGCGTCAAGTAGTGCCTTAAGGCAACGTTTTGCATGAGTAGATTTTGTATTTTTGATTTTGTATTTAAAATTTTAAATTTTAACTACCGATTACTTTGACTTTGAAAAGTAGAATAACATTCATTTTTATTTTTATTTTCAGGTTTATATTTGACATTTGCAAAATGGGACTCGTCCAATGTGTTTTCGCTTCGCCCATTGGTCTGAACATTGTTTGCCTGGAGATGAAGAATTTTACCAAAAAATCGTGTTTTCACAAGAAGCTCATTTTCATCTTGGTGGCTATGCTAATAAGCAAAATTGCCGCACATGGGGTTCAGAGAACCCATTAAGGGTAAATGTTACGCAAACCATACAGATACAATTTAGGCGTTGAAACATGGAATTGAAGTTGTCATTAAAGAGATTCGAGCCGGAGTAAACGAAAATGTACTGAATAATTGGGTTGAGCGGATAAGGTACTGCCGAGCCAGTAGTTGTAGTCATTTGAATGATATTGTGTTCCATTATTAAATGACAAAGTTCTACTTTTCCAATAAAACCAGAAATTTGAAAAAATAATCAATACTTTTTATACCCTCCACCTCCAGGATGGAGGTATACTAACTTTGTCATTCCGTTTGAAATATCGACCTGAGACCCTATAAAGTATATATGTATATTCTTGATCTTCGTAAAATTCTAAGACGTTCTAGTCATGTCCGTCCGTTTGTTGAAAGCACGCTAGCAACGAAACGAAAGGAGTTAGAACGTCCAAATTTTACATAAATACGTCTTATAGTCGTAGATCGGCTGGGATTGAAACTGGGCGAAATCGGACCAAAGGGAAAAAATTTTCCCTCACAAGGACTAAAAATGTCCATAACATTTTAGAGTATTAAGCACATTTTTTCAATATGTCTGCTTGTACTTACTTGATATTGGGTGTGCGAATTCCCCCTATAACAAAAACGTGCACCACAAAGTGCACCAAAAATGGTACTTTTCAAGCGGCAACAGCTAGAAACACGAAATTTGATGTGTACATTCCTCCAAATTCGTACTTTTAAGGGGTAAAATGGGAATAGAGGGATAAAAAAGGTACAATCCAAACGGTTGCACCTACAATAATGCATTCCTCTGACTGCATAGACACATAAAATAAACGTATTTTTCGAATTTCGGACTTTTTGGGGTTAAAATGGAAAAAGGGATAAAAATAGTACCAACAAAATGACCGCAGCTAGAGTCATGAAATTCGGAATATACATTCCTCTGACTGCGTTGACACGAAAAATAAAAGGTTTCTTCCAAATTCGTACTTTCAAGGGATACAATGGGTACAGAGGGATAAAAATAGTACCAACTAAACGGCTACAGCTAGAGTGATGAAATTCGGTGTGTCCATCCCTCTTATTGCGTAGACACGTAAAATAAACCAACCAAATGGCCGCAGCTGGAATCATAGAATTCGGTGTGTACATTCCTCTGACTTCGTGAGATAATGGATTTTCAAAATTTGTACTTTAGGAATTAAAATAGAATGGAAATACACCCAACTGTAGCACCAACTATCTACCAATATTTATGGTATATAAGCTTTTTTGAAAATATATATATATAAGAATATTTATTTTTTGAATTGACTGGAATTATTATTTCGATATATATAGTGTAAAGGTATTTGGTAGACTTGCTTGTAAGCATGGTTTGAAATAATAAAAATTATATATTTATTTATATATTTTTTTAAATATTTGTATTTGTTTTGGGTCCTGGAATGCAATCCATGGTATATAAAGTTCGGCCCGCCGAATTTAACGCCCTTTTTTACTTGTTCTAATTAAAAATGTTACATGGCCCACCCTGTTTAATTACCGCAGAGATAGGTAAGAGGTATACATTTAGAGAGAGCTTTAAATGTGCCTAAACGTGCAGTCAGAGTTATGACTCTAACTGTTGGTTGGTCGGTACCAATTTAATCCGAATTTCGGAATATCTTTTTATTTTGCGCGTTTAAGCAGTCAAAACGGTGTACACAAGGCATTTTATTAGCCTAGCTGCTGCCGTTTGGATGGTACAATTTATATCCCCTTACGCCCCATTTCTCCCCTAAGGCTAAATTTTTATAAAATCCCTATATGTTGCTCTCTAAGAAGATAAAGCGATGTATACATCGCATTTTATTATTCTACCCGCATTTGGTTGGTACCATTTTTATCCCTCTTTTTCATATTTTATCACGTAAAAGTACGAAAATTCGAAATTATAATAACTAATATGCCTGTTTTTTGAACATATTAACTTGTATTCACTTGATATTTGCAATGCGCATTCCCTTTATAGCACAAAAGGCCACCATAGAGTGTTTTTTATTTGTAGGGGGCGAAATGGGACGAAAAGGGATAAAAATAGTACCTATCAAACGACAACAGATAGAAATACGAAATTTGGCGTGTACATACCTCTAATAGAGTAGATACATAATATACAAGTATTTTTTCTAAATTTGTACTTTTAAGGTGTTAAATGCGGATAGAGGGATAAAAATAGTAACAACCAAACGGATGCACCAAGAATAATGAAATTCGGTGTATATATTCCTCTGATTGCGTACACACATAAAATAAAGGAAATTTTCGAAATTCGTACTTTTAGGGTGTAAAATGGAAAAAGGGGATAAAAATTATACCAAACAAATGGATGCAGCTAGAACCACGAAATTCGCGGTATACATTCCTCTGACTGAGTGACACGAAAATAAAACGTTTTTCCAAATTCGTACTTTCATGGGAGCAGAGGGATAAAAATGGTACCAACTAAAAGGCTACAGCTAGAATGATGAAGTTTTCGAAAGTCGTACTTTTAAGGAGTAAAATGCGAAAAAAAATGGTACCAACAAAGTGGCCGCAGAGAGTATCATGGAATTGGGTATATCATTCCTCTGAGTGCATATATTTTTTTTCCAAATTCGTACTTTATTTTGTTGCTTTTACGACAAAAAATGGTAGAATCATGAAGTTGTCTTATACTGCGTACGTGAGAGATAAGCTATTTTCAAAATGTATACTTTTGAATTTAAAATAGATGGAAATACAACAAACCAAAGGACTGCAGCTGAAAAAATCCCCCAATATTTAGGGTATTTATGATTGCTGCCTTATATTTATTTTATGAATTGACGTATTATTTCCATTATATATACATAGTATTAAAATATTGGTAGCCTTGGCTTATGAATTAAATTTCATTCTAAATTTGTTGCGGACATTCCTCTTGTAGCTTGGAAGCACCACAAAGAAAATAAATGTTTTAGCGGTCGAAATGGGACATAAATGGATAAAATATGGTACCAATGATACGACAACAGCTAGAATCATGTGCATAAACATATCACAATTTTCGTAATATGGTTCCGTACTTCTATGCCGAATCTAATCTGCTGGTAATACTGTGGAATGCACTCCGTGGTAGAGGGTATATAAGATTCGGCCCGGCCGCTTTGATATAATCGGATTTTTGCAGTGTTATTACAGGGTTTAGTTCGCGTGGATAGATACTTACTGGACGTATTCTAATTTTTTGAACTAAAACTGGCAGTTGCAATTGTTCAGTTCGTTTATAGGAAGAGACAAATGAGTATATTTGCGCAAGTCTGCCATTAAAATTGTCTTGGGCGGTCAACCACTGCGGTGTCCAACAGCAACTAATGAATTTTTGTGAACATTATATTTCTGGACAATGACTTTGTGTTATATTCCGCAGAAATAAGCAATCACAATTCGTTGTCTGAGCTAAGATACTAATTAATCGCATGCCACTTGAATACAAACTCTATCTTAACTTCAATAGAAAAAATGACAAAATAAACTTAAATATTATTATAAATTTCTTTACACAGGCTTATTATTTACTACTACGAACAACGACACTTCAAAAGAAATTTCAAAAGTGTTATTACTTAATACAAAATTGCCGAGTTGCATAGGTTTTGTCCACGCCAATTTCTATATTTATCGATAAAAATGCCGATAACAAAGAAATTTGAACAGTATATGTAAATTTTGTCTTTTACTTGAAATCTTAATGCTGTATTAATATTTATTTCAACAACATTGTTTTCTTTATGATTCAGATTTACAAACATTCAAAGCATATGTTTCGGCCACCACTGCATATACGTATGGTCTGAATAATCTGAAAATTGATGTTTGACAATGCTTTTATGGACGTATGACACCCTTGAAATATGGGCGATAGTGCCACACCCATTCTAAATAGTACCTGCCACACAAAGTGGCATAAGGCTTGGCTGATATAAAACCATAAGAATAGTCAAAATCAGTTGCAATTTGATATTTGAAAATGTTTTTATAATCGCATTAAACCTAAAAAATATATATGTTTTAGCCACGCCCCTTCTACTACCTCTCACACAAATGTCTCTGCCCTAGGTAAAATTAAATCCTTTATACACTAGTCAACAGTCAAAATGTACTCGGGATGCGATAATTTTTTCTGTGTAGATAACCTTGACATGAGCTCGAAAAACGCAATAAAAAATTTTTTTTCGTTTGGTTTTTTTTTTATTTTTTTTTTTTAATTTTAAAAATTTTTTGGTTAATTTGTTTCGTCCGGCATAACTCGGGAACCACTAGCCCGATTTAATTGAATTAAATTTTAAAAAATTTAAAATTACAATTCCCTTAATCTGTTCATATATTGTTTTCCTATACAAGCAACAGTTTCCAAGTTAAAAATGAATATATAAAGGAAAAAACTTATTTTTTGCCTAAAGATTTAAATTTTTTTTTTAAAAAATCCATAAAAAATCCAAATTGAAAAAAATGTCAAATCTTATTACTTTTACGTAAAGTCACATAACCTATGAGCAAAATGAGACAAAGATCATGAAAATCGATGCACGCGTTTCGCTTTTATTCGCAATTGAGTAAAGGTATGAATTTCAAAAATTTGCTCGACATATGCACAACTTTGTCTATGGTAAGGTTTTTTCTTTTTTTTTGATTCTCAGAATTAACAAAACGGAATAAACAAAGGGTTATTTAATTTTTATGATTGCGTAAGCAAAGTAATAAACGCTAATAAATGTGCGTGAACAATTAAAAGGAAAAAAGGAAAGGGGACTTTTTTAATTATTTGGGTTTTCCGTTGGCTACCTGTATGATTTTTTTACAGAAATGCAACCCACATTTAAGGGTGGTCATTATTCGGAAAATTTAAGACTCACACATGGTGAAACAGGTATGTAGCCACCGTAAAAAAATATACACCCATTTATAAGTACCT
This sequence comes from Polietes domitor, assembly GCA_947397865.1. Classification (NCBI taxonomy): domain Eukaryota; kingdom Metazoa; phylum Arthropoda; class Insecta; order Diptera; family Muscidae; genus Polietes; species Polietes domitor. The sequence continues at coordinate 80,000,435 of OX377621.1, read as the reverse complement.
GTCAGTAAAATACTAAACAATACACAGTATAAATAGGTCTTCATTGATCGATTTTACTCATTCAACAAGTGTCGACGAACGCGATAGTTAAAATGAGCAAACGTTCGCGAGGATTTGAATGCAATACCAATCCAAGTAATTTTTGTTACATGTGCGGAGAATACGTTTCTGAAAAAACAAGCGTTGTTTTTCACCTAAATTGAGAGATTCATTTGAAGAGAGCTTCAATTTAAAGGTCTCAAACATAGATGAGCGGTGGACACCAAGTGCTCTATGTCCAAGGTGCTACGTACAGCTAGCTGACTCAAGGTAAGTGTAGATTACGAAATTCAAGAACATATATAACTTATTATTGAAATTCTTTCAGACGACAGCCGAGAATCATCATGCCAATGCTTTGGAGAGCTCCGCTTTGCCATGTAACAGATTGCTACTTCTGTCTTAGCAAAAAAACAGGCGTGGGAAAAAATATACGATGGACTTACGCTGCTGTTTCAACAGTGAATTTTCCAGTGCCATTTTCCGAAGAACCAGTGGACCCGCAACCGTCCGTTTCAAGATGGGCATCTAATAATGAGGCGATACATCCAACATCAGATCCGGAGACAGTAGAAACCACATCAGAATGCGAGTCAACATATACATTGCATGGAGGTCAACGCTTATGTTCCCAAGCAGAACTGAACGATTGGGTTAGAGAATTGAAACTCTCCAAGGAAGATGCAGAGTTGCATGCATCGCGCATGCAACAGTTCGGTTTCTTGGCTCCTGGTGTGGTGACAACAATCTACAGGAAGCGTCATGAACCATACGCAAGGTACTACACAAAAAAAGACAACATCTGTTTTTGTAAGGACATTCCCGGATTATTTGGTGAACTCGGGTACTCTTACGATCCAGGAGAGTGGCGTCTTTTCATCGACAGCAACAAGCAGAGCCTTAAAGCAATTTTACTTCACAACGGCAACGAGAAACCTTCGATTCCAATTGCTCATGCCGTTGACACCAAGGAAACATACGAAGTCATGGACAATCTACTAAAGTGCCTTAACTATGAGAGGCACGATTGGAAAGTTTGTGCCGACCTTAAGGTTATCGGTATCCTTTGTGGATTACAAGGTGGATTCACAAAGTACTGTTGTTTTCTCTGCCTTTGGGACAGCCGCGATCGTCAACATCATTACACCAGGAGGAGTTGGACAGAAAGAGTTAACTTCATCCCCGGCAGCGACAACGTGAAATATACACCACTCATAAAAAAGGAAAATGTTTTTCTCCCACCTCTTCACATAAAGCTCGGACTCATAAAAAACTTCATGAAAGCTATCAACAAAGATGGCGAAGCGTTCGCCTATTTAAAAACCATTTTTCCTCACCTTTCATCGGCAAAGATTAAGGAAGGCGTTTTCGACGGTCCGCAAATTAAAAAGTTGTTGCAAGACCAACAGTTTGAGCACATTTTATCACCAAATGAAGCTGCAGCTTGGAACTCATTTCGGCAAATTGTTTCCGGATTTCTTGGAAACAACAAAAGCTCAAATTACAGAGAGATCGTCGAACAACTACTCCAAAATTATAAAAAATTAGAGCAAATATGTCGCTTAAGATACATTTTCTACACTCGCACTTGGACTTCTTTCCGGACAACCTGGGCGATGTGAGTGACGAGCATGGCGCACATGTAACAAAAATTACTTGGATTGGTATTGCATTCAAATCCTCGCGAACGTTTGCTCATTTTAACTATCGCGTTCGTCGACACTTGTTGAATGAGTAAAATCGATCAATGAAGACCTATTTATACTGTGTATTGTTTAGTATTTTACTGACAGGTACTTATAAATGGGTGTATATTTTTTTACGGTGGCTACATACCTGTTTCACCATGTGTGAGTCTTAAATTTTCCGAATAATGACCACCCTTAAATGTGGGTTGCATTTCTGTAAAAAAATCATACAGGTAGCCAACGGAAAACCCAAATAATTAAAAAAGTCCCCTTTCCTTTTTTCCTTTTAATTGTTCACGCACATTTATTAGCGTTTATTACTTTGCTTACGCAATCATAAAAATTAAATAACCCTTTGTTTATTCCGTTTTGTTAATTCAGAGAATAAAAAAAAAGAAAAAACCTTACCATAGACAAAGTTGTGCATATGTCGAGCAAATTTTTGAAATTCATACCTTTACTCAATTGCGAATAAAAGCGAAACGCGTGCATCGATTTTCATGACCTTTGTCTCATTTTGCTCATAGGTTATGTGACTTTACGTAAAAGTAATAAGATTTGACATTTTTTTTCATTTTGGATTTTTTATGGATTTAAAAAAAAAATTTTAAATCTTTAGGCAAAAAATAAGTTTTTTCCTTTATATATTCATTTTTAACTTGGAAACTGTTGCTTGTATAGGAAAACAATATATGAACAGATTAAGGGAATTGTAATTTTAAATTTTTTAAAATTTAATTCAATTAAATCGGGCTAGTGGTTCCCGAGTTATGCCGGACGAAACAAATTAACCAAAAAAAAAATTTTTAAAATTTAAAAAAAATAAAATAAAAAAAAAACCAAACGAAAAAAAAAAATTTTATTGCGTTTTTCGAGCTCATGTCAAGGTTATCTACACAGAAAAAATTATCGCATCCGGAGTACATGAAATTTTTTTCATTTTGTTGAGTAGTGTTATTATTCTACTGTTTGATTGGTACCATTTTTATCCCATTTCGTCCCATTTCCGGCTTATGCAGCCAGATGAGTGTCTGCACCGAATTTTCATGATTGAATCTCCCTCCGTTTGGTTGGTACCATTATTATCCCTCTTTTCGCATTTTACATTTTACACGAAAATCCCTAAGACACGTAAGTCTATGCAATTAGAGGAATTTAAAATCTGAATGTCATGTTTTGTTTGATTAGTACAATTTTTGCCCATTTCAATCCCTAAATGTACGAATTTTGCAAAAAATAGTTTTTAAAGTGTACCATTTTAATCCCATTTAGCCCCATTTCCCCTAAAGAGCACGTTTAAGCAGTCTCAGCGTCTGACACGCCTAATTTTATTATTCTACTGTTTGGTTGGTACCATTTTTATCCCCCTTGTCGTCCCATTTCCCCCTTAAAGTATGAAAAAATATATTTTGCGCATCTACTCATCAAATTTCATGTTTGCAGCTCCTGCCTTTTGTTTTGTACAATTTTTATACCCCTTTTCACATATTACACTTTACACAAAAATCCCTAATTTTGCGTTTCTATGCCATTAGAGGAATGTAAAAACCGATTTAATATTTTTTTGATTGGTACCATTTTTATCCCAGTTTGCCTCATTTCACCCCCATAAATGTACGAATTTTGCTAATATCACTTTTTAGAGCAGGTTCATGCTATAAGAGGAATGTAGGTACAAACTCAAGTGAATATAGTGTACAAATCTCCAAAAATGTGCTTAAATACCCTAAATATTTGGGTATATTGGGGATATATTTAGTCCAATTCCAAATTTGCCCAATTTCCCAACTCAAGTGATCTAAAACTGTAAAAGTACATTTACATTTGGACCTCTTAGCTCTTTACGTTTAGATCAAACTCAATCACCATATGTTGCAGTTGTGCTATTTTCCGCTCACATATGTCAACGTGTGCATTACCTTCATCTGCATATGCAAATTGTTCGCTTTGCTGTGGTCAAGCGTCCAGGTGAGCGTCGAGTTTCCCAAAAATACACACACACACACGAATCTGTGTGAGAATTTATGCCCCAATGTGAATGCGCTGACTTCCCTAAATAAATGCGTGTAAGCTTTGGCAACACGAAATGCTGGAGCGAGCACCACCATCGCCCAACAAAAAACAACAGCTGCAGCAATGGCAACGGCAACAACACAAAGCATAAAATAAAAATTTTATTTAAATTTAATTTCAGTCATTCAACAAATGACGGCGGATCCAAGCGACCCCCTCGGGTGATTTTACATTCGTAATCATTAGAGTGGGCCATAAAATGTTTATTGGAGCCATTTTGTTGTTGCTCTGTTGTTTCCTGGGAAATCGTGCGTGCGTGTCTGTATCCGTATCCGTCCGTATTCGTGTGTTTGTCCTGGTGACTGGTTGTTGTTGTTGTTGTTATTGTTGCTGCTGGTGTTGAAAATCAGGTCAAAGTGTTATCACGGTCGACGGGATTTACATTTACATTCGTTAGATATGCAAATCAATAATTATTATTTAAATATTCCCGAATACAACACCGAATTATGAATAATGAATGGATGGATGGATGAACGTATAAATTATTCAAAATTGTTTAAAGTCATTCTACGAATACGAGTATATGCGAGGAATTTTAATTTATGCTGCTTCTGTTTTTACAAATCAAAGGATTAAAGTATAAAGTATGTGTGAGAGAAAAGGATAAACGTGAATGTGGTGCGTCCGTGACAGCCGAGGGGTTAGGAATGGGTTGTATATTGGTATATAGGTGTGTGTATGTGTATTTAGTAATTATACATGGAGGCCAAGTTCGTATCATGGACATGGCGGCCTGCTGTTTCTCAATTGATATGGCACAGACAATTAAAAATTAGTTTGGAGTGAGTTAAATTCGACAGGGTCGAATTATTTACCCTCCTCCAGGGTTGCATTCATTATTTCGGCAAAACAGAGGTTGACATGTAGTGATATTTGCGTACAACTCCTAATTACCACGTTCACATACCAGAGATCATAATCAATTACCATTATGTGGGAGTGGTTAACTCCACCTTTTAAGCCTGCGAACAAAAATTCTTTGTATGAGTCATGTCAAACTTACAAAAAAAAACACTCAGATTTTTCCTAAAATATCAGGAAATATTATTCTTTTAACAGTATTTTACACAGAAAAAGTATTTTGGAGAAAAATCCAAAATTGTTATTTATTTTGAAAATCATGCGTCCAAATGTAAAGGGTGGTTAAATTTTGATTTTGTTGATGTTGAATTTGAATAGAACACAAATTATTTAGGAAATTATTGTCATTTCTTTTTATTATGACAATATTGGTATGGTTCAATTATGTATGAAACAAAATATCGGCCTAATGGCCGCCGTGATCTCGGCGGCACACCTCAATCCGATGGTCCAAATTTTCGATGACGCTGAGGCATAATTGAGGTTCAATGCCGTTAATGTGCCGAATTATCTCATCCTTTAGCTCTTGAATTGTTGCTGGCTTATCGACGTACACCTTTTCTTTCAAATAACCCCAAGGAAAGAAGTCCAACGGTGTCAAATCACATGATCTTGGCGGCCATTTGACGTCGCCACCACGTGAGATAACACGGCCATTGAATTTGTCGCGCCATTGTTTCATTAGCTGTGCGGCAAGTGGCACCGTCCTGTTGAAATCACATATCGTCCACATCCATATCTTCCAATTCGGGCCATAAAAAGTTCTTTATCATCTCACGATAGCGAAGACAATTCACAGTAACTGCCTGACCGGCCTCATGTTGAAAAAAATACGGCCCGATGATGCCAAACAGTTGCTCTTTGTGGGTGCATTGGTTTTTCGACAATCACTCTTGGATTATCATTCGCCCAAAAGCGGCAATTCTGCTTATTGACGAATCCACTGAGGTGAAAATGTGCCTCATCACTGAAGATGATTTCCATCGAAGTGCATTTGGATTTGAACGCCCATTTTCATAATAAGCCTGAATAACTTTAACGCGTTCCTCGATTGTGTATCTTTCCATGGTTCAAATTGAGTTAGTCTGAAATTGAGAAATGTCAAATGAGATACAGAAAAAAACTTGACGTTTAGATGTGGTTCACATACAACATCGGCTCTTACAATTTAACCACCCTTTATATTCAAAACATTGTATTCCGCCATTGGCTTAACCGATTTTAAAATTCAATAACTGGTTTAAAAGAGGTTCATGAGCCCTTAAAGCTATTAAATATTTTATGAACATTTCGATTACACTCTGGAACACAATAATATATAACAAGGTTCTGACAATGGATTCTGATAGAGTAGTTAAACAATTAATATACATTAGAATGGGTCACCCCCAGAAATGAAGATTGGATTGTTTAATGATGATCTGCAAAATATTTCGTCATTGGGCCAAACAATCTGTGAGCTAAACGCTCCTGAAAACACCTCTAAAAATCATTATTTTCCTGCGTATTTTTGTTGTTGCATTTTTAGTGCAAAAGTCAGATTTTTATTTCCAAACCGCGTATTACAAAATTTTCGCAGAAAACGGTCGTATTGTTAAGGTCAGTGGAGACCGATACTGAGAGACGTTGAAAGAGTTATTTTTTACAGAACAGCTCCGAAAAAGAATCCCTATGAATACTGTGTGGTTTCAACAAGATTGTGCATCTTGCAACATAGCCAGTCCGACAGAATTGCAGCGAAAATTCACCAATAAACTAATTTCAAGAAACTCTACATTTCGTTGGTTCACAAGGTCTCCAGATCTAACAGCCTGCTGACCGAACACTGACGATGGATCTGCAGACGGTTGGATTAACATCACTCAGGAGGTATGAATTTCCAAAAATTCAGAAGAATGTACAATTTCAGCCGTATGGTCGTATCATATGTGTCCCTCTTTTTTCACTTCTCAAAAGTACCAATTTCGAAATATCAATTTATTTTACAATCAATCTCATGTTAGGCTTTCCAAAAATTTTATTCATTGTCCACAAAATTGTTATGAAAAATCCCCAATTACCCCCCAAATATAAAAAACTATTGTTCAAAGAATTCGACAAACACAATAACAATTTATGAAAGATGTATTGATTTATCAACAACCATGGAATATTTTGATCATATTTGTCCTCAAAATAGTCATGAAAAATACCCATTATAAAAAGTTATTTTATTTTAAATAATTCAACCGAAACAAAAGCAATCTGGGAATCTCATTATTTAAAAAGGCATTTATAGATAAATTTGCATTCCCATTTAAAATTAATTATTAAATTTGTTTCAAAGTACTTCGAATATCGCCACAAAATCTCACGAAAATAATTTATGAAATCCCCACAAAAATCCCATGTCCCATGGAAATATCAGGGGGTGTTTTCTGCCAGAAATCATCAAAACTCATCAAATCATTCGAACTCACCCGTCCGAGACACCTCAGCAACCGTCAAGCGGAAACTACATGACCACATTTCAGAATAAATGGACAAATTTTATTATTTAAAAAATTCAGCCTTATTTTCAGTCCTTCCTAAAAAGTAATATTTTTAAAAAAGAATATTCATATAAGTCATTGCGTAATATCTAAAAAAATGAGATATCGTAACGATATTTTGAGATTAAAATGTCTCTGAAAATAATGGCTTACAAGTTTTTGCAATTACGTCCAACTAAATATCAAAATTCCCAAAGTGGGGAAATATCTTCCAAAAAATGTGGGATTTGTTACTAAAATTCTCTGCATTTCAGTATTGGTGACGTGGCAATGCTTACGGAGTACGAAGTTAATAAATATATATGAGTTATTCCATGTCAAGCGTTACGGTTTTTGAATTCGGTAGGTGGGATTGTTTTGAAATTTTGTGTATGTATTCTTCTCATAAAAATATTGTAAACGTATTTTTGGAAAAAATGAGTTTTTTTCACGAGCTGTGACCAATTTAACAGAGAAAAAATACTAGTTTTTCAAAAAGGTGTGTTCATTCAATCGCCTGAAACTCCTGAAATAAAGGGTGATTTTTTAAAAGCTATAGGAAAGTTTTTCAAAAAAAAACACATAAAATTCAGAAAAATGCATGAAATATTTATTTGAATCGATAGTACGGTCCATATAATTTAATGTTTGAAGATTATTTCATTTAAATGTCGACCTTGACTGCGCCTCAAATGGTCCATCCGCTTAGTCCAATTTTGGCATTTCCACGTTTTTGAGTAACAGAGGCCCAATTGCTGCGAACGGCGACGAATCGATAATTGATGGTCATCATTAACACTGGCCGATCCAGCTGCGATATTTTCTTCAGTTCGCACTCTACGTAAGCGTGTTGGTGGTTTAATGTCCAACAATGTAAATTTGGTGCGAAATTTAATAACAATAGCCCGAATAGCCGCTTCAGTGGGTCGATTAAACTGACCATAAAATGGAAGCGCGCGATGAACTTTCTTAACAGAGCACGCATTTTGATAATAAAATTCAATAATTTGCAAGCGTTGTTCGTTTCTAAGACGATTAATGGTTAAATTATAGACCAAACTGAAGATGTTTGACAGTGAAACAAAACACGAAACGTGCGTCAGCTGTTTAAAACAGTGTTGCCAAAAAGATAATAGCTAAAAAATCACCAGATTTTAATGTGTTATAAAGGGTGTTTTTTATTGAGGTATAGAACTTCGAATTGAAATAAAACACAAGAAAATCGTTTTAATGTCCATCAATTTGGCTTTATTGGAAGGATAATTTTATGCCATTAATGTTTAAATATGATTTCGGGCATGTGGCCGCCGCGGCTGGCTCGAATATAGCCAATTCTACAGGTCCAATTTTCAACCACTTTTTCGAGCATATGGGGCCGTATGTTGGCAATAACGCCACGAATGTTGGCTTCCAAGTCCCCTAACGTTTCTGGTTTGTTGGCGTAGACGAGCGACTTCACATATCCCCAAAGAAAATAATCCAATGGTGTCAAATCACACGATCTTGGTGGCCAATTGACAGGTCCATTCCGCGAAATTATGCGCTCATCGAATGTTTCCTTCAATAATTCGATTGTGACGTGCGCTGTGTGGCATGTAGCGCCGTCTTGTTGGAACCACAACTCATCCACATTCATGCCATCCAATTCGGGAACAAAATAGACGGTTATCATGGCTCTATACCGGTCTCCATTAACGGTAACTGACTCTCCAGCATTATTTCGGAAGAAGTATGGCCCAATGACTCCACCAGCCCATAGAGCACACCAAACAGTCAGTTTTTGTGGATGTAATGGCGTCTCAAGGGTCTCATGTGGATTCTCTTCACTCCAAATGCGGCAATTTTGCTTGTTGACGTAGCCATTCAACCAAAAATGAGCCTCATCACTGAACAAAATTTTGTGATGAAAATCAGCATCGAGATGAATCACATTTTCGGCCCATACACCAAAATCACGACGCATTGCATGGTCTCGCGGCTTTAATTCTTGCACAAGCTGGATCTTGTAAGGTCGCAAGCCAAGATCTTTGCGCAAAATCTTCCATAAAGTTGATGGACAAAGCTCCAATTGCTGTGCACGGTGGCGAATCGATTCATTCGGGTCCTCTTCAACACTTTGCTCTACAGCGGCAATTGTTTCTTCGGTGCGCACTGTTCGACGTCTCTGCGGATGCGTATTATCACATAGAGTAAACGTAGTGCGAAAACGATCCATGGTTAACCGAATTAATTGCTCTGATGGGCGATTATGTTGACCATAAAATGGACGGAGCTTGCGGTGAACTTCGCGAACTGAACCATTACTTTCGAAATAAATTTGCACGATTTGCAAGCGTTGTTCTTTTGTCAACCTGTTCATGATGAAATGGCAAACCAAACTAAATATTAATCACTTGACAGCTGACAAAATGGCCGCCAGTTAAAAAAGTGATGTCAACTGATGTTCTATACCCCAATAAAAACACCCTTTACCTTGTTTTCAAGGTAAGTTCTTGTTTTCAAGGTAAGGTTATATTTTTTAAAGTTTTTGCAATTTTAATTCCTTTATTTAGATTTTCTTAATGATTACACCAATCGTTTTTGTCGAAACTTTAAAGTAGTGTCCACAGGTCTATTTTTAAGCGACTGTGTAAGTTTGAATATGGTGAAATGATTGCTTCTATTTTTTCTTGGATTTTTCGTTGTTTTTATACCTTGTGTTTATGATCTAATTAGCAGTACCCGCTGCTTCGCACGCGAAAAAGCAAGTTGTTCGTTAATTTTATCCGTCTCTGTCTTTGGATAGTATTTATTTAATTTTCTTTTGGTGGATATAGATAAATCTAAAATAGTAATTTGGTAAGCTCCTATTAGCTAGCACTCACACACAGTCAAAGGAATGTGCTTGTCGATATGCACTATTTTAGCTGAACTACTTCGAATGTATAGTTTTCTACTAAGTTTTGAACAAAAAATTACAACCATATATATCCTCGATCTCATGTTTCTAGATTCAGCCAGCCAGTTTATAACTTTTTGCACCTCTTTCCCAAAAAGTACACATTTTGAAAAATCACTATAGGTAACATGTGTTTTTGCTCCCCTAAAAATATGTACTTTATTTGGTAACACAGGATTGTACAGCATTTTTATCCCTTTTCGTCCCGCGCACCCCTTAGAAGTACAAATTTCGAAAAATCAAACTACTGCGCTGCTATATGATCAGTGGAATTTGCACACTAAATTTCACGATTCTAGCTGTAATAGTAAATTTGGTACCAGTTTTATCCCTTTTTGTCCCTTTCGAAGTGCAAATTTCGAAAAATCCAATTTTACTTCGTTTCTATGGTCAGAGGAATTTACATACCAAATTTCACGTTTCTAGCTGTAATACTTTAGTTGGTACCATTTTTATCCCTTTTTGTCCCGCTCGTCCCTTAAAAGTACAAATTTCGAAAAATCCAATTTTACTTCGTTTCTATATGGTCAGAGGAATTTACATACCAAATTTCACGTTTCTAGCTGTAATACTTTAGTTGGTACCATTTTTATCCCTTTTTGTCCCGCTCGTCCCTTAAAAGTACAAATTTCGAAAAATCCAATTTTACTTCGTTTCTATATGGCCAGAGGAATTTACATACCAAATTTCACGTTTCTAGCTGTAATACTTTAGTTGGTACCATTTTTATCCGTATTTGTCCCGCTCGTCCCTTAAAAGTACAAATTTCGAAAAATCCAATTTTACTTCGTTTCTATATGGTCAGAGGAATTTACATACCAAATTTCACGTTTCTAGCTGTAATACTTAGTTGGTACCATTTTTATCCCTTTTTGTCCCGCTCGTCCCTTAAAAGTACAAATTTCGAAAAATCCAATTTTACTTCGTTTCTATGTGGTCAGAGGAATTTAGATACCAAATTTCACGTTTCTAGCTGTAATACTTAGTTGGTACCATTTTTATCCCTTTTTGTCCCGCTCGTCCCTTAAAAGTACAAATTTCGAAAAATCCAATTTTACTTCGTTTCTATATGGTCAGAGGAATTTACATACCAAAATTCACGTTTCTAGCTGTAATACTTTAGTTGGTACCATTTTTATCCCTTTTTGTCCCGCCCGTCCCTTAAAAGTACAAGTTTCGAAAAATCCCTATTTGTAGCTCGTCTGGATGGTCATTGCAAGGAACTCACTGAATTTCATGTTTATAGCTACCGCCGTTTAGTCAGGACGAAGGTTCGATGTTTATCCCTTTTTGGGCCATTTTATCCCCTAAAAGTACGAATTTTGTAAAACCCTTTCTTAGTCGACGTCTACGTCATATTTGGGAACTACCCTGAAAATTTCATGACCCTGGCTTCAGCCGTTTGGTCTGGGGGCTGGTCAATGATAAGTCAGTCAGTCAGTCAGTAACGCAACTCTTTATACCCTACACCACTTCGTGGTCTAGGGTATTATAAGTTAGTTTTCCGCCAAATGTTTGTAACACCAAGAAATAATTGAGCTAGACCCACCTTTAAGTATACGGATCGGCTTAGAATCGCCAGCTGAGTCGATTTAACGATGTCTGTCTGTCCGTCTGTCCGTCTGTCCGTCTGTCCGTCCGTCCGTCCGTCCGTCCGTCTGCTGTCCATCTAAGCTTGTTCGCACTCTACAGGTCGCAATTGTTGTCCGATTGTCATGAAACTTGGCAGAAGTTATTTTTTCTGGCCAAGGACCATTGGTATTGAATTTGGAGGAAATCGGTTCAGATTTAGATATAGCCCCCATACAAATGTCGGTCCCGATTTGACATTTTCCGCTCTAGAATCCACATATTGTACCCGATTTTCTTTAAATTTGGTACAACATCTTATAATCCAACTAGAAACACGTATGCAAAAATTGGGTAAGATCGGTTCAGATTTAGATATAGCCCTCATACAAATGTCGCTCCCGATTTGACATTTTCCGCTCTAGAAACGACATATTGGACTCGGTTTTCTTTAAATTTTGCAGAACATCTTATAATCCAACTAGAAACACGTATGCAAAAATTGGGTAAGATCGGTTCAGATTTAGATATAGCCCCCATACAAATGTCGCTCCCGATTTGACATTTTCCGCTCTAGAAACGACATATTGGACTCGGTTTTCTTTAAATTTTGCAGAACATCTTATAATCCAACTAGAAACACGTATGCAAAAATTGGGTAAGATCGGTTCAGATTTAGATATAGCCCCCATACAAATGTCGCTCCCGATTTGACATTTCCCGCTCTAGAAAAGACATATTGTACCCGATTTTCTTTACATTTTGCAGAACATCTTATAATGCAACTAGAAACACGTATGCAAAAATTGGGAAATATCGGTTCAGATTTAGATATAGCCCCCATACAAATGTCGCTCCCGATTTGACTTTTTCCGCTCTAAAATCCAGATATTGTACCCGTTTTTCTTTAAAATTGGCACAACATCTTATAATCCAACTAAAAAACCAAAGGTGAAGGTGGGTAAGATCGGTTCAAATTTAGATATAGCCCTCATACAAATGTTGCTCCCGAATGTTTAACCGATTTTGGCCAAATTTTACATATTATAAAGGGTGATTTTTTAAGAGCTTGATAACTTTAAAAAAAAAAAAAACGCATAAAATTTGCAAAATCTCATCGGTTCTTTATTTGAAACGTTAGATTGGTCCATGACATTTACTTTTTGAAGATAATTTCATTTAAATGTTGACCGCGGCTGCGTCTTAGGTGGTCCATTCGGAAAGTCCAATTTTGGGCAACATTTTCGAGCATTTCGGCCGGAATAGCCCGAATTTCTTCGGAAATGTTGTCTTCCAAAGCTGGAATAGTTGCTGGCTTATTTCTGTAGACTTTAGACTTGACGTAGCCCCACAAAAAATAGTCTAAAGGCGTCAAATCGCATGATCTTGGTGGCCAACTTACCGGTCCATTTCTTGAGATGAATTGTTCTCCGAAGTTTTCCCTCAAAATGGCCATAGAATCGCGAGCTGTGTGGCATGTAGCGCCATCTTGTTGAAACCACATGTCAACCAAGTTCAGTTCTTCCATTTTTGGCAACAAAAAGTTTGTTAGCATCGAACGATAGCGATCGCCATTCACCGTAACGTTGCGTCCAACAGCATCTTTGAAAAAATACGGTCCAATGATTCCACCAGCGTACAAACCACACCAAACAGTGCATTTTTCGGGATGCATGGGCAGTTCTTGAACGGCTTCTGGTTGCTCTTCACTCCAAATGCGGCAATTTTGTTTATTTACGTAGCCATTCAACCAGAAATGAGCCTCATCGCTGAACAAAATTTGTCGATAAAAAAGCGGATTTTCTGCCAACTTTTCTAGGGCCCATTCACTGAAAATTCGACGTTGTGGCAGATCGTTTGGCTTCAGTTCTTGCACGAGCTGTATTTTATACGGTTTTACACCAAGATCTTTGCGTAAAATCTTCCATGTGGTCGAATAACACAAACCCAATTGCTGCGAACGGCGACGAATCGACATTTCACGGTCTTCAGCAACACTCTCAGAAACAGACGCAATATTCTCTTCTGTACGCACTGTACGCATTCGTGTGGTTGGTTTAATGTCCAATAAAGTAAACTGAGTGCGAAACTTGGTCACAATCACATTAATTGTTTGCTCACTTGGTCGATTATGTAGACCATAAATCGGACGTAAAGCGCGAAACACATTTCGAACCGAACACTGATTTTGGTAATAAAATTCAATGATTTGCAAGCGTTGCTCGTTAGTAAGTCTATTCATGATGAAATGTCAAAGTATACTGAGCATCTTTCTCTTTGACACCATGTCTGAAATCCCACGTGATCTGTCAAATACTAATGCATGAAAATCCTAACCTCAAAAAAATCACTCTTTATTTCACCAATAAACAGACATGGTGAAAGCGCGTTCGTTCCTGGTTTCAATATACCCCCATACAAATATCCTTTACGATTCAACAATTTTTGTCATACACATACATTTACAGGATGCAAAAATCCTTCCCGATTTCAATTTTTACCGAATTGAATTGCAATGAGAATTGTTTGAGTGATGCCCATATGTCCATACTTTGGTATGACTTTGGTATACTACTGTATAATTTGTATTTGTCTGTCGGACAATTGGATCAATTACCATATTATTTACCATATTCGTTAAATTTGACTAAAGATGAATTTATAGCATATACATTATATTCATATAATTTATATAATTTGTATGAACTACATAAAATTGTTCCCATGAAATACCTGGGTTTAGTAATCAAAGTGAGGTACATACGCAGGGAGTGGTGTAGGGTATTATATAGTCGGCCCCGCCCGACTTTAGCCTTTCCTTACTTGTTTATATATATAGATGAATAAAATATAATTTTGACGATTTTTCACTGTAATTCTGGTAGATTTTGTAAAAAAAATCGAAAAAAATAGAAGCTATCATCATCACCACTTTCAAACTCAATCAGTCGGTTAAAACTATACCTAAGGTGTAATCATTTCGAAGATCAAAATGAAAGAATTATAATTTAAAAAATTTTAAAAATCTAACGGTAATTGAAATTACATTGAAAACAATACAATATTTTTATGAGAAGAATACATACAATACACAATACAAATTTTCAAAACAATCCCAGCTATCGATGTCAAAATCCGTACCACTTGACATGGAATGACTCATATAATAAAAATTAACTAATTTGATAATTTTTAAAAATATTTTTTGGTATTGAAAAATTTTCAATTTCGGAGAGGGCCTGCCTGGCCAAAATGATTCAAAAATGGCATTAAACGCGTCTGTATTATGTATTCTTTGTGAAAAATAACATACATTTACAGCTGTTCATTTTAAAATTAGACATGGTCGAGGTGACCAACTTTGTAGGGCCACTCAGTGGCCCGCATACTAACTAGAAATACTGCACGCCTCTGTTCTAAGCAGGCGAAATTTCGTCCCTTTCCGTTCAAAATTTACTGAGATAATTAAAAATCGATTTGGAACCACTGCGCAAAAGTGTTTCTTGGACAGCCAACGTATGATTAATGCCATATTAATATCGCTCATATGTACTATGAGCTATTTGGGCAGATTTCGCTAAATTTACAAGTGATTTTTAGAGAGAGCTGGACGCTCAAAATCGCTTTACTATACAATACTGATTGAGGAATTGGAAGAACATATTTTTATTATTTGGCAAAGGACATGAAGAATCGGCTTTTTACTCGTAAATTCTCGATGTAGCTACGAATCGTTTATATATTGACATTGGATGAGACCGGAAGGATTAAACGCCAATCCAGGGAAGAAAGAAGAATAAACATGAAATGAGATGTCCTTATCTGCGACAATCACGCACACTTTTCATTCTGATTAATCACTGCCAAATATTACATTGGGACACCCTGAAAGTTCTTAATCAAACATGTTTCCCCGGCAGCATTTAAGTGGAGGATATTGTTCCCATCGAAGGTACAACCTCCCACTAATTTCGTGTTATATTTCATTATGCAATAAATATTTTATCACGTCCATGAGGTGACTTCTTCATAAAATTAAAATTATTCACTTTTCAAATATTCACCCAAAAAGATGTTAATAAATCGCATCTTCACTTGAATAAATCCAAATGAAATCCCTGGTCAACAATGATTGTCACCTGAAATTAAAATTTCAAATAGAAAAAGCAACATAAAAAAAAACATATTTTCCTACCCAACAACAACAACAACTTTATGGTCATAAAGTGTCGATGCTCTGGCTGTGTCGAAGTGTGGGATGGATCATCATTCAAACGAATTATACATAAATTTGCCAAATTAAACGGAAAACTTTTGTTTGTTTTATGGCCGCAATTTCTGGGAAAATAATTAAAAACCAGTATTTTTAAGTGAGCTTCCAGTTCGCCGCTCTCGCCCACCTCCTCTCCAGTGCATAGTTAGGCCGGAAATTTAATTAAGATACTTGTAATGGAAAGCGGAATGCGCAATGATAATTGCCATTTCGAAATCATAAATGTCTTTAAGACAAAAGCGAAATCATCTTCAAACTCATCCATCCGAGCCACTTAAGCAGCCGTCAAGCGGAAACAACAAGACCACGTTTCTGAATAAATGGAAAAATTTGAAATCATTCTTCGCTAAAAGGAAAATATTCTGGGAAATCAATCGACGGGGGATGACAATGTAAAGACAAACTTGTGGGATTTATTAAATAGTTAGAGGATTTAAAAATAATCATTTGTGTGGCTGAAATAAAATAAAATCTAAATAGCTTATAGCGAAACTGTTCCCGAATATAACATGAAATTCAGAGAATAATTACAACAAGTATATAAGGCATTAAGTTGGTCCTTGCCGAATTTTATATATACGTTTTCGGCAGAGACTGTAGATTTTAGGTAGAAGGACATTAATGTCTTTGGAAAATTATGAATTTTTTTTTTACAAATTGCGATTATTATTTTAAATAAATTGTGCTGCTTCATTAGTGGAATATTGGAACAATTTAAGTACGCCCACTTACCGTGAGAAGCTACCCAAAATGTTTATACAGCATGAGTAGGGTTTGGGGTTTCCCGGACTTTTTTCATTCCCGGGAAAACGGGAATGAAAAATTTCATTCCCGGGGATCCCGGGAATTCCCGGGAAAAAGTAATTTATTTATAGGTATGTTCAATATGGTTTAAAATATCAACATTTAATAACTGGTGTGTTTTTTTCAATACTGTCATATTAGAAATTAAAAACTAATGTTATTGTCAAAATATTTTACAAATAATTTTTCATTTTACAAATATTTAACTCTACACCTTTTCAAGATTATATTCTGAACATACAAATTTATATTGAGAAATGTAAATTCATATTAGGGACATATAAATTCATAATGGGTTATGTAAATTTACGTTAAATACGTTTTCATATTCAGAAAATATGAATTCATAATGAGAAAATAAAAAATCATATTGAGAAAATGTAAATTTATAGTGAGAACATTGATAAAATATGTGTTTCTACGAAAATATATATAGAAAAACGTACATACATAGCTTCGATTATAAATTTTAGAGTTCCTGATTATGAATTTATATTTCATGAATATATATTCCTGAATAAGAATTTATATTTTCTCATTATCAATTTGGATTTTCTCATTTTGTATTTATATATCTCATTATCAATTTGTATGTTCTTATTATGAATTTATATTTCTCAATGTGAATTTACATTTCACATTACGAATTTACAGTGCTGATTATGAATTATCATGCTCCTATTATTACATCCTATTATTAACTTGCATATTCTAATCGTCAGAATTGGACATTTATATCGCAGGTAGAAGTGACTGGCACCTACACTAGATTCAAAATTGAAAACGATTAAGGAAACAAATAACTCAAATGCATTTAATTTAGAATATAGATTCGTCTGGAGACAAAAAAAAAATTATAGAAACAGGGAGAATATTCTAAACTGTAAAAACAATAGAAACATAAAAAATTAATATTAATTTAATAAATTCATAAAAAATAAAAATATTGAAAAAGTCCAGTCATTAATTCTAACAAAGGATCATTTAAATACACCGTAGCATATATTTATATTCCTATTAGATTTCTCTTGAAAGTTTCCAGGCGAACAATTTTTATTGTATTCCTATTTTTAGACCATTTCTTTCTGGCTACATATGTAAAGTAAATTGTTCTGGAAGAAGATATTCGATTATTCTAGGAAAACAAGAAAAATTACTTTATGTAAGCCATAGTATTGTCGGCATGATATTATATGACTATTTAGCGAATATAAAAAGTTTTGTTTGTAGTAATATAATATAAACAAATAGTCAACAAATACTCATTATTGACAGTAATGTAAATACACATATGAATTTGAAATACATCTAAAAATTCCAATTTATATAGTAACATTAAATTATTGATCAACATAATAAATAAATATTTTTTTTATTTCCCGTATTCCCGGGAAATTGAAATTTTTTCCCGGGAATTCCCGGACCCCAAACCCTAAGCATGAGCCTCGTCTATACATACCACAATTAACTCCTAATTGCACTATGCAACAAAAATTTTGTCAGAGATCATGTATAACATTTTCGGACGTATTTTGTCTTTCGTCCTCACACTTTTCTATAGAAAAGTTGCTCGTCCAGACACTTTTCTATAGAAAAGTTGCTCGTCCAGACACTTTTCTATAGAAAAGTTGCTCGTCCAGACACTTTTCTATAGAAAAGTTGCTCGTCCAGACACTTTTCTATAGAAAAGTTGCTCGTCCAGACACTTTTCTATAGAAAAGTTGCTCGTCCAGACACTTTTCTATAGAAAAGTTGCTCGTCCAGACACTTTTCTATAGAAAAGTTGCTCGTCCAGACACTTTTCTATAGAAAAGTTGCTCGTCCAGACACTTTTCTATAGAAAAGTTGCTCGTCCAGACACTTTTCTATAGAAAAGTTGCACGTCCAGACACTTTTCTATAGAAAAGTTGCACGTCCAGACACTTTTCTATAGAAAAGTTGCTCGTCCAGACACTTTTCTATAGAAAAGTTGCTCGTCCAGACACTTTTCTATAGAAAAGTTGCTCGTCCAGACACTTTTCTATAGAAAAGTTGCTCGTCCAGACACTTTTTTATAGAAAAGTTGCTCGTCCAGACACTTTTTTATAGAAAAGTTGCTCGTCCAGACACTTTTCTATAGAAAAGTTGCTCGTCCAGACACTTTTCTATAAAAAAGTTGCTCGTCCAGACACTTTTCTATAAAAAAGTTGCTCGTCCAGACACTTTTCTATAGAAAAGTTGCTCGTCCAGACACTTTTCTATAGAAAAGTTGCTCGTCCAGACACTTTTCTATAGAAAAGTTGCTCGTCCAGACACTTTTCTATAGAAAAGTTGCTCGTCCAGACACTTTTCTATAGAAAAGTTGCTCGTCCAGACACTTTTCTATAGAAAAGTTGCTCGTCCAGACACTTTTCTATAGAAAAGTTGCTCGTCCAGACACTTTTCTATAGAAAAGTTGCTCGTCCAGACACTTTTCTATAGAAAAGTTGCTCGTCCAGACACTTTTCTATAGAAAAGTTGCTCGTCCAGACACTTTTCTATAGAAAAGTTGCTCGTCCAGACACTTTTCTATAGAAAAGTTGCTCGTCCAGACACTTTTCTATAGAAAAGTTGCTCGTCCAGACACTTTTCTATAGAAAAGTTGCTCGTCCAGACACTTTTCTATAGAAAAGTTGCTCGTCCAGACACTTTTCTATAGAAAAGTTGCTCGTCCAGACACTTTTCTATAGAAAAGTTGCTCGTCCAGACACTTTTCTATAGAAAAGTTGCTCGTCCAGACACTTTTCTATAGAAAAGTTGCTCGTCCAGACACTTTTCTAGAGAAAAGTTGCTCGTCCAGACACTTTTCTAGAGAAAAGTTGCTCGTCCAGACACTTTTCTAGAGAAAAGTTGCTCGTCCAGACACTTTTCTAGAGAAAAGCTGCTCGTCCAGACACTTTTCTAGAGAAAAGCTGCTCGTCCAGACACTTTTCTAGAGAAAAGTTGCTCGTCCAGACACTTTTCTAGAGAAAAGTTGCTCGTCCAGACACTTTTCTATAGAAAAGTTTCTCGTCCAGACACTTTTCTATAGAAAAGTTTCTCGTCCAGACACTTTTCTATAGAAAAGTTTCTCGTCCAGACACTTTTCTATAGAAAAGTTTCTCGTCCAGACACTTTTCTATAGAAAAGTTTCTCGTCCAGACACTTTTCTATAGAAAAGTTGCTCGTCCAGACACTTTTCTATAGAAAAGTTGCTCGTCCAGACACTTTTCTATAGAAAAGTTGCTCGTCCAGACACTTTTCTATAGAAAAGTTGCTCGTCCAGACACTTTTCTATAGAAAAGTTGCTCGTCCAGACACTTTTCTATAGAAAAGTTGCTCGTCCAGACACTTTTCTATAGAAAAGTTGCTCGTCCAGACACTTTTCTATAGAAAAGTTGCTCGTCCAGACTCTTTTCTATAGAAAAGTTTCTCGTCCAGACTCTTTTCTCGTCCAGACACTTTTCTATAGAAAAGTTGCTCATCCAGACACTTTTCTATAGAAAAGTTGCTCGTCCAGACACTTTTCGATAGAAAAGTTTCTCGTCCAGACACTTTTCTATAGAAAAGTTGCTGGTCCAGACACTTTTCTATAGAAAAGTTGCTCGTCCAGACACTTTTCTATAGAAAAGTTGCTCGTCCAGACACTTTTCTATAGAAAAGTTTCTCGTCCAGACACTTTTCTATAGAAAAGTTGCTCGTCCAGACACTTTTCTATAGAAAAGTTTCTCGTCCAGACACTTTTCTATAGAAAAGTTTCTCGTCCAGACACTTTTCTATAGAAAAGTTTCTCGTCCAGACACTTTTCTATAGAAAAGTTTCTCGTCCAGACACTTTTCTATAGAAAAGTTTCTCGTCCAGACACTTTTCTATAGAAAAGTTTCTCGTCCAGACACTTTTCTATAGAAAACTTGCTCGTCCAGATACTTTTCTATAGAAAAGTTGCTCGTCCAGATACTTTTCTATAGAAAAGTTGCTCCTCCAGATACTTTTCTATAGAAAAGTTGATCGTCCAGACACTTTTCTATAGAAATGTTGCTCGTCCAGACACTTTTCTATAGACATGTTGCTCGTCCAGACACTTTTCTATAGAAATGTTGCTCGTCCAGACAATTTTCTATAGAAAAGTTGCTCGTCCAGACACTTTTCTATAGAAAAGTTTATTTCCAAATTTAGTTATTTATTTAGGACACCAAAATACTTCAGAATTTGTTATACTGACCAGATGATTGTAAACTAGTATCAACAGAGAATATTTTCTGTGAAATTTTGTGGTTCACTGTGAAATTGCTAAGCACTCAATCTCCATGGGATTTTTTATAGAAAATTTATTGGAAGCAACCTTTGTTTAAAAATAAATAAAAGTAATCTGGGCTACATCGGAATTACGTATTTCCGCGGAGCGATAGGGGGAATTGTTCATGAAAGAATATATTTGGAAGGAAATTACGATGAAACGATTGTGGTAGAAAAACATTTTGTTTCAATTTATTCTGTTTGTATCGAAATGGAATTGTTGTAACAAGAGCATCGAAATGTATATGTCCGTACTTGGAATAAAAATAGCAGCAACATTGAATTCATTACATTTTAAATTAATAAACGATGGCATTGAAATGAAATGCCTTATTCCTGCGTAGATAAGATTGAATTTCGTATCAATTTGCGCCCTCGCTATCGCAAATACTCGTATTGTATTGCGATGCACAACTTTTGCGTATTACACGTAATTGCTCATTAAACAATTGATACGTTGAATCAATACTTTGACAATTCATTCGTTCTCCGTTTATTCGATTCATTAATTTAATTTATTTATTCATTTGCAGCCATTGCCTAAATGACAAGTGAATTTGATCGATTACATTCACACGCTCACACACCACTCACGCCATAATAGGGGGGAGCGACTGGGTAACTGACTGAACAAAGGCAAAAAATAAACGAAGCAAATTCATATACACATGCAGAATTTGATTTAAATCAGTTGAATGTGTGGGCGTACAATAGGGTGAGATATTTTTTCACCTTTTCAACACCTGGGAATTTTGAGAAAGATAGGTTTTAATATTTGGGCTCTGAAACGGCAGTCAATTCTATTGTCTATTTTCATCATGTTTTGGTGAATTTGACTAAGTACCGATGCACAGTGTTTCACAATCAAATTCCATTGGCTAAACAAAAAAAAATGTTTTAGTAAATATTTTTGAGTTCTGTAAAAAATTGAAATTAGGCATGGACCCAAGGATAATTTTGTGATATTAAAATTGAAATCGGGCAATCGGATATATTTTAGAAACTATATGCCACTACCTTTACCGATATGATCCGTATTCATGGTGGATGAGTGGGTGAAATATAGTGTTGTGACAAAACTTACCGAAATCAATTAAAAGAAAATTTTCTACATCGAAAAAGTCAAATCTGGGGGGAGATTTGTATGTGGGCTATATGTAAACTGGTCAATAGCTTTGTCCTGGACCAGAAAAAGAATCTTTTGCAAAATTGGGTAAGGATTAGAGATGGTCGCGACTCACGTGAATTGCGTGAATCACGTGATTTTTGGTTAATATTTCATATTTATCATTTGGGCGATTTTTCTTTGGACATACCCAAGAGGAGAAAATCTTTAAGCTCGGCCAATGACCGGTAAAGACTTTTACCTTAAATCTGCGTTGACTTTGGACATAGACCAGAGGAGACATTTTTTAAGCCTAGCCGAAGGCCAGCAACTTAGAAAACCTTTACTCTGTGCAGCTTTAGGCATACCCCAGAGCAGAACGAAATGAGCTTAATGTATCTTATGGTGGGATTGAAAATAGGCGAAATCGGCTCAGACGGAAAAAAGTTTCCCTTACAAATACTGAAAATACCCTTTAATATCTAATTTTTTGAAATTTCTGCTTTATATGCACTTGAAATTTGTTGCGTGAATAAAAGTTTTAGAGGTCGAATTGGGACAAAAGGGATAAAAATAATACCAATGATAGATGATAGGTGAGTACGTCCCTCTAATTGCTTCCAGATGTAAAATAGAGGGATTGTTCGAAATTCGTACTTTTAAGGGATACAATTGGAAAAAAGGGATAAAAATGTACCAACCAAACCGCTGAAGTTGAAATCATGAATTTCGGTGTCTACATTCATCTGACTGTGAATACGCAAAACAAAAAGGAATTTTTCGAAATTTGTAATTTTAGATGGAAAATGTGGGGATGGGATAACATGGGATGGGATGGGATGGGATGGGATGGGTATCAGCCAAACAGATGCAGTTAAAATAGTGAAATTCGCTATTTCAGTGGCGGCGTAGACACGAAAAATAAATATAACTTTTGCTATTCGTACCTTAAGGATCAAAATGCGATAAAATTGTTGCCGACTAAGCGGTTGTAACTAGAATCATGAAATTCAGTGTATGAATGTATCCTCCGAATTTCATAACTCTAGCTGCGATCATTTGGTTGGTACAATTTATATCCTATTTTTCCATTTTATCCCCCAAAAGCACGTATTCGAAAAAAGTCATTTATCTTACGTGTGTACGAAATCCGAGAAATGTATACACTGTATTTCATTATTCTTGGTGTAGCCGATTGGTTGGTACCATTTCTATCCCTCTATTCCCATTTTACACCTCAAAAGTACGAATTTGGAAAAAATACATTTATATTATGTTTCTACACAATTAGAGGAATGTACGCACCGTATTTCGTGTTTCTAGCTGTTGTCGTTTGATATGTTCCATTTTTATCCCTTTTTGGCCCTTTTCACCCCCTACGAATAAAAATTACTTTATGGTGCACTTATTTGTTATAAGGGGGAATGCGCATACCCAATATCAAGTAAGTACAAGCAGACATATTGAGAACATATGCTTAAATACTCTAAAATATTAGGGGTTATTGTGTGTATTTTTAGTCCTTGTAAGGGAAACAATTTTCGCTTTGGGCCGATTCCGCCCAGTTTCGATCCTAACCGATATACGACTATAAGACACATTATTGGACTTCCTAACTCCTTTCGTTTAGATGCTAGCGTGCTTTCAACAGACGAACGGACATGGCTAGATCGTCTTAGAATTTTATGACGATCAAGAATGTATATACTTTATAAAGAGTGATTTTTTTGAGGTTAGGATTTTCATGCATTAGTATTTGACAGATCACGTGGGATTTCAGACATGGTGTCAAAGAGAAAGATGCTCAGTATGCTTTGACATTTCATCATGAATCGTCTTACAAACGAACAACGCTTGCAAATTATTGAATTTTATTATCAAAATGCGTGCTCTGTTAAGAAAGTTCATTGCGCGCTTCCATTTTATGGTCAGTTTAATCGACCCACTGAAGCGGCTATTCGGTCTATTGTGACTAAATTTCGCACCAAATTTACATTGTTGGACATTAAACCACCAACACGCTTACGTAGAGTGCGAACTGAAGAAAATATCGCAGCTGTATCGGCCAGTGTTAATGATGACCACCAATTTTCGATTCGTCGCCGTTCGCACCAATTGGGTCTCTGTTACTCAAAAACGTGGAAATGTCAAAATTGGACTAAGCGGATGGACCACCTAAGACGCAGCCGCGGTCAACATTTAAATGAAATTATCTTCAAAAAGTAAATGTCATGGACCAATCTAACGTTTCAAATAAAGAACCGATGAGATTTTGCAAATTTTATGCGTTTTTTTTTTTAAAAAAAGTTATCAAGCTCTTAAAAAATCACCCTTTAGTTTAAGACTGGATAACTAAGCTGCGATAACAGCTCAAAAGTAAATAATTTGAGCTACTGCTTGGGAAAGAACTCTCGCTTATACATTAAAATAAAAGTAATTTAATTTAGCAACATTAGCCTACATATTGAGAAAAAACATCAACAAGCAAAAAAGTGTGAAGTTCGGCCGGGTTCGGACCACCACCACCATGGATTGCATTCCACAGTACCACTCGCAGATCATAGGATGTCGACTTCAAGTAAAAAAGTTCACTAGCATATTAGGAAAATTATTATATTTTTTTGCCATGACCTTGGCAATATATTTATTAGAGTGGCTTCAAAATCTAAGTAGTAGATGTTCCCGAGTAAAATGAAAGATTGGTTTGTTTTATGTGTTCTCTCAAAATATTTCGCTTTTATCATTGTCCGTTCGTGATTTTTTTTCTTGAATAAAATTCACGGTGAGAATGGTATTTAGAAAAAACCTGCTGGAAATTAAAATCTGCTCCGAACCTTATCAAACTATATCAAAATTTCTAACCAAGAATATAGGTTAAAATTTTAAAATTTTTGTGCAATTTTTGTTGCATATTTTATAAAACCCAAAATAACTTCCATATTTTTAGTTCGATTTGTGTTTTTGTTGGATCGTTGAAAAGGTATTGATCACCAATTCCAATTTTTATAACTTTCAAACCCATTAAGGGCCGAAAATTTTTTCTTGCAGTTGGTTCTCAGTGGATTAAATGTGATGTAAAAACTGAAATATGGGGTTATTTGCACCGTAAACACATTCTAGTCTTACAAAAAGCTAATTTAAAATAAACATCTGAAATTTTGTTCCTTCAATGGATAAATTGGGAGGATAACTTCACATAAGATGTTACAATAAAACTGTGCGACTTGATTTCCCTCCCAAGAACGAGATTATATAGAAGTGAAACTATAGGTCACTAATAGGAAAACCCATACTCAGTTTTTTATTTCGCGGTTTTTCGTCTTTTTTACACTACTTTTAATTTCCAAAGGATGTAATTGTTTCAATAATTTAGTTTCATACTTTTGAGTATCATACAATGACGATATGGGTATCAAATTAAAGAGAAGAACATCTGCTTAATATACTTTAAGTTTCATGAGTCTATCTATGTTAGTTTAGCATTAACAACCATTTCATTTTTTCCCCTTTATAAAGTTTATGTAGATTATTAATGTTTTAATTTTTAAGGGGGGGGAATTTGAAATGGTCTTTCCAAAAATTAGCGTTATATAAGACTAGAATGTGTTTTCGATGTAAATAACCACATATTTCAGTTTTTACTTCACATTTAACCCACTGAGTATTAACAGTAAGAAAAAAATTTTGGGCCCTTGATGGATTAGAAAGTTCTAAAAATTGCAATTGGTTATCAATACCTCTCCAACGAGCCCCTAAAAAACATAAATCGAACTAAAAATGTGAAAGGTATTGCAGTTTTTATTTAAAACGCATCAAAAACTGCACTAAAATAGTATAAATCTGTCCTATATGCTGGGTCATATCTCAAGTTTTAATATGATTTGATAAGGCTCGGGTCGGATTATAATTTCTAGCGGTTTTTTCTCAATACCAT
The DNA here is from genome assembly GCA_947397865.1 of Polietes domitor. Classification (NCBI taxonomy): domain Eukaryota; kingdom Metazoa; phylum Arthropoda; class Insecta; order Diptera; family Muscidae; genus Polietes; species Polietes domitor. The sequence continues at coordinate 79,974,345 of OX377621.1, read as the reverse complement.
TCTCATCGTGAATTTTATTCAAGAAAAACCTGATTGTTAGAGGTTATTTTGAACGCGTCCAGCTCACGAACGGACAATGATCGAAATATTTTGGGAGAACACATAAAACAAACCAATCTTTCATTTTAGCCGGGAACATCAACAACATTTTTTGCTTCCTCACAAAAGAAGCCACTCTAGCAGACATGTTGAAAAGTTATGCTTAAATACTGTAAAATTTTAGGGGTTATTATGGGTACTTTTAGTCCTTCTGAGGGAAAATTTTATCCCTTTGGACCGATTTTGCCCAGTCGCAATCCCAACCGATCTACGACTATAAGACACATTTATGGGCAATTTCGACGTCCTAGCTCCTTTCGTTTATATGCTAGCGTGCTTTCAACAGACGGACGGACGGACATGGCCAAATCGACTTAGAATTTTATGACGATTAAGAATATATATGTTATAAACGGAGTGACAAACTTCGTATACCCCCATCCTGGAGGTGGAGGGTATAAAAATGGCCAAATTTTTTGGCGAATTTTCATATGAAAAATCACCAATTTCTTTTCTGTAGCTCCTGTTCCACAATTTCACATAGACACCCATTGGCCCACATCTAACTTATAGGTCTGTACAAACAACTTTTTATACCCTCCACCTTAGGATGGGGGTAATAATATAATATTCAACGGAGACCCCAAAAAATATATATATTTTGCATCCTGGTAAAATTCTAAGACGATTTAGCCATGTCCGTGTGTCTGTCTGTCTTTTGAAGCACGATATCGGCCGAACGAAATGCTCTAGGAGATTCAAATTTTCCCTAAATGTGTTACAGATCGGTTGGGATTGAAAGTGGGCCAAATCGGCCCAGAGGGAAAAATTTTTCCCTAACGAGGACTGAAAGTTTTGTCTAATATTTAGAATATTTAAGCATTTTTTTAATTCCAGCTTTGTATGCACTTGAAATTTGTTGCGTATAATCCTCTTGTAGCGTAAAAGCAACAAATGTAAATACACGCTATAGCGGGCGAAATGAGACAGAAAGGGATAAAAATGGTAACAATGATACCTTAACAGCTAGAAACATGAAATTTGGAATGTACATCCCTCTAATTGTGTAGATACGTAAAATAGAGGGATTGTTCAAATTTCGTACTTTTAAGGGATACAATTTGAAAATAGGGTTAAAAATAGTACCTACCAAACCGCTGAAGTTGAAATCGTGAAATCGGTGTGCACTTTCTTCTGACTGTGAAGATGCGAAATAAAAAGGATTTTTTTCGAAATTTGTACTTTTAGGCGGAAAATGGGGCGAATTGGGATAAAAATGGTACCAACCAAACGGCTGCAGCTATAATAATGAAGTTCGGTATGTACACTTCTCTGACTGCGGTGACGCGTATAATAAAGAGATCTTCCGATATTCGTAGCATCAGGATCTAAATAGAATTTAATTTGGGTACGATCAAACGGTTGTAGCTAGATTCATGTTATTTAGCATTTGCAGTCGTCTAAATTCGTACTTTTCGGGTCAAAATGGAAAAAGGAGTGAAACTGGTACGAATAAAATGGCTGTAGCAAAAATTATCAAAGATATTGGATCTCCAATATTACAACTTTTCCTATCAAAATGGTACAGACATTTAGGCTGTAGATGGAATCAAGTGCAAATTGCAAATGGGGAAAATCGGGCTCGAGGGAAATTGTTTCTACCCAATAATATTTAGGGCACATTTTTAAAGATTTTTGACTAATAATTATATTAATATGTATAAAGAGGGCTATTAATATTACAATAATGAAGAATAATATTTTTCCTGCTATGGTAATGTCGACAACCTCTAATCTAGCGACAATACTGTGGAATACACTCCGCGATGGAGGGTATATAAGATTCGGCCCGGACGAACTTAACGCCTTTTTACTTGTTCTTTTTCGCACCCCCCCTAATACACTCACAGCATGACGAATGTATACATTCATTTATAGTGTGTGTATGTGAATAAGCAAAATTTCTGATTGTCACACATCCAGGAGCAAAAAAAAAACAAATAGAAATATATCAGTGACGGCAGTGGAAAGGCCTGCTCCTAAAAGGTCTTCCAATTTGGTTAAATCACATATTCATATTAGCACACTTACTTCCAGGTCATAAGATTGTGAACAAATATGATTTTTGTGTAGTTGACTCTCTTCAAGCCAATAATTTGCCATAATCTCCGTATTATATTAAGCGATATATTCGTGCAGTAACTGAATCGTCATTACGAATAATTTAATTTTGTTTTGTCCTGTTTTGTTTGAAAGTCCTGTCAACATCATTGAACACCGTACATATGAACATATGGAGGCCTGCTGTGAATGAACTCCCTTTACGTCCCTGTTGTCGGGCACTGAGATGTGTGCGGTTGATTCGTTTGTGTCGTCCGTGCATGGGTGCGTGAGCTGCCGGTGTCGGTCTGATGTGAATTGATTGTTTCACTCCCTTGACAAATCATCCAGAATTGAGCAGATAAAAATGTTAAAATACTGTTTGTTCACTTCGTTTGTATTTTGTGTTTTGTTCAGATTCAGATAGCGCTGCTGGGGGAAATGCTCAGAGAGAGAATTAAGCAAAGTTAAACGTTTTTCAATAACCTGTCATACACAACGTTTGTAGCTTTTCCGATCATTAAAGACCATTTGCGGATTGTTTAATATTTTGGTTACCAGCTATCGATAGATGACATTACAAATGAGTTCTGGTCAAGAGTGTAGTAAGTATTCCCTAGTAGACAAGAATTCCTCATTACACCCTTAAAACTCTCTGTGTTGTTAGGGTGTAATGTAGTTCATTCATTCAGTGCTCCGGCCAAGTACCTGTTAACTTCTAGAAGTGCATTTGACCTAAATTGTGCCACACATTCGTCCAATATAATTGTGGCCAATTTATTAATCAGTCACCTCGTGCATTTCAATGCCCCTGTCAGAGTTGAAATATTTATTTAATTTTGGCTCTTTCATTGTTGACTATTGTCCTGGCGATTCTTTGATAAATATAAACAATTGACGTTGCAAATCACTGGCTCATTAGTTTCGGTAAATCGAGCAAATAAAAAACACTTTATTTAAGACAGACTGACACGGCATGTGGATGTTGATGTAGATGGTTGGCTACTCTCGCGCTTATAAACAAATAACCCGAAAATATCTCAACAACAATGCCACAGCCAACGCCGACACCCATTGCCACAGACAGACATACGGACGCACACAGAGCAAAAATAAACACCATGTGATGTTAATGACGATTATTCTAAATGGAAATCAAAGTTTGTCGTTGGGAAACACAATAAATGTCAAATATATCATGTCATTATAAAACACAATAAATAGAGACGCAGTTACCATTACACACACATTCAAACGAACATTTCCATTCAACTATAAATCAAAATGATTGATAATCTAAGCAAACAACCCACATCACCCCAATTACCCCACCACCCATAATCTCTACATCTCCGAGCTGATGCAATTCACCTACCACCATCATAGTCCTGATGGCGTATCTTTAGGGTAGAGATGCCGTAATTAAAACTATTTTTGGAAACCAGCTTCAGACCTAGTCGCTGAGGATATACACTGGGAATATACTGGACATAAATCATTTATCGCAGATCCTCGACAGAAAAAATACAGTAGTATAAGTATTCGAATGAACCTTAAAATTTTCGCCTGAGAAAAGTATATATATTCTGGGTCGTGGTGAAATTCTAAGACGATATAGCCATGTCCGTCTGTCTGTTGAAAGCACGATAGCGGCCGAACGAAATGAGCTAGGAGGTTCAAATTTTTCGGAAATGTGTGTTATGGCTGCAGATCGGTTGGGATTGAAAGTGGGCGAAATCGTCCAGAGGGAAAAAAAAAATTTTCCCTCACAAGGACTGAAAATACCCCTAATATTTAGAGTATTACAGACTGTTTTTTGAACATATTAGCTTGTATTTACTTGATATTTGCAATGCACATTCCCTTTATACCATAAAATGGCACCATAGAGTGATTTTTTATTTGAGGGGGCGAAATGGGACAAAAAGGGATAAAAATGGTACCTATCAAACAACATCAGATAGAAACACGAAATTTGCCGTGTACATTCCTCTAATAGAGTTGATACATAATATAAAAGTATTTTTCATAAATTCGTACTTTTAAGGGGTTAAATGGGGATAGAGGGATAAATGAGGTTGGATCAACATTTACGGTGAATGGATTGCGCTATCGAGAGATGAATAATGATTTTTTATGATCGGAGTTGGATGGTATAGATCTGGATAACGTTTACTTTCAACAAGACGGCGATATGTGCCACACAAGCAACGAAACCATTGCTTTTTTACGGGAAAAGTTTCCGGGCCGCGTTATCTCTCGAAGAGGTGATCACAATTGGCCACCGAGATCTTGTGATTTAACACCTTGCGACTTCTTCCTTTGGGGCCACGTGAAATATAAGGTCTACGCCAACAGCCCAGCGTCGATTCAAGACCTCAAAGATAGAATCGTGAGGCTATCGAGGGCATAGGGCAGCCACTTTGCGATTTGGTGAAAAGCATATGGTCCTGTAAGCGTGGTCGTGGTGGCCATTTGGCTGATGTTGTTTTTCATTATTAACGGCATAGCTTCCTCTTTATTATGAAATAAACATTCTATCATTTATCTAAAAAAATGTAATTTTTCTTTGAATATCAAATTAACACTTATATTGTTGGAAAACCCTGTATTTTCCCCAAACCTAGTTTAAGTTCGAAGATGGGCGAAATTGCCACGCCCCTTCTGGTACCATCCACACACCATGGACCACATGGACCATATTCTTATATTTTGGTATTTGATAAAGTTTTTACAAGCACTTTAAGTTTACTAAATTTGGCGGGTTTTGCCACGCCCTTCTACACCATTTTCAAGTGTAATTCAAAAGACACCATTTGAAATTCAAAAATTCCATTTGAAATTCAAAAAATATCAATTGAAATTCAAAAAGTATCATTTGAAATTCAAAACTTATCGTTTGAAATTCAAAACTCGTCATTTGTAATTCAAAAGACACCATTTGAAATTCAAAAGACGTCATATGAAATTCAAAGCTCATCGTTTGTAATTCAAAATACACCATTTGAAATTCAAAACTCGTCATTTGTAATTCAAAATACACCATTTGAAATTCAAAAGTTTTCATTTGAAATTCAAAAATTATTCCATTTGAAATTCAAAAGATTCCATTTGAAATTCAACAAGTAAGAAGGCGTTAAGTTCGGCCGGGCCGAATCTTATATACCCTCCACCACGGAGTGCATTCCACAGTATTACCAGCAGATTAAAGGATGTCGACTTTACATAGAAGCACAGTACCATATTACGAAAATTGTGATATTTTTATGCACATTACTATATTTGTTTAGTATTTCAAACTATAATGTATACTTATGCGCACTGTTTATAATCGACTACTATATATAAATAAAATGATGAAATTGTGAAAGTGAACATGACTAAATATTAGGCGATTGTCAGTCGTCATTAGAAAGAAGCATTTTCAGATACAGACAAAGTGATAAGAAAAGTATAAATTTTAAAGATATCCCCATTCACCCCATTCTCCGCCCAAATGTACAAATTTCGAAAGACCCTTTTTCAAGTATTTATAGTCAGAATGTATACACCGAATTTCATGATTTCAACTTCAGCGGTTTGGTAGGTCCCATTTTTATCCCTCTTTTTAATTATATCCCTTAAAAGTACAAATTTTACGTGTCTATGCAATTAGAGGGATGTATACACCGAATTTCATGATTCTAGCTGTTGTCGTATCATTGGTACCATATTTTATATCGCTTTGTCCCATTTCGCCCGCTAAAACTTTTATTTTCTTTGGGGTGCTTGCAAGCTACAAGAGGAATGTCCGCAACAAATTTTAACTGTATGAAAATAAGAAATTTAATTAATAAGCTACCAATATTTGTATACTATATATAATGGATATAATACTTCAATTCACAAAGTAAATATAAGGGAGCAATCATAAATACCATAAATATTGGGGGATAGAGAGTGTATTTTCAGCTACAGTAAAAAAATATTTTACGTGGCTATGCAGTCAGAGGAATGTACACACCGAATTCCATGATTCTATCAGCGGTCATTTTGTTGGTACCATTTTTATCCCCTTTTTCCAATTTGCCCCCTCAAGAGTACGACTATCTAAAACCTCTTTATTTTACATATCTACACAATTAGAGGGATGTACACACTGAATTTCATCATTTTCATCATAGCTGTATTCGTTTAGTTGGTACTATTTTTATCCCCTGTAGCCATTGTATCCCTTGAAAGTACGAATTTGGAAAAAACGTTTTATTTTTCGTGTCTACGCAGTCAGAGGAATGTATACTCCGAATTTCATGATTCTAGCTGCTGTCATTTAGTAGGTACTATTTTTATCCCCTTTTACCAATTGAACCCCAAAAAGTACGAATTTTGGAAATTAATTTTATTTTACGTGTCTACGCAATCAGAGGAATGTATATATCGAATTTCACTATTCTAGGTGCAGCCGTTAGGTTGGTACTATTTTTATCCCTTTTTCCCCATTTAACCCCTTTAAAGTACGAATTTAGAAAAAATACTTCTATATTATTTATCTACTCTATTAGAGGAATGTACACGCCAAATTTCGTGTTTCTATCTGTTGTCGTTTGGAAGGTACCATTTTTATCCCTTTTTTTCCCATTTCGTCCCCTACAAATAAAAATCTCTCTATGGTGGCCTTTTATGCTATAAAGGGAATGCGCATTGCGAATATCAGGTAAATACAAGCTAAAATGTTCAAAAAACATGCTGAAATACACAAAATATTAGAGGTATTTTCAGTCCTTGTGAGGGAAAAATTTTTCCCTCTGGGCCGATTTCGTCCACTTTCAATCCCAACCGATCTACAACCATAAGACACATTTAGGAAAAATTTGAACCTCCTAGCTCATTTCGTTCGGCCGCTATCGTGCTTTCAACAGACAGACAGACAGACAGACAGACAGACGGACAGACGGACAGACGGACAGACGGACAGACGGACAGACGGACATGGCTATATCGTCTTAGAATTTTACCACGACCCAGAATATATATACTTTATGGGGTCTCCGATGAATATTTCAAGGTGTTACAAACGGAATGACAAAGTGAATATACCCCCATCCTGGAGGTGGAGGGTATAAAAATGTAAACAAAATTATTTAAGAAAAATATACATTAGGTGGGGTAGAACTTATTTTTATACCCTCCACCTCCAGGATGGGGGTATATTCACGTTGTCATTCCGTTTGTAACACCTTAAAATATTCATCGGAGACCCCATAAAGTATATGTATATATTCTGGGTCGTGGTAAAATTCAAAGACGATATAGCCATGTCCGTCTGTCTGTCTGTTGAAAGCACGAACGAAATGAGCTAGGAGGTTCAAATTTTTCCTAAATGTGTCTTATGGTTGCAGATCGGTTGGGATTGAAAGTAGCCGAAATCGGCCCAGAGGGAAAAAATTTTTCCCTCACAAGGACTGAAAATACCCCTAATATTTAGAGTATTTCAGCATGTTTTTGAACATAATAGCTTGTATTTACTTGATATTTGCAATGCGCATTCCCATTATAGCATAAAAGGGCACCATAGAGTGATTTTCATTTGTAGGGGGCGAAATGGGACGAAAAGGGATAAAAATTGTACCTATCAAACGAGAACAGATAGAAACACGATATTTGGCGTGTACATACCTCTAATAGAGTAGATACAAAATATAAAAGTACAAAATATAAAAGTATATATATATAAAAGTATTATTTCTAAATTTGTACTTTTAAGGGGTTAAATGGGGATAGAGGGATAAAAATAGTACCAACCAAACGGCTGCACCTAGAATAATGAAATTCGGTGTATATATTCCTCTGATTGCGTACACACATAAAATAAAGGAAATTTTCGAAATTCGTACTTTTAGGGTGTAAAATGGAAAAAGGGGATAAAAATTGTGCCAAACAAGTGGATGCAGCTAGAACCATGAAATTCGCGGTATACCTATACCGGTATATCCTCTGATTGAGTGACACGAAAAAAAACGTTTTTCCAAATTCGTACCTTCAAGGGCTTCAATGGGAGCAGAGGGATAAAAATGGTACCAACTAAAAGGCTACAGCTAGAATGATGAAATTTTCGAAAGTCATACTTTTAAGAAGTAAAATTCGAAAAAGGGGATAAAAATGGTACCAACAAAATGGCCGCAGATAGTATCATGGAATTGGGTATATACATTCCTCTGAGTGCATAGCCACGTAAAATATATTTTTTTCCAAATTCGTACTTTATTTTGTTGCTTTTACGACAAAAAATGGTAGAATCATGAAGTTGTCTTATACTGCGTATGTGAGAGTTAAGGTATTTTCAAAATGTATACTTTTGAAATTAAAATAGGATGGAAATACAACCAACCAAACGACAGTAGCTGAAAATATACACTCTATCCCCCAATATTTAGGGTATTTATGATTGCTGCCTTATTTTTACTATATGAATTGAAGTATTATTTCCATTATATAAAAATATTGTTAGCCTTGGCTTATTAATTAAATTTCTGATTTCATACATTTGAAATTTGTTGCGGACATTCCTCTTGTAGCTTGGAAGCACCACAAAGAAAATAAAAGTTTTAGCGGACGAAATGGGACAAAAAGGGACAAAATATGTTACCAATGATACAACAGCTAGAATCACGAAATTCGGTGTGTACATCCCGACACGTAAAATAGAGGGATTCTTCGAAATTCGTACTTTTAATGGATATAATTGAAAAGAGGGATAAAAATGGGATATCAAAATATCACAATTTTCGTAATATGGTACTGTACTTCTATGTAAAGTGGACATCCTTTAATCTGCTTGTAATACTGTGGAATGCACTCCGTGGTGGAGAGTATATAAGATTCGGCCCGGCCGAACTTAACGCCTTCTTACTTATTAATACTTTTTATGTTTGAAAGATATGATTAGAAGTAGGGTTTCATTCTGTTACTATACTGTTTTCTTATATCAATAATATTTTTTGTGTTTTTGTTTAGAATAAATAATACAAAAATATTTTTATACACTCCACGAGAGTATTATGTCTTTGTCTGTCCATCTATTCTTGTAGTCACGATACAGGTCGCAATTGTAGCCAGAAACTTTGCAAAACGAAGTTTTTCAGGAACGCTATTTAAATTGAAGGAATCGGTTCAGATTTAGATATTGCCCCCATACGAATCAATCAATCCCGATTTTGACTCTTTTCACTCTAGATACCATATATTTAAACAGATCATCTTCTCATTAGGCGAAATATCTTATATTTGTACTAGAAACAGCCATGGTGCAAATGGGTCAGATCGGTTCAGATTTATATATAGCTGCCACACAAATTTCTCTCCTGATTTCACCTTTTCCGCCCAAGAAACCACTTATTTTCACCGAATTTCTTCAATGTGAGCATAATACGTTATACTTGAACTGGAATAAGTTATTGTGAAAGTTAGTCACTTCATTCCATGTTGGGATATAGCCCCGATACAAATATTCTTCTAGATTTGATAAATTGTACCAGGTCATATTAGCCTATGATTAGGAAACATACAAAAATTCTTCCCGTTTTCATTTTTTTACCGAATTGAATTATATTCGGATAGTGGAGTGTATCATATAATCGGGCCCGCCGACTTTAGCCTTTCCTTACTTGTTAAAAATGAATATTTACGGCTAAAGTTATAAGAAGTGGTGGTAAAACCAGAAGGTAAGTGGTGCAGTTTACGGTTCGGCGGGGTAATTGGACCTTGCTTTTTCGCAAATGAGGTTGGATCAACAGTTACGGTGAATAGATTGCGCTATCGAGAGATGATTTTATGGTCGGAGTTGGATGGTATTGATCTGGACAACGTTTACTTTCAACAAGACGGGGCTATGTGCCACACAAGCAACGAAACCATTGCTCTTTTACGGGAAAAGTTTCCGGATCGTGTTACCTCTCGATCACAATTGGCCACCGAGATCTTGTGATTTAACACCTTGTGACTTCTTCCTTTGGGTCCACGTGAAAGATAAGATCTAAGCCAACAGCCCAGCATCAATTCAAGACCTCAAAGATAGAATTCGTGAGGCTATCGAGGACATAGGGCAGCCACTTTGCGATTTGGTTATGGCAATTTTCATGAAAAGGATATGGTCCTGTAAGCGTGGTTGTGGTGGTCATTTGGCTGATGTTGTTTTTCATTATTAACGACATACCTTCCTCTTTATTATGAAATAAACATTCGATCATTTATCTCAAAAAATGTAATTTTTCTTTTAATACCAAAATAACACCTCTTGTTGGAAAACCTTGTATTTTCCCCAAACTTAGTTTAAGTTCGAAGATGGGCGAAATTGCCACGCCCCTTCTGGTACCACCCACACAAATGTGCCATATTCTAATATTTTGGTATTTGATGAAGTTTTTCTAAGCACTTTAAGTGTACTAAATATGGCGGGTTTTGCCACGCCCCTTCTACACCATTTTCAAGTGTAATTCAAAAGACACTATTTGAAATTCAAAAATTCCATTTGAAATTCAAAAAATATCATTAAAACGATAGTTTAAGTTCGAAGATGGGCGAAATTGCCACGCCCCTTCTGGTACCACCCACACAAATGTGCCATATTCTAATATTTTGGTATTTGATGAAGTTTTTCTAAGCACTTTAAGTGTACTAAATATGGCGGGTTTTGCCACGCCCCTTCTACACCATTTTCAAGTGTAATTCAAAAGACACTATTTGAAATTCAAAAATTCCATTTGAAATTCAAAAAATATCATTAAAACGATGAGTCATTTGTAATTCAAGAGACACCATTTGAAATTCAAAACTCGTCAGTTGAAATTCAAAACTTGTCATTTGAAATTCAAAATTCGTCATTTAAAATTCAAAATACACAATTTGAAATTCAAAAGTTTTCATTTGAAATTCAAAAAATTATTCCATTTGAAATTCAAAAGATTCCATTTGAAATTCAAAAATGTAAACAAACTTATTTAAGAAAAATATACATTAGGTGGGGTAGCATTTATTTTCTGCAAATTTGGATATTCTGCAGTTTTGGAAACAGATTCAGTTTTGGAATGATAAGCAACTAATAATTATAATGATGTAAAATGTCGGTAATTTCATATATAGTATATAACCTTCAACAGCTCAGGGAGCATCTGCATATAATTTATAATGACTTGCATTTTACTTAGGGTCGGATTATTTGTGTGGGAGGTACACCAAATCATAACTATTGTACAGGCATAAAGTGATTGTAAAACCATTTCCAATTTTAAATTGTTACTGATCAGTTTTATTTTAACTAAAGCTTATGCCAATTTGTGTGAGAGGTCTTGCAATATCGCTCATATTGCAGGTGTATGTATCTATGAAAACATTACCAAAGATCAAATTTCAGAGTATTCCGATCGTCCGTATAGAAGTTATAAAATTATTAAATTTAAATAGGTTAGAGTGATTTGCGTGGGAGGTACGTAAATGTGTTTTCTAAACAGCAGAATATTTAAATTTACAGAAATAAATAAATGCTACCCAACCTAATGTATATTTTGCTTAAATAATTTTGTTTACCCTTTTTGAATTGCAAATGGAATAATTTTTCAATTACAAATGGAATAATTTTTGAATTTCAAATGGAATAATTTTTGAATTTCAAATGGTATCTTTTGAATTACTTATGACGAGTTTTGAATTGCAAATGAAGAGTTTTGAATTACAAATGAAGAGTTTGGAATTTCAAATGATGTCTTTTGAATTTCAAATGATGCCTCTTGAATTACAAATGACGACTTTTGAATATCAAATGTTGTCTTTTGAATTACAAATGACGAGTTTTGAATTTCAATTGACATTTTTTGAATTTCAAATGGAATTTTTGAATTTCAAGTGATATTTTTTGAATTGCAAATTGAATTTTTGAATTTCAACTGGTGTCTTTTTAATTTCAAGTGATGTCTTTTGAATTAGGTGTAGTACCTCCCACACAAATCAACCTAAACTACGTACAATTAAAGCTGTTATAACTTCTATCCGGATGATCGGAATATTATGAAATTTGATATTTGGCTATGTTTTAATAGAAGATACATTCCCATGGAATATGGGAGATATTGCCACACCCCTTCTGGTACCTCCCACACAAAGTGGCATAATCTTTGGTTACAATAAAACCGACATAACAGCCATTCGGGTATTCAAAATCATTTTTAATTTGATATTGAAAAATCTTTTTATAATCACATAAAAAATATTTACGCTTTAGTCACGCCCCTTCTTGTTCCTATACTAGGTAATATTGAATCCTTCATAACTTCTATACTGGTGCATGGAAGCCACTGTGACTTGATATTTGATCATGGTTTTACATTTTTTTACAAATGTGGAAGCTGGGTTCATGATCGTGTCGAACCTCCTAATACACAAATTATTCTGCCTTAAGTAAAATTTAATTATTTATAACGGCCCTCCTAATACATTCCACACAAATTATCCTGCCCTACGTTATGTTCTCTGAGAGTGTGGCTATATATAAGTCGGTTTAGCCGACTGAAGCTTACTTACTTGTTTTTCAGATGTTTTGGGCAATTTTTCCTATCTCCTCAAAATTTGTCAAATATTTGTCGATTTGAGCAATTACAGCATGAATGCTGTGAAGAATAGGTAGTCGCCTTCGCGGTAATTGTTTTGGATAATATTTAAAGTATTTATGAAATAAATTTTGGCATATTTTTCCCTCTTAGTTTAGTATTCCCACATTTTCTAATCACATTTAACAGGTCTCTTTTTAAATTCATTACATATTAATGCAATTTAGAAAATGTTCTTATTTTAAATTTCCTAAATAGAATTTTTCAATACCAAAAATGATTTATTATTTTCTTACTTCAAAAATAGTAATTAACTCAATTTTAATAGTTTTCTTAAACGATTCTATTTAAGAAAACTTTTCTTATACTTTGTTTATTTTAAGAAAATATTGAACTAAATTTTAATACAACATTTACGAAGATTTAGGAGGACTATTATTCTTCGTTTGGATCTTCAGATAAGAGTACACAAATACTATGCGAAATTTCATACAAATCAGACTAACCAAATAGAAATGTTAGATTTTTTCCCAATAAGTTTCTTATTTTCCCTAATTAACCTCTGACTTATAAACAAATTTAGGTGAGATGTCTATGAATATTAAACTTTCTATTAAAAAAATGGAGCCATGTAAAAGTTGATCTTGCTTTTGCAAAATTATCTGATTTGCAGGATAAAAACCCGTGAAATTAAAACCCTGTTGTCATGTTTTCGCCAAACGACTGCTCTATTCTTTTTACGGTGTTTTGTGCGGTCGAGGACACTTTTTTATTTGTTTTTGTCTTGGCGTTGTGCAAACCAAGATTTATGTGGAAAGGTAACTTTCTTCACATCCTACAAAATATCTGCTCATCATTATTCTTAACGAGAAATAATAAAACGTGGTATGATTCAAGCGAAAACCATAAAGTCCATTAAATTCGGACAACCTACTGACCAGAAAGCACGTTATCACCTCAATAGTCGTGTGATAAGGACAATCAAAGTCACTGAACTGACTGACTGGACGGCTGGACGAATGGGTGGCTGGCTGCACGATGAGGGCATTAACAACAACAATGCCGACTCGCCGCAGGAAACATGTTCCACGTTTCTTCTGTGGTGGTGGTGGTGGTGTTGTTGTCGTTGTCGGTGGTAGCATCTTCAATAAGTTTGTGGCAGCCACAAGATTGCCAACATATTGAGGGCGAAGGGGACTATTAATAATAAAGTTCAGTTTCAAAGTACTTACATATATCACTTTCTTACTTTCTTTCGTTTTTTGGCCACTAATTTGCTTTCAGACATCTTATTGAGTGAAACTTTTGGTGGGGAGTTCAGTGATCTTAACTTCGTTAACATTCAAATCAACCCAAACGGCCCAATTCACTCATGTGAACGAACGAAAAGCAGAATCGAGTATGTACTCGAAATTAAACAAAAATATATGTTCGTTGTCCGCACCCTCGAGACAAGAGTGTGCAGTGACATTTTTTTCTTGAAATATTCTTTTTACTCTGAAGGAGGACTACAGAAATCTTGTTCACCATATTATTATTCATTAATCATATGAAGATTAGCGTTGGTTAGGTGGTTAATCATATAATCAAATATGTCGACTGTGTCCTTAACCGTTTGTGAGCTAAAATTGTAGCTTTCAATAATTTTTAATTTATTTTTCTCTAATAACTTTTTTTCTGAAAGGACACACAGGAGTAGATAATAATTGCCGAATAAACTAATAATCCTTCTGGTCTGAGTTTATTTTTGCAGTGGGTCAAAGTTTTCATTTTTCGGTGGAACAAAATATTGTATGTTAAGTGTGAGAGAATTCTTATTGTCAGAATTATATTGTGGAATTTAACGAAGATCATTTTTGTGAAAGATCTCAACCCTGTAGCTCCTCTCTTTATGGTTTAAACCTTTTTCGAGAAGATCAAAAAAGTTCTTTAAAAAAGGTCATTTAAAGATTGTATCGTTCTACGAAAAAATTTGCCGAAAATTTTCAATGGGGGTGACCAAAGACACCAAAGTTGGAAATAAAGCTCTTCACGCTTCACTCTTACAAAAACAAGTAAGAAAGGGCTAAAGTCTGTCGGTGCCGACAATATGATACCCTCGACTTTCTATACCATTACAATTGAATTCAGCGAAAAAGGGAAATTGGGAACGATTTTTGAATGGGTAATGGTATCATGGAATGTCTCTGATATTTTCTACCTTAAAAGTTTGTGTCAAGTATAAATTTAGAAAAAATAACAATGATTTTGAAGGACGATCAAGAATATATATCTGACGATCAAGAATATATAGCTCTTGATTATCATAATATTCTAAAGCGATTTTGGTGTTGTTTTTTTGTTTTTACACAAATGACAATTTTTGGTGAGTGTTAACTTAAAGCATATTAAAACCAACCATTCGTTATTTTCTTCCCTTAAATCTTTAACTCGCAGACTATAATTTTATGTACAGTTCTGAAAACAACTGAACCTTGAAGTTTAACCTGAACCTGAAAATGGGGAACACAATACAAAACGGTGGTCTAGTACCTCTTTCTAGGCTGGGTGTTGCTTTGGGATATTCGCGATTTCGGTTCAAATGAAGAACAACTAATATTTTTTGCAGCTGAATATCAACAGAATAAAACAAGTAAGGAAAGGCTAAAGCCGGACGGAACCGACTATATGATACACTCCACTTTCTATCCCATTACAACTCAATTCGGTAAAAAAGTGATATCGGGAAGGATTTTTGTATCCTGTAAATGTATGTGTTTGACAAAAAATTTTAAATCGGAAATGACATTTGTATAAGGGTATATTGAAACATTGAACGATGTGACCTGCTTTCACCACAGGTGTTTCTAGTTAGCTTCTAATGTGTTTAGCCAAATTTGAAGAATATCGGGTACTATATGTGGTTTCTAGAGCGGAAAAAGTCAAATCGGTAGCGAAATTTGTATGGTTAAAGTCGGGCGTAGCCGACTATATGATACCCTTGTCATTAATCCCTGTGGTATTGGGAAAATTTCGTTACATTAGAACCGGGTGATATACGATACAGCTATATATTTGTGAGAAAGTTTGAACACAAACTTTCAATGGGAGATATATATAAATGTGGATCAAGGACGAACGCTATTTAATTTGAGGCAAATCGGTTCAGATTTAGATATAGCCCCCATACAAATGTCGCTCCCGATTTGACATTTTCCGCTCTAGAAACCACATATTGTACCCGATTTTCTTTAAATTTGGCACAACATCTTACAATCCAACTAGAAAAACCTATGCAAAAACTGGGTAAGATCGGTTCAGATTTAGATATAGCCCCCATACAAATCTCGCTCCCGATTTGACATTTTCCGCTCTAGAAACCCCATATTGTACTCGATTTTCTTTAAATTTGGCACAATATGTTATAATCCAACTAAACAAAACTATGCAGAAATTGGGTAAGATCGGTTCAGATTTAGATATTGCCCCCATACAAATCTCGCTCCTGATTTGACATTTTCCGCTCTAGAAACCACATATTGTACCCGATTTTCTTTAAATTTGGCACAAAATCTTATAATCCAACTAGAAACACCTATGCAGAAATTCGGTAAGATCGGTTCAGATTTAGATATAGCCCAAGTACAAATGGTGCTCCCAAATGTTTAACCGATTTTGGCCAAACTATACATATAATATTTCTCCTATTTCGTTTCAGTTTTCAATATACCCCCATACAAATGTCCTTTCCGATTTAACATTTTTTGTCAAACACATACATTTACAGGATACAAAAATCCTTCCCCTATCAATGACAGAAAATATCGTCTAGTATCTTACTTGATATTTGGTAAGTTCAATCAATACTTTCAGGACGTGAAATGGGGCAAAATGGGAATAAAATGTCAAACGACAACAGCTAGAGCCATGAAATCCGGCGGTACGTCTCTCTAAGTAGGTAGAGACGAAAAATAAAAGGTATTTTATGTTGCATAAAAAGGATGCGTAAAAAATAATTTCATGGCCACTTTACAGAATAGAAACATCGTTATCCATCCACAACAACAGCAAAAATATTTACTGCTATATTGAGGTTTGAATAGACACCCTATGTGACTAAAACTTCAAATCTCAATATTGTGATAAATATTAATTTTGTATTGTGGATTTTGCTATGGATAGATAATGACGTTCCTATTCTGTAAACTGAACGAGGTATTATTATATTATGCCATTAAAATTGCATTTACACCACAGAGACTGCTTTTTTTTGGAAGTATGGTTGTGGTAAGAAGTACATAGACTTGACAGTACAGGTTCTATTCTACAGCTAAAGTGTAGTATAACCCTGTACTCGGTTTGGCGAGATTGGGACCAATTTTATTACAGGCATCAAAAGATTCTGAAAATCAGTGGGCCCCTCGAAAAAAGGTGTAATTATTATATTTGTATTTATCCAACAGTTAATTCAGTAATGGTGATGTCGCTTAAATATATTTGGCTATAATGTAGCTAAGAATCTGCTCACAAGGACCAATTTGTAGCTCAAATGGTGTTAATTTTAGTATTAAGACTATGCACTTAAGACTTTTTATGTTTGTTTTAATTTTTTGTCCACTGTTTGTTCCTCTTTGTACACACAAAGAAAAAATTACCTTCCCATCCCTTCCCTAATCACACGACCATCATAAACAATTAGTCACTGAACCGAAAAAAAATCGCCACTTTATTGCGATAAATGTAGCATTTGTGCTTTAATAGAAAGTTTTCCCGTCTGCCGCGAAAGCTCTTAAAAGTGAAATGCGGGAACAGGTGTTAATGATCTCCAGAAGATGAACAGTTCGGGCAGAAGAAAAACAACGGACAACAACACTCCAACTTCGCGCTGCAGATATAAAAAAAAACAAAGCAACAACAAACTAAATAGAAATTAACATTATAAAGTACAGACAAACAACAGCAACAACAAATGCCTTCTAATGGCTAAAAAATAATGCAGAAGAATGAATGCCTTTATCGGAAGGAAGTAGTATCTTCTACGAGTACGTCCATCCAAGTACGTACTTGAGAAGTTTGCAATGAGTGCGTGCGCAACGCAACGAGGAATGGGCATAGCCGCTGTTAATAAAACAAAACGTTATAAAAATGTATAGAAAATTAAGAAAACTTTGATGTTTATGGTTTAAAGGCAGCGAAAGAAGAATGGCCGACAACAAAAACAATTAAATCGGTTTTAAATTGGTCCGGGTCGAAGTAGGCTTACCCTACCATAAGGAAAGCAATGGAACGCTAATTTTTAAAAATAACACTGCACTTTTGAATATCGCATATTCGGTTTTTCATTCCATGGTCGAGTCTCCTTTTAAAAGAACATCGAACATCTAAGGACATGTCGCCTTCCATGAATTTTCACCGTTTTGAGGATGAAGGAAAGTAGTTCAGGTTTTGGAACTAAAATATCAGACTTTTTGCACTAAATGTATCCTATTTTCCAAGGGTGCAATTTCGTGCAGGCCGAAGGTACCCTGCAAAAACAGATAACGCTTCTATATTTATACACTCCACGAGAGTATTATGTCTTTGTGCATTTGTTTGTAACACCCAAAAGGAAACGAGATAGACCCATTGTTAATTATACCGATCGTCTTAGAATCACTTTCTGAGTCGATTTAGCAATGTCCGTCTGTCTGTCCGTCCGTCCGTCCGTCCATCTATTCTTGTAATCACGATACAGGTCGCAATTGTAGACAGAACCAAATTAAACTTTGCACAACGATGTTTTTCGGGATAAGGACGAACGCTATTTAATTTGAAGAAAATCGGTTCAGATTTAGATATAGCCCCCATACAAATTTCGCTCCCGATTTGACTTTTTCCGCTCTAGAAACCACATATTGTATCAGATTGTCGATTTGGTAAAACATCTTATATTCCCACTAGAAACTCCCATGGTGAATATCGGACAGATCGGTTCAGATTTATATATAGCTCCCATACAAATTTCGTTCCCGATTTGACTTTTTCCGCTCTAGAAACCACATAATGTATGAGATTGTCTTCAGATTTGGTAAAACATCTTATATTTCCATTAGAAACACCCATGGTGAATATCGGTCAGATCGGTTCAGATTTATATATAGCTCCCATACAAATTTCGCTCCCGATTTGAATTTTTCCGCTCTAGAAACCACATATTATATCAGATTGTCTTCAGATTTGGCAAAACATCTTATATTTAAACTAAGAACATCTATGGTGAAAATAGGTAAAATCGATTCAGATTTAGATATAGCCCCCATACAAATGTCGTTCCCGATTTGACATTTTCCTCTGTAGAAACCACATATTGTACTCGATTTTCTTTAAATGTGGCACAACATCTTATAATCTTACTAGAAACACCTATGCAGAAATTGGGTAAGATCGGTTCAGATTTAGATATAGCCCCCATATAAATGTCGCTCCCGATTTGACTTTTTCCGCTTTAAATGCCACATATTCTAATCGATTTTCTTTAAATTTGGCACAACATCTTATAATCTAACTAGAAACACCTGTGGCTAAAGCGGGCTAGATCGGTTCAGATTTAGATATAGGCCCCATATAAATGTCGCTCCCGATTTGAATTTTGCGCTCTAAAAACCATATATTGTACCCGATTTTCTTTAAATTTGGGACAACATCTTATAATCCAACTAGAAACACTATGCAGAAATTAGGTAAGATCGGTTCAGATTTAGATATAGCCCCCATACAAATGTCGCTCCCGATTTGACTTTTGCCGCTTTAAAAGCCACATATTGTGCTCGATTTTCTTTAAATTTCGCACAACATCTTATAATCTAACTAAACAAAACTATGGTGAAAGTGGGTAAGATCGGTTCAGATTTGAATATAGCCCAAATTCAAATGTTGCTCCCATAAGTTTAACCGATTTTGGCCAACCTATACATTTTATATTTCACCTATTTCGTTCCAGATTTCAATATACACCCATACAAATATCCTTTCCGATTTAACATTTTTTGTCAAACACATACATTTACAGGATACAAAAACCTTCCCGTTTTCACTTTTTCACCGAATTGAATTGTATTCGGATTGAAAGTGGAGTGTATCATAGAGTCGGCCCGCCCGACTTTAGCCTTTCCTTACTGGTTTTAAGTATGTATTTAATTGTCAAAATTTACTGAAAAAAATGAGTAATTCGCGTTGTGTAACTTAAAAACTGATATTCCATCTTCCAACACACGGTGGGGCAGATGACCAGTTTTAGAGACAAAAAGTAAAAACGGCGTTAAGATCGGCTGGGCCGAACTTTATATACCCTCCACCATGAATTGCATTCCACAGAGAATGTAGATTTTTGTAGAAGTGCAGTAATATTACAGGAAAATATATTTTTTTAATATAGCAAAACCAAAACAAATACAATTATTGAAAAAATAATTTTAAAAATAAATATTATATTTTTATTATTTCATACCACGCTTACAAGGCAAGTCTACCAAAACCTTCACACTATATATATCGAAATAATACTTCAAGTCAATTAAAAAAATAAATATATATTTTAGTTTTTCGTTTGCATTTTTTTTTGTCTGTAATCAATATTTGATTTGAAAAAAAAATGCAAACGAAAAAACTAAAACAAATGAGCGTTGGCACGGCAGAAGTATTGCTGGGTAACTATACCTGCATATACACATACTTACATATGCAACTCAATGAGATGCTTGTAAGATGGCATGTGTGCTTTATTACTTGGTGCGATTTTTTAAACGCAAATTCGGCAAGTGAGTTGTGATTCTCGTTCGTTTGTGAGAATCATCTCCTTATAGAGGCCGGGTTTGATGTTGAAAAGTCGCTGCGAAGCCACTTGAAAAGACTTTTGACATGGTCGAAATCATGATCGTTGTAGTCTGCAGCCAAGTAATAAATGTCACCATGCCATTTGTAAATAAATTTGCATTCTATTAAATATAGAAGCAAAATGGTCTTGAGCCAGGACAATATCCCATAATAAATATATATTTTTAAAAAAGCTTAAATACCGTAAATATTGGCAGATAGTGGGTGCTACAGTTGGTTGTATTTCCATTCAATTTTAATTTCAAAACTACACATTTTGAAAATCCAATATCTCACGTACATAGTGCAAAATAATCTAACTTCATGATTCAACCAATTTTTGTCGTAAAAGTTAAAAGTACGAATTTGGAAAAATCTTTTTATTTTGCGTGTCTACGCAGTCAGTGGAATGTATACACCGAATTCCCTGATTCTAACTGCGGCCATTTGATTGGTACCATTTTTATTAACCTTTCCCTTTTTTACCCCCTTAAGAGTACGACTTTCTAAAATCTCTGTATTTCACTTGTCTACGCAATTAGAGGGATGTATACATATATACGAAATTCATCATTCTGGCTGTATTCGTTTAGTTGGTACTATTTATATACCTTTGTACCCATTGTATTCCTTGAATGTAAGAATTTGGAAAACCCTTTTATTTTTCCTGTCTACGTAGTCAGAGGAATGTATACTCCGAATTTCATGATTTTAGCTGCGGTCATTTAGTTGGTACTATTTTTATCCCCTTTTTCCATTTTAACCCCAAAAATAAGATTTTGGAAAAATTCGTTTATATTACGTGTCTACGCAATCAGAGCAATGTATACACCGAATTTTATTATTCTAGGTGTATCCGTTTGGTTGGTACCATTTTTATCCCTTTATTCCCATTTTACCCCTTAAAATTACGAATTTCGAAAAAAATATTTTTATATTATGTATCTAGTCAATTAGAGGAATGTACACTAGGGCGTACCTCAAAAAAAAAGTTCGCCGTACACCTTCGAATATGAAGTATTATTGAAAGGTAGTTTCAAAAAAAAAATTTTATTTTTTTATGCCGAACGTAGGGGTCGCGCTTTTACATTTTTCTATATAACTTGTATTTATAAACGGATTTTAAAGTGTGATACATCGATGTTTTTGTCTCGACGAGGCCGATTTTTTTGTCTTTGAAGTCATTGAGCTCAAGCACCCCCTTCTGGTACTTACCCATCATTTCTCAGTTGCTACTACCCTAATGTACCACTCTAATAATCGAAAATTAAAGCTCGCATAAAATCATGAATCATGTTTGAGCTCAATGACTTCAAAGACAAAAAAATCGGACAAAAACATCGATGTATCACACTTTAAAATCCGTTTATAAATGCAGAAGTTATATAGAAAAATGTAAAAGCGCGACCCCTACGTTCGGCATAAAAAAATAAAAAAAATTTTTTTGAAACTACCTTTCAATAATACTTCATATTCGAAGGTGTACGGCGAACTTTTTTTTTTTTACTTGTAACCTGGTACGCTCTAATGTACACACCGAATTTCGTGTTTCTAGCTGTTGTCTTTTAATATGTATCATTTTTATCCCTTTTTGCTCCATTTCACACCCTACGAATAAAAATCACTTTATGCTGCACGTTTTTGTTATAGGGGAATGCGCATACCCAATATCAAGTAAGCACAAGCAGACATATTGAAAAAATATGCTTAAATACGCTAAAATATTGGGGGTTATGGGTATTTTTAGTCCTTGTGAGGGAGTTTCAATCCCAACCGATCTACGACTATAAGACGCATTTATGGAAAATTTGGACGTCCTAGCTCTTTTCGTTTAGATGCCTGCGTGCTTTCAACAGACGGACGGACATGGCTAGATCTTCTTAGAATTTTATGACGATCAATAATATATATATATATATATATTTTATAGGGTCTTATGTCGATATTTCAAGGTGTTACAAACGGAATGACAAAGTTAGTATACCCCCATCCTGGAGGTGGAGGGTATAAAAAGAATTGGAGGCAGCTACACCTACACATTTCGAACATTTAGTTATGGTGCTTACCAAAGTCGTCTATAAAAAAATTGTGTCGACACGCCCACTTACAGTGGGATGATAGTATATTTGTCAAGGCAAAATACCTTAGCAAACAGGAAGACCTTTAAAATTTCATGGATATAATTATGTTGCTTGAAAAAGTTGTTTAGAAAAAATAGGTTTCTCAACCTACTGGCACTGCCCACTTAAAGTGGGATGGTAGTTAGTTTTTTCAAGGAAAATAAATTTGGAAACAGAATAGGCCTTCATATTACGTTTACTTAAGGTGCTTACCGAAGTTGTCTAGCAAAATTTCAAGTTCATGAATCTGCTGTCACACCCACTTACAGGTAGACCTTTGAAATGTATTCCATTTATCTTAATGGTTGTTAATCCTTTCAAAAAATGAGTTGCCACTCGGTTCCAATTTTCCATTTTTGGTAATTTTAAAATATTGGCCTAATGGCCAATTTTTTCCGAAAATTCAAAAAGTCCAAAAATTGACTTTTTGGTTCAAAAATTGGTAATTTATATGGACAACTGATATTAAAACACCCGTGTTTATTTTAAACCAGGTATATGAGGAAGGAGTAGTGAAGGGTATCACGTAGTCGGTCACGCCCAACTTTAGCCTTGTCTTACTTAAGAGTTGATGCCATACATTACTTATAAACGCTTGCATAAATTCGCGGAGATCAATGGCATTTCGACTATTTTCTAACCGAAATTTTACAATATCTGCTTTTGAAACTTTAATACAATTTTCAACCATAATTTACATAAAGATTTGACTTTTTGCCTCTCACATTGGTGTTTGGCCCCATCGTGCAAGGGTGTAATTTCATTCAGCAAAGGTTACCCATATATGTATTTAATATGTATTTAATTACTCGAAGGCTTTCAAAGGAAAAAAGTTATGTTGGTCCAAAGAAATTTTTTCAAAAAGAATATTTTTTAAAATATTTATTCCAAACAAACTTTATTTGGCACAAATACAGTATGACGTCATAATGAAGCTATAAATTTCTAATAAAATACATTCGAGTGTAAATATTTTAAGTTTTTATTTAAAGTGTGAGAGAAGCAGTCAAAAAATAAATTATTTGGACTAATTTTTTTTCACATCCTTATCATACATATGAGTCTCGATGTTCATTTGTATACAAGTGAATTTGCGGACTTATACACCGTCCTTTACTCCTTAATAGAATTGGCTTCAACGTTCCTGCCATGTGTCTGCGATTCTTTGTATTCCGTAATATTTCTATGCATAGAAATAATTATTCATGCAATGAATCTATTTTAAGATCCTTGAAAGAATACAATTTGATTAATAAGAAATTTGCCTTAGATTTAATTTTAGATTTTAATATGTATGGATATGTTTCCATAGACTATTGGAATAAATCATCATAATCATGATAAGCAACAACACTATTTTTAGAGGTTATGTAAAATTGATCTACCTACACGGAGATAAAATATATAGCCAAACTAATAACCGGTTTATTCATAAAACAAACCAAATTTTTATTTCAGGTGCGGAAGACCATAAAGTTTTTCTCTCCCATACAAACCGACCCGGTTTAATGTACATATCTGCACACATGGTTAGATGGACTTAAAACTACGTGAGCTTCAAACGGTGTTACAAGCGCATTGGCATACTTAGTATACTGCCCCATCCCAAGATGGAGAATATAAAAACGCTACCAACAACCCTCCTTCCATCCAATATTCAAGTGAATACGACCAAGCGCGCGCTCATAAATAAGTTTTAGAAAAAGAAACAAAATAACGACAACAACACCACCATCAAGCAACAGCGATGAACAAGCCATCGAGCGGTTTGGGGCGATGGCTGCCTGGCTGGGGCATCTGGTATGAGTGGCGATATAAAAACGCATTTGATGGCACATTATGACCAAGTAACGTATTCGCTCCGGAGGCCTATTAAACGAAGCCATAAGAAAGTCATAAAAAATAAAAATGAAAAACAAAACCCACCATCTCTCCAGGAACGGAACGACTGCAAAAAAACTTGCGGGAGTTTCTTATTAACTGCAAAAACAAAACAAACCAAAATAGAATAAACAATTCAAGGTAAACAAATTGCGCTGTTTATATGCCCCCGAGATTATTTACTATTTTTACGGCCAGACAGTAGGGTTACCTGCTGCTATCTCGTGTATAGCAATTAGAGAATAAGGGTAAGGAAAGAAAACAAAACAGAAAGAGTCTATTTGCAGAAATAATGATTATTATCATTTTAAAATCGCTGAATAATGTCCACCGGTGATTTAGTAGATGAGCTGTGACATTCAGAAGAAAATTTTCACAACAAAAATGTTGTCATGTGGACAATATATTTATTTGATATATTTTCGTCTTCTTTTCTATAGAAAAGTTGCTCGTCCAGTGACTTTTCTATAGAAAAACTGCTCGTCCAGTGACTTTTCTATAGAAAAACTGCTCGTCCAGTGACTTTTCTATAGAAAAACTGCTCGTCCAGTGACTTTTCTATAGAAAAGTTGCTCGTCCAGTGACTTTTCTATAGAAAAGTTGCTCGTGCAGTGACTTTTCTATAGAAAAGTTGCTCGTCCAGTGACTTTTCTATAGAAAAACTGCTCGTCCAGTGACTTTTCTATAGAAAAACTGCTCGTCCAGTGACTTTTCTATAGAAAAGTTGCTCGTCCAGTGACTTTTCTATAGAAAAGTTGCTCGTCCAGTGACTTTTCTATAGAAAAGTTGCTCGTCCAGTGACTTTTCTATAGAAAAGTTGCTCGTCCAGTGACTTTTCTATAGAAAAGTTGCTCGTCCAGTGACTTTTCTATAGAAAAGTTGCTCGTCCAGTGACTTTTCTATAGAAAAGTTGCTCGTCCAGTGACTTTTCTATAGAAAAGTTGCTCGTCCAGTGACTTTTCTATAGAAAAGTTGCTCGTCCAGTGACTTTTCTATAGAAAAGTTGCTCGTCCAGTGACTTTTCTATAGAAAAGTTGCTCGTCCAGTGACGTTTCTATAGAAAAGTTGCTCGTCCAGTGACTTTTCTATAGAAAAGTTGCTCGTCCAGTGACTTTTCTATAGAAAAGTTGCTCGCCCAGTGACTTTTCTATAGAAAAGTTGCTCGTCCAGTGACTTTTCTATAGAAAAGTTGCTCGTCCAGTGACTTTTCTATAGAAAAGTTGCTCGTCCAGTGACTTTTCTATAGAAAAGTTGCTCGTCCAGTGACTTTTCTATAGAAAAGTTGCTCGTCCAGTGACTTTTCTATAGAAAAGTTGCTCGTCCAGTGACTTTTCTATAGAAAAGTTGCTCGTCCAGTGACTTTTCTATAGAAAAGTTGCTCGTCCAGTGACTTTTCTATAGAAAAGAAGACGAAAATATATCAAATAAATATATTGTCCACATGACAACATTTTTGTTGTGAAAATTTTCTTCTGAATGTCACAGCTCATCTACTAAATCACCGGTGGCCATTATTCAGCGATTTTAAAATGATAATAATCATTATTTCTGCAAATAGACTCTTTCTGTTTTGATATTGCCTCCATCACTCCTGATTTGACTTTCGTGTATTTCGATGATATTTTATTGTGGCTAAAATCATTTTCAAGCTTAATAATTTAGAATTATAAACATGTTTTATTACTTACTGTCCTTATAATGTAACATTTATTTCTCACGCTATGGCGATTTAATTTTTAATCACATTAATAGAGCAGCACTACATACTCACTGTGCAGTTCAAATAGCAATTTCTTCTTATAAATCCCTTCGATTGCCCAGATTGTATTTATGGCCATTGCAAGTTTCTTACCAAATTTAGAAAAGTATTTTCTATCCGCAATTTATGGCCAACCGACCAGTTAAACAGAGTAATAAAATCGCCAAAAAAAGGAGCGTCTAACATGAACACCAAAAAGAACAAAACGAAGAAGAGTTGCTGTCCATAAATATATGTATGTGTGTGTGTGTACAATGTACATACACGCTGCCATCACATGTGAGTGCCCTCTATAAATCTCGAGGATTAGACTCCATCTCATGCACTAGCCAATATTACAGCTCATAGTAAATAGCAAAAATAAAACGAAAACAGCAATTTTTATTTACTATCAATTGCCCGAAATAAAACTTTAGAAAATTATTGGTTAACCAAAAGGGATGCCATTTTGATAGAAGTGCCTTTCTGTGGGAAATACTATAAATTTAAGACGTGTACTGGAAATAAAATGTGTAAAGATAATATAAACGGAATTAGAGTGGCCGACATAGTCCGAAATAGTATATGAATTCATTGAAAATGTAGAAAATGCACAAATCAAATCGGCTACCTTTTTCACAATGCTCTAAAAAAGGGATATATGTATGCCTCTCCTAAACAGTTTGGCTGATTTTTATGAAATTTCACGCAGTCATAGTACGAGTGTGATCCTTCAGCTATGACTGCTCAGTATTTGGTATAGATAATGCACAATTGTTTCCGTTTGTTTTTGAATAGCAACCAAAATTTGGATGCATATGAGAGTATTACTAAAATTATCCTTAAAACTTAAATTTATCCTTTAGCTCGCGCAAGGATAATATCTAAAAGCAGCAAAATCTTCCACTTCCATTAAATATAATGCAATTATATATTTTCATTTAATTTTCGCTAAGTCTATGTCTGAGTTTGGAAATTTTCTAAAAATTCAAATAACTTTAATATCTATAAATATCATATAAAGTATTTACATATTTCTTTTTTATACACATGATTAACAAAAGTTACTTAAAATATATATTTTTAAGTCTTTCCTTTTATTATTAATTAAAGACTAGAAGACAAGATTAATTTAATGATTTATTTTCTAGTTGTACATTAATATTGGTTACAAGATTAAGGACATATTCGTTGCGAAAATTTTGGCGCTACCCAATGGAGTAGCCCCCATCGAAACTACGCAGTCAACAGTAAAGCAACAAGTAAAGGTCTCACTTGCCTTTTTTGTTATTTTTGGCTTCTGCTGAAGCCGTTGACAAAACCTTTGGTCTTAAAGCAGAATTTTCTTTGATGTTATAATGGAACTGCTTTATTTTTATGAAAACGTTTCATAAATATTATAATGTCCTGAATCGTTAATGGATTGGTGGCATCGATCCTTTACAGTACACCAAACAAAGTCTAACGGCTTGAAATCGCATCTTGGAGATGGCAAATTGACATCACCGATAAAGTTTATAACACGATTGCCAAACTTGTCGCTGAAAAGGTCGATTGTGGATTGAGATGTGTGGCATGGTGCGCCATCCTAATGAAACCGAAGATAGTCAAAGTCCATGTCTTCAATTGGCGGCTACAAAAAATAATATGTCAATGCTACCACCTCTCTAAAATCCTATTGGCTTCTCGACGATCACGAGAGGATTTTCGGATTACCTTTCGGTACATTTCTCAACTAAAATCACCAGTGATGAAAGTGGGTTAGATCGGTTCAGATTTATATATAGCTTCCATACAATTATCGGTCCTTATTTGACTGTATCTGCTCTAGAAACCACACATTTTAAACGATTTTGTTCAAAAATTGGCACAACATCTCATTATACCCTCCACCTCCAGGATGGGGGTATACTAAATTTGTCATTCCGTTTGTAACACCTTGAAATATCGACCTAAGACCCTATAAAGTATATATATTCTTGATCGTCATAAAATTCTAAGACGATCTAGCCATGTCCGTCCGTCTGTTGAAAGCACGCTAGCATCTAAACGAAAGGAGCTGTTGGATAAAAATGGTACAAACCAAACGGCTACACCTAGAATAATGAAATTCGGTGTATACATTCCTCTGATTGCGTAGACACGTAAAATAAACGGATTTTTCGATATTCGTACTTCTTGGGGTTAAAATGAGAAATGGGGTATATATAGTACCAACCAATTGACCGCAGCTAGAGTCATGAAATTCTGAGTATACATTCCTCTGACTGCGTAGACAGGGAAAATAAACGAATTTTTCGAAATTCGTACTTTCAAGGGATCCAATGGTACAGAGGGATAAAAATAGAACAAACTAAACGACGTTTCTTTGGGTAGAAACGTCAAATAAAGAGATTTTAGATAGTCGTACTAGTAAGGTTCTAAAAATGGTACCAACCAAATGTCCGCAGCTGGAATCATGGAATTCGGTGTATACATTCCTCTGACTGCATAGACACGCAAAATAAAAAGTTTTTTTCCAAATTCGTACTTTTTCTTTTACGGCAAAAACTGGTTGAATCATGAAGTTAGGTTATTTTGCACTATGTACGTCTGATAATGGATTTTCAAAATTTGTACTTTTATAGTTAAAATAGAATTGAAATACAACCAACTGTAGCATCCATTATCTACCAATATTCATAGTATTTAAGCTTATTGAAAATATAAATAGAAGAATATTTATTTTTTGCATTGACGTTTTGGTAGCCTTGCCTTATAAGCGTGGTTTGGAATAATCAAAATATTTGTATTTGTTTTGATTTGGCTATATAAACAAAAAATTACATTTTCCTGTAATATTACTGCACTTCTACGAAAATCGACGACCTCTGTGGAATGGTGGAGGGTATACAAAGTTCGGCCCGGCCGAACTTAACGCCGTTTTTACTTGTTTTACAACTAAAATCGACTGTGGCAAAAGTGAGTTGAATCGGTTCAGATTTATATATAGCTTCCATACAAATATCACTTTTTCTGCTCTAAAAACTACATAAATTAACCGATTTTACTAAAATTTGGCACAATACCTTCTATTACAACTTGAAACATCTATTGTGAAAGTGGATGAGATTGATTCAGATTTGCTACAGCTACTATGAAAATTTTGATTTCAATTTGATTTTATCTGCTATTGAGACCACATAATTCTAACGATTTTGATCAAAAGTGGCACAACATCGGTCCATGATATATGACACTATCCAAAATCCTCATCGAATTGAAGTGCAATGGCGTAGAAAGTAAATAGTCGTCCCTGCCCGACTTTAACCTTTCCTTAGTTGTTAGACGTGTTTTCAGGAGCGCTTATCTCGCAGACGGCGAAATATTTTGCAGGTGAGGACCGCAGCAATTAATTTTCGTAACCTATCCAAATATATATTAGTATTTACAGGCTTACGGACGTTATGGTCTTACCACTTGAAAGAAAAGTATAGTAATTATAATTAATTTTTAAGATATTAGCCAGAAATACGTGTCTCGGATTTGGTGGAAAACGGAAAGACATCATCAAAATGCAAATGTTTATATTGATAACACAACCTGGAACATGACATATGGGATTTATGTCATATCATTTCCTTTACGTATGAAACTATAGGCAACATGGAGTTACTTGGCGTTTTTAGCTTTTCATTTCCTCATCCTGTTGCCCGTGCACAAGATTACAAAATCCAAAGAATACAATTTTTCCAAAATTATTAGTGTCAAATTAAAAGAGAGAGTATCTATTACAAATACTTCAAATATAGTACCTCTACCTGTATTAGTTCAGAATGAACATCTATTTCAATCTTGTTTTTTAAGAGACAACTCTTTAAATACTAAACTAATTTTGTTAATATTAAACTAATACAGATAGAAGATTGAAATTTAAAGTAAATAATTTATTATAAAATAGTTTAGCACATATTCTCTTCTTTGATCTGACATTTATACATGAATTAATTTATATATGAGTTAAAAATATTTGTTTGTAAAATTGTATGCTTTAGAACTTTGTTATCCTTTTAATGGGTAAAAGGATGAGAAAATTAAAAACTAAGAATGCCAATTAACTCAATTTCACCTATAGTTTCAGATGTATGTCATCTGTTTCAAGTGTAATATGGACTTTCGGACAGTGTAATAATACACGTATCGGACAAAACGTTAATGCTGTTCAACCTTCCACCGTTTATGTACTACTCTCCAACTCTACATTACCCTTCTCCTCTCTCCGTACTCACCCGAATGAGTTAACCTCCGATCACGTTCCCATATCTTGTTTCATTTATATTTTACTGCAAAAAATAGAAAATTCCTTTATATCATTTAACAAATTGGAATTCATTAAAGTCCTGGGTTAACAATGAAACACATAATTTAAATCTGACCTTTAACAATTTAACTATATCAAAAGTTGAGGCGATTTTACAAAAGATTGTCAGTATAATAAAAAGATCATTCGAAAAGGTTTTCACTGGATAAAAATCTGAATGGAAAAGAGACATTTCAAGCTTAAGTAAATACCTTATAGCACAGCGTAACAAATTCAAAGAAATCAATTCAAATCCAAAATAAATCAATTAAATATCCTGATAAAAACAAACATCAACAAAGATAGGAACGATAATTGGTCCAAATTTATAGCCAAATTACCAACCGGATCTAAAAAGTTCTGGAAAATCACGAATACCATTAGAGGCAATAGAAAAATTCTCCCGGATTTGTCTGTTAATAATTTGGTACTAAAGCTAATGTACTAGCAGATGTTTTCGAAAAAAATCATTCTATCACACAAAACAATTCTTCACCAGTTGATAGGAAAGTTAAATACTTCACGCTAAAAATGAATAATGAAACAAACATAAATGTTGACCCAGAAATCATCACTAATCTTGAAGAGGTAAAATCATATATATTTTCCCTAAAAAATAATAAGGCACCAGGACTTGATGGAATTAATAAAATGATTCTGAAAAGTATGCCTGATTCAATGTATGAAGCTCTAGTTAATATATTTAACTTTTGTCATAGAGTCTAATAAAGGATCCAGAAGAAGTACGGGCATT
This sequence comes from Polietes domitor, assembly GCA_947397865.1. Classification (NCBI taxonomy): domain Eukaryota; kingdom Metazoa; phylum Arthropoda; class Insecta; order Diptera; family Muscidae; genus Polietes; species Polietes domitor. The sequence continues at coordinate 79,942,967 of OX377621.1, read as the reverse complement.
GTGTTATTAGACATTGAAAAAGCTTTGACTCCATATGGCACGATAAATTAAATTAAATTCTTTTGAATTAATAATTCTTTTAAATTAAATTCTTTAGATTTTCCTCATTATCTACAGAGACTAATAAAAAGCTTTCTCTCAAACATGACGTTTGTGGTTGGAGTGAACGATATTTTTTCATCTTCCAGAAATATCCCAGCGGGACTACCTCAAGGTTCAGTTTTATCTCCTATTCTATATTCTATTTACACATCTGATATTGCTGTTCCTAAAAACAATGAAGCCGCTTTTTACGCTGACGTTGCACTGCTAAAGTCTCAAATGCAATTAGTAAGAAACTACAAAATGCACTCAACTCAGCACAAAAATATTTCGACAAATGGAAAATAAAGGTTAATCAAGATAAGACACAAGATTTATTATTCCCATTCAATAAATCAACCAAACGTCGTACTTCAATACCTCTTCAAGTACAAGGAGATATCATCAATCTATCAGTTCATATTAAATATTTGGGGCTTATTATGGACTCCAAACTTTCATTCAAAAAAAACCTTGACTTTGTTTGCGAAAAGGCAATTACTTGCGGGTAGGAGGAGGTATCCAACGGCGACATTACATGCTAAGTTTGGGCATAGAACTATGGACGACATCATATCTTATATTACCATGTCATTCAAACATCGTTGTAGAGAGTACGACTATGAAATGATAAGAAACTATTTTCATTGGCGATTTTTTTTTTTAATTTGTCAATTTTTTATATTTGCATTAAAGGGTTTTAATTACACCAACAAATATCTCTAACCTGTGATATTCATATTTATATGTTTTCTAATTTCATATACATATATCTGATCTAATTGTTGTAGTACTTTCGTAAATTCTCATAAACTGTACATATAACTATAAAAGAATAAAGGTAATAATAATTATAATTATAAAAAAATATTTAATGGCTTCCAATTTTATGGTCGGATAGTCAGGGTTCCAGCAGGTCCATGCACTCTATGACCATAAATACCGCACTTCGATGCATTAGATGACTACGCATTTCCATATTCATCATAGTTAGAGAAGTGGGATATCCCTGGAAACTTTTAGACAGAAGGCGCTATTACTGGCGAAAACTATATGGATAAACCGAAATACACACAGAAACACGAAACTGGTCTGTCCATATGATTTGAGGAGGTTAACCATTCTCTTGAAGGATGTAAATTGAATGGATTGTAGATTTCAATATTGACGTGGCTGTGATTCTTAAAGACACAACAAATGACTTTTGTAGAAGCAGTGAATATGACGTCTTGAGAGTTTTGAAAACCTACTGTGTCTCTCGGTGGCTATGGATCGGAAGCGTTTGGTAAAACTCTGTTGTGACTTGGCAAGGATCAAATGTTTCGCGTGTTGCACTTCATCCCAGTAAAAAATCTCATTACTAAGTAATGTGGGGAATAAGGCAAAACCAAAAACCTTCACTGCTTATTTTTCGGATCCGTTTCTAATTATTTTTATAAAGGAATTGTAAAAAAATAAGCACTTCCACGCACGCTTACAAAAAGTTGAGATATAAGTACTTCCACACACGCTTACGAAAAGTTAATAAATAAGCACTTCTATACGAGTTGTAAAATAAGTGGCCTCAGGAAGATACAAAATAAGTCATTATTGATAACTATCCAAATAATGTATTATCAATGATGGGCTGTATAAGTGATGAAAACGACATTTTTATTAAATTATATATTTGGTATCGACTTGTTATCAATCTGAATATAGAATTTAGGGCTGTTTTTCTTTGAGCCTGGATAAATAAGCTGGGATAACAACAGTACTGCTATTCTCTGACTCACCACAAAAATGTGGAAAATTAATTTTTAAATCTGAAGTTCTATATAATTTAACTTACCAATAACTAAAGGGTGATTTTTTAACTATTATCTTTTTGGCAACTCCGGTTTAAACAGCTGACGCACGTTTCGAGATTTGTTTCACTGTCAAACATCTTCAGTTTGGTCTATAATTTAACCATGAATCGTCTTACAAACGAACAACGCTTGCAAATTATTGAAGTTTAGTATCAAAATGCGTTCTCGTGCGCTTCCATTTTATGGTCAGTTTAATCGACCCACTGAAGCGGCTATTCGGGCTATTGTGACTAAATTTCGCACCAAATTTACATTGTTGGACATTAAACCACCAACACGCTTATGTAGAGTGCGAACTGATGAAAATATCGCAGCTGTATCGGCCAGTGTTAATGATGTCCATCAATTATCGATTCGTCGCCGTTCGCAGCAATTGGACCTCTGTTATTCAAAAACGTGGAAATGCCAAAATTGGACTAATTTGAGGCGCAGTCAAGGTCAACTTTTGCATGAAATAATCTTCAAACATTATATTATATGGACCGTACTATCGATTCAAATAATGATTTCATGCATTTTTCTGAATTTTATGTTTTTTTTTTGAAAAACTTTCCTATAGCTTTTAAAAAAGCACCCTTTACTTATATAAACCATTATAAGGAAGTAATCATTTCATACTTCACAATAATGTACGGCGTGACGAGCGGTCATTACTAGGTAATGCTAAAAATAATGAGGTGTCATTGCCAAGTTTTTGCTGGGATGGTTTCGGCGATGGATAAAACTTGACATTTTTGGCATATGACATGTTGACGAAAAAGGTTTAATTATAATTAATGTTCTTGTTAAGATGACCGAAATATAGTAGAAAAAAGTAGTCACAGTTCACATCATATTTGTCCACTTCCTTGTCTAGCGACACTCTTATCACTTTTTCTTGTGCGGATCCTTAGAATATCTACACGACATCTTCATTAAATGATTAAGTTATGAAGAGTTTTTGCGCCCTTCCTCCCCTTTCACACCAGCTGCCGTAGTTGGTAGGTTGATAAGGGCAATAGACTCCCGTCCTCAAATCAAGAAACCCTTTTAGGTCGCCATGTTCTTCTCCCTCCCTACCAGGAAGATGTTCATGTGTTGGTGCAGCTTTAAGTTAATGATTTTTATGTCCTTCTACCCAGTTTCGCCGGTGCTACTCTGTGATGTTTTAAGCTCTTAATTAGAGGACCGAGTAGTGTGTAAAGGGTCTTATCAGTTTTTAGTTTTTAATTAAAACCAAACATTCTACTCGCCTTTGTGATTGCAGGTACCATTATGTGTGCGTCCAGGAAGGCAGACCGTCTATGAAAGCACATATTGCCTGGGTGCGTGTGCTGTGTAGTCTGTTGGTATCTTTTTTATTTTGTCTTTTTGACCTGGAAGGCAAATGTTAACTAATGACTGGGACAATCTCACAAACATATATGTACACATGTTTTTTTTTTTGCGATAATATTACACAGTATCTACAATTCGTTGGCCGTTGGGAACTTATGGGACTATGGTCAGGGATAGGGAATTTTACCAAAAAAAAAACTTCAATTCAGATAAAGTGAATATATGTCTGTAATTCCATAATCATGAAACCTTGAATTTATTTTTTCTTCAATAAACTTTAAAGTAAGGATATATTAACATCAATTAAAGACTAGATTATAGTTAGCCTCAATTACTCCACTGTTTTTACGCTCTGTGTTTGCGCCAACAGAATGACACTTTTAAGATTTTATTCCCCTTTTAGACAGCAATACTGGCATATGCTTCATTTTTATACCCTCCACCTCCAGGATGGGGGTATACTAACTTTGTCATTCCATTTATAACACCTTGAAATATCGATCTGAGACCATATAAAGTATATCGAGGGCTTATATTCGAAAGTGGATATGAACCATTTTCTCGAAAATGAGTTCTTGATGCCAAACTATTCTCAGATTTAGATGTCATCTGTCATATAAATTTGGAAGAGAATTTTTTCTAAAGCCATTTTTTTTTAAATTTTTTCTGATTTTGCTATCTACTCACACGTTAGTTTGTGACTGCATAAGTGGCTATGAACATAAAAATAATATAAATAATATAATTCAAAAATGGAGGAGCATTTAACCGAAGGTTATAATTCGCTACAACGACTTTGTTTACAACATTTTTCTAGATTTATGGCATATCGTACTATCAAATTCCATCATTTCGCGTTTATAGCATTTTGATTCCCAAGTAATCAGACTAAAATAAGTAAATAATGGATGTAAAGTCAAAAATTGTGAAAAGTATCTTTAGAAAAACCCGCCTAACATTTTAGTATACTGAATTCTGAATACTGAATTCATGGGGAATATTTGTGCCAGAAAAGTTTCAGAATCCAGCATGAAGAAAGAAATAAGAAATTTCGACAGATTTTTCAACAATTGCAGCGATTTTCGCGACTGACTACATGTATGTTACAGCGACATTGGTTCATAATAAACAAACAAAAATTCAGTCGGATCCTTTGGCTAGATCACGAGAAAATCAAAAAACAAAAATGTCATGCATGAAAATCATTTTAGCCATATTTCCCGCGAAACTATCCAATTTGTTTACCGTACCCTACCGCAATATCTACTTTTTCTAAAAAATTTTGAAAAAGGGATAAAAATGGTACCAATCTGACGGTTGAAGCTGGAATCTTTAAATTCGCTGTGTACATCACAGAAAATGCGTTTTCTATACAACATTGCCAAGATTTCATGAAAAGCGTTATCAAGTTTATTATAAATCTGATTTATATATTTGGGCATAAATGGCTATGTGCTTATTTAAACATTCATAGTGCTCAATTTTAAACGTGCAAAAGTAGCTATAAACCATAAAACCGTGAATAATAGGAAATTTCGAAAACTTTTTAATCGCAGCAATTAGTAATCCTTTTTATATTAAACTGTAGAAGAATTAATGATAATTACTCTTAAAATTAAGGAGAAAATCAGTTTTTTCGCTCTCATGAAAATATATCTTTTTGTTCATAGCCACGTACGAATATAAGCCCTCGATATATATTCTTGATTGTCATAAAATTCTAAGGCGATCTAGCCATGTCCTTCAGTCTGTCTATTGAAAGCACGCTAGCATCTAAACGAAATTTTCCATAAATGTGTCATATAGTCTTAGATCGGCTGTGTTTGAGACTGGGCGAAATCGGTCCAAAGGGAAACATTTTTCCCTCACAAGGACTAAAAATACCCGTGGGTATGGTATAATATTTTGGAGTAATTAAGCATACTTGATATTGGGTATGCGCATTCCCCCTATAACAAAAACGTGCACCACAAAATTGTTTTTATTCGTAGGGGGTGAAATGGGGCTAAAAAGTGATACAAATGATATGTACCAAACGACAACAACTGGAAAGACGGTGTGTACATTCCTCTAATTGAGTAGATACATAAAATAAAGGTATTTTGTCCAAATTCGTACTTTTAAGGGATAAAATGGAATAGAGGGATAAAAATGGTACCAAAGAAACGAGTGCGCTTCAAATAATGTAATTCGGTGTATATATTCCTCTGATTGCGTAGACACGTAAAATAAACGGATTTTTCGAAATTCATACTTTTTTAGGTTAAAATGGTAAAAGGGGATAAAAATAGTACCAACCAAATGACAGCAGCTAGAAACATGAAATTCCGAGTATACATTCCTCTGACTGCGAAGACACGAAAAATAAAAGGTTTATTTCCAAAATCATACATTCATTCATTGCGTAGACACGTAAAATAAAGAGATTTTAGAAAGTCATTCTCTTAAGGGGGTAAACTAGAAAAAAGGGGATAAAAATGGCACCAAACATAGACATACAAAATAAAAAGATTTTTCTAAATTCGTACCTTTTTCTTTTACGACAAAAATTAGTTGAATCATGAAGTAGGTTATTTTGCACTCTGCTCGATATATAAACTTATTGGGAGACTTGCCTTATAAGCGTGGTTTGAAATAATAAAAATATTATATTTATTTATAAAATTATTTTTTCAAAATCCAATGTGGATGCAATCCATGGTGGAGGGTATATAAAGTTCGGCCCGGCCGAACTTAGCTCTGTTTTTACTTGTTAAGGTTAAATTGGTAAAAGGGGATAAAAATAGTACCAATCAAATGACCACAACTCTGACTGCGTAGACACGAAAAATGAAAAGGTTTTTCCAAATTCGTACTTACAAGGGATATAATGGGAACAGAGGGATAAAAATGGTACCAACCAAACAGCTGCACCTAGAATAGTGAAATTCGGTGTATACATTCCTCTGATTGCGTAGAAACTTAAAATAAGAGGATTTTTCACAATTCGTTCTTTTTAAGGTTAAATTGGTAAAAGGGAATACAAATAGCACCAAAGGGATACAATGGGTACAGAGGGATACAAATAGTACCAACTAAGCGGCTACAGCTAGAATGATGAAATTCGGTATGTACATCCCTCTAATTGCGTAGACTCGTAAAATGAAGATATTTTAGAAAGTCGTACTTTTAAGGGGGTACAATAGGAAAAAGGGGATAAAAATGATACCAATCAAATGGCCGCTGCTAGAATCAGGAAATTCGGTGTATACATTCCTCTGACTGTATAGACACGAAAAATAAAAGGATTTTTCCAAATTTGTACTTTTACTGCAAAATTTTTTTGAAGTTAGGTTATTTTGTACTATGTACGAGAGATAATGGATTTTAAAAATGTGTACTTTTGGAATTAAAATAGAATGGAAATACAACCAACTGTAGTACCCATTATCTACCAATATTTATGGTATTTAAGCGTTTTATAAAATATAAATATAAGTAATAATAAAAATATTTTATTATACCCTACACCACTTCGTGGGCTAGGGTATTATAAGTTAGTTTCGCCCCAAATGTTTGTAACACCAAGAAATAATCGAGCTAGACCCACCTTTAAGTATACCGATCGACTTGGAATCACCAGCTGAGTCGATTTAACGATGTCTGTCTGTCCGTCCGTCTGTCCGTCTGTCCGTCTGTCCGTCTGCTGACCATCTAAGCTTGTTCGCACTCTACAGGTCGCAATTATTGTCCGATTGTCATGAAACTTGGCAGAAGTTATTTTTTCTGGCCAATGACCATCGGTATTGAATTTGGAGGAAATCGGTTCAGATTTAGATATAGCCCCCATACAAATGTCGCTCTTGATTTCACTATTTCCGCTTTAGAAACCACATCTTGTACCCGATTTTCTTTAATCCAACTAGAAACACCTATGCAAAAATTGGGTAAGATCGGTTCAGATTTAGATATAGCCCCCATACAAATGTCGTTCACGATTTGACATTTTCCACTCTAGAAACCACATCTTGTACCAGATTTTCTTTAAATTTGGCACAACATCTTATAAACCAATTTGAAACAACTATGCAAAAATTGGGTAAGATCGGTTCAGATTTAGATATAGCCCCCATACAAATGTTGCTCCCGATTTGACATTTTCCACTCTAGAAACCACATCTTGTACCCGATTTTCTTTAAATTTGGCACAACATCTTATAAACCAATTTGAAACACCTATGCAAAAATTGGGTAAGTTCGGTTCAGATTTAGATATAGCCCCCATACAAATGTCGCTCCCGATTTGACATTTTCCACTCTAGAAACCACATCTTGTACTCGATTTTCTTTAAATTTGGCACAACATCTTATAATCCAACTAGAAACACCTATGCAAAAATTGGGTAAGATCGGTTCAGATTTAGATATAGCCCCCATACAAATGTCGCTCCCGATTTGACATTTTCCACTCTGGAAACCACATCTTGTACCCGATTTTCTTTAAATTTGGCACAACATCTTATAAACCAATTAGAAACACCTATGCTAAAATTGGGTAAGATCGGTTCAGATTTAGATATAGCCCCCATACAAATGTCGCTCCCGATTTGACATTTTCCACTCTAGAAACCACATCTTGTACCCGATTTTCTTTAAATTTGGCACAACATCTTATAATCCAACTAGAAACACGTATGCAAAAATTGGGTAAGATTTAGATATAGCCCCCATACAAATGTCGCTCCCGATTTGACATTTTCCACTCTAGAAACCACATCTTGTACCCGATTTTCTTTAAATTTGGCACAACATCTTATAATCCAACTAGAAACACCTATGCAGAAATTGGGTAAGATCGGTTCAGATTTAGATATAGGCCCCATACAAATGTTGCTCCCGATTTGACATTTTCCACTCTAGAAACCACATCTTGTACCCAATTTTCTTTAAATTTGGCACAACATCTTATAAACCAATTTGAAACACCTATGCAAAAATTGGGTAAGTTCGGTTCAGATTTAGATATAGCCCCCATACAAATGTCGCTCCCGATTTGACATTTTCCACTCTAGAAACCACATCTTGTACTCGATTTTCTTTAAATTTGGCACAACTTACTTGTTTAATATTTGTATTTGTTGAATGAAAAATATGCAGGCTCATGTTTTGGACCAGGCCCAAAATGTTGTTATAGGCGCCCTTTTGAAATGTCGGTCCGATTCATCCTATTACTACTGTATAATTTGTATTTGTCTGTCGGATAATTGGATCAATTACCATATTGTTAACCATATTCTTTAAATATGACTAAAGATGAATTCATAGTAACTGTATAATTTATATGAACTACATAAAATTGCTCCCATGAAATACCTGGGTTTAGTAATCAAAGCGAGGTACATATGCAAATAGTGATGTAGGGTATTATATAGTCGGCTCCGCCCGACTTTAGCCTTTCCTTACTTGTTTAATATTTGTATTTGTTTTGGTTTGGCCATATTAATATATATATATATATATATATATATATATATATATATATATATATATATATATTCCTGTAATATTACTGAACTTTTACGAAAATCGACAGCCTATGTTGAAAGCAATCTGTGGTGGAGGGTATACTAGGTTTTCGTAGTTTTTACTAGGTTTTTTAATTCCTGACAACTATAAGTTTTCCATTAAAATTCAAGACAAGATTTGATAATAATATTGGATTGCATCATTGCAAAAGACACCAGACCTCCAGTATGTTGCACATCATTTAAAAATGATCATTGATGTAGGGTACATTGTAATCAAGCTCCAGCCTCGAAATATTTTTATATTTCTCATTTCGGTGTACATACGAGTACAACGCAGCTAAATTACAACGTCTGGGTGTTTGCCTGCAAGCGAATAATTCATATTATGACCAAAAATAATAAAGAATTACTGCCAACACGTAAAATATTATATGTTTGTATATATGTGGGGCAGAAGCGGCAGGAGCGTTGACACGGGACCACAGGTGCCACATTCTCGTTGAATGTCTGTTGTAAAAATAACAATTATTGCGAAATGTGTTTTGTGTGGTGGCTGAGTGGGTAGGTGGTTATGGATGAGTAGGAGGAAGTACTGCATCCAAAGCATTTTAGATAAACATTGTTGACCTTCACCATTTCCTTGTGGACATGCAGAGAAATAGGCACGTACTTGCGAGGGTGAGTTGTTTTGCCTGTGCCAAAAAGGAAATGTGTACGCAACATTTGAATTAAATAGTTTTGGAAATTTTGTACAGCGGACAAGTGACCTCCATGCACGCTTTTAGTCGAGCACTAGTACTAATTTTTACAAAACTATGGCCTCTGGCCACAGCAAAAAGTGATACTTGGTGATTGCATTTATTTTTTGACAATCACAGTCCACCATAGGATGACGATACATTAAGTTTGTTCTTCCTTTGGTAACATCTTGACATATATTTCAGAGACCCTTTAAATACTTGACCGATTGTGCTATACTTTGTTTTCAATGTATAGGGTGGGCAATTTAAAATTTTAAATTTTAACTACCGATTACTTTCACTTTGAAAGATAGAAAACCGTAAATTTTTATTTTCTGTTTTATGTTTGACATTTGCAAAATGGGACGCTATGCGCTCGAACAAAATTGGGAAATATTATAAACTTCCCAGCAAAAACTTGGTAATGACACCTCATTATTTTTATCATTACCTAGTAATGACAGCACGTTCCTTATAATGGTTTAAATAATTAGTTATTGGTGAGTTAAATTTCATAGAGCTTCAGATTTTAAAAAATAATTTTCTACATTTTTGTGGTGAGTCAGAGGATAGTAGTGCTGTTGTTATCGCAGCTTAGTTATCTAGGCTTAAAGAAAAACAGTCCTAAATTCTGTATTCAGATTCTTAACAAGTCGATACAAAATATATAATTTAATAAAAATGTTGTTTTCATCACTCATTAGTTATCAATAATGACTTATTTTGAATCTTCCTGAGGCCACTAATTTTACAACTCGTTTAGAAATACTTATTTCTCAACTTTTTGTAAGCGTGCGTGGAAGTACTTATTTTTTTACAATCCCTTTATACAAATAATTAGAAACGAATCCGAAAAATAAGTAGTGAAGGTTTTTGGTTTTGTCTTATTCCCCACATTACTTGGTAAAGAGAGTTTTTGCCGGGTAACTTTCAAAGTACTGATTCTTTAACGCAAACTGTAAGACATCTATGTGGGAAATTTTCGAGAAGAGATCGGCCTTCAGTTCAGTCTTCATGAAGCTCAGATTCATCTCGGTGGCTATGTCATTAAACCAAATTACCGGGTTATTGCAAACTGCGGCGTTATTGCCGACTGGAAATATACTAAACAGAACCAACAAATTCTCGCGTCCATGATGTCACCTCCGTATTCGTTCTGTAGCTAATTAAAAATATATGAGATTTAATTCTCATATTTCACAAATCTACGAAAAAAAGTTATCCTTGACCTTCATTTACATGCAAAACGGATCAAGAATTAAAATTTCCTGATATTTTGGACCAATTTAGAAGTTTGTGTTTGTGCGCTGTTCAGCTCATCGCGGGAGGAAAGTTTGGGGTGATTGATAGAGACTAGTGTTTTCTAGATCCCATAACTGCTGACATAGTTAAAATATCTTGACGCACAGAGATGCGTTTGAAATGAATTTTCTTATGGATTTATAAAGATAAATTTAATAAAAAAATATTTTTCATAAAAAAAACTTAAATATATAATATATTTATTTTGTAGGTACTGATGCTTCCATCCATTTTAATTACACTGTACAACAGCATTTTTGGAACAGAGTATCGACCTTATAATCCATTTTTAAAGAATAAACTTGTAGTCCAGCTTGGTCAAATTTTAATTTTTTTTGTCGAAGGGAGCATTTTCTAATTGAAAAAAAAAATAATGTCTGAGAGAATTCTTAATGACAATAAGTGTGGAATTTTATGAGTACCATTTTTGGGGGAAGATCTTAACTTTCTTTATTATGAAATTGGATAAATGTTGGCTGTAAAGTAAAAAATTGTGAAAAGTTCCTTTAAAGAAGTAAGAACATATATCGATCATTCCATGTCAAACCTAACACCTGTTTTACATCACCATTTCCGATTTCGTTGAAACTTTGTACGACAACTAAAATGTAAAAAATATTTGATTTTTAGAAGACGAAAAAAAAGAATTTTTTTTTTCAAAATATATAACCAATTGAAAATTGCGAAAATCATGAAAAACGTGCCGAGGTATGAAAATTGAAAATGGTGTAGTGAGAAAATGCGTGGGCACAATTCAAAGAATGATGGCTTATTTCAAAGGTAATTTCAAGAACTTTTCGCCGGCCGGTTCTTGGCTACTGACAACAATTTTGTGTATTTCTGATTTTTATTCTTATTTTGTATTTTTCACTATGAAAACACCAACCTAAAAATTCTGAAAAAATATAGGCATATTCCCTGATCGATTCTAAACAAACCCTGAAAATTTCAGCATGGAGAAATAATGGGTTGTATTAAAAAAACATTTACTAAATGTAGTCGCCCGAAAACAGTATTTTTTGAACGATTGTTCATAAAATGACATACACACACGTAGTTTGTGTATGTTTAGCCAACGGGAAAATAGTGTTTGGTGTTGGTAAAACTGCGAAAATTAAAAGTTTTATTGATGTCTTGAAGAAATTAAAATACTGATGTGAACAAAAATTATGTGATAAATTTATTCAGGGAGATACAATTATTTCTTTGTGGGTAAAACTGGAAAAATTAATAAATATTACAATATACATACATACATACATGTAGCAAAATTTTATGTTAATTAAGTCGTCGCATCCAGGGCACAATTCACATTGCCGAAGTTAACAATCATGTGTTGGGGGGTTGCAAATTATTTTTGAGAGACAGTCGTTATAAGTTACAATTTGGAGGTTATTAGATGTTAGTCTTGAAGGAGATGACCCGTCAATCATAAGTTTTACGTTTTGGTGTCTGAATATTTTCTTGTGTCTTTTATTCTAGAATATAACCACGAAATACAAATGCTTTAAAGGGTGATTTTTTAGCTAGCTCGTCGACTGCAATAGGTAAATTTTTTTGTGAAATTAGGTACAATGTCTAAGTCACAATCTGAGCAGAAATGAAGGAGTAATTTTTAATTAAGGCTGAGTTTTTTAAGTAAGTTAAGTGTTAATTTAGATTTTTCTTAAACTTGCACTGGGGCCATCAGCAGTAATAATAGTAATAATAATATCCGAGGTGCATCCACTTCCTGTCACACGTGTTGAAATTATGCATGTAAACTACGAAGGGAACTCAACATCATAGTCTACAATATTTTTCAAAGATTATCGTTTGTGTTTTTGGCCCACACTAACACACATATTAGAACCGATAGTTTATAATGTCTGGAGTAAGTAATCATCATTTCAAGTTTATTGAAAATACAAGGAAGAAGTCTGCCGGCCCTTCCCCGTCATCAAATGATAGGTATATAATATTGTACTAAAGCTCAAACGTGATTTATATTATTGCCCTACTCCCCTGGTTGCAATAATGGTGTGAAGTAAATGAATCTAAACGAATGCCTTGATTCAACCCCATATATCTTAACTAATTAACAAAAACCCAACTTGTTAATCTGGAAAATTGACCCACAAATTGAGAAATGGCATTTTTACCCTAAATCCTGACGAAAATCCTTCACTGAAGTTATTTGTAGTAATAAAAATAAACAACAAACTAATTTATTTAATACAATAAAACGTACGTACGTACAGACCCCACCTCCATCCCCATCCACCACCCATTTGCCAGGCTATGAAATGAAGAAAAGTCGATGTCATTGTTAGAAGTTTCACGCTGCAAAGAAATCACTAGACACACATGAAGCAACTCTTACATTAAGCTTATTGAATGAAATGTAAAGGATTCGAAAGGATGTGGTTGGATGTGTTGCACGCATACATACACATGTGCGAGTATGTCTAACCCTTTGACCTAATTTATTAGAATTTCGTATTCAATACAAGCTTCAATTTTATATCGTACGATGTACGCTGTATGAGTGCCAGTGCGAGTGTGCGTGTGTATGTAGGTAGGTCGCACTTTTTATTCGCCTTCGCTGTATTTCTGTTCTTTGGCAAAATTTAAATTGCTCCTGCAGAAACCAAGAAAGCAAATCTATTTTGGCTTTATTGCTTTTTACCTCATGTTACTGCAAACACGCATACACACAGGCGCACACACATATCCACACAGTTAAAGCTAAACCCAGTCATAGTATTTATGCGAGTGTGTGAGAGAGCGGTGCCTCTATAATACCGGATATTTATTTGCTTACATTTTGTCGGTTATAACCATACACACACATACACCCACACCGACATCTCCATCTACATGCCCATAAACCTTTTCTGCTCTTTTTGTTCGAGAACAAAAGCCCGAAAGTATGCAACATGTTCTTTTTACGTTTACACCGCACACAATAACATTTACTACTGCCACAGCCACTACACAGTCACACACACGTGTACACTTATACACCGGGATACAAATACCTACACATTCCTGTACTTTCACAAGTACCTACATATTCACATAACGTTTAGCATGTCAGATGGAGTGAGGCATTGCACATTGACTCCAACGGCAAAAAATGTGAAGAATAATCCAAAAGAAATAAATCGAACTAAAATTTCTCCACGGAATAGTCGCCTGTGAAATAACCGCATAGGAATTAAAACGAAATAAACCCCTCATATTTAATCAAGATTGGGTGTTCAGTTTAATAAAACTTTTTAGTTATAATTCTTCAAATCTTTAGAAATCCCAAGGTTTTGAAATTGTATCCTCTCTTATCTCAGCAATGGATAGGATAATTCTAAATCCAGAGTTTCAGAATAATTGCATATTAACGTTATATTTCGAATTTCGCCAAAGCTTTATTTAAAATATTCTTTTGGTCAGAAATCATGATAAAGGTAAAGAACAGCTAGTTAATAAATTTCACAATGTCATTTGTAAATAAATTTGCATGCTATAACAAGTAAGGAAGGTTAAAGTCGGGCGTCGCTGACTATATAGATGTAGACATTAAACCCTGTGTAGGTTAAAAGGTCGTTACATTTGAACCGGTAGATATACGATACAGTCATAGGAGGAGAATATACTACAAGTTGCATACTTCTATCTGTATTTGTAAGATATATATATACAGCTGCGGTCAAAATAATAGCAGCGCACCACAGCTTAGCATACTTTTTCATATATTTATTTGTGTGATAATTTTTTATTGCTACTACAGCATTAAATGCTGTGTAATGAGGTTACAAACACAAAATAATTGTTCATTTGGTGATATGATTTAAATTGTTTTAGAAATTTCACATTTTTTGGACTATTCAACATTTTGGACCGGTCAAAATAATAGCAGCATTCAAAAAATCTCAAGAAAAAGGAATTTTATCTCATTTTTATACACTCCACGAGAGTATTATGGCTTTGTGCATTTGTTTGTAACACCCAAAAGGAAGCGAGATAGACCCATTGTTAAGTATACCGATGGACTTAGAATCACTTTCTGAGTCGATTTAGCAATGTCCGTCTGTCCATCTATTGTTGTAATCAAATTACAGGTCGCAATTATAGTCCGATCTTACCAAAAATAGGCACAAGTAAGTTTTGTGGATCAAGGACGAACGCTATTTAATTTGAGGCAAATCGGTTCAGATTTAGATATAGCCCCCATACAAATGTCGCTCCCGATTGGACATTTTCCGCTCTAGAAACCACATATTGTACCCGATTTTCTTTAAATTTGACTTAACATCTTACAATCCAACTAGAAACACCTATGCAGAAATTCGGTAAGATCGGTTCAGACTTAGATATAGCCCCCATACAAATGTCGCTCCCGATTTGACATTTTTCGCTCTAGAAATGACATATTGTACCCGATTTTCTTTAAATTTGACTTAACATCTTACAATCCAACTAGAAACACCTATGTAGAAATTGGGTAAGATCGGTTCAGATTTAGATATAGCCCCCATACAAATGTCGCTCCCGATTTGACATTTTCCGCTCTAGAAACCACATATTGTACCCGATTTTTTTTAAATTTGGCACAACATCTTATAATCCAAATAGAAACACCTATGCAGAAATTCGGTAAGGTCGGTTCAGATTTATATATAGCCCCCATACAAATGTCGCATTCGATTTGATATTTTCCGCTCTAGAAACCATATATTATACTCGAATCTCTTCAAATTTGGTACAACATTTTATATTCCAACTTGAAACACATATGAAGAAATTAAGTAAGATCGGTTCAGATTTAGATATAGCCCCCAAGCAAATGTCGTTCCCGATTTGACATTTTCCGCTGTAGAAACGACATATTGTACCCGATTTTCTTTAAATTTTGCACAACATCTTACAATCCAACTAGAAACACCTATGCAGAAATTCGGTAAGGTCGGTTCAGATTTATATATAGCCCCCATACAAATGTCGCATTCGATTTGATATTTTCCGCTCTAGAAACCATATATTTTACTTGAATCTCTTTAAATTTGGTACAACATTTTATATTCCAACTTGAAACACATATGCAGAAATTAGGTAAGATCGGTTCAGATTTAGATATAGCCCCCAAGCAAATGTCGTTCCCAATTTGACATTTTCCGCTGTCGAAACGACATATTGTACCCGATTTTCTTTAAATTTGGCACAACATCTTATAATCCAACTAGAAATACCTATGCAAAAATTGGGTAAGATCGGTTCAGATTTAGATATAGCCCCCATACAAATGTCGCTCCCGATTTGACATTTTCCGCTCTAGAAACCACATATTGTACCCAATTTTCTTTAAATTTGACACACCATCTTATAATCCAACTAGAAATACCTATGCAAAAATTGGGTAAGATCAGTTCAGATTTAGATATAGCCCCCATACAAATGTCGCTCCCGATTGGACATTTTCCGCTCTAGAAACGACTTATTGTACCCAATTTTCTTTAAATTTGGCACAACATCTTATAATCCAACTAGAAACACCTACGCAAAAATTGGGTAAGATCGGTCCAGATTTAGATATAGCCCCCAACAAATGTCGTTCCCGATTTGACATTTTTCGCTCTAGAAACCACATATTGAACCCGATTTTCTTTAAATTTGGCACAACATCTTATAATCCAACTAGAAACACCTATGCAAAAATTGGGTAAGATCGGTTCAGATTTAGATATAGCCCAAAACAAATGTGAAATGCGATTTGACTTTTGCCGCTTTAGAAGCCACATATTGTACTCGATTTTCTTTAAATTTGGCACAATAGCTTATAATCCAAGTAAAAAACCTATGGTGAAAGTGGCTAAGATCGGTTCAGATTTAGATATAGCGCAAATACAAATGTTGCTCCCAAAAGTTTAACCGATTTTGGCCAAACTATACGAATTATATTTCACCTATTTCATTCCAGATTTCAATATGCCCCCATACAAATGTCCTTTCCGATTTAACATTTTTTGTCAAACACATGCATTTACAGGATACCAAAATCCTTCCCGCTTTCACTTTTTCAGCGAATTAAATTGTATTCCGATTGAAAGTGGAGTGTATCATAGAGTCGGCCCCGCCCGACTTTAGCCTTTCCTACTTGTTTTTTTATTTAAAGCCATATTAAGAATGGCACAATACCATCTTTCAATCGCCGTAAAAACTTTTAGGATTTTCGAAGTAAAACTGATATTTTTCTTTGGAAAATATCGGAAATAATCACATCGGGGGAGACACTTCTATTGGAACTATATATAAATCAGAACCGATGTGGCCCACTTTCACCATAGATCTTTTTAGTTGAAAAATGGATACTAGAGCGAAAAGAGTTAAATCGGAGGAGACATTTGTATGGGAGCTATATATAAATCTGAACCGATCTGGCCGATCTGACCGATTTTTACCAGAACTGTTTCTAGTGAAAATATATGGCGTTTTGCCAAATTGGAAGAAAATCTGTTGAAATATGTGGTTTCTAGAGAGGAAAGAGTAAAATCGGGAGCAAAATTTGTATGGGAGCTATCTAAATCTAAACCGATTTGGTTCGAATTAAATAGCGTTCGTCCTTATAGTATAAAAATTCGTGGTGCAAAGCTTCATTTAGTTCTAACAACAACTGCGACCTGTACTTTGATTACAAAAATAGATGGACAGACGTCCTAGAGTGTCCAAACCCTTAACCCGTTTTGTCACCTGAAACCATCGACCGGTTTTTGTAAAATGGTAATTTTCGGTTAACCGATAAAACCGGGTTTTCGTGCCGGTTAACCGGTTTTTGTTAAATAAGTAAACATTGCACCAAAAAACAGAAACACTACCATTTTACGTAAATTGTGACACATATGTAATTGCGTCGTATCAGTGCAGCATTTGACACAGGACATAGCGAAGCACTTTTAAATTAGGTTGCACAATGAAACTATTATTATAATACGTTTTCTTCATGCGAAAAAGACGCTACACGTGAAGAGTAAAACATTGAATACACTTTTGCTGTTTTTAATTTCCGGAAAACTTCCGTTAAACGATGACGTATTGAAATACTCATCAAAAATCGATCACAAAATTATCACTTGAATTGTAAACTGGTATTGCGATATTAATATAAGAAAGATTCTACGTAAACTTTTTATACAAGTTTTTGTTCGTAAAAATATGAATTATTTTATAGAATTGACTTTATTTTAAAATGGTCTGAAACAAAGGTAGTGGGCGATGTAGGCTTCCATAAAAATATTTGTTTTTCACTTACGAATAAATTGCCTTGTTAGAAACCACTGTGCTGTGGTTAGATGTCGACAGCTCGGAGGTGGGGGATAACTACCTTCTCAACCACATTCCATTTTGGGTTGATTATTACTTTTGCAAATGTGTCTCCGTGTGTTTTGTTAACACATTCAAAACGTACCGAACCGAACCGCACCGGCAACAACAAAACGTACATTTTCAAAAGCTCTGGTACTAAAGTATGGCAACGAATGAAAGTGTCGGCTTAACTTCTCATACACTTCATTCAATCGCTCTTTCAATCTCTTTCCAACGTTTTTCCCATATCTCCGGATGTAAGTACGAACACAGTCAAACATACATACACGTATGTTGGCAAGGATATATGAATACACGTGTCTCCACATCCTTTGAGCATCCTTCCATGTGTCTCTCGGTGTGTGCTCGTGTGTGTTTGGAGTTCTTTTTAAAGGATTTTTCAATTCTTTATATCCCGGTTTTTTTTTATAATGTGGTACTTATGTGTACTAAATCAATAAAATCACTTGGTTTATATGTGTAATAATATCACAAAATCAACTCATTCATACAATATTTATGGCTGTTCTACGTATGAATGCTTAAGAATAAAGCTCAAAAATCATAAAAAAGGTGACGGAAATGGGTTGCGGCGAACTAAAAGGATACTACGCGGCTGCATGTCAGAGAACGGCAGTGGTTGAGGTTTTTGAATTACTATTATTAGTTCCTTTGATTCGATGAAGGAACATATGGGCACAATATTTTCTTTTTGGCGCTAGAAAAACATCTTACGGCGTAATTTTAATATTTATTTTTTTCTTTTTTGTTATTGAAATACAGGTACTGATATAGCAATTTAGTCCTGGCAACGATACAATTTTATATGTCCAACCCTATGGTAAGCATGTTCCGTATATTGAAAATTCGACCTACAAACCTGTGATAATTGATTATGAGTATGAATGTAAGACAATATAGCTATATCCGTCAATATATTGAAATCACGAAACCATTTAAACGAAAAGAAATAGTCTAAGAATACGTCTAATAGATGAAGATCGGTTGGGGTTTAAAATGGTCGAAAAAGATTGAGATGGAAAATAGTTCCCTGCCAAGGACAGATATACCCTCAATATCCCCTAATATTTAAAGTCTGTTTTCACATCCTTCTGACAATGTATTAACTAATCAAGATCAGGATTTTTCACTTTAAAGAACATTGAAGTAATAAAAACAAAATTATAAGAAAAAAGTATTAATTACAATGTCCAACAAATTTAGACTTTTTGATGGGGACAGAATAGCAACCCTGTAATTCTGGCAGGGCATGATGAGTAGTAGGACATTTTGCAGAATAGATTTTCAGTCCAGCTGGTCTGAGTTTCATTTTACAGTGGATCAAAGTTATCATTGTTTGGTCTACTAAGTGCGAAAAGTGTGGTAAGGCAATCTTATGAGGATTATTTTTGAGGAAGATCTTAACCCTCTAACTCCTCTCTTTATGGGTCAATTTGACCATTTTTTCGAGAAAATCAAGAAATTTCCTTTAAAAAAGGACTTGTAAGGATTAAAAATAACTAATAACTAACTAGCTGTAGGATCGCCAGGGCCACATGGCCAAATATCGATAGGGGCAAAACCAGAACTCTACTAGAGCTAAACAAGGCAGAAATTCGAACTTTGATAGGAATCTACACAGGGCATTACTGCACTAGGAGTAGGATCTCAAGACGGCAGTTGGATTCTCTCATTGTATACGTCAAAACGACGACCGATAGTTGATTTGCGTTTCCGTATAACGAATGTCAATATTTGAGTAAAACACAAAAGCTTTCGTTTGCTTTTCGGTATTTTTGGGTTTCCAGAACACGAAACACAAAATGTCACAAATGTCAAATCAGGTCATTTAGAAAACCCCATTCGTGTACGTTAAAAAATTAAAAGAATGGTTGTATCTATGTATCTGTATATCTTCTATATATATAACAAGTAAGGAAAGGCTAAAGTCGGGCGGGGCCGACTATATAATACCCTACACCACTCCCTGCGTATGTACCTCGATTTGATTACTAAACCCAGGTATTTCATGGGAGCAATTTTATGTAGTTCATATAAATTATACAGTTACTATAAATTCGTCTTTAGTCATATTTAACGAATATGGTTAATAATATGGTAATTGATCCAATTATCCGACAGACAGATACAAATTATACAGTAGTAATAGGATGAATCGGACCGACAATTCAAAAGAGAGCCTATAACAACATTTTGGGCCTGGTCCAAAACATGGGCCTATATATTTCTCATTCACGGTAGGTATTCCTAGTTGAAAAATATCATGATCTGCAAAATTTGATGAAGATCCGATTTAAGATGTAGTTTCTAGACCTGTAATAGATCAGAATGGGACCCCATTTGGGTTATACCAAAGTATGGACATATGGGAATCTCCCAAACAAGTAAGGAAAGGGTAAAGACGGACGGACTTTCTATCTCATTACAATTCAATTCGGTAAAAATGTGAAATCGAGAAGGATTTTTGCATCCTGTAAATGTATGTGTTTGACAAAAAATGTTAAATCGGAAAGGACATTTGTATGGGGGTATATTGAAACCTGGAACGATGTGACCCGCTTTCACCATGTATGTTTATTGGTGAAATATAATATGTAAAGTTTTGCCAAAATCGGTTAAACATTCGGGAGCAACATTTGTATGAGGGCTATATCTAAATCTGAACCGATCTCACCCACTTTCAGCATAGGTGTTTTTAGTTGGTTTATAAAATGTTGTGCCAATTTTAAAGAAAAACGGGTGCAATATGTGGATTTTAGAGCGGAAAAAGTCAAATCGGGAGCGACATTTGTATCGGGGCTGTATCTAAATCTGAACCGATCTTACCCACTTTCAGCGTAGGCGTTTCTAGTTCGACTTTAAAATGTTCTGGCAAATTTAAAGAAAATCGGGAACAATATGTGATTTCTAAAGCGGAAAAAGTGAAATCGGGAGCGACATTTGTATGGGGACTATATCTAAATCTGAACCGATCTAACCCGTTTTCGGCACATGTATTTCTAGTTTGATTATAAGGTGTTAAGTCAAATTTGAAGAAAATCGGGTACTAGATGTGTTTTATAGGGCGGAAAAAGGGAGCGACATTTGTATGGGGGCTATATCTAAATCTGAACCGATTTCCTCCAAATACCGATGGTCCTTGGCCAGAAAAAATAACTTCTGCCAAGTTTCATGACATTCGGACAACAATTGCGACCTGTAGAGTGCGAACAAGCTTAGATGGACAGGAGACGGACGGACAGACAGTCGATTTAACGGACTCAGATGGTGATTCTAAGACGATCGGTATACTTAAAGGTGGGTGTAGCTTGATTATTTCTTGGTGTTACAAACATTTGGCGCAAAACTAAATTATAATACCCTAGTCCACGAAGTGGTGTATAGTATGAATCTGTGTTTGCAAGTTTGTTTGTTTGTTCTTTATAGCAGCCTAAACTACTGGACCGATATTCTTGAAATTTTCACAGTATGTTCATGTTGAACCGGTGGTGAAAATAGGCTATATGAATTTTTGATATTTTGAGGGGGGGTGCCACGCCCACATAAATTAGGGATTTATTCATTTTTTATAAATTAGCATATTCGGAATACTGTTGCAGCTAAAGTCTTGAATTTTTGTGAAAGTTCACTAATTATTAGTCTGCACAGTTGTGCTAAAAGGGGCGGTATTGGAAAAGTGGTCGTGGTACTTCCGATACGAAGTTAAAATCCATTTTCCAATATATTCCGTTCTATGACAGTTACAACACTGAAATTTTGTGTGAGTTGACCCAGTGTAAATAGTTGTGCAAAGATGGGCGGAAAGTGGGCGTGACCCATATGAAATTAAAACCGGTTTTAGAGTATATTCGACATTGAGATGGGCGGAACGTGGCCGTGACCCTTCCCATACGAAATTAATACCATGTTATGAGTATAATCGACACCGAGATTCTTATATTGTTGTGTGAGTTAATTTAGTTGTAACCTACTTAGACAATATACAAATGGGCGGGATTTGAAAAATGGGGCATTTTTGATTTGAATTTTGTAAAATTAAGCGTTTTCTTTGGATTTTTTTAGCACAATAGTAAAGAAATGTTACAAACGCAGAAATATTCATTCGTCAACAGCCGACTTAAGTCAAGAAAGCGGAAATTATATTATTTTTTTAGTTTTTGTGTTGTTTGATTAGTGAACAATTTGAATAATTTTCTATGTGTTTTGAATGTAATGTAATGTAATTTCTTCTTATGAATGAAGTTTTTTGTTTAGGCAAGGAGGAGAATCACACTTAACAAAAAATCAATTTGATTTTTGACATTTCTTCCATTTCGAATGGAAACAATGAAAATGAAACATTGACATACACATCCAAAAAATTCGACACATTTACACAGACTATTTTAAATTTTTATTCTGTAAACAAATAATTTTTTTCCTGCAGATTAGCAGGGATACCATCTTTTACACAGAAAGTTATGTTTTTCTATTAATAAAACTAACAAAGAATGAAAAAAATCGTGATGGCAATATTGTCGATTGACAAATGAACGAAAGCTTTTTTAATTTCAAATCATAACACGACAACTTTTAAACGTGTTACAAAAACCAAATTTATGAGTCTTTCGTCATGGATCGTTCCCCTTGTTATAGATTTAGATTACATTTATGATAGACTGAAAGCCAAACTGATTTTCGCAAAATTGGTTACTCTGTGAATTTAAACTAGGTTTGTCTGTAATAAAAAAATTGTTGACAAATGTTCATTATTATTAGAAATGTAAATATATAAAATTTAAAAAAATTTACAGTTTTTTATATATAAAGTAAAATTTAATTAGCGCTCAACATAGTCAAAGTATATTACATATAAAATTTCCTGTTTTCTTGGGAAATTTCCTGGAAATTTTTCTCGGGAATTCCCGTAAAATTTTGGATGAGAAATACGACTCGGGAATTCGCGGACCCCAAACCCTATATAGTACCCATACAAAAAAAAACCCTCCATCTCCAGGATGGGAGTATACTACATTTGTCATTCCGTTTGTAACACCTTGAAATATCGACCTGAGACCCTATAAAGTATATATACTCTTGATCGTCATACAAATCTAAGACGATCTAACCTTGTCCGTCCGTCCGTCTGTTGAAAGCACGTTAGGATCTAAACGAAAGGAGCTAGGACGTCCAAATTTTCCATAAATGCGTCTTATAGTTGTAGAGCGGTTGGGATTGCAACTGGGCGAAATCGGCAAAAAAGGGAACAATTTTTCCCTCACAAGGAACATACCCATAATAGCCCCTAATATTTTAGAGTATTTAAGCATATTTTTACAACATGTCTGCTTGTACTTACTTTATATTGGGTATGCGCATTCCCCCTATAATAAAAACGTGCATCATAAAGTGATTTTTATTGTTATGGGGCGAAATGGGGC
This sequence comes from Polietes domitor, assembly GCA_947397865.1. Taxonomy (NCBI): domain Eukaryota; kingdom Metazoa; phylum Arthropoda; class Insecta; order Diptera; family Muscidae; genus Polietes; species Polietes domitor. The sequence goes on along the minus strand of OX377621.1, from coordinate 79,919,394 downwards.
AAAAAAGGGATAAAAATGGTACATATTAAACGACAACAGTTGGAAACAAGAAATGCGGTATAAAAGTATTTTTTCCAAATTCGTACTTTTAAGGGGTAAAATGAGTAGATACATAATATAAAAGTATTTTTTCCAAATTCGTACTTTTAAGTGGTAAAATGGGAATATAGGGATACAAATGGTACCAACCAAACGGCTGCAACTAGAATAATGGAATTCGGTATATACATTCTTCTGATTGCGTAGACACGTAAAATAAACGGATTTTTCGAAATTCGTACTTTTTGGGGTTAAAATGGAAAAAGGGGATAAAAATAGTACCAACCAAATGACCGCAACTATAGTCATGAAATTCGGACTATATATTCCTCTGACTGCGTAGACACAGAAAATAAAAGGTTTTTCCAAAATCGTACTTTCAAGGGATACAATGGGTACAGAGGGATAAAAATAGTACCAACTAAAGGACTACAGATAGAATGATCTAATCTAATTGCGTAGACACGTACAATAAAGAGATTTTGGAAAGTCGCACTCTTAAGGGTGTAAAATAGGAAAAAGGGGATAGAAATGGTACCAACCAAATAACCGCAGCTAGAATCATTGAATTCGGTGTAATACATTCCTCTGACAGTGTCGACATCCAAAATAAAAAGACTTTTCCAAATTCGTACTTTTTACTCTTACGGCAAAAATTGGTTGAATCATGAAGTTAGGTTATTTTGCACTATGTACGGATTTTCAAAATTTGTACTTTTGCGATTTTTTATAGAACGGAAATACAACCAATTGTAACACCCACTATCGATCAATATTTAAGCTTTTTGAATATAAGAATATTTATTTTTTGAATTGACTTAAAATATTATTTCGATATGTAATCGCATTGGTTGCCTTGCCATATAAGCGTGGTTTGGAATAATAAAAATATTATATTTATTTAGAAATATTACTGCACTTCTACTAAAATCGACAGCCTCTGTGGAATGCAATCCATGGCGCAGGGTATATAAAGTTCGGCCCGACCGAACTTAACGCCGTTTTTACTTGTCTATATTGCATTTGTCCATTTTCAGAATTAATTGAATTCCAATAGTTCCACTTGAAAACTCGTAATCCCCTCTTGTTACCTTTGAGTCTTTGACTGCAAATTGTACAAGATTGATTCAAGAGAATCTTAAATTTGCCATGGCATCCTGCAATTGACCAATTCCATCAAAAGCCATTTAATTATCTTCATTGTAAAAGTAAATACAGAATTGTGATTACATTGAAACAATGGATTTTCTTGAAGTGTTCTCTAGAAGCAACTCTATGCCTTACCGTAACAGTGGAAACCTCAATTCAATTCAAACAATACTCAGGAAATTGCCAATTATGTATGTGATACACCAATGTAGACACATATTTCCCAAGACAAGACGCATTTGTAACATAAAACTTTGCGGGGTTGCCAATGACAACATAAACCAAGTATACATCCCGCCGGGCATGAAGCGCACCCAACATCTATCTGAATTTATAAGAAATGCGTTCGTTCGCCTTTAACATTCGCCGTACTCGAGTATCTCCTTCAAAGGTATCATGTGGGATTTATGCGTTCTGCCATCATTTCTATGTGCCATCATTTCTACTTATTCCGCTGCCACTTCGCTGTGTCCCCGGTCGTAAAAGAAATCAAATTGGAAATGTTTATTTAGATTTTCCACGAAGGAAAACGGAGACAGCAAGACGTGTACACTAGAGCGTACCAGGTTACAAGTAAAAAAAAAAAAGTTCGCCGTACACCTTCGAATATGAAGTATTATTGAAAGGTAGTTTCAAAAAATTTTTTTTTATTTTTTTATGCCGAACGTAGGGGTCGCGCTTTTACATTTTTCTATATAACTTCTGCATTTATAAACGGATTTTAAAGTGTGATACATCGATGTTTTTGTCCGATTTTTTTGTCTTTGAAGTCATTGAGCTCAAACATGATTCATGATTTTATGCGAGCTTTAATTTTCGATTATTAGAGTGGTACATTAGGGTAGTAGCAACTGAGAAATGATGGGTAAGTACCAGAAGGGGGTGCTTGAGCTCAATGACTTCAAAGACAAAAAAATCGGCCTCGTCGAGACAAAAACATCGATGTATCACACTTTAAAATCCGTTTATAAATACAAGTTATATAGAAAAATGTAAAAGCGCGACCCCTACGTTCGGCATAAAAAAATAATTTTTTTTTTTTGAAACTACCTTTCAATAATACTTCATATTCGAAGGTGTACGGCGAACTTTTTTTTTGAGGTACGCCCTAGTGTACACAGCCGTTTACATACATATGTTTCGCAGGATATTCATAACTCTGCACGTGGAGTAGAGTTACACCGCTGAAGGATGCATAAGATATTGAAAATCCATTTAATAAAAATGTATCCTCCAGATGGATATTTGAGATACGAGTTTTAGGCCTTTTTTCCTGAATATTAATAATTTTAATGCACAACTGATGTAGGAATTTATGAAAAATAAAAAAGTTGTCAGTAGCAATAAGAATAACAATATAATAGAAGCATATGTAATAGTTGATATGTAATATGCGATATGCACCAAATTTTAAACATAAAAAATAAAAAAAATGGAAATTTAAAGTTCTCAACCATACATATCAAACCATATTTATTTAAATATGAAGGTAAACATTAAAAAATGTGCTTATATGCCCTAAATATTAAGCGTTATTGCGATTTATTTCATTAAAAATGTGTCACTCCAAAAAGGGCGCAGTAAATCCCAGCAAAAAGAGAGAAGCCGAAGAAGTGAAAAAGGAGTTCATCCGGTAGTTGAGAATATTTGGATATTAATCAATGTATTTTACATGGAGTTGTCATAGGAAGGATGTCATTTATTTTGAAAGTTAATTTTATTTTGTGGGAAAGGATGTACTGTCTCAATACTTTCCATTTCTATTTTAAGCAAGTAAAAATGGAGATAAGTTCGGCCGGTCCGAACCATGGATTGCATTCCACAGAGGCTGTCGATTTTCGTAGAAGTGCAGTAATATTACAGGAAAATATATTTTTTTAATATAACCAAATCGAAGCTAATACAAATATTGTAAAAATAATTTTATAAATAAATATAATATTTTTATTATTTCAAACCACGCTAATAAGGCAAGGCTACCAACCAATACGTTTACACTATACATATCCAACTAACACATTAAGTCAATTCAATATATTCTTATATTTATATTTTCAAAAAAGCTTAAATACCATAAATATTGGTGGATAGTGGGTGCTACAGTTGGTTGTATTTCCATTCTATTTTAATTCCAAAAGTACTAATTTTGAAAATCCATTATCTCACTTAAAAATTTTTGTCTTATAAGTAAAAAGTATGAATTTGGAAAATATCTTTTTATTTTCTGTGTCTATGCAATCAGAGGAACGTACACACCAAATGCCATGCTTCCAGCTTCGGCCATTTGGTTTGTACCATTTGTATCCCCTTTTTCCTATTTACCCCCTTAAGAGTACGACCTTCTGAAATCTCTTTATTTTATGTGTCTACGCAAGTAGAGGGACGTATACACCGAATTTCGTTATTCTAGGTGCAGCCGTTTGGTTGGTACTATTTTTACCCCCTTTTCCATTTTAACCCCAAAAGTACGATTTTCAAAAAATCCATTTATTTTACGTGTCTGCGCAATCAGAGCAATGTATACACCGAATTTCATTATCCTAGGTATTATTTTTTTAGTACCAACTAAATGACCGCAGCTAGAGACATGAAATTCGGACTATACATAGTTCCAACTAAACGACTACAGCTAGATTGATGAAATTCGGTTCGTACATCCCTCTAATTGCGTAAACACGTAAAATAAAGAGATTGTAGAAAGTCGTACTCTTAATGAGGTAAAATAAGAAAAAGGGGTAAAAATGGTACCAACCAAATGGCCGCAGCTAGAATCATGGAATTCGGTGTAGACATTCCTCTGACTGCATAGAAAAGCAAAATAAAAAGATTTTTCCAATTTTTTTACTTTTACGTCAAAAATTGGTTGAATTAGGTTATTTTGTACTATGTACGTGAGAAATTGGATTTGCAACATTTTTGTATTGTTGGAATTGAAATAGAAAGGAAATACAACCCACTATCTACCAATATTTATGGTATTTAAGCTTTTTTGAAAATATAACTATAAGAATATTTATTTTTTGAATAAACGTATCGGTAGCCTTGCCTTATAAACGTGGTTTGAAATTATAAAAATATTATATTTATTCATTAAATTATTTTTTTAATATTTGTAGTTATTTTGGTTTCAATGAAAATCGACAGCCTCTGTGGAACGCAATCCATGGTGGAGGGTATATAAAGTTTGGCCCGGCCGAAATTAACGACTTTTTTACTTGTTTTTATTTTCTTTTTTCATATCCCCCATTGTGCGACCCCCACAAGGCTTAGTCATTTACTATGTACATTATGTATTGTTGAATATTTTTGAGACTTTCTCATTTTGTATTATGAAAATGTACTTAATGATCTCCATTAAGACATAATCCCGAATTCCGGTATGGGGATTATTATCTGAACTTACAGTTTGAAGTATTTTGCTGTAAACGTTTTCCCACTAACATAAGCGCCTTGTGCTAGTCCCAACAACACTTTGTAAATAACAGTACATATTACACCGAATCGGAGCACTTTGTACGATGTCACATAGAATTTCACAAGACTCATCACACAAAGTGCTCACACAAATCATTGACAATGACGATGATGTGGTAACAAAGAACTTTTCATTAAAGCATCACTGCACGAGTTGTTGATCTAATCTCAAGTGATGTTATGCAAAATGTCCAATCAAAGTCTAGGAAGTAGTGTACGTTGTAGTGGTGAATTTGTGCGTATATATGTATGTATGCATGGTAAACATGGTTATTGATCTTTTCGAAAGAGCATAGCTAGTTGCCAATCGTTACGACAGGATAATGATGACTATATTGACAATTATAGGTCTATTTAAAGATAGATAAATTAGGGAGCCTCATGAAATAATGCTGATTATTTTTTCCTTTCTTCAGGTCCATTTTAAATTAATATTTGAATTGATAGAATTCTCTGAGTAATTGGAGGTCCTATAATGTTTGTATTTGACACCACGTCTTAAAGTGCTACCCAGAAAAATGTCTCGAAGGACCGACGCTCTATCATTGTTGAGGAATATTTTTATAAAATTAAAATGCAAACAATATGTGGTTTCAACGATGCACAATTACTTTGGGAAAACACCTTCGTTATACCTAATATACAAATCTCACAATTCCTAAAATTGGGAAAATAAATCCCACAATGTGGTCTTTTTAAAAATTAGAAAAATTCCATCGTGGATCAGAAGAAAAACTTTATTATGTATTAGTTGTTCTGTGGACGGACATTTGTGGGGCAGACAGACATCCTTGAATCGACTCAGCTGGTGGTTCGGTATACTTAAAGGTTGGTCTTGTTCGACTATTTCTTGGCGTTACAGACATTTGGCGGAACCTAACGAAGTGTTGTAAGGAATAAAAACTTATTGGAAAGGGCAGAATTACGAATTATTTTTTGTAGATATTAACTTTTATAGAAATTCATTCAATATGTGTGAAATCTACAAAAACTGAGATATTGTAATGAAATTGTAATAATGTAATGAAATCGGAATATGTACAAAATATGTCTTCAAAAAAACCAAAACAGGAAAAATATTTTTTTTTTTGGGATTTTTACTAAAATAGTCGTCATTTAAATAATTGTTGCGGGGAAGTTGTAATACTTTCAGAGTGAGAATATATTTATACACTCCACGAGAGTATTATGTCTTTGTGCATTTGTTTGTAACACCCAAAAGAAAGGAGATAGACCCATTGTTAATTATTCCGATCGGCTTAGAATCACTTTTTGAATCGATTTATTCTTGTAATCACGATACAGGTCGCAGTTGTAAAAAGAACCAATTGAAACTTTGCACAACGAAGTATTTCGGGACAAGGACGAACGCTATTTAATTTGAAGAAAATCGGTTCAGATTTAGATATAGCCCCCATACGAATTTCACTCCCGATTTGGCCCTTTTCACTCTAGATACCACATATTTCAACAGATTTTCTTCAAAATTGGCGAAACATCTTATAGTTCCACTAGAGACACCTGTGGTAAAAATGTGTTAGATCGGTTCAGATTTATATATATCTCCCATACAAATTCCGTTCCCAATTTTATTTTTTCCGCTCTAGAATCCACATATTTTAACAGATTATCTTCAAAATTCGCGAAAACACCTTATATTTCCACTGGAAACACCTGTGGTAAAAATGTGTTAGATCGGTTCAGATTTATATATAGCTCCCATACAAATTTCGCTCCCAATTTGAATTTTTCGGCTCTAGAATCCACATATTTCAACAGATTTTCTTCAAAATTGGCAAAACACCTTATATTTCAACTAGAAACATCCACGGTGAAAATTATATATAGCTCCCATACAAATTTCGCTCCCAATTTGAATTTTTCGGCTCTAGAATCCACATATTTCAACAGATTTTTTTCAAAATTGGCAAAACACCTTATATTTCAACTGGAAACACCTGTGGTAAAAATGTGTTAGATCGGTTCAGATTTATATATAGCTCCCATACAAATTTCGCTCCCAATTTGAATTTTTCGGCTCTATAATCCACATATTTCAACAGATTTTCTTCAAATCTGGTAAAATATCTTATATTTCAACTAGAAACATCCACGGTGAAAATGGGTCACATCGGTTCAGATTTACATATAGATCTCATACAAATTTAGTTCCCCAGAAACCGCGTATTTTCAGAGAATTTCTTAAAATTGAGCATAACACGTTATACTTCAACTGGAAGAACTTATTGTGAAAGTTAGTCACTTCATTCCATGTTTGGATATAGCACCGATACAAATATTATTCTCGATTTGACAAATTGGACCAGGTCATATTAGCCTGTGATTAGGAAACATACAAAAAAAATTCCCATTTTCACTTTTTTACTGAATTGAATTGTATTCGGATAGAAAGTGGAGTGTATCATATAGTCGGCCCCGCCCGACTTTAGCCTTTCCTTACTTGTTTATAATCGGTGTATTGCGACTTGAGGATTTTCGAAAAAAAATTTTTGAATTGAAAAATTGTCAAGTTTGGAGAGGACCGTTGAAATATTTTGGGGAGCGCATAAAAATTATGTCTTCTGTACAAAAAATAAAAGAAATTTGCACTTCCAGGAAATTTATCTTTTCCATTTGTCCAATGAATGAAGCTATATTTTCTCTGAAAAGTCTTCACATACGTTGAATTAGATCGGAAGTTGCACAATAAATCTTTGTGTTAAAAAGCCTAATTAATATTGGCATTGATGGGAATTTAACTGAATTTTCTGGGGGTGGACTAAAAAAAGTTCTGGGGTGGTATTAGACCACTCCAGCCATCCCTTTCCTTCGCCTATGCTGGCAATTCTTAGGACCTTTTTTAATAGCTTGCAATAGTGGACTTTTTAAGAGCTCTCCACCAGACAATAACTTAATACAGAGTTATTGATCTGACAACAGTAGTATACAACCAGTGTACAATACAATATTTAAAATCCCATGTCCAGGCTATTGCTTGCTCTTTCGAGGATATTGTGCTTGAAATTCAAATTTCTATCTAACGAAACCCCCAGATGATTTTAGCTGCAGGTATGTTTCGCAGAGTAATTGCCGGTGTTAAATTGTTAATTATTTAATCGCATAGCGAATGAATAAGGTAATTGTTAAAAAATATAATAATAAAGAGATCGAGTGTAACTGTCACTACCCTTCCTATCGTCGATGCTCTACTAAAGAAATACTTCGCCCCCACCGAACTTACTTGTAACCATGTGTCATTTAGGTTGAGGCGATCTAATGTACATGCAAACATTCATACATAAATCCCACGAGATGATAAAGTTATCCTTTGAAGATTTTTCAAATCCATTTTTCAATCAGTCAATGGCGTTGAAACCAGGAAAACTAATAGTCTGTCACAGCTGAACGCCACTTGACAAACAGATGCATTTCAGCCGTTATCCTTTTTTTGTTGTTGTTGTTTGTTCTTTAGTCAACATTTGTCATGTCAAACACTCAGTCGAACACTTTGAAAAATTCCATCACGACTACGCAAGTTGCGTGCTAACGACCGGCAAAGGACAACTGGTTCTCAAACATATTTGCTTGTCTTACCTTTACGGTTCATAATGGATTAGGAGGGGCATATATGTGGTGCAGGCATCCTTTTTCATTCTGAATCCATCGGGATATCTTGGTTTGAGACACTCAAATACTAAATGTCCTTTATCTTATGACAACAATAAGCCTCAAATCTAAATATCGAATAATTGGTAAAATGAGGGTTTTTCATTTCCAATTGATATAGATATCGTTTTGTAGGGAATGGTATTCACGTGAATAGATTAACCACGAATAAACATAACACAAAATAGCAGACAATATATTATCATTATTAGTCGTCACCGCCTTATACCTATTTTTTAAAAGGGCAGAACAGTTTCATTCGTGTTAGGGTAAACATTTTCCCTCTGCATCGGTTTTAACCAATAGCAACTCCAATCTTGCATGCACTTCGAGTTTCATGATTCAAGGTACAGCTGTTTGGTTAAGTTAAGCCGGGTGCGAAATATGAACCGATCTGAACCGATTTGATCCATTCTCACCACAGACGTTTCAAGCAAAATTATAAGATACTTTTTCAAATAATACTTTTCAAAGTAAATGGAGTAAAATATATGGTTTCTAGAGCAGAGAAAGTCAAACTAAATCTAAATCTGAACCGATTTGCTTCAAATTAGATAGCGTACTTCCCAGGTCCGCAAAACTTTCTTGGACAATAATTGCGACCTGTACTTTGGTTACAAGAATAGATGGACAGACAGACGAACATATCTAAATCGACTCAGAAAGTGATTCTAAGCTGATCTGTATAATAAAAGATGGGTCTATCTCGATTCCAAACATATGCACAAAGACATAATACCCTAGTGGTGAGTGGATCAAAAATAACCCAAAACAAAAATATGAAAAAATTCCCCCCAATCAACCCCTTACAAAAATGTCGAATGAAAAATCGAAAAATCACTCAAACAAGTATGGAAACGTAAGTCGGCTAAAACGACTTTTATATACCTCACTCTCGGAGAACTTATTTTTTTTTATTTATTTATTTATTATGAATTACAATACAAAGTAAATTTATATCCTAACTTTGGGTCCAGGGATTGAGCCGGGGTGACTAAGACCATTGTAGCTAGTGATTGCAGCGATAGACCAGAGCCTCTGGTGGGAATCGAACCCACAACCCCCACGCTGATAGCCGAGCACGCTACCAACTCGACTACCGGTGCGCTCTCGGAGAACTTATCTATGGAACTTACATTGGGCCGGATGATTTGTGTGGCTAGTACCTTCCAAAGGTTCTTAGAATATGGTCCAAGCATCTACATTTATAAAATAATTATAAAATCCTGATCAAATATCAAGATAATTGTGTGGGAGGTGCAAGAAAGGGCGTGGCTAAGCGTAAATATTTTTTTGGTTTAAAGTGATTATAAAAACATTTGCAAACATCAAATTTTGTATGAACTTGAGTACCCGTATGAATGTTACGCCGGTTTTATTTTAAAGAAGCTTATGCCATTTTGTGTGGGAGGTACCAGTAGGGGTGTGGCAATATCGCCAAAAATAGAAAGGGTCTTAAGTTACTGGTTCAATGCGTTACACTTTTTGTCTGTCCCAAATGATATACTCCATATACCCTACTACTCTGTAGATTGAGGGTATAAAAATCGCCACGCCCCTTCCTGAACCTCTCACACAATTGTCTCTACCCTAGGTAAAATTAAATGCACCGGTGGAGGAGTTATACCGGTGCACACTGGTCCCAAATCCATTTTTAAGGCATAAAGTCGAAAAATAAACATACAGTCTTGTAATTTTGCACATTTGCTAGACATATCATACGCAAAAAATGAAAATAAAATTGGGCCGATCGGACCACGCCCACTACCACCTCCCATATAAACTCAATATTTAACCAACATAATTATCACCCTGTATTGGTACAGGGTGACCAAAAACAAAATTTTATGAAAGCTTAAAAGAATGAAGAGTTGTTTATTTTGACGATATGTGTTTTTCTAAACATTATTACATAAGCAAAATATAACATACAAATAGTAGTAAACTGCAATTTAAATAATTATTTGAAGAAATAAAGTAAAATGTATACATGTGTACAAAAAGGTGAATGATGTTGTATACCATTTTAAAGGCACTTTCAATACCTTTTAAATAAAATATTGATGGGTCTCGTACACAAAACTAATTCAGAGATATAATCATATATATGTCTATGGCAAATCAAAAACGGTGGTAAAATAAAATGACAATTTTTGGAGTTTGCCGAAAAATGCTGACGAGATATTAATTCCACCATAAACTACAACCTCAGACGAACACGTTCACATTTACACTTTGAGTCAAGTTGAGTCATACATATAACTTTTGGTCCACGACATTTATAGATTATGTTCTCTACAAATCACAAAATTACAATACCTATGAATACTTACAAGACCACAATAATCATAAAATCAACTACTAACTCTTACCGTCAATTTTCATAATATAGTCACTTTATTATTTTCTTTTTTAGTCTTGATTTTAATTAATTTGTAAAACTGCTTTATATCAATATTAATCCCACTTTTTTTGAACCGCAAAGTTTAAGTACTATTCAGGCTTGTGGAGTTGCTACCTAATTTTCTCCAGTATATTTTCTTGATTGCTTGGAGTGTTGCCATAAAGAAAATATATACACATTTACTACTTTCCAATTTTAATTTTTTTGAATTTCTGCCAAAAAAAATGGATTTGGGACCATAGTGCGGTGCCTGAAATCCATTATGACTTTATATTTGATCATGTTTCTACAGTTATTAATAAATTTGGAAGCTGGGTAGAATTGGCACAAACTTCTAGTACCTCCCATTAACATATTCCGGCGCTAAGCAAAATTTCAGTCCTCCCATACATATGTTTCCTGAGAGTGGGGTATATATAAGTCGGTTTAGCCGACTGACGTTTTCTTACTTGTTCATAAATACGAATCTGTAATTGGGCATACAGCAATTTTTATAACCTCCATCTCCAGGATGGTGGTATACTAAATTTGTCATTCCGTTTGTAACACCTTGAAATATCGACCTGAGACCCTATAAAGTATATATATTTTTGATCGCCATAAAGCAAGCTAGCATCTAAACGAAAGCATATTTTTCAATATATCTGCTTGTACTTACTTGATATTGCGTATGTGCATTCCACCATAAAGTGATTTTTATTCGTAGGGGGTAAAAAGGGATTAAACATGTACATATAAAACGACAACGGCTAGAAACACGAAATTCGGTGTGTACATTCCTCTAATTGAGTAGATACATATTATAAAATAATTTTATCCAAATTCGTACTTTTAAGGGGTAAAATAGGAATAGAGGGATAAAAATGGTACCAACCAAACGGCTGCACCTACAATTATGAAATTCGGAGTATACTTTCCCCTGACTTTGTAAACACTAAAAATACAAGATTTCTTCCAAATTCGTACTTTCAAGGGATACAATGCGAACAAAGGGATAAAAATAGTACCACCTAAACAACTAGAATGATGAAATTCGGTGTGCACATCCCTCTAATTACGTAGATACGTAAAATAAAGAGATTTTACAAAGTTTTACTATAAAGGGGGTAAAATAGGAAAAAGGGTTAAAAACGGTACCAACCAAATGGCCGCAGCTAGGTTCATGGAATTCGGTGTATACATTCCTTTGGCTTTCGTACTTTTTTACTTTTACTACAAAAATTGGTTGAATCATGAGGTCAGGTTATTTTGCACTATGTACGTGAGATAATGGATTTTCAAAATTTTTACTTTTGGATTTAAAATGTAATGGAAATGCAACCAACTGTAGCACCCACTATCTACCAATATTTATGGCACTTACGCTTTTTTGAAAATATAAATATATGAATATTTATTTTTTGAATTGACTTGAATTATTATTTCGATATATGTAGTGTAAACGTATTGATAGCCTTGCCTTGTAAGAGTGGTTTGAAATAATGAATATATTATATTTATGTATAAAATTATTTTTTCAATATTTGTATTTGTTTTGGTTTGGCTATATTTAAAATATTAATATTTTCCTGTAGTATTACTGCACTATGAATGCAATCCATCTCTGCAATCCTCTGTGGAATGCAATCCATGGTGGAGGGTATATAAAGTTCGCCCCGGCCGAACTTAACGCCATTTTTACTTGTTTGATTATAAATTAGTAACATTTTAAGACGCTTATTTATATGAAAAATGACCAAATTTTTTATTTTTGATGTGGCCGATTTTTATTTTTATTTATGGACGTAATTTTATTTTCCGAATTTTATTTCAGGCAATTTTTAATGTATTTTTTGGATGATTTTTCATGTCGCCTCTAAAAATATTTATGATTCTAGCTGGTACCTATTTTTGGTTGGAACCAATTTGATCCCTTTTTTGTTATTTTGACCCAATCTACGAACATCAAAAGACTCTGTATTTTTCACCTCCACTCTATCAGAGAGAAGTATACGCCGAAGTATCATTATTGTAGCTGAAGCCGTTTGGTTAGTTCCATGTTTATCCCCTTTTTACCCGTTTTCTCTAAAAGTACAAATTTCCAACAATTCCTTTATATTGTGCATCTGCACAGCCAGAGGAACCGAATTTTATGATTTCACCTTCAGCCGTTTGTTTGGTACCACATTATCCATCTTTTCCTTTTTCCTTAACATAGAAAACTGGGTAGCTTACGTGAGGACATTGATGAAACTGAAATATTTTTAATATTTTTTCAATGCGTTAAACAAAACAAAGATTAATTTTAGTCGGGAACATACACATTTTTTTGAAGTCAGCTTAAATAAAGTTGTTTTAATTATGACTATGAACAATTTTTAATTTCGACTGCAACCTGCAATTAGGGTTTGGGGTTTCCCGGACTTTTTCATTTCCCGGGAAAACGGGAATGAAAAATTTCATTCCCGGGAATCCCGGGAATTCCCGGGAAAAGTAATTTATTTATAGATATGTCCAATATGGTTTAATATATGGTTTTTGAATACTGTCATATTACAAATTAAAAACTAATGTTGTTGTAAAACTATTTTACAAATTATTTTTCATTTTACAAATATTTTACTCTACACCTTTTTAAGGTTATATTCGGAACATACAAATTAATATTCATAAATGTAAATTCATATTAGGAACATATAAATTCATAATGGGTAATGTAAATTTATAATAGGAACATGTTAATTCATAATGAGAATTGTTAATTTATATGGAGAACAATTAATTCATAATAGTAACAGACCATTTCATAATGAAATATACAAGTTTGTAAGCAGAAAATCCAAATTTATAATCAGAAAATACGTTTACATATTCAGAAAATATGAATTCATAATGAGAAAATATAAAATCATATTGAGAAATGTAAATTTATAAATAGAACATTGATAAAATATGTGTTTCTACGAAAATATCCATAGAAAAACGTACATACATAGCTTCGATTATAAATTTTACACTTCCCGATTATGAATTTATATTTTATGAATATATATAAATAAGAATTTATATTTTCTAATTATCAAATCTCATTTTGTATTTATATATCTCATTATCATTTTGTATGTTCTTATTATGATTTTATATTTCTCAATATGAATTTATATTTCGCATTACGAATTTACAGTGCTGATTGCAAATTATCATGCTCCTATTATGAATTTACATTTCTCATCATGATCTTACATATTCTGATTATAAATTACATTTTCTCATTATAAACTTGAAAAGATGTAGACTAATCGTCAGAATTGGACATTTATATAGCAGGTAGAAGTGACTGACACCTACACTAGATTCAAAATTGAGAACGATTAAGGAATCAAATAACTCATATGACGGAGAATGTTATGACACATTTTATTTAGAATATGCATTCTGTCTGGAGACAAAAATATTTTATAGAAACAGGGGGGAATATTCTAAACTGTAAAAACAATAGAAACATAAAAAATTAATATTAATTTAATAAATTCATAAAAAATAAATTTATTGAAATAGTCCAGTCATTAATTCTTACAAATGGCCAATGAAATATACCGTAGCATATATAGGGTCCGCCAAATAATTTTTTTGAAAATGAAAACTACTGAATATTTTCTCAACTTTCTTTTTTATTTGAAACTACAATCCTTCCGGTTAATAATGGAAAATAATTTCATTCAAATGGCTGCCTCGGGCACCCCACAAATAATAGTCCAACGGTTGAATATTTGTAAAAAAAAAACGTTAGATGGCGGACCCTATATTTATATTGCTATTAGATTTCTCTTGAAAATTTCCAGGCGAACAATTTTTATTGTATTCCTATTTTTAGACCATTTCTTTCTGGCTACATATGTAAAGTAAATTGTTCTTAAAGAATATGTTCACCTCGATTCTTCTAGAAAAACAAGAAAACTTACATTATGTAAGCCATAGTATTGTCGGCATGATATTTTCATTTCACAATAAAGATCCTGCAAATAGCCTCACAACAAGTTTTTATTCCCCTAGCTGGGTTTCGCATAAAATGGATATTTAGCGCATTTAAAAAATATTGTTTGTCGTAATATAATATAAACAAATACTCAACAATGTCAAATTGTCAGTAATGTAAATACATATATGAATTTGAAATACATCTAAAAATTCCAATTTATATAGTAACATTAAATTATTGATCAACATAATAAATGAATTATTTTTTTAATATTTCCCGTATTCCCGGGAAATTGAAAATTTTTTCCCGGGAATTCCCGTCCAAATTTTTCCGGGAATTCCCGGGAAAAACGATTCGGGAATTCCCGGACCCCAAACCCTACCTGCAATGTATATAATTGTTGTAGAGTAATTAGCAAGAATTCCACCATGTACCTTATGGGGCGTCTTACCTGCTCTACTAGATGTTAATAAAAATTTATTTTAAAAATTCGACCGAGTACTAAACCCAGGTGTTTCATGGGAGCAATTTTTTGTAGTTCATATAAATTATCCAATATACTATAAATTCACCTTTAGTCAACTTTAACGAATATGGTAAATAACATGGCAATTGATCCAATTTTTCGGCATACAAATACAATTTATGCAGTAGTAATGTGATGAATCGGGCCAACATTTGAAAGGAGGCCAATAACAACACTCGCGGCCTGGTCCAAAACATGGGCCTATATATCTCACGGTGGTAGGTAGTTTCTAGAGCTGTATTAGATTAGACTGGGTCCATTTGGGTTATTCTAAAGTATGGACACATATATTTGACTTTGTATTCTTAGTTGAAATATAATATAATCTGCAAAATTTGAAAAAAATCCGACGTAAAATTAGCGTTCTTGAGGGGTAAAAATTAAAATGGGGCTATTTGTAAGGGCTCGACATTAAAAAGTGGTTCCATATAGATCACTTTCAAGGTAGGTATTCTTCGCTGAAATTTGACACGATATGCAAAATTATATCGAGATCTAATGCACGATATGGGTTCTAGAGATGTAATAGAGTAGAATGGGGCCCAATTTGTATAGGGGTATATGGACCCATGTATTTAACTTTCATAATATGTCTTCTTAGTTGAAATATAATACAAAATATAAAATTTGATAAACTTCCGATATAAATTGTGGGCCCTAGAGGGGTATTAATAAAAATGGGGGCCATTTGTAAGGCGCTACATAAAAAAGTGTATAATCACTTTCAATGTAGGTATTCTTAGTATGAAATATGAATATAATATAACCTACAAAATTTGAAAAACTTCCGATGTAAAATGTGGGTCCTAGAGAGGTAATAATTCAAATGGGGGCCCACTTGTAAGGGCACTACAATAAAAAGTGGGCCTTTATAGATCACTTTGAAAGTAGGTATTCTTTATTGAAATATACTATGGTCTGCAAAATTTTATCTAGATCCAATTTAAGATGTGGGTTCTAGAGCGATATTAGTGTAAACTGGGGGTCCATTTGTATGGGGGCTATTCCAAAACATTGACCTATATAGTTGGCTTTAAAAATATGTGTTTCTAGTATAAATGAAACATTGTGTGGAAAATTTTATCAAGATCCAAAGTAAAATATGCATTTTAGATAAGTAATATTGCAAATCGGAGATACATTTGTCTGGGGGCTATATCAAAACATAGACCCATGTGGTCCACTTTTCCGTGAGCTGTTTCCAGGTCAAGTATAACACGATCCTAAAAATTTGGTCATGATCCCATGTAAAATGCGTATTCTAGAGCAGTATTAGTGTAAATTATATGGATATTTGTATGGAGGCTATATTTAAAACGGAACCGATTTTCTGCAAATTCAAAACCAATCGTTCTTGGCCAAAAAAAGTAACTTCTGCCAAATTTCATGACAATCGGACCACAATAGCGACCTGTAGAGTGCGAACAAACTTAGATGGATAGCAGACGGACGGACGGACAGACAGACATCGTTAAATTGATTCAGCTGGTGATTCTAAGCCGATCCGTATACTTAAAGGTGGGTCTAGCTCAATTATTTCTTGGTGTTAAAAACATTTGGCGCAAAACTAACTTTTAATAATACAGGGTGCGGCTAAAGTTACTATATGATGTAAAACAATTGTAACTTCTTTGCTTGCGAGTATTTAACCTTTTCTTTTTTCCTATTTCAGAAATTAAACTTGGGAGAATATTTAAAAATGGAACGCTATACAATTGCGCAATTGCGCTTGGAATTTGCTAGAGCACTTTTAAATCTCGTTGATCAAAATGAAAAATTTTTTGTCAAATTTAATGATGACCGACGAAGCGCATTTTCACTTGAACGGTTTCGTAAATAAACAAAACAACAGATTTTGGGGATCCCAAAATCCCAAAAATCTTCATCAGAAATCTTTACAACTAAAGGACAACATTCAAGAAGAAATTGATCGTATACCACAAGAAACACTCAACAAAGTTATGGAAAATGCCATAAAAAGAGCACATTTTTGCGTTAGAGAAAACGGTTCTCATTTAACTGATATTATTTTTCATAATTAATGTAAAAAATAACATAAAATAAACTTTCTTTTTATCATACATTTTTTTGTTTTTTTTCATTCCATTCAATAGTTATTTAAAAAAGAAATCATATAGTTACTTTAGCCGCACCCTGTAGAAGCAATTTACTTGAAATTCGAAAAAACGTATTTCGCTCTACAAAAAGTTACAAATTGTTTAAAATTACCTTATGAAATACTTTTTAAAAATCGAGTTTTATTGGTCATATACAGAAGTACAAATTTGAAAACTTTCATTTATATCGGAAATATATTTTTTATATTTCTGTCCCGTTTTAAGCAGCATTTACATTACGCGATTACGTAAAACTATTTTTGGTGTCAGAGATCGCTCGATTCCTCTCCCAGTTTCAAGAATCCGAGAGGCGTTTCCTGCGTTTACACTTAACTTGTTATTTTTTGAGTCAAAAATTAAAAAAATAAAATAACTCCCTACGTCTTCTAATATTTAACACCTTATTTTATTTTCATGATAATATCCCTTCACACTATGCTATTTCTTTGAGTGTATTTCCATATCGGAATGTCTACTACCCCATACATGAGTACGGTTGGCCCATAACCCGGGGATGTAGCTTTCGTTAAATACTTCCAGTTGTTGTGTTCATGTTCGTCTTTGATTCTTTTTTGTTTTGTTTCACCATTTCAACGTGAGCTTGCGGGATGGATGTGCGCATAAAGGAAGTACTGGTGCCAGAGCAAAAGCGAAACGTATAAATTCATTCACGAAGGTACACATTCCAAAGTGTCAATAGTAGTTTTTATCTTATTCCCAGTTCTGTGTGAAGAGCCATTGTCAAAGTTAAGTCTCTGAGCAGAAATAATGCGTTCGCATGTCAGGCTGAATGTACGTCTACTTCTCACTCGAATGTTTGGGTGATGCAGTTGCTCTCCTTCAAAGCAGTCCGAGAGTTGCCGCAGAAATCCTGAAAGGACAGACGTGAGCAGATGTGAATAGTTTTTTAATCGTTGCTGCTTGTTTTTTTTTTGAACTGGCATTGTGGCAGCCAGATAACACCAACGATGGATAAACATAAAAGTTGGGCAAAGGTACACATATTAATGTAGTTATCGATGTGTAGAGGTGGTGGGTAAGCTGTTTTCTCTACGAGGTCGATTCGATAAGGAAGCGAGTGTTGTCAGAAAGTACTTTTTTGGTCGAACAAAAAAAAACAATTACAAACTCAATAATTAGGGAATCGCCGCCATTAAAACAAAAATCGGACAAAAAATCTAAAAGATTTCGAGGATTTTTTAAAAACTGCATCAAAAATATCACTGGAATCGTAAAAAACTTTCTAAATCATGAATCGATAGTGATCAAACCGAAATATTTCTGGATAACGCATAAAGCAAACCGAAGATTAATATTAAACAGCGACATCCAAAACTTTTTTGAAACAAACTTACAGAATGCTGTTTTAGTCATGTTTATTATATATTTTGTTCTTGAGGTGCATACGATATTGAGCTAGGACATTAGGGCTGTTTTTCTTTAAGCCGGGATAACAAGCTGCGATAACAAAAACGTTAATAAAAATTTAATTTTTTGCTCAAAATAAAAAAATATTTTTTTCACATTGTCGCCAACTACAATATAAATATTTGTATCAAAAAAATTATTTTGTGTTGACCTTTTTGGACTTAGCCTCGATAACCATAAATTTGACTTATACTGGATAATTATCCAGGCTAAGTCCAATATTTTTAATATAAAATATTTTTTTTCAAAATTTGTTATCATACACACATTTATATTGCTATTGGCGATCATTTTAAAAAATAATTTTTTTTGAGTGAAATTTTAACTTTTTATTTAGGTATTTCTTATCGCAGCTTAGTTATCCAGTCTTAAAGAAAAACAGCCTTAATATCCCAGTTCAAATCAAATATTGATTACAGACCAAAAATACAAACGAAAACTAAAACAAATGAGCGTTGGCACGGCCGAAGTATTGCTAGGTAACTATACCTGCATATACACATACTTTCATATGCAACTCAATGAGTTGCTTGGTGCGATTTTTAAAAACGGATATTCGGCTTCTCGTTCGTTTGTGAGAATCATTTACATAAAGAGGTCGGGTATGTTGTTGAAAAGTCGCTGCGAAGCCACCTGAGAAAACCTTTGACAGGGTGGAAATCATGATATTGGTAGTCTGCAGCCAAGTAATAAATGTCACAATGCCATTTGTAAATAATTCTATTAAATACAGATGCAAAATGGTCTTGAGCCAGGACAATATCCCAGTTCAAATCAGTTATTTTTTAATAAAATCCATTAAATGTTCGGCCCATTTGCAATTCCAAACGTCCATTCCATTTCTATCACATTTTTATCCAAAAATTCATTAAATGAACGAAATTGGATTTATGCAGTCAGAGAAATATATAAATCAAATTTCATGATTCTATCTATAGAAGATCGATTGGTACCATTTTTATCTCTTTCGCCTCGTTTTCACTAAAAGTTCAAATTTTTAACAATTCCTTTATTTTGCAAATCTGTGCAGTCAGAAAAATGTACACATCGAAATTTATAATTTTATCTGCATGTATTTGATCGGTACCAATTTTATCCCTTTTTGCACATTTTGAACCTAAATGTACGAGTATCGAAAGATCACATTATTTTTCGCGCCTACGTAGCCAGAGCGAAGTATACTCCGATTTTGATTACTCCATTAGCAGCCGTTTCTTGGTACCACTGTTATCCCTTTTAACCCTAAAATTATGAAATTGGAGAAAGACTTTTATTTTGCGTATTTATGCAGTCAGAAAATATATAAATCAAATTTCATTATTCTATCTGCAGACGTTCGATGTCACTAAAAGTTCCAATATAAAAATATTCATTTGTATGGCGCGTCTACACAGTCAGAGGAATGTACACAACGAAATTTATGATTCTAGCTGCCTTTATTTGGTCGGTACCAATTCGATCCCTTTTTGTATTTTTTATCCCTAAAAGTACGAATATCGAACGAACGCTTTATTTTTCAAGACAGAGCGGTTTTGACTACTCCAGTAGCAACAGTTAGCTTGGTACCAGTTTTATCCCTTTTATTCAATTTTGCCCCTAAAAGTACGAATTTGGAGAACGCCTTTTATTTTGCGCATCTATGCTGTCATAGAAATATATAAATCAAATTTCATGATTCTATCTGCAGACTTGTGATTGGTACTATTTTTATCCCCTTTCGTCCCGTTTTCACTAGAAGTACAAATTTCAAATAATTCCTGTATATTGCACATCTGCACCGCCTGAAAAATACAAACATCGAAATTTATGATTTTAGCTGCTTGTACCAATTACCAAAATTGGATCTTTTTAGCATATATTTGCAATCAGAGAAATATATAAATCAATTTTCATGATTCTATCTGCAGACTTTCAATTGGTACCATTTTTATCCCATTTCGGTTGATACAAATTTTATCCCCTTTTCAACTTTTCCCGCGAAAAATACCTTTATTTTAGCGAATATGCGATTTACTTGAAATTAGGTGTATTGTCTTTTGGTTGGTACCATTTTTATCCCTTTTTGCCGTATTTCAAGTGCACCAAATACTAAGTGAATACAGGACAGATGTCTTCAAAAATGTCCTTAAATACTCCAAATATGGCGAGGTTATTGGGGGTATTTCCATTTCTTGTTAGGGAAAAAATGTTCCCTATGGACGGATTTCGCCCATTCCCATCCCAATCGATCTGCAACTACCATTAGACGAATTCATGGCAAATTTTGGACCTTCTATTTCCTTTCGTTTAGATGATTGTGTTTTGCCTAAGATCGTCTTAGAGTTTTAGGAACGACCTCCTGAGGAGGTGATCGATATTTCAAGGTGTTGCAAATGGAATAAGTTTTAAGAATTTTTCGAAAGACACGTATAAAATACTTTTTAAAGTAGAATATTTCATGCAATTTTCAGAAAAATTGGAGTCACGTGAATTTTTTTGCCTGTTTGACATGGAATGACTTATATGACATGGAATGACTTAAATATGTGGAATTTTTTAAACAATTTTATACCAGGAATCCACCAAGATAGTATCCACAGGAGCACATATCAGTTCTTTAAATTAAACATTTATCGTCGTTGGCACAACATTCCATCTTGATACACATCAAATATTTTCAGCGCCGCCATTTCAAAGGATGTCTGCAAATTAAGGTCACCAATTGCAATATGCACCTGCCAAACGAAATTCGGACTGCATAAACAAGGCACCCACTACGAAATTGGAAATATGGTCATAAACAATCGAATGGTCAGTTCCATCATGAGTATTTGGGGAAATATGCAATCAGTCGTATGCATTTATGTATGTGCGTACTCGTATAGACAAGCATACAGACAGACACATGCATCAATGAATGTTGAATCTACTATCATATTGTTGTTGTCTATCCACACGCCGGAGTGCACTTGCCTCTTTGGTGGCAATGCAAAGTAACACGTGCCACTCCATATACAAATAACGTATGCAAACACTGCGATGTCCTGACGTTCATACACTCACCCACAAACCAATTGATGACATAATATTTATGCGCACAATCACACTCGCATACATACTGCACAGTGGTTTAGCGCAGTTTGTAGACAAAAATCTACGCAAATATGTATCTCTGTCTTGAAGAATATCCCAGGATTCATAGTTGATTCTATGCAAGGTGAAGACGGGCTAGAATTCAATCTTGCATGTGTTCCAAGGATTATATTTGTATAAGCTACCTTGTTGCACATACCACAAGCATTTAAATATACATTCTGTCCAGAAAATTGCATAATTTTTATTATCTAATCGTCTTTAAAACATTTGACATCGAAGTGCGATTGCCTAGAAGTGCATTTAGCGAAGACCTTCTGTAGACGGGTTAGTTAAGCAATCTACCCTTGGAGATGGATTTCCCTTTCAAAATAAAATCATTTTGACGATTCGAGATGCAGCCGCTTGTTGCTACCATTTTATCTCATTTCTTCCTAAAAATAACATTTTTGTAAAACCCTCAATGTTGCGCTTCTGCGTAGTTAGATGACAGTGTGCACCAAATTTCAAGATTCGAGATGCCACACTTACATCTATATCATTTTATCCCCTTCTGTCCTACTTCCATACTTTAGGTAATTAGGTAATTATCCCAGAGCATAATCGCAAAAAATGAAAAAATAACACAAAAAACTCATAATTCATATCAAAAAACACAAAAAAATTGCTTCTTTATTCATAACACTGTCCAACAAATTTAGACTTTTTGATTGGAACAGAATAGCGACCCTATAATTCTAAAAGGGCATGTTGAGTCTGAGTGAAATATGATAAATTGTGAAAAGCTCCTTAAGAAAAATCCGCGTAACTTTGAGAATACCAAAAAATATTTTAACTGACTAAATAGTTTCAGAAAACCGTACAGAGAAAGTTGAAATAAATGCAACATCGAATTTTGGATTTTTACAACAATTGCAGCTTTTTCCGTCTTGCTACATATTTACCCAGCAAAAAAAGTTGGAAGTACTTCCGTAGGAAGCACATTTTAATCGCATCTCATAATCCAAATGTGAATTTTTCCCGCTTTTGAGGAAACTCTTTTACACAGCTTCAAAAAAAGTTTATAATATGTTAATATTCCGTAACATTTTATCGTGGCTCGGGAAAAAAACCTTTTTTGTATTTTTTATACTTTTATACATAAACAATGTTTAATTTTGTATAATTTTAACAATTTAAAAATTGTTGCTTCAAAAATACAAATTTATATTTTTTTAAGTACTTAAAATATTTCATATTTTTATTAATTATTAATACTACATAATATCAGTAAAATTAAGTAGTGCCAATTTACTTAATACTAAATTTAAATAGTACTTATTATATTTATTTGTTATATATTAGTTCATATTAAATAAATATTTTGTTAAGTTTCCTATTGTCAGTTCTACCGAACTAAATGATTTGTTTTAGTTATTCAGCGCTCACAACAGAAGATAGCTGAGATGGTTAGAGTGTTGTAGTAGCAACCAGAAGGTCCGTTCTACCCCCTGTAGCGGCGGATTTTTTAAAAAAGAAATGGAAACCAGTGAACAAGTGGTTTCTTTGCACCACTTTAAAATAACTTTTAAGTCTTTCAAAATAAAGGACTTCCTTCCTATGACAACTCAATGTTAAATTCATTGGTGAAGATCCAAATTTTCACTACTTCCGAATATCAATATGAACATCTTTTTCACTTCTTTGGGTGCTCTCTTTTTGCTGGGTTATTACGAGCGACATTGTTCCTTAATACACATGCAAAAAATCAGTCGGATCCGTTGGATAGATCGCGAGAAAAATACAAAACAAAAATGTTATGCATACAAAATCATTTTAGTCATATCTCCCGCGAAAATTAAAAATTAGCAAATTGACCCATAAAGAGAGGAGAGGAGGGTTATGATCTTTCACAAAAATGATCCTCATTCCAAATTCCACAATATAGTTCTGACAACGTCCGAGAGTTTTACATGATTCTCGCCGTGAGGCTTTAACCATGGTGCGCCAGCGCACAGGGGCCGTTACCATGCGACGGCCAGCGCCCAAGCAGAATTACCCCGGTGTCTCCTTAGAGGGTGGTAGCCCTCCACGGGAGCACCAAAGGTCTATCCCACAAGTACCAATTCGAAGTTTCTGCTATATGGGCATAGCTTCCCCCTTGGTGAGGAGTTGAGGCCTATCTTAATACCTCCGCTGATCTTTGGGTCACAGCACCCGGTTGATAATGCAACTCCACAAGGAGCAAGCGCTCTACCCGCGATTTGGGTTTTAACCACAGCCACCACGTTGCTCCCAACAGGGGCCTCACCATTTAGTCAGCTAGAACCAAGTTCTAGGGGCTTCTGACTACCCGTGGTCCCAGAACAAGCCTCTGGTCAGACTTCGTAGGTGAAACTACTTCCAGTTTTTGTTCCATATAACACGGGACTGGTAGCCCACGGTCGAATTAAGGCAACGGTCATGAGATAGTATACATGCAGACACAAGTGTCAAAACATGTAGGTGAAACGGTCTAATCATCATGTTTACATGGACATGACTTTCTCACCGTGAAGAGCGAGGCCTATCTCTACCTCTTCCGCTCGAATCCGATGAACGGCAACCATATCTTAAGGCTAGGCCCGACCGTGCCCCCAACAAGATCCTAAGATCTATAATGACAGGGTGAAGGGTTGAAGAACTTCATGGATCCCTGTCACTTGTGGTCCCAGAAAAACACCTCTGGTCAGGCTTCATAACCAAAGTTACTTCCAGTTTCAGTCCCATGCGACTAGGGGACTGGTGGCCCCCCCAGCAGCTGTTGTTCGCCAAAGAGAAACCTACATTCGGCTACAGTGGAAGACACACATCAACGTTCAAGTAGGCGACGCCTAGCAAAAACCTGCCTAGCAAACACTCCTATCATTTGCAGCGAAACACTAGTGGAGAGCACACTGCTAACATCCCATTCACCATTCACACGCACAACACCCATGACGTCCAGATTCCTGACATCACCATACAGAGGGCAATCACACAAAACGTGCAGCCAGTCCTCGACTGGGGCCCCACAACTACACGCCTCGGTTTCGGAAAGGGCTCTCTTATGCAAGAATGCATTAAGAGAGCCGTGCCCGGTTAACAAGAAACCCAGAAAGAGGCCGAAGCCAAAATCAGGATTTCTTTCAACAAATGTGACATCAGATATGAATCTGAACGTCACTCTTCCATTCATGGAATTGTTCCATCTCTCCTGCCACCTAGAGATGACACATTCCCGCAAACACACCTTTCGTTCTGCTACCATCATGCTCTCCACTCCCTGAATCGGCCAATCTAGAGCAGACAACGCCAGCCCTCTCTTGATCTTAAAAGATAATGCACAACGCATTACCTCCAAATCAAGAGGGGGTGCACCCATCAACACCTGAAGGGCCTCAGTAGAGACCGTACGGCACACTGGAAGACACGCCAACAAAACTACCCTCTGACAAGACAGTATCTTGCGATACCCGTCAGATTTGAGTACCGTGCTATACCAGATGGATGATCCATAAGTTGCACAGGCAACAAACAGACCACCATACAACGCCCTAGCCGCTCTTCTACTGAGCCCCCAATCGGTCCTCAACACACGCCGTACCTTACCAGCAACGGCGGCCAACTTCTCACGCAAACGAACAAGATGAGGTTGAAAGCTCATTCTTTCGCCCATAGTTATGCCCAAGTATTTCACCTGCGTACAATACGCAAGGCTGACTTGGGCCAACTTAACACTAGGGTGTCTGTTTTGTGACAATCTGCCTTTCAGCAGCATTGTTACAGACTTGTCCCTAGCTACCTCAACACCTACACGCGCTCCCCAGGCACTAACTATGTCCATCATTCTGGTACCCAACTGCTCCATCGCAGAGCGAGACTGGGACTCAACCAGAATGAGTAGATCGTCAGCATAGGCGCATACCTTGCACTCTACACAAAGTTGCCGCAGTAACGGATCCATCATTAGGTTCCATATAAATGGACCACAGATAGATCCCTGCGGACAACCACGGACTACATCTACACATACACGGCCACTAGAACCTACTGAGCACGCCCTCCGGCCAGAGAAATAACTCCGCCAGAGACCCATCTCAGTGCAACCGATCTCTTCCAAACGAGCAAAAACACTGGTCCAGCTCAGATAATCAAAGGCACCTTTGAAATCAACGAAGATTCCAAGCACGTACTTCGACTCTGACTCATGCACGCAACGCTGTACATACATCCAAGCATCTTCAACAGAACGTCCACGCTTAAAGCCAAATTGCCACTCGCATTCATCACCATTCAATCTCTCCTGAAGACGCTGCACCATTATCCTCTCCAGTACTTTACCAAGCACTGGAAGAAGACTAATGCCCCGATAAGAGCGAGGATTGGACCTCACCCTATCAGGTGACTTCAAGAGAATGATCACTCTGGCTGTTTTCCACACATGTGGGAACGTGCCCTCACTCACACATCTACCAAGCAGAGCCTCCAAGTACTCAGGTATGACTTTCCAGATGCTTTTACACATCTCTCCAGTCAGACCGTCCATACCTGGAGACTTCCTTGATCGAACCATTGAGACGCTATAATCAATCTCACATCTCTCCAAGGCAGGGGCAACAGACCCACCCTCAACAGGAGGTTGACTCTGTTGCTCCGCTCTCGGAAAGAATTCATTCATTAAAGCCGAAACACATTCACTCCATGAGGTCAGAACTCTCTCGCCAACTTTGATGCCAGAAACATCGACGGTCCTACCACCAGACCTACATATACGATATAGGTGGCCCCAGGGATCGTCACGATTTTGCTCAACAAATCGATGCCAATGATCATCTTTCGCCCTGCGGATAATCTCCTTATATTCACGCAGGCACTGCCTATAGGCAGAACTCAGCTGAACCAGATTCCCAGCTTCGGCCCTGCGTCCTCTTTGGAATCGCTTCCGCAGATTTCGCACTGACCTCCGCTTCGTGCTCAACGCCCTATTCCACCAACGCAATCGTCTAGGATTGACTCTACGAGCACTACCAAATAGACCATCGTTGACGTCCGACACTATATTAGTGAAGAGGTCAACCTGTTCATCAACGGTCATCTGCGAAAATACATCCAGGGGAGTATTCAAGAACGCCTCTCTCACGCATTGGCCATAGAAAGACCAATCGATATCTCGAGTACGCCAACTCCTAACATCCGGACTTACATCCACGACCTGAACAGGGGACACAACAACTTTTATCAAGTTGTGGTCACTTATTCCCAACTCATCACTAACAGACCAAGCAAATCTAAATCGACGGAGTGCAGCATCGTTAACACATGTAACGTCAATATCGCTCACACCATTCGCCGTACAGAAGGTATAAACCTCACTCGGCTCATTCACAGCATGAATAGACCTTGAAAGGAACCATTCACTCAGCATCTCACCCCTATTGTAGTTCAGATGCCTAGACGAATGTCTAGACATCTTACTGAACCACATGGGAGAAGATGCATTCGCGTCCAAGCCGAGGATGGTAGGATGGCTACTCACCAGTAGTAGCACCTCATCCATATACCTAAGGTATGGCTCTAACGCCTCACTAAACTTGCAATAAATACTCACTAGGAAGAGATCCCCAAACGAACCACTAACTGAGACGCAAACACCAAACTCACTTTGACTGACCAGGACGCAGTCAACGTGAACATCATCAACAACGACTGCAGAGTTACACCTCAGATCAGGAAAGACACGCATGCCCAAAGGCAAGCCCCTTACACACCCCTGCAGTGAGTAAGGCTCCTGAACGAGGGCAAAACTGCAGCCCGACTCTCGCATATACTGTGCGAGGTCCACCATCGCATCCCGCGACCCCTGACAATTTAATTGAATTAAATTCATCAGTGTCTGGCATTCGCCTTGGCCACCATGGCACTGTAGACCGGGCAAGCATCAGACATCATAAGATGTCCAGACGGCTTCCCGCGGAATGCGCAATTCCGGCAATTTAGTGCATTAACGCACGTCCTTGCGTAATGCCCTTCAACGCCACAACGCCGGCAGACGTTGCGCTTAAAGCGGCACTCCCTAACCCTATGGTCGAACCCTAGACACCTGAAGCAGCTAGGAACGATGTCCAACGGTGTCACCTGGTATGAAAACCACTTTATATAACACCGTCCAGCCGTCAGCAGTGAATCCGTGATTCGGCTGCGGCCCTCCAAGACCACGTTGGTCGTCTTGTCCTCCTCCTGTTTCCATGGCCCGCCGACCATGCGGACACCCTTCTTAAACTCCTCCAGAGTCATCTTCTCCTTAAAATTCAGAGCGTACAGCTCACTCATAAAGTCATCAGGCTTGATGACTGAGTCAACCCTATGCACAACAATTTTAGGCCCTAACTTGTCATTGATGCTCACATCAAGACCGACCTCACCGAACTTCTCGTTCCTGGCAATCTTTGCCCTTTCCGCAACCGATGGGGTACGAATAATCGCACCACCATCACGGGTCGCCTTGACCTCGTGCACCCGTACTCCCAAAGTGGGTCCAACTTGGGAGACCACCTTCTTTACTACATCCTTGGAGGGAACTCCCTTGTCCCTACTGGACACTACCAAGGACCACGTTTCAACCGGTTTCTTAGGTTTCTCCACCGGTGCACTAGCCACTGGCATAGGCACCGCAGCTGGACCCACGGGTGGCACTACCTGCTGGACACCAACTCGTTGCGGCAGAACGTCTAAGCGTCCACGAAGGCGCTCATTCTCCGCAACCAAACTCATAACTAGCTGCTCAAATTGAGCAGCATCCGTAAGGACGTCCTTTAATAAGGACGTCGAACACCCGTGTTTGTCCACAAGAGTGGACAACACCTTGGCCTTTATCCTCTCCAGCTGCCCAATGGCAGTGGAGGCACTAGCCACCACGTTCCTCTTTCTACCTCTAGTAGCTCGAGCGAGTTCCTTCTCGAACTCGTCGCAGCTGCTGAGCCCATCTGTCGACAAGACCGGCAAGGGCTTCTTAAAACGAGCTCCCTTCTCGTCCGACTTCTCCAGATGCTCCAGCTTCTCGCTGGCCAAAACCTCGGGAGCACCACCACCAGCATCACTGCCCACCTCCATTCCTCCAGCAGCAACAGGGGCTGGTGACTCCCGCTTACTCTTTTTCACCGACCTCGCATCACTCTCTGCGTCCGACGACACAGCAGAGGTCACCTCCTCTCCCTTCCTCCTGGCACCCTTGCCCTTGGGAGGCATGTTGTCGTCCCCTTTACCAAGGGGAACAGCAACAAAAACTCAACTATTTGCTAAGAAAACAACCAGCAAAAACTGCCGCTATTTTGTAGCAACAAAATCTATTGCAAGCCTGCTTATAGCAGCCAGCCACTGACTTCCACTGACAAAGTGGGCAACAGCGCACAAACAAGTCACCGCTTGTTTACAAAAACAAAACACTATATAAGCTATGAATTGAAATCCAACTCACCAGTACCGTACGTTTGCAAAAACAAAACGTACTATAAGCCTGCTTATAGCAGACAAAATGTGTTTTCGCCAAAAAAGCAAAAACAACACTATCACCGTTGTCGTTAAGACAACAAAACACACTATAACTCACTCAAAGTCACAAATGCCCGCACTTGGAAAAACACGTCTGTTCACTTTGAAAGCTCACAGAAGACTGAATATAGTTCTGACAATAGGAATTCTCTCAGACATTAATTTACAACATTTTTTCGCTTAGTATAATGCTCCCTTCGAGCAAAAAATGATAACTTTGACCCGCTGTAAAAAGAAACTCAGACCAACTGGACTATAAGTTTATTCTACAAAAATGACACGCCTTTTCAAAATTATATGGTCGCTACTCTGTTCCAAAAATGCTGTTGGACAGTTGCTTCGCCAGGCAAAAAACAAGTAAAACAAGTATGATACACTCCACTTTCTATCCGAATAAAATTCAACTCGGTAAAAAAGTGAAAACGGGAAGAATTTTTGTATGTTTCCTAATCATGGGCTAATATGACCTTACCTAATTTGTCAAATCGAGAAGAATATTTGTATTGGGGCTACATCCAAACATGGAATAAAGTGACTAACTTTCACAATAAGTTCTTCCAGTTCAAATACAACGTGTTATGCTCAGTTCGAAGAATTTCGGTGAAAATTCGTGGTTTCTGGGGCGGAAAAACTCTATCTGGGAGCGATATTTGTATTGGAGCTATATGTAAATCTGGACCGCTCTGACCCATTTTCACTATGGATGTTTTTATTTGAAAAATAAGATATTTTGAAAGATTTGTTAAAATCTGTTTATAGAGTGGAAAAAGTGAAATCGGGAGTGAAATTTTTGTGGGAGCTATATATAAATCTGAACCGATCTGACCCATTTGGACCATGACTCTTTATAGAACAAATATAAAATATTTGAAGAGGATCTGTTACATATGTGGTTTCTAGAGCGGAAAAAGTCAAATTAGGAGCGAAATTTGTATGGGAGCTATATATAAATCTGAACCGATTTAACGCATTTTAACCACATATGTTTCTAGTTCAAATATAAGATGTTTTGCCAATTTTGAAGAAAATCTGTTAAAATATGTGGTATCTAGAGTGAAAAGAGTCAAATCGGGAGCGAAATTTGTTTGGGAGCTATATATAAATCTGAACCGATCTAACATATTTTTACCACAGGTGTTTCTAGTTCAAATATAAGATGTTTTGCTAATTTTGAAGAAAATCTTTTAAAATATGTGGTATCTAGAGTGAAAAGAGTCAACTCGGAAGCGAAATTTGTATGGGAGCTATATATAAATCTGAACCGATCTGACCTATTTTCACCATGGGTGTTTCTAGTTCAAATATAAGATGTTTAGCCAATTTTGAAGAAAATCTGTTAAAATATGTGGTATCTAGAGTGAAAAGAGTCAAATCGGGAGCGAAATTTGTATGGGAGCTATATATAAATCTGAACCGATCTAACACATTTTTACCGCAGGTGTTTCTAGTTCAAATATAAGATGTTTTGCCAATTTTGAAGAATATCTGTTAAAATATGTGGTATCTAGAGTGAAAAGAGTTAACTCGGAAGCGAAATTTGTATGGAAGCTATATATAAATCTGAACCAATCTGACCCATTTTCACCATGGGTGTTTCTAGTTCATATATAAGATGTTTTGCCAATTTTGAAGAAAATCTGTTAAAATATGTGGTATCTAGAGTGAAAAGAGTCAAATCGGGAGCGAAATTTGTATGGGGGCTATATCTAAATCAGAACCGATTTTCTTCAAATTAAATAGCGTTCGTCTTTATCCCGAAAAACTTCGTTGTGCAAAGTTTCATTTGGTTCTGTCTACAATTGCGACCTGTATCGTGATTACAAAAATAGATGGACGGACGGACAGACAGACGGACATTGCTAAATCGATTCAAAAAGTGATTCTAAGTCGATTGGTATAATTAACAATGGGTCTATCTCCCTTCCTTTTGGGTGTTACGAACAAATGCACAAAGACATAATACTCTCGTGGAGTGTATAAAAAACGGTAAAATTATAATCAGCTTTCATATCGATTTTTCTCGTAATCGGTAATATATGTACCAATTATAATCAAGGTACTTCCCTGATATACTAAAGAAATGGATACGGAATTCCATGGAGAACATTGAAGAACAGAACTTTAATTTACGGCGAATAATGGATGAAATGTCAAAAACCAAATTGATTTTTTGTTAAGTGTGAGTTTCCACTTTTCCATTTCCTAAACAAAAAACTTCATTCGTAAGAAGAAATTACTTAATCGAATAGGTTGAATTCGAATGAACTACATTCAAACATAAAGAAAATCAAATCAATCAAATTGTTCACTAATCAAACAACACAAAAAATAAAAAATTAATATAATTTCCGATTTCTTGACTTAAGTCGGCTTTTTACAAATGAATATTTCTCTCTTTGTAACCTTTCTTTCCTATTGGACTAAGAAAATCCAAAGAAAACGTGTCATTTTACAAAATTCATATAGGAATCTCGCTGTCGAATATACTCAAAAACAGGTTTTAATTTCGTATGGGCCACGGCCACTTTCCGCCAATCTCGGTGTCAAATATACTCTAAAACTGATTTTAATTTCATATGTGAAGGGTCACGCCCACTTTCCACCCATCTTTGCACAGCTATTTACAATCACACAAAATTTCAGCACTCTAGGTGTTATAGAACTGACAATATTCGATAGTAGGTTTTAACTTAGTATGTGAGGTACCACGCCCATTTTTACACATCTGCGCAGTTTTATGATAGATGCACTCACACAAAATTTCAGTATTGTAGCTGTTATAGAACTGAAGATATTTGATTAAGGGAGGTGCCACGCCCACTTTTCCATTACCGCAAATTTTTGGGCACAACTACGCACACTGATGCTAGATGCACTTACACAAAATTTCAGCACTCTAGGTGTCCTAGAACTGACAATATTCAATAATTGGTTTTAACTTCGTATGGGAGGTTCCACGCACACTTTTCCAATACCGCCCATTTTTGGCACAACTGTGCAAACTAACAATTAGTAAACTTTCACAAAAATTCAAAACTCTAGCTGCAACAGTACTTCCAACATGCTAATTTATAAAAAACGAATAAATCCCCAATTTGTGTAGGAGGTGGGTGGCACGCCCACTAAAAATAACAAAAATCTATATAGCCTATTTTCACCACCGGTTCAGCATAAATATACTGTGAACATTTCAAGTCAATTTCAACAAACAAACAAACCCACAAACTTACAAACACAGATTCATTTTTATATATATAGATATCGTCGGTGTGTTGCGAAAACATCTCCAGTTTTTTTGTGAAATGGACTTAATGATACAAAAGTGTCACAAAAGTCAAAAGACTGTTTAAAATTTCACGTCTATTTAAATAAGTTTTTTAGTTATTGTATCAAAACAGTTCATTCATTCATCCAACTGGGTGGAACAATAAACTTTAAATCCTCAATAACTCAGAAACAAAGTTATTTAACTTGAGATCCTTTTGCAGCACACTGACGATATGTATTTTTGACAGTTCATTGCTCCGAAGGACATATCATGCGACCATATACATTAAGGTTTGCCGCTGTAAACAAATTAGTTGACTTATTTACTTTAACTTCTTCAAGTGGTGGATATTTATTACTCATTTCTTACAATGACCCATTGTGCAACGTCGATACTTTATTTTCCTTTTCAAAACAGAGTGGCGCATAATACATTCGTCCTTTTGTGGTGGTGGTGGTGGACTGTTAGCATTTGACGTTTCTAAGAAGCAGCCATCCTCCACGTAACGGAAAATTTGCTTATGCAATATTTCCATGGGTTTATTTGGGGTTACATGCCACGCTATGTCATGCCACGCCGGATACAGTCGCAGCTTCACATGCTGCTGCTGATGATGACATGATCTTAGATTTGTGCTCAAGCTGAACGTGTTATGAATTTCCGTTTGTTTTATGCGCAATATTTTGTTTTCAAATACGCGTCCGACGATGTCTATCATTTACATTTTAAATGCGTCTCTGATCTGTTATGTACGAACGAGTATATCACATATTGAACAAATGAATGGTATAGTATGCACAGGCGATGTTTGTACGTGTTCCCAAGATAACCGAGAAATATGTCTAACATGCAAATAAAGGGAGTCGGAACTTCTGTAAATTGGTATCTAATCGTTTAACTGTAATAGTTTAAATGCCTTAAAGAAGAGGGAAAATTTGGTAATATCTCAGGCATTAGCGATGACACACTCAGTGGTTTCGACTCAATAATTGTAATAAGATTTGCCTAGCTCAATGGAAACATCGCATATTATGGAAGATATGAACGGTATATCAATAACAAACCCGATTTGCCATTATTTTTGCTCCATATAATTAGAGTAAAACAAATTTCATTAAGATTGGTTGAAAAAATGGCTGTAAGGGCGATAAATTAATTTTAACCATAATATTTTATTAAGATATATGTATAAAATAAATTTATACATTTTAAAATATAGGACTTCTTGTAAATAAACGCAAAACAATTAATAAATAATAATTCGCCTCCTAAAAGGGGGAAAATAAGTTATAAAAATGTTATTCCCGTATGAGCCTTTTCATGCCAAGCGGTATGTGTATTTGTTCCTCTCATAAAAATATTTTACACATATTTTTAGAAAAAGTTAACAATACGGGGAACCTTCAGCCTTTATAATTACGTATTTTATTCTTCAAATGCTTTCAAAGGAAAAAAGTTATGTTGGTTGAAATGGAGGGTATTTGTAAAAAAACCCATAATAATGATAAGAAACTACAATTTCTAATAAAATAATAATAATTCTAAATAAATAAAATAAAAAGAAAAATCTCTTAAAACGTGTGAGAAACGGCTCGACAAAGTCGTAGATTGACTTACGTTTTTTTAACTTCAGAAATCAGAAGAAGAGGAGGAAAATCTGTAATGCGAAAAAATATATTTTTCTGTGCATTATGAACAAATGCCTATAAATATGCAAAAAAGTAAAAACAAAAAAAAATATCTTTAAAGTATTTTTAAAAAAAATAAAACATTTTAAAAGGCGTTATATTATATACCCTCCACCATGGAGTACATTCTACAGTATTGCCGCAGATTTGGGTCTTTCGATTTTACATAGAAACGATGCACATTGGATTTGGTTACAGCGGCACCTGATTGATAGCTTTCATTTCTATCCTACTTTTATACCTAAAGTACAAATGGAATGTGGAATGAACACACCTAATTTTACGATTCTAGCTGCAGCCATTTGCTTGGTATCAGTTTAAATCGAATTTCATGATTTTAGCTATAGCCGTTTGATTGGTACAATTTTCCCCTTTTCGTCCTGTTTCCTCTAAAAGTACAAAATTTAAAAAATCCTTTATATTGTAATCACGGTCCGAGGAATTTTATGATTCCAGCTGCAGTAATTTGCTTGGTATTAATATTATTTATTTTTGTCCATTTTAACCCTAAAAGTACGAATATGGAAAGATCGATTTATTTGTCGAATCTCGAGTCAGCTAGAGTGAAGTATACACCGATTTTCGTTATTCTAGCTGACGGTTAATTCCATTAACGTCGCACTGTGGGGCCTCTGCCAGGAATTAGTGGCAAAAATCGAAAATTTGATAAAATCTTTCGGTAAAACTGACAATACCAATAGATAGAGAACTTATTACCGATCAAAAAACCGATTCAAAATCGGACAAAAATTGTGGTTTATATAGCCGCTCAAAGTTAATTCATCTCTTCAGAATTCAAGAAAAAAAAAACAAAAAGTGAAAAAATTGTAAGATTCATAATTGAGTTACAGACATAAAAACGTACAAATTAGGTAGATAGAATTTTTACGTTTTTGTTCTCGTTTGAAAGGTACGTTCAAAGAAATGGAATAAAACAAAAATTGGTGGTTTCTGAGGCTTAGTTACCCAAAAATCGCGATAGTAAAAAAACACGTTTTTCAACTTTGGTGGAATAGAACTAAAAAAGTTTTGATAAGTTTTGGAAGACATTACATTTAGGTAATTTAGTACACATTACTCTGCCGTATTCAATTAAAGTCGGCTATTCGCATGTTATCACAATAAAAGTGTGGCACCTCCAGCACAAATTTATTTTTTCGCATTTTAAAAAGCAACATATTTGGAGTACTATGACAGTCAGGGTCATGCAATTTTGTGAGAGTTCATTGGGTAGTAATTTGGACAGTTGTGCAAAAAAGTGGCGGAATTGGAAAAGGGTCGTGGTAATTAAAATCTATTATCAAATATATTCATTTCTATGACACTGAGAGTTCTGAAATTTTATGTAAATCCATCCAATATTAGTCTGGGTAGTTGGGAGAAAATGGGCTGTATTTTTGAAGAGGGTGTGGCACATCTCATAATAAATTAAAACCAGTTATAGAGTATTTTCTTTTACAAGACATCGAGTTTCCTGAAATTCTGTTAGTTCATTAAGTTTTCAATTGCGTAGGCAAGATACTCTTGGCTTGCCCATTCGAGTCACTCAACACCGGAGGGTCAATACGCCGAGCTTTTTGCCGCGCATAATGATTTGACGCAACTAGTGAATGAACCGACTCACATTCCGTGTGTCCAAGGGCAACACTCTAATATTCTTGATCTTTTCTTAACATCACACCCTGAAAAGTATGAAGTTAACGTTCTAGCACCTCTTGGTAATTCGGATCACTGCATTGTTTCAGCATCCTTTTCGTATTCCGCTCTTCGTGTCGCTTCGACCCCAGCCCCAAAGCGGACAATATATATATACGAAAAGGCACGTTGGGCCGAGCTCAACAACTTTTTCCAGCATTTCAATTGGAAACTTTGTTTTCTTAATGGTGATATAGATGCTGCGGCTGAAATGATTGAAAATATTATCTTGATTGGAATGAAGTCATTTATTCCAATTAAAGTTATTTCGGATAAACCATCTAACAAAAGTTGGTTTAACCAGACATGCAAGGCTGCTGTCAGATCCAAAGAGGAAGCATTCAGGAAATGGCGTTTAAATAAAAATGCCACTACTGATCTGCTACGCAAGCAGACAAGAACCATGTGTGCCAGGGTACTTAGACGTGAAAAGTTTCTGTACGAACAACGTCTTCGTGCTAAAGTTATTGCTTCTCCCAGGGGAAGTAAGAGCTTTTGGTCATTTGTGAGAAGAGTAAAGGATAACTCCTCATCTATCCCAACTCTTGTTAAAGATGACCAGATATTCACTAACCCGGTTGACAAAGCTAACCTATTGGCTGAAATGTTTGCAAGGAATTCATCCTTGCCGGAAAGCAATCAACCACTCCCCGTGATCGAAAATGTATCTAGTTCCATGCCTCAGATATTTTTTCGAACACGTGGAGTTAAAAGGGTTCTCGCAAATCTCGACGTAAATAAAACTCCAGGCCCGGATGGCATTTCAGCACTTGTCCTATGTAAGTGCTCTTCGACGCTTGCCCGTCCCCTTCGTAATCTTTTCAACCTTGCATACCGTGCAGGGGTTTTCCCAGCGCGTTGGAAGATTGCGAACATCCAGCCCATCCCTAAAAAAGGTGAGGCTAATAATCCTGCTAACTATCGACCGATCGCGATTTGCTCAGCGCTTTCGAAGGTTATGGAGAGTATGGTTAACCACCATCTTGTGAGGTATTTAGAAACTAATGGCTTACTTAATGATCGACAGTATGGCTTCCGTAGGAATCGATCTACGGGAGACCTGATGACACTGCTATCCGAAAAGTGGAATCGATCTATTCACAAGCTTGGTGAGAGTAAGGTCGTTGCTCTAGATATCTCCAAGGCCTTTGATAGAGTTTGGCACGGCGCACTCATATCAAAGCTTATCGCTTTTGGTGTTGGTAGTGACTTCTCTCGATTTATATCGAGCTTTCTCAGAGATCGCACTATACGTGTTGTTGTAGATGGGTTCTCATCCGACGAGCATAGGTTAACCGCAGGAGTACCACAGGGCTCTGTCCTTTCCCCCTCCCTTTTTCTTATTTTCATCGACGACCTCTTGGATCGGACTGTGAATCCAATATACTCATTCGCGGATGACAGCAACCTCTGTCATTCATACTCATTCGATCATAGACCAAGTCGTCAAGAAATTGAGGATAAAAGGCGATTGATGGATGAGTCACTTAGCCAGGATTTGATGGCCATTTCTGAATGGGGTCGTGAGAATAGAGTAGATTTTAATGCACGTAAGACCCAGTGCTCCTTGTTGTCTCACAAACGATTCACTGATCCAACGGTGTCGTCGATTTTAATGAACGGTGTAGATATTGAGCAATCAGATGCTCTCGATGTTCTCGGCATGAAAATACAACGTGATGTTCGATGGACAAAGCATGTATTTGATGTGTCGAAAGATGCCTTCAAATGTTTAGGCTTTCTAAAAAGATGTAAAAAATATTTCACACCCTCTGATCTTCTCAATATCTACACTACCTACATCAGACCAAAGATGGAATACAACTCCCATATATGGTCGGGAGCTCCAGCTTCATCACTGGAGCTACTTGACCGTGTCCAGAGGAGGGCGATGGTGTTGATAGGTGATGGTAGGATATCCAATTCTATTGTCTCCCTTGAACACCGTCGTAATGTTGGTTGTGTGTCATTGTTCTATCGATACTTTCATGGTGTTTGTTCTTCGGAAATTCGTGATCTTATACCGCCCGTGAGAACGTTCGGTAGAGATACGCGACTTTCCAGGAACGCTCACCCATTTGTTGTCGATTGGACAACCGACCGCACTACACATTACAGAATAAATTCGTTCTTCGCCCGTACTATCCGTATGTGGAATCGACTTCCGGCAAATATCTTTCCCTCCAATTACGACATTCAGAGATTCAAAACAGATGTCAACAGACACTACTCCCTCTTTCCTCCTTCCAATACCTTATCTTCCTTCTACCAACGCAATGCACTGCATTTATAGGGGACATCCCCTGAGTGTTGGTTCAGTGAAAAAAAAAAAAAAATGGGCGGGATTTGAAAGATGGGCGTGCCATATTCTCTAGAAATTAGAACCCAATATATATTCTGTTATATAGCAACAAGAATCTTAAAATCTTGTGTGAGTTCATTGAATATTAATGTTCAAATTTGTGGAATAAGTGGGCGGTACGAGAAAAGTGGGTGTGGCACCTTCCACATAAAGTAAATATATATCCCTATAATATTATAAAAATTTGTGGCTCGTTTTGGAACTTCATACAGATAGGATCTATAGGCTATATATATACGAAAAAAAAACCATATAAACACGAATTTTGATTTTTCGGTACGTGTTTTTGTCTGGAGAAGCGGGCGGAGTTCAGTTAGTTAACTATAATTATATTACTAAATATGTGAATATATGTTATGTTAGATCAAACATAAATGAAAAATGATTAGTTTGGTAACAAAAAAGTAAATGTAAAATAACACGAAATATGATGTTTTTGAAAAGAAAGAAAATCCATATTCAACGTCTGATTTAGAAGCTTCCAGTAAGTATAGGATGCAATTCGTAGTCTCATTTTAAAGCCTATGATGTCTTCTTTGCAACAAAATTTTGCTTTTGAAATTATGTTCCCTATTTCAGAAGTTATGATTTTTGCAACGAAAAAAGTCAAAAGGCCCCACTGTGCGTCGGGGACTTTTTCAATATTTGAATCTAGTGGTATTCACATCATTACTCATGGACATTGTAGGAGTAATGATGTGAATACCACTAGATTCAAATATTGAAAAAGTCCCCGAAGAAGGACACCAATTTAAGTAAAATAGTTGATGATAATCATACGCAACGGTGCTCATACATTCTTAACTTAATTATTATCAATCATTCGCTAAGAAGTCCTTAGCAATTATATTTTGTCATCAGGCATTAATCATACGCTACGAGGTCCTTTGAATGTCGTATTTTGAGATATTTTGTCAGATTATTACTAGTTATGATGCTTTTGATTTTGACGTCATTTTAATCGATATAACGAATTTTTGCACCTTTATTCCATAAGAAGAGGAACAATTTATTGAAAATTCAAGAAATTATAGTTTCATGATACTTTAGATGCCAGACAAATTTAATTACACTGTCCAACAAACTAAGACTTTTTGAATAGAACAGAATATCGACACTATAATTCTGAAAGGGCATATCGAGTAGACCATTTTTGCAGAATAAACTTATAATCCAGCTGGTTTGAGTTTCTTTTTACAGTGGATCAAAGTTCTAAAGGGAACATTTTACTAAGCGAAAATAGTGTTGTAAGTTAATGTCTGGGAGAATTCTTATTGTCAGAACTATATTGTGAAATTTTATGACGATCATTTTGTGGAAGATCTTAACCCTTCAAAAAAGTCTTTTAAAAAAGGATATTGAAGGATTAAAATGTTCTACGAACAAATTGTCGAAAATTTCAGTGGGGCTCACCGAAGACATCAAAGTTTTAAATAATGATCTTTCCGCTTAAATAGCAAAATTACACGCAAGCTTATACAGTAAAAGTACTAGGGTTAAAATTTGTCCATGTTTTTTTTTAAAGATCGATCTTTTCCGACAAAAAATGCGGGTATTTCGGTAGAGCACGGTAAACAGAAAATACAAATTGGATATTTTTGCAAAATTTTCATTTTTGCGGGAGATATGACCAAAATGATTTTGGATGCACGACATTTTTGTTATGTAATTTTCTTGCGATCTATCCAACATATCCGGCTGATTTTTTGCATGTGCATTAATAATCAGTGTCGCTTGTAACATATAAGTAGCCAGTCGCAAAGAAAACTACAATTGTTTCAAAAATCCAAAATTCGCGATTGCAATTGCATTTATTACAACTTTCTCAATCTTGGTTTCTGAAACAATTCTGTCACAAATATTTCCTATTTAGTTAGCAATCATATGCCAACAAATATTTTAGCATTCTCTGTATTATAAAAAGTTACGCGGGGTTTTCAAAAGGCCCTTTTTATTTTTTTATTTTACAGCCAACATTTATCCTTTTCACTCTTATTTTTGCCGTGTAATTTTTGTTATGGTGCATTTTGCCCATATTTTTTTCTGAATTAATAGCGCCTTGGAAACACTTTAAGTAAAAATTTGTATTCTTGCCTTAGAATAACTCGATGTCAGAATTATTAGGCGTTTATATTGATTTTTTGCGGGTTTTCAAGGTGACAGCTAAAAACTCATGTTTCTTGGAAACGTTTTGTAAGAGGTGTAATGAAAAATAAATAGGGGGGATCAATACATTTCGAATGATGCCTAAATGATGAATAACGGACGAAAAATGACGTCACTGACTCCATTTTTATGAAATAATTTAATGCAGGTGATGGTTTTCACAGCCAAAATATTCAAACATTTTTTACAAAAATGACCGCAGCGGCGTCAATTTCTTTCCGATGTTCATCATTTAGGCATCATTCGAAAGGTATTGACTACAGCTATTTATTTTTTATAAAATACTTCCACCAAATACGAAAAAGTTTTCAGTAGTCACTGTGAAAATCCTCAAAAAATTACTATAAACGTCCAATAATTCGACCAATAAGTTACTCTAAGACAAGAATCAAAATTTGTATTTAAAGTGCTTTCAAGGATCTATTATTGCAGAAAAAAAAATTGGGTAAAAATGTAACACAAAAAAAATTATACCCTTATGGGGGTAAACTGACTTTGTCATTCCGTTTGTAATGCCTTGAAATAACGACCTGAGACCCTATAAAATTCTGAGACGACTTAGCCATGTCCGTCTCTTGAAAGCACGTTAGCATCTAAATGAAAAGTAGGTCCAAATTTTCCATAAATGTGTCTTATAGTCGTAGATCGGTTGGGATTGAAACTGGGCGAAATCGGCCCAAAGGGAAATTTTTTCCCTCACAAGGACTAAAAATACCCACAGTAACCCTTATATTTTAGAGTATTTAAGCTTTTCTTCGATATGTCTGCTTGTACTTATTGCGCATTCCCCTATAAAAAACGTGCACCATAAAGTGATTCTTATTCGTGGGGGATGAAATGGGGCGAAAAGGGATAAAAATGGTACATATTAAACGACAACAGCTAGAAACACGAAATTCGGTATGTACATTAGGGCGTACCTCAAAAAAAAAGTTCGCCGTACACCTTCGAATATGAAGTATTATTGAAAGGTAGTTTCAAAAAAAAATTTTTATTTTTTTATGCCGAACGTAGGGGTCGCGCTTTTACATTTTTCTATATAACTTGTATTTATAAACGGATTTTAAAGTGTGATACATCGATGTTTTTGTCTCGACGAGGCCGATTTTTTTGTCTTTGAAGTCATTGAGCTCAAGCACCCCCTTCTGGTACTTACCCATCATTTCTCAGTTGCTACTACCCTAATGTACCACTCTAATAATCGAAAATTAAAGCTCGCATAAAATCATGAATCATGTTTGAGCTCAATGACTTCAAAGACAAAAAAATCGGACAAAAACATCGATGTATCACACTTTAAAATCCGTTTATAAATGCAGAAGTTATATAGAAAAATGTAAAAGCGCGACCCCTACGTTCGGCATAAAAAAATAAAAAAAATTTTTTTGAAACTACCTTTCAATAATACTTCATATTCGAAGGTGTACGGCGAACTTTTTTTTTTTTACTTGTAACCTGGTACGCTCTAATGTACATTCCTCTTATTGAGTAGATACATAATATAAAAGTATTTTTTTCAAATTCATACTTTTAAGGGATAAAATGGGAATAGAGGGATAAAAATGGTACCAACCAAACGGCTGCACCTAGAATAAGGAAACTCGGTGTATACATTCCTCTGACTGCATAGACACGCAAAATAAAAATATTTTTCCAAATTCGAACTTTTTACTTTTACAACAAAAAATTAGTTGAATCATGAAGTTAGATTATTTTGCACTATGTACGCGAGATAATGGATTTTCAAAATTTGTACTTTTGGAATTAAAATAGAATGAAAATACATCCAACTTTAGCACCCACTATCTACCAATATTTATGGTATTTAAGCCTTTTGAAAATATAAATATAAAAATATTTATTTTTTGAATTGACTTGAAGTATTATTTCGATATGTAAACGTATTGGTAGCCTTGCCTTATAAGCGTGGTTTGATATAATAA
The DNA here is from genome assembly GCA_947397865.1 of Polietes domitor. NCBI lineage: Eukaryota > Metazoa > Arthropoda > Insecta > Diptera > Muscidae > Polietes > Polietes domitor. The sequence goes on along the minus strand of OX377621.1, from coordinate 79,876,891 downwards.
AAATATTATATTTATTTATAAAATTATTTTTTTTTTTTAATATTTGTATTTGTTTTGGTTGTGGAATGCAATCCATGGTGGAGGGTATATAAACATTTTCATATGATTCAGATTGCTCTGAAATCAGAAATATTTTTCTTTAAAATATATTCTATACGTGTCTTAACAAAAAGATATTAGAATTAGTTAATTAATTAATTTTAAAATTATATTTCTATTTCTACAGAAAATTGAAAATCGTGCTGGACACTAAACACTAAAATCGCTAGTTCACGAATGAACTTCATTCTTGAGCTAGCAAATTGATATTTTGGGACATCGCATAAAACAAACCAAGGAATAATTTTAGTTGGAAACATTTTTCATTATACGTCAATCTATTCTTGTAATCAAAGTACAGATCGCAATTATTATCCGATCTTAACACAAATTAGCACAAGTTAGTATTGGATTATAGGATGGACGTATTATTTAAAATATTAGTAATCATACGCTACGAACGCCTCATAACTTATCTCTCATTGGATGTGTGAAACATCGACTGATACGATTTTTGATCTCGATAGTTGCGATTGTTTTGAAAATTTGTGTATGCATTCTTCTTATAGAAATGTTGTATACATATTTTTGAAAAAAAAATAGAATTTTTTTCACGAGTTATTATCAATTTAATAGTGAAAAAATCGCTTGTAACTCCTGAAATACTTGATTGAATTTGAAATACTATACTTTGTTTTGAATGCATTTTATTATTAATTATTAATGCATTTTTGATTAATTATTTTGAAATTAAAGTTTCAAAAGTAGTGTTCTTGTATGTATTTTTTAGTGACTGTGTGAGTTTGGAAATGATGAAGTGATAATTTTTGAGTAGTAATAATAATTTAGTATACATTTCATACTATGATGTTTGCTGTAACAGCTTCACTTTGATAGCTCAAATTTAATATAAACTATAAACATAAATTTTCTGTAAATATCTACATGCATACGACCAGCAAAAGTTTAACATGAGTAAAAATAGGCAGAATCAATGCCGGGGATTTGTAACCCCACCTTAAACCGATCATTGTGGACTTATGACTGGATGTTTCATAACTATGTATGTATGGGTGTATGTATGTACTGTCTATTTGTGTGTTTTGTGCCTCTCTGTCCCTGTTTGGATTTCTTTGGATAAATAAATCCAGGACCTTCAACAAAAATGTCCTGTGATGTTTCGTTGTTTCTTTTTTGTTTGTTTGCTTCTGGTTCCGTATCCTGTTGTTAGAGGACAATTTGACCATTTTGGCTTAAGGGCATTTCGTTCCTTTTTGCGCTTTGCTTCCTTTCGTTCTGCCCTGTCTTTATTTACACATCATAAATTTTTTATTCAAAAGATGTTTCTTTTTTTTGTTGGATCTAAACAAAATTTAATTTTGTTGCTGTTGTTGTTGTTGTCTACTTTGTGCTGTTTTTCTTGTGCTATTTGCCATTATAAAAGAAAGGAAGCTGTTACCCCACTTAACGTTTGCTGGTGCTTTCAATTACCACAGGGCTTCCCATCATAGTACACGGCGGCATCGTGACATTTGCTCAGCTGACGAAGGACGTTACGGTGCTGAATGTTTCACAACGAAAAAAGAAAACAAAAGAGGACGCATTCCATGTGAATGCCTGTGTATATGTGTGGAACATATTTAATGGATAACCTTCAGCGGAAATAGGAAATGACACCTTTTTGTATAAGGATTCAAGGATATTAGGTGGCTTTATGCACACACACACACAGAACAAATCAATTGCGTAATAGAAGAAAAAAATTCTATAAAATATGGCAAATGAAGAGGATTTCCCCGAAACCTTTGGATTAATTCGGTTGGCTTACAATGTGATAATACAAAAATCGATAAAGGAGTTGAGTTCGACCTGGAAAACCCAACCCTGAAATAGGTGTTTCATCAACGCTATAGTCTCATTCCTGCTATAGTCTCATCAACGCTATGCCGATTCAAGGATTACGATATTTTCAACCTAAATAGAGGGGACTTGGAAAGTATTTAGGTTATTATAGTAATGCCGATTGAAGCCATTGTGTATTTTCCAATGGTCATATCGTCGCCGTCGTCCCAAGAGTAGCTATGTGTTTTTTTCCAATTGTTCAGGAGAGCAAAAAAACTTTCTAGTTTTTTCATTTCGCGATAATTTTGATATGATTGATTTTTGGTTTTTTCCTACATCCATTTATGATTAATTTATGCCGTTTTGGCGTGGTTAAATGAATTTCTTAAAAACTACACACCTTTATTGCGGAATTTAAATAATATCATTAGTTATTATATTTTTGATATAATTTTCATGAGTTTTAGCGTTTTAAGGTGAGATGTTGAAATATGAAATATAAGTTACTTGAAATTGACAAATATAGTAGTTGATCTAAAAAATTTCCTAGTAAGATCAATGATCAAAGAACAGATAGCAATTGTTGTGCGATCACCGTAAAATTTGGCAGAAATGTTCAACTTATATTGTTAGATTGCTTGTAAAATTTGAAATAAACTAGTTAAAAGATTGGTGGCAATGATTTACTTCAATTAGAATCGTTAAATCGTTGGTTCCCAAAAAGGCGACAACATTATTTCACAGTTGCAAATTTAGATTACTTTCGATCATAATTTAGATATATCTAATGTCAAGAGGAATAATTTTGTAGATCTTTCCCAAAAATTCCCAATACAAAACAAGTAAGGAAAGGCTAAAGTCGGGCGGGCCGAATTTATCCTATATTTTGGTATAAATGACAACAGTTTTTAATAACGTTAAGTACTTGTTTTAGGTGAAACATTGAGAACAGCCTTTCCTTATTTCTTTTCTGACAGCTGCAACACGCTGAAACTTCGGAAATGACTTGCATTTTTTATGCCTAAATCCATACCGCCCATTTTCTGTTCAAATACTCACAGTAACATCCATTGGCCTCAAACAAAATTGCAAACTATAGTCGCCATTGAATGATAATAAAAATGGCCGAAATCGATAAAGAGGGAACATTTTTCGCTAACAAGGAATGGAAATACCACCAATAACCCCTAATATTTGCTAGGTATATTTTTTAATATTTTTACCAAGTAGTACTTGATATTTGTTATGTTTGATACATTTATAGCGTGAACGCGCATCATCAGGCAAACAGCTACAATCGTAAAACTAGGTGTTCTGGAATGAAGAAATTATGTATGTATTATTCCACTGGGGATGATAATTATAATGTATTTTCGAAATCGGTACTTTTATTTTCAGGCATTTATTATTTGCAAAATGGGACACTATACGCTCGGAAAAAATTGGGAAATATTAAAACTTACTTCCAAAATAGGAGTCTTTAACGCAAACTGTAAGAAATTTACGTGGACAATTCTCGAGAAGAGATCGGCCATGAATGCTGAACATGAAACTCATTTTCAGAATCGATTCTCGATTCCACGATCAACTATTCTATTCCATCCGATTCTTAGAATCGAAGAATCAGATCTGAGTATCGATTCTTAATCGGAATCGGCTGAAATGTTGAACCATACAACACATGAATATCATTTTGTCAATAAAAATCCGGAAAACCCCATGATGAAAATGGGCCGATGTAGATATAACTGCCATAAAAATGTCGCTCTCGATTTGAAATTTTCCGCATACTTAAACAGGGTTTCTTATGTTTTAACTAGAAACATCTATGGTAAAAGTGGCCCATATCGGTTGAGATATATGTATAGTAGACCGGTCCTTATTTCTTTCGTATGACGGCAAGCGCTAAAACTACTCTATTTGAACCTAAAAATACACAAAAAAAAATTGAGCTTGATTGGACAATTTTTAGGCGTGCCCCCGCCAACAATTGTTTGTCATTAAAGTTAGTTACTATCATATAGGGGAAATTATCACATTTGGTGCTCTTTTTTTGACATAACTCGAGAACCACTAGTCCGATTTTGTTTAAATAAATTGAAAAATAATTAAGAATTAGAATTCCTTTAAAATGTGTATATATAGCGTTTTTCTATATAATCAACAGTTTAGCCGGTAAAAATAAATGTATGAAGAAAATAAATATTTTTTGCCTAAAATATTAATATTATTTAAATTCATAGAAAATCCAAAACGAACAAATACATTTTATAATTAAAAATCTAAAGCGATGACAACCAAAATACTTCGATCGGATGATGACATTATGTTAATTGGCGTAATGGACCACCAAATTACTGGAGCTAAATTACCAGGAAGAAAACAAGTGCTACAAGTTTTATTTTATAATTTAAGAATAGTTGGCTTAAATTTAAGAGAAAGTTCTAGATTAGTTGTTGCTGATGTCAGCACGTTTTGGCAAAAAGCACGAATTCCAACACACCATGAAAAACACTGCATTGAGAAGCTGGAAAAATTATACAACAAGTGGAGAGATATTACAAAGCATCATGGTCGAAAAACAGAATGTCAAAACAGGAAAGAAACTGAATTTCAAGATAAATTAGATGATTTATTCGATATCGCACATGCAAACGCGTTTGAATTAATTAAAATACAAGAAGACAAAGAGTTCTTAAAAAAGCAACGAGAAAAAGGAAGACCAGGTTGTATGCTAGGAACGGATAAAATTGTAATGCAGAAAGAAAAGCGAAAGGCAGTCCAGAAAGAACAAGAAAACCAGCGTCGAATAAAAGAAGATGAACGAAAAGAGTTATATGAACAACAGATTCAAAGAGGTATACAATTAAATGTTCTATCTTTTAAGCAAATCAGAATTATTGTTGTAAAACAGGTATGATTGACATTGACGACGAAAACGATATTTAAGTTGTAGCATCAACATCAACATCTGTATCAAATCCAAATCCAGGTATATCAGGTATCTCAGGTAAAACAATTTTTTTACACCAAGACTGCTTTCAACTTTGGATAAGTGGAAAATCTCTGATGGTGCTGCAGTTATGCTATGATATCGAAGATCTTATACTAAATAGATCATCAATTCGTCGAATGCGTCAGAAGCATCGTGCAACAACAGCACAAAACATTGCAGCAAACTTTGATGTAAGTACTGTAATGTGGGTTTTCCCTATGTTTCTTTTTTTATGTTTTGAGTATAAATTAAGAAACTTGAGTTTTTATTTCCAGATTCCACGTAGTTTTGTTTTGCACTGGGATGGTACAATGTTACCAGAAATTAGTGGCAGGGAAAAAGTTGACCGCTTGCCAATCATAGTCTCACCTCAAGGTATCGATAAACTACTTGGCATTCCAAAGTTAAAATCTTCGAGTGGAAAAGAAATATCAGATGCCGTGTTTAATTCAATAAATGAATATGAAATGCTTGATCTAGTTCAAATAATCTGCTTCGACACAACTGCTCATAATACAGGAGTTCAAAGCGGTGCTGCTGCTCTGCTTGAAGGAAAACTAGGTCGCGATTTATTATATTTTCCCTGTAGACACCATATTTACGAGTTGTTGATCCGTAAAGTGTTTGAAATTAGAGTGGCTACTACAGCCGGTCCAGAAGTGCTAATTTTTAATAGCTTTAGCAAATACTGGATTAATATTGATAAATTAAATTACAAGAGTTGTTTAGAAGATGAACACATTATTACAGTATTGACTGCTGAAGAACGTGGAACAATTTTAAATTACTGTCTAGATAACTTAAAACAAGCTCATAGCAGACGCGACTACAAAGAATTATTGCAATTAGTTGTCACTTTTCTTGGTGGTACGGTGCCGAATTTTAACACCTTTCGTATACCTGGTGCAACTTCTCATGCTCGATGGATGTCAAAATGTATTTATGCACTTAAAATGTATTTGTTTCGTAATGAATTCAATATGACCAACCAAGAGTTAAACGGTATACGTAGTGTCTGTCTGTTCGTAGTTCGTATTTATGTAAAAGCCTGGTTTGGATGCACTAAAGCAATTGAAGCACCAAATCAAGACTTAAATTTAATTACAAATATTATGGCTTATCCCTTTCAGGATAGCTCTTGCTTTGCTACAAAAAATCAGCAATCATTTGTGGTATTTGTCGGTGTAAGTGTTGCAATTAAAAAAAATGGTTCAGGCAATTAATGTTGAAGCAAATACAGAAAAATGCAAGCGAATAATAACTAATCCAACAAATATCGGCACATTTGCGCAAAAAGATTTAAGCGATTTTGTAAATTCCAATACACACGCATTCTTTGATCGTTTAGAAATTTCAAAAGAATTTTTGCAAGTCGATCCATCGGATTGGAATGACAGATTTGACTACGCCCACGGATCACAAATTTGTAAAAACCTATCTGTAGTGAATGATGCAGCTGAAAGAGGCGCCAAATTCATTACAGATTATAATAATAAATTAACCCACAACGAAGAGGAGAAACAATTCCTTTTTCAGGTGGTTAAAGAATATAACATGAATTATCCCACTTTTAAAAAGACTTCACTATTAAATTAAAATAATATTAATGTTACTATGAGTATGTAATTAATAAAAATATTTAAGTTTATTCTTAATTTTCAAATAAATGTAAATAAAATAAAAAATATATATATTTTTGCCTTATTTCTCATAATAAAAACAAAAAGGTGCTTGGGGCAATCGTTGTCAAATTTTTTTTATGCTTTTTGGGACTAAAACGAATATTTTTAGCGCTTGCCGTAACATATATTCGAGAAAATAAATTTATCCATATAAATAAGGGCCGGTCTAATGTATAGTTTCCATAAAAATAAAGATCCCGATTTGACCGATTTTCGAAGTTGGCAAAACATGTTTTGATATAATTCGGAAACAAAAATCCTTCCCTATTTGACTTTTTTCCCTCTAGAAGCCTCATCGGTACATGATATAGGACCCATACAAAAATCTTACCCGATTTCACTTTTTTGTCTTCGTTTCTTTAAAAAATATAAAACATGCGTTTATAACTTAAGAACATATACATTAGATAGTAAAGTAATTTAACAAAGGCATACTGTTTGAAAATAGTCCGTCAGCTTACAGACCGTGTTTTGATTTATTTGTCATTTTTTTCGAGGGCCGATTTCGAGTTTTGTTTAATATTTCTTCAGAATGCAATATTTCTACGAAAAAAAATTTGCAAACAACTATTAAAAATCCTAATGACAGATACATATACGATTTTGGCATGCGTGAAGTGTCATACAGCCACGTCAAAATGTAACCGAATTATTTCCAAAATAACTCGATTTCGGAACCCTCAACAAATTAGCGCTTTTTAGACTGTTTAATAAAATAATGATACTACATCTTTTACTAACCTGCTGAACACCGAACATTATTTTGTCCTTATTAGTATTTAATTTCCGATTGATTGGTTCGAGGTTTGGTGCGAACCATGCATTATTATGAATCGTTTATTATGAAAGTTTTCATAAAATTTGTGAATAATAAAGAAATATACTTTCTGTTTATTTGCGTCTTTTACTTCGATTATTTTGCATATTTTACTTGGTTTTTTGATATAATTGCCAATATTTGCAACATTCTTAAAGATAGATTTCTTTAGCATGTCGCTAGGAAGATGTACACATAGTGGTGACCACAATCCCCTCCCTCTGCCAGCTGACATCGTTAGCATAATCATGATGGCAGTCAAGTTTTTTGTTTTTGTTTTATTCACCAGATCATATTTAGCAGATAAAAAAGGACAAGATGAACAATTTGTTGTTATCCGCTGCATCCATCGGTCACATTAAATTCTATGTATACAATTAGTTGTTACAAGCTTGTTGTCAGGAAATTGTATTCATTATACGACGCATCCACCAACACACACACAAAGAGCAAAAGTTTCCCTTCAATTTGCTGGTTGTGAGCTGAGAGTGAGTGAGAGGGAGGTGAAAAAATGAAGACCAAAATTAAGATAATCTAAAGGGACTTAATTTTGAAAACTTGTGTTTATGCAAATTGTCAGCCATGTGCTTGACCATGGTCAAGTGCGAAAGACTAATTGTAATTAAGGTTGATGCGGCTAAAAAGATGTGGGAGGTGTTGCTAAAAAGGTTGCAAAAAGCAGAAAGCTGAATTTGGTATAATCACGTGTTTGCCAAATGTTTACTTGGACATTGCACAGTGATTCAAAAATTTTTTTGGAATTAAGTCTGCAACTTTTGTTTCAAGCTGATAACAAACATTTTAATTCCCTAGTTGATATGGCGGCCACTGGCCGACACTCTAAAATTTGTCACCTCAGCCATGTCAAACTTTGAAAATGCCAAAAGTACAATTATCTACCGATATTTTGCAGAGTATGGGTGTACTCTATAAGTTTATGGCATATATGGAACTCTTATAGCTGTCATATGCTGGACATTATTTGATACCGGTATAGAATAACCAAGAGCTAGAAAGAAAATATAATAATTAATTTATTCATTAAATATACAAATTGGTACTGATTTTTTATTTATTTATTATTATAACTTTCTTTTTTACCCCCTCTATCAGAATCTGTTGTCAGAAAAATTTTCTTTTTGCTCCACAGTGCTGTTAGCCCGATTTTCACACTATTTTTTCAGTTGGATGGATTGCAAATATAGCAATATACGGACACCACTACGTGGCCAAAGTCATGTACTTTTTTATAGGCGCCCAAAGATTTGTGGTCTCGGTGTCATTTTTGCAAAAAACTGATCATTTTCTCAGGCTTATATCTGGCAAACCATTTGGAAATTTGATTTATTTGGGAAATTTTGTGAAAAATCTATAAAACGGCAGAAGTATTGCTGGGTAACTATACCTGCGTATACACATACTTACATATGCAACTCAATGAGATGCTTGTAAGATGGCGTGTGTGCTTTATTACTTGGTGCGATTTTTTAAACGCAAATTCGACAAGTGAGTTGTGCTTCTCGTTCGTTTGTGAGAATCATCTCCTTTTAGAGTCCGGGTTTGATGATGTGAAGTCGCTGCGAAGCCACTTGAAAAGACTTTTGACATGGTCGAAATCATGACCATGTCATTTGTATTTAAATAAATTTGCATTCTTTTAAATATAGATGCAAAATGGTCTTGAGCCAGGACAATATCCCGGTTCAAATCAAATATTGATTACAGACCAAAAATGAAAACGAAAAAACCAAATCTATAAAACTTCATCTTCAAGGTCAAAATCGCAAAAAAAATGGATTTTGTTTAATCTTTTTTCCTCTGTTCAGGTCCGTAGTAGCAAACCGTTCAAAATTCAAGGAAACAATTAACTACAAAAATGTACGTAAGATCTCAGTAAACAACTTTCTAGAACATATGGACTTCCTAGGGATGATTCTTAACACCGTTTCGGTAGCGCTTAGGTACCAAAAAAATGAAAATGTTCTCGATTTTATAAAGCCTTCACCTCCAGGATGGGGGTATATTAACTTTGTCATTCCGTTTGTAACACCTTGAAATATCGACCTGAGACCCTATAAAGTATATATATTTTTGATCGTCATAAAATTCTAAGACGATCTAGCCATGTCCGTCCGTCTGTTGAAAGCACGCTAACACCTAAACGAAAGGAGCTAGAACGTCCAAATTTTCCATAAATGCGTCTTATAATCGTAGATCGGTTGGGATTGAAACGGGGCGAAATCGGCCCAAAGGGAAACAATTTTCCCTCACAAGGACTAAAAATACCCATAATAATCCCTAATATTTTAGCGTATTTAAGAAGGTTTTTTGAATATGTCTGTTTATATTTGCTTGATATTTGGTATGTGCAATACCTTATAGCAAAAACGTGGTCCATAAAGTGATTCTTATTTGTAGGGGGTGAAATGGGACAAAAAAGGGATAAAAATGGTACATATTAAACGATAACAGCCAGAAATCCGAAATTCGGTGTGTACATTCCTCTAATTGAGTAGATACATAATATAAAAGTATTTTTTCCAAATTCGTACTTTTAAGGGGAAAAATGGGAATAGAGGGATAAATATTGTCACAACAAAACGGCTGTACCTAAAATAATGAAATTCGGTGTATACATTCCTCTGATTGCATAGACAAGTAAAATACACGGATTTTTCAAATTTCGTACTTTTTGGGGTTAAAAAGAAAAAAAGGGGATAAAAATAGTACCAATCAAATGACCACAGCTAGAGTCATGAAATTCGGAGTATACATTCCTCTGACTGTGTAGACACGGAAAATAAACGAATTTTTTCGAAAATCGTACTTTTTGGGGTTAAAATGGAAAAGGGGATACAAATAGTACCAACCAAGTGACCGCAGCTAGAGTCATGCAATTCGGAGTATACATTCCTCTGACTGCGTAGAGACGGAAAATAAACGGATTTTTCGAAATTCGTACTTTCAAGGGATACAATGGTACAGAGGGATAAAAATAGTACCAACTAAACGACTACTGCTAGAATGATGAAATTCTAATTGCGTAGAAACGTCAAGGGGGTAAAAATGGTACCAACCAAATGGGCGCAGCTGGAATCATGGAATTCGGTGTATACATTCCTCTGACTGTATAGACACGCAAAATAACAAGTTTTTTTCCAAATTCGTAATTTTTCTTTTACGGCAAAAATTGGTTGAATCATGAAGTTATTTTGCACTATGTACGTCTGATAATGGATTTTCAAAATTTGTACTTTTGGAATTAAAATATAATGGAACTGTAGCACACACTATCTACCAATATTTATGGCAGTTAAGATTATTGAAAATATAAATATAAGAATATTTATTTTTTGATTTGAAATAACTAATGGTTTGAAATAATTAAAATATTATATTTATTTATAAAATTATTTTTTCAATATTTGTATTTGTTTTGGTTTGGCTATATTAAAAAATTTATATTTTCCTGTAATATTACTGCACTTCCCTAAAAAGGCAACGGCATTGTGTATATGCAGGTACATTTTTCGTTCCCTACTAAAGGTTTAAATTTGTTAAATTTTTCGTGAAGAAGACATATTTAAATGCGTCTAATTCTCTTTTTGAATCAATTTGGTTAACGGGCCTCTCCAAAATTGGCACTTTGTCAATACAAACAAATTTGTATTGAAATGTTTAGTATAATTGTTTAACTCTTTGCGTTGACTGCTCACTCAGAAAGTATTACTACGTCCCTGAAGTAAATAAACGAATGACGACCATTTTAGTAAAAATCATAATTTTGGTACAAATTTCCCCCACATTTTACCTAATCTTTAATATGAAAATGCGTTTCTCAAAAATATACTTATTAAGAAATTACTAGATTTATTGTTTGGAAGCGACCCAATAATTCTGAAAGGGCATGAATAAAGTTATAGCCTAGCTGGTCTGGGTTTCTTCTTACACTGAGTCAAAGTTTTAATTTTTTGGTCAAATGGAGCGTTATACTAAGTGAGAAAGGTGCTGTAAGGTAATCTCTGAGAGAATTCATATTGTCAGAACTATATTGTAGGAATCTCATGAAGATTATTTTTCTTTGGAAGATCTTAATCATCTACCTCTTTCTTTATGGGTCAATTTGAGTTTTTTTTTTTTGAGAACATCGAAAAAGGACATTTGAGGATTAGAATGTTCTACGGTCTAAAGATTGTTGGAAAAATTCACTGCGGTTCACCGAAGACACCAAAGTTGTAAATAAACCCATTCACGCTTGAATACCAAAATTACACGGCAACTTATATAGGGTCCGCCAAATAACTTTTTGTTTTGAAAATGCTATAAAAAACTACTGATTATTTTCTCAAATTTCTTTTTTTATTTCCGGTGAATAATGGAAAATAATTTCATTCAAATGGCTGCTGAGGGCACCCCACAAATAATATTCCAACGGTTGAACAGTTGAAAAAAACGTTAGATGGCGGACTCTATACAACAAAATTACTAGAATTAAAAATTGTCCATGTTTTTTGGAAGATCGATGTTTTTCAACAAAGAGCACAATGTTTTTCAACGTAGATCACGGTAAATAAAAAAATTTTAATTTTTGCATGTCTATTAAGACGTATATGTAGTCAATCGCAAAAAAGCTGCAATTGCTGTAAAATCCAAATTTCGTGGTTGTATTTGCATTTATTTCAACATTATCTATTTTGGTTTCTAGTTTGTTCTACAAAAATGCTCTATTCAACATGCCCTTTCAGAATACATGGGGTCGCTAATCTGTTCCATTCACAAAGTCTTAATTTGTTGGACATTGATATTATTAAATATTATTTGATTGGTTTTTCTTCCCAACACCAAAAGATATTTTTTCTCAATTTTTTTTTGGAGACTGTTCCTAAATTGCTTTTTCTATTTGAAAGTGAATTTCGAAACATTTGTAGCCATCATAAGTACATTTAATTGAACATATAATCGGGTTTGATTGGACCTATATTTTCATAATGGGAGTACAAGATACCTTCGACGAAAATTGGAATTTTAGTAAAAAATTATTCATAACGACGTTTAATATCGTTTCCTAGTTTAAAAAACCAAAATATGTCAGAAAATGTCGCCAAATTCGCCAAAATTTACAGTGTAATCCGCAAAATTTTTTTTCTGTTGATTTGATGAATTAGTATCCCTCAATGCACATAAACAATTTTCAGATCTGGAACACAAAATTTTTATTTTTCTTGTTGCATAGTTTTACAAAAGTAAAAACAATAAATTTATCCCTTAAAATAACTGCTAATAATATTTTTATACACTCCACGAGAGTATTATGTCTTTGTGCATTTGTATGTAACACCCAAAAGAAAGGGAGAAAGACCAATTGTTAATTATACCGATCGACTTAGAATCACTTTTTGAATCGATTTAGCAAGGTCCGTCTTTCCGTCTGCCTGTCTGTCCATCTATCTTGTAATCACGATACGGGTCACAATTGTTGCCAGAACCACATGAAACAACGAAGTTTTTCGAGATAAGCACGAACGCTGTTTAATTTGAAGAAAATCGGTTCAGATTTAGGTATAGCCCCATACGAATTTCACTCCCGATATGACTCTTTTCACCCTAGGTACCACATATCTGAACAGATTTTCTTCAAATTTGACAAAACATCTTATATTTTAACTGGAAACACGTATGGGGAAAATGGATTAGATCGGTTCAGATTTATATATACCTCCCATACAAATGTCGCTCCCAATTTGACTTTTTCCGCTCTAGAAACCACGTATTTTAACAGACTCTCTTCAATTTTGGCATAACATCTTATATTTAAACTAGAAACACCCATGGTTAAAGTGGGTCCGATCGGTTCAGATTTACATATAGCGCCCACACAAATTTCGCTCCCAATTTGACTTTTTCTGCTCTAGAAACCACATTTTTAAACATATCTTCTTCAAATCTTCTAAAATATCTTATATTTCAACTAGAAATACCCATTGCGAAAGTGGGTCAGATCGGCTCAGATTTATATATAGCTGCCATACAAATTTCGCTCTCCGCTAAACTTTTTCCGCCCCAGAAACCACGAATTTTCACCGAATTTCTTCAAATTGATCCTAACACGTTATACTTGAACTGGAAGATTATATTGTGTAAGTGGGTCACATCATTCCATCTTTGAATTTAGCCCGATACAAATATTCTTCTCAATTTGACAAATTTGGCCAGGTTATATTAGCCTATGATTAGGAAGCATACAAAAATCCTTCCCGTTTTCAATTTGTTACCGAATTGAATTGTATTCGGATAGAAGTGGAGTGTATCATATAGTCGGCCCCGCCCAACTTTAGCCTTTCCTTACTTGTTTTTGGAATGGATTTATATTCCCTATTTTACGAATTCTGGAATTTTTTGTATGTGATATTTTTTCACTTCAAAAGTTAGAGAATTAATTTAAAAGAAATCTATTTTGAACCACTGTGGATCGTAATTGGCTAGGAGCCAAGCGAAACTCCAGTTAGTTGGCACTCTTTTTTGCTGTACATAGTACAATAATTTTAATCTAGGTGGAAAGGCATGCGATGAAAGTAGTGGGCAATTACGCACCAATTTCGTCAACCTTCGACTTTATTGAGATATAATGCAATGTGGCAAATGTAACGGCGGTTGTTATATTTGCCAACTACCGAAACCCCGATGGGAAGATCAAGTTCAAGAAGATCTAAATGGCCTTGGGGGAGTAACATTGTGGATGAGTCGCGCAAAATAACAAAGCACTTGAAGTTCTATGACCAGCTTGTAAATGACAATTTACTTATGAATATAATTGTTATCATCCCAGTGATATCATCTAATGGATAGCCTACCCTTAGAAATAACCACACCGTAAAAACTTTAATTTCGTCCACTTTACACATACCGCCGTGCCATCCCTCATGTCGCTGAATAACCCTCAACATCTTCAAAACATCTTGTTTTTTAAAGTGCGCTCGCGTATTCTGCCGCCAAACTCGTTGTCATAAATTATTACTAAAACTTCTAAAGAAGTTTGAAAGATTGTTTTTGTTTGCAGGCAACTTTTCACAAACTTTTTGCTAACATTTATTAATATAATGAATGCACTCAATTACAGAACTCACTTCACAATCCTCGCAGCCGCCAACACCACCACCCACCCTCCGTCGTCTACAGGGCATGACAATTTACACAGTAAATATACAAACACATATGTTGTACTTTTTTAACATTTGATTTATCACATTTTCATCTTTAAAATATATCGCAAGTTTTGCTGCTTTATGGTTTCTTAATAAAATGCCGACCTTTGAAGGTCTGAACTTGGGCTGTGTCATCGGAGAATTGAAAGAAAAAGTTAAAAATTTGGGTTGGAAATTGTCGAGAAAAAAGTGTAACAAACATTAAATTAAACCCCGGGACTGCCTTTGGCAGAGGGATGGTTTTGGTTTGATGTACGATGTTGTCTATTAAGGGATATTTATGAAAACAAAAAATTAAATAAATAGTACTAAGAAAACAATTTTGGGTACAGCTTATATATTGTGGAAGGGATAACAATTTTACTACACAGGAGAGTAAATATTTGTAATGTTTTTGGGCAAGAACAAGTTAATAAGAGTGGTCAATATTATGAGCGTAAGCAAAGATGTTAGAAAAATATTTAGGCCGCATCAGTAATACATACATATTAAAATGTTTTAGTTGATTAAGTTGACTTATGGTAACAACTACGCTCAAGAAACTTGATTTTGCTAATGTTTCAGTCATTTGTGTAAAGTATTTAAATCGAGGAAGCATACGCTACACAGTGGTTGAATATTGATTTATTTTCCAAGAGGTATAATATTATCCAAATCGGAAAAAACTCTTTCATAACCGAGGTGACCAACTTCGTAGCCCTGTAACTGAAAACCTATTGAGTGTAGAAATATTCATGGCGATATGTCAAACGGAACAGAAGTTACAGAATTGTTTCTAAAAAATGATTTCCATCTCCGGTGCATTCTGGCGTATACGTTATGTTAATTATTGGGTTGGTGAGCCCTAAGGCGTATACGTTATGTTTAGAATGCATAATATTACTCATACTGTCATTTATCACAGTGACCGGGAAGGTGAAAACTAGGGTATATCGGTTATGAAAAATGTGTTTCTGCTTGTTTGTGTTCTGTGTTTGATCGTTACCAAAATATACAAAAGACTCAACTAACATTTTTTGGCAAATCGAGATTTTTGGTTATTTTAACAAAACACTACAACATCGGTCATAATAATATTGTTTGGGGTCCGGGAATTCCCGAATCGTCCAAATTTTTCCGGGAATTCCCGGGAAAAAATTTCAAAATTATATTATGTTGATCAATAATCTAATGTTACTATATAATTTAGATGTATTTCAAATTCATATATGTATTTACATTACTGACAATAATGAGTATTTGTTTATGCTAAATAGCCATTTTATGCGAAACCCAGCTAGGGGAATACAAACTTTTTGTGAGGCTATTTGCTGGATCTTTATTGTGAAATAAAAATATCATGCCGATAATACTATGTAAGCCATGTAAATTTTCTTGTTTTCCTAGAAGAGACGAGGTGAATATCTTCTTCAAGAATAATTTACTTTACATATGTAGCCAGAAAGAAATGGTCTAAAAATAGGAATACAATAAAAATTGTTCGCATGGAAACTTTCAAAAGAAATCTAATAGGAATATAAATATATTTCCACGGTGTATTTAAATGACCATTTGGAAGAATTAATGACTTATGATTTATTTTTTATGTTTCTATTGTTTTTACAGTTTAGTATATTCCCCCCTGTTTCTATAAAATATTTTTGTCTCCAGACGAATGAATATTCTAAATTAAATGTGTCATAACATTCTCCGTAAATTAGTTATTTGTTTCCTTAATCGTTTTCAATTTTGAATCTAGTGTAGGTGTCGGACACTTCTGACGATTGGTCTACAACTTTTCAAGTTTAAAATGAGAAAATGTAATTTATAATCGGAATATGTAAATTCACGATGAGAAATGTAAATTCATAACAGGAAATGTAAATTCATAATAGGAGCATGATAATTCATAATCAGCACTGTAAATTCGTAATGTGAAATGTAAATTCATATTGAGAAATATAAATTCATAATAAGAACATACAAATTGATAATGAGATATATAAATACAAAATGAGAAAATTCAAATTGTTAATGAGAAAATATAAATTCTTATTCAGGAATATATATTCATAAAATATAAATTCATAATCAGGAACGTTTTTCTATGGATATTTTCGTAGAAACACACATTTTATCAATGTTCTCATTATAAATTTACATTTTCTCAATATGATTTTATATTTTCTCATTATAAATTCATATTTTCTGAATATGAAAACGTATTTTCTGATTATGAGTTTGGATTTTCTGAGTACAAACTTGTATATTTCATTATGAATTGGTATGTTCCTATTATGAATTAATTGTTCTCAATGAATTATGATTTATATATCTCATTATTAATTAACACGTTCCTATTATAAATTTGCATTACCAATTATGAATTTATATGTCCCTAATATGAATTTACATTTCTCAATATAAATTTGTATGTTCCGAATATAATCTTGAAAAGGTGTAGAGTAAAATATTTGTAAAATGAAAAATAATTTGTAAAATATTGTTATTGTCATAACATTCGTTTTTAATTTGTAATATGACAGTATTGAAAAAAACATACCAGTTATTAAATTTTGATATTTTAAACCATATTGAACATACCTATAATTAAATTACTTTTTCCCGGGAATGAAGTTTTCATTTTCAGCAATCCCAGCAACCCAAATCTTCAGATTTTTTCTTGAGTCAGATAATTCTGCACATTGTCTGGGGTCTTCGGACATATCCTGCAGATTCCGTTCAGAATTCTCAACGAAATTGCAAGGGAATTATTGTTTAACTTGTGCAGAAACTTCTACAAGATTTTTTTAAGAATTCAGAACTTGAAGTCTGGGGAATTTTTGAATTTTGTGTGTACAGAAATGTCTTCACATATTACAAAAGATTTCTGGCAGATGATTCTGTGTTTTGGATTTTTTTTCATTTGTTGTGTACCAAATTTCAGATGCCGTTATTAGCAGTGCTACGTAAATTCTAAAAACAAAATAATAAATTCAGTGTATTTAGAGAGATGGTGAACACGTGAAGTTGATCTACGGTGTTATTCTTGTTTTTTCCATGCTTTATATAGGGTGTTTTTTATTGGGGTATAGAACTTTAAGTTGGCATCACTTTTTTAACTGGCGGCCATTTTGTCAGCTGTCAAGTGATTAATATTTAGTTTGGTTTGCCATTTCATCATGAACAGGTTGACAGAAGAACAACGCTTGCAAATCGTGCAAATTTATTTCGAAAGTAATGGTTCAGTTCGCGAAGTTCACCATTTTATGGTCGACATAATCGTCCATCAGAGCAATTAATTCGGTTAACCATGGATCGTTTTCGCACTACGTTTACTCTATGTGATAATACGCATCCGCAGAGACGTCGAACAGTGCGCACCGAAGAAACAATTGCCGCTGTAGAGCAAAGTGTTGAAGAGGACCCGAATGAATCGATTCGCCACCGTGCACAGCAATTGGAGTGGTTGAAAATTGGACCTGTAGAATTGGCTATACTCGAGCCAGCCGCGGCGGCCACATGCCCGAAATCATATTTAAACATTAATGGCATAAAATTATCCTTCCAATAAAGGCAAATTGATGGACATTAAAACGATTTTCTTGTGTTTTATTTCAATTCGAAGTTCTATACCTCAATAAAAAACACCCATATAAGGTTACTTTCTATATATGTTTGTGTGCCACAAAATTTGAAATCAATTTTTGAAAGCTTTTTTCTCAACCAATTTTGCTCAAATTTTGCACACTTAATCATTTTCGATGACAATACAAGGAAATGGAAAAATTTGACCAATTGGCGTGGCACCTCCCATACGAAGTTAAAACCTATTATTGAATATTGTCAGTTCTATGACACCTAGAATGCTGAAATTTTGTGTAAGTGCATCTAGCATCAATTCGCATAGTTGTGCCAAAAATGGGCGGTATTGGAAAAGTGGGCGTGGCATCTCCCATACGAAGTTAAAACCTATTATTGAATATTGTCAGTTCTATGACACCTAGAGTGCTGAAATTTTGTGTAAGTGCATATACCATCAATGTGCATAGTTGTGCCAAAAAGGGGCGGTATTGGAAAAGTGGGCGTGGCATCTCCCATACGAAGTTAAAACCTATTATTGAATTTTGTCAGTTCTATGACACCTAGAGTGCTGAAATTTTGTGTAAGTGCATCTAGCATCAATGTGCATAGTTGAGCCAAAAATGGGCGGTATTTGAAAAGTGGGCGTGGAACCTCCCATACGAAGTTAAAACCTATTATTGAATATTGTCAGTTCTATGACACCTAGAGTGCTGAAATTTTGTGTAAGTGCATCTAGCATCAATTCGCATAGTTGTGCCAAAAATGGGCGGTATTGGAAAAGTGGGCGTGGCATCTCCCATACGAAGTTAAAACCTATTATTGAATATTGTCAGTTCTATGACACCTAGAGTGCTGAAATTTTGTGTAAGTGCATCTAGCATCAATTCGCATAGTTGTGCCAAAAATGGGCGGTATTGGAAAAGTGGGCGTGGCACCTCCCATACGAAGTTAAAACCTATTATTGAATATAGTCAGTTCTATGACACCTAGAGTGCTGTAATTTTGTGTAAGTGCATCTAGCATCAATGTGCATAGTTGTGCCAAAAATGGGCGGTATTGGAAAAGTGGGCGTGGCACCTCCCATACGAAGTTAAAACCTATTATTGAATATTGTCAGTTCTAAAGGGTGATTTTTTAAGAGCTTGATAACTTTTTAAAAAAAAAAACGCATAAAATTTGCAAAATCTCATCGGTTCTTTATTTGAAACGTTAGATTGGTCCATGACATTTACTTTTTGAAGATAATTTCATTTAAATGTTGACCGCGGCTGCGTCTTAGGTGGTCCATCCGCTTAGTCCAATTTTGGCATTTCCACGTTTTTGAGTAACAGAGACCCAATTGGTGCGAACGGCGACGAATCGAAAATTGGTGGTCATCATTAACACTGGCCGATACAGCTGCGATATTTTCTTCAGTTCGCACTCTACGTAAGCGTGTTGGTGGTTTAATGTCCAACAATGTAAATTTGGTGCGAAATTTAGTCACAATAGCCCGAATAGCCGCTTCAGTGGGTCGATTAAACTGTGGGTCCATAAAATGGAAGCGCGCAATGAACTTTCTTAACAGAGCACGCATTTTGATAATAAAATTCAATAATTTGCAAGCGTTGTTCGTTTGTAAGACGATTCATGATGAAATGTCAAAGCATACTGAGCATCTTTCTCTTTGACACCATGTCTGAAATCCCACGTGATCTGTCAAATACTAATGCATGAAAATCCTAACCTCAAAAAAATCACTCTTTATGACACCTAGAGTGCTGAAATTTTGTGTAAGTGCATCTACCATCAATGTGCGTAGTTCTGCCAAAAATGGGCGGTATTGGAATAGTGGGCGTACCACCTCCCATACGAAGTTAAAACATATTATCGAATAGTGTCAGTTCTATGACACGTATAGTGCTCAAATTTTGTGTATGTGCATCTAGCATCAATGTGCGTAGTTGCGCCTAAAATGGGCGGTAATGCAAAAGTGGGCGTGGCACCTCCCATATGAAGTTAAAACCAAAATTACACCTACTGTAATTTTGTGTAAGTGCACCTAGCATTAATGTGCGTAGTTGTGACAAAAATGGGCGGTAATGGAAATGTGGGCGTGGCACCTCCCATACGAAGTTAAAACCCATTTTCGAATATATGCCGTTCTATGGCAGATAAAAAACTGAAATTTTATGTAAGTGCATCTACCATCAATGTGCGTAGTTCTGCCAAAAATGGGCGGTATTGGAATACGAAGTTAAAACATATTATCGAATAGTGTCAGTTCTATGACACGTATAGTGCTCAAATTTTGTGTAAGTGCATCTAGCATCAATGTGCGTAGTTGCGCCTAAAATGGGCGGTAATGCAAAAGTGGGTGTGGCACCTACTGTAATTTTGTGTAAGTGCATCTAGCATAAACCTGCGTAGTTGTGCCAGAAATGGACGGTATTGGGAAAGTGGGCGTGGTACCTCACATACGAAGTTAAAACATATAATCGAATATGGTCAGTAAGTGTCATAGACCTAGAGTGCTGAAATTTTGTGTGAGTTGATCCAGTGTAAATAGTTGTGCAAAGATGGGCGGAAAGTGGACGTGACACTTCCCATCTGAAATTAAAACCGGTTTTAGAGTATTTCGACACCGAGATGGGCGGAAAGTGGCCGTGACCCTTCCCATACGAAATTAAAACCAGTTTTTTAAGTATATTCTACAACGATCTTCCTATATTGTTGTGTGTGTTTATTTAGTTGTAACCTGCTTAGACAATATGCAAATGGGCGGGATTTGAAAGGCGCATTTTTGATTCGAACTTTGTAAAATTACACGTTTTCTGTGGATTTTCTTAGCACAACAGTAAAGAAAGGTTATAAAAAAAAATATTCATTCGCCAACAGCCAACTTAAGTCAAGAAAACGGAAATTATATTAATTTATTTAGTTGTAACCTGCTTAGACAATATGCAAATGGGCGGGATTTGAAAGGCGCATTTTTGATTCGAATCTATTATTTCTGCTCCTGATAACGGTATTTGAACAAAATTTGGTACGTCGGTTTGGTGTGGATTTTTTAAGTGCTGCTGCAAATATGGGCGGGATTGTACAAAGGGGCGTGGTACCTCCCATACAAACCACAAATTAAAAATCTATTATTTCTGCTCCTGATAACGGTATTTGAACAAAATTTGGTACGTCGGTTTGGTGTGCATTTTTTAAGTGCTGCTGCAAATATGAGCGGGAATGGACAAAGGGGCGTGGTACCTCCCATACAAACCACAAATTAAAAATCTATTATTTCTGCTCCTGATAACGCAGTAATTTTTCCTTCTACAAAAGATAACTAAAAAAGAATTTCTAGGCCCAATAGAATTCTGCTTGCATAAAGCATGGATTTGAAAAATTTTTTTTTTGATTTACTAGTTTAATTTATTTATATTACAACTGAGTTAGACTCATTTAGTAATTTCACATTCGTAATAAGTTTATGTTTAACACTAATAATTTAACATTAGCAATAAAATTTGTTGAGATATAATACATTAATTACACTCTTATATAAAATGTTTTTATCTAATTAGTTTGCTAAGTCGATTGGAATAGTTCTCAGCAGTCTTCTTGTTGCATCATAATTGCGGACGACATCTCTCAAATCTTGATCGTTGATTGATATTTCGTCCACGATTGTGTTCACTCTTAGATCTCTGTGTAAATCACTATTTCTAATGTACCACGGAGCATTCACAATGGTGCGTAAAATCATATTTTGCGTCTTTTGTAATTTTTCCACTTCTTTTTTAGCTGCACAGCCACAGAGCTGAATGCCATAAGTCCATATTGGCTTTATAGTTTGGTTATAAAGAAGCAATTTGTTTTTAATAGATACCCTACTGTCCACTAGTAACCAGTAAATCTGACTGAATTTTAGCTTAATTTCTTTATTTTTTTTCTTGACATGTTCTTTCCATTTGAGTTTAGTATCAAGGTTCATTCCCAAGTATTTCGCATTGTTAGAATATGGTATTTGTGTTTCATTTATCAGCAGTGGCGAATGTGATGTACGCTTATTAGTAAATGTAATGTGGATGGACTTGTTTTCATTTATTTGCATTCTCCATTTGTTGATCCAGTTAATTATTGTGTTTAATGTTTGTTGAAGATGGATAGTAGCTCTTGTTTCTGTTTTTGCAGTAGTAAGGATGGCCGTGTCATCTGCAAAGGTGGCAATTGTTGCATTGGTAAAAATCGGAATATCTCTCGTATATAGCAGATATAATATAGGGCCAAGAACACTGCCTTGCGGAACACCTGCGTTTATTGGTTTTAGGCTAGAATAGTCATTATCAAGCTTTACACGAAAATTGCGGTGGCTTAGGTATGAATATAGAATTTCATAGAATTGTTTAGGGAGATCGTTATATAGCTTGTATAGCAAGCCTTGGTGCCAAACTTTATCAAACGCCTGACCAATATCAAGAAAGACAGCTGAACATACTTCTTTGTTTTCAAATGCTTTTCCGGCGACATCGACGATCCTGTGAACTTGTTCAATTGTGGAACGCTGACTTCTGAATCCATATTGGTGACTAGGAGACTTCTTTCTATTATTGGCTGAAGTCTCTTAAGCAGAATTTTTTCAAATATCTTTGAGAGTATAGGGAGAAGTGATATAGGCCTGTGTGATTTTAATTGACTTTCAGGTTTTCCAGATTTATGTATTACTATAATTTCTGCTACTTTCCACTGCAGTGGAACATATCTTAGACGAAAACATGCATTTATAATATGTAGTATTTTTTTTGAGCTTTGGGCGTCAATTTTTTAATTATTTTCCCGGTTATCAAGTCATAACCAGGGGCTTTCTTGGAACTTAGGTCTCTCAATGAAGCTGGCTTAATAGCCTCACTTTTAGCAACTCGTTCAATATTTTCATCTAGTGATCGTCTTTCCAAGGGTTGAAATATGTTTTGGAAATGACTTGCAAACATTTCGGCTTTTTCCTGTGGCTTTTTGGCCCATGTTCCATCACTTTTTTTGATTGGTGGTATCTGCGGTGGAGATTGATTTAAGTGTTTTGAAGCTTTCCACAAGCTGTAATTTGAATTTTTGGTTGCTGATAGACATTGATAGACAAGGAATACAGACTTTGTTTTATTTATAGACTCATTTTTATCATTTCATTTTATTCTTGTAATTTGTGAAAAATTGGTAAATAAAACAATTAAAACAAGTAAGGAAAGGCTAAAGTCGGGCGGGGCCGACTATATAATACCCTACACCACTCCCTGCGTATGTACCTCGCTTTGATTACTAAACCCAGTTATTTCATGGGAGCAATTTTATGTAGTTCATACAAATTATATAAATTATATTCATATAATTTATATTCTATAAATTCATCTTCAGTCAAATTTAACGAGTATGGTAATTGATCTAATTGTCCGACAGACAAATACAAGTCAGACAAAGTATGGACATATGGACATCACCCAAACAATTCTCATTGCAATTCAATTCGGTAAAAAAGTGAAATCGGGAAGGATTTTTGCATCCTGTAAATGTATGTGTTTGACAAAAAATGTTAAATCGGAAAGGACATTTGTATGGGGGTATATTGAAACCTGGAACGATGTGACCCGCTTTCACCATGTCTGTTTATTGGTATATATATATATATATATAATATGTAAAATTTGGCCAAAATCGGTTAAACATTCGGGAGCAACATTTGTATGACGGCTATATCTAAATCTGAACCTATCTTACCCACTTTCACCATAGATGTTTCTAGTTCAATTATAAGATGTTGGGCCAATTTTAAAGAAAAACGGGTACAATGTGTGGATTTTAGAGCAAAAAAAGTGAAATCGGGAGCGACATTTGTATGGGGGCTATATCTAAATCTGAACCGATCTTACCCAATTTTTGCATACGTATTTCTAGTTGGATTGTAAGATGTTCTGCAAAATTTAAAGAAAATCAGGTACAATATGTCGTTTCTAGAGCGGAAAATGTCAAATCGGGAGCGACATTTGTATGGGGACTATATCTAAATCTGAACCGATGTAACCCAATTTTTGCATACGTGTTTCTAGTTCGATTATAAGATGTTCTGCAAAATGTAAAGAAAATCGGTTACAATATGTCGTTTCTAAAGCGGAAAAAGTGAAATCGGGAGCGACATTTGTATGGGGACTATATCTAAATCTGAACCGATCTTACCCAATTTTTGCATACGTGTTTCTAATTGGATTATAAGATGTTCTGCCAAATTTAAAGAAAATCGGGTACAATATGTCGTTTCTAGAGCGAAAAATGTCAAATCGGGAGCGACATTTGTATGGGGGCTATATCTAAATCTGAACCGATCTTACCCAATTTTTGCATAGGTGTTTCTAGTTGGATTACAAGATGTTGTGCCAAATTTAAAAAAAATCGGGTACTATATGTCTTTTCTAGAGCGGAAAATGTCAAATCGGGAGCGACATTTGTATGGGGGCTATATCTGAATCTGAACCGATCTTACCCAATTTTTGCATACGTGTTTCTAGTTCGATTATAAGATGTTCTGCCAAATTTAAAGAAAATCGGGTACAACATGTCTATTCTAGAGCGGCAAATGTCAAATCGGGAGTGACATTTGTATGGGGGCTATATCTAAATCTGAACCGATCTTACCCCATTTTTGCATACGTGTTTCTAGTTCGATTATAAGATGTTCTGCAAAATTTAAAGAAAATCGGGTACAATATGACGTTTCTAGAGCGGAAAATGTCAAATCGGGAGCGACATTTGTATGGGTGCTAAATCTGAATCTGAACCGATCTTACCCAATTTTTGCATACGTGTTTCTAGTTCGATTATAAGATGTTCTGCCAAATTTAAAGAAAATCGGGTACAGTATGTCGTTTCTAGAGCGGAAAATGTCAAATCGGGAGCGACATTTGTATGGGGGCTATATCTGAATCTGAACCGATCTTACCCAATTTTTGCATACGTGTTTCTAGTTCGAGTATAAGATGTTCTGCAAAATTTAAAGAAAATCGGGTACAATATGTCGTTTCTAGAGCGGAAAATGTCAAATCGGGAGCGACATTTGTATGGGTGCTAAATCTAAATCTGAACCGATCTTACCCCATTTTTGCATACGTGTTTCTAGTTCGAGTATAAGATGTTCTGCAAAATTTAAAGAAAATCGGGTACAATATGTCTTTTCTAGAGCGGAAAATGTCAAATCGGGAGCGACATTTGTATGGGGGCTATATCTGAATCTGAACCGATCTTACCCAATTTTTGCATACGTGTTTCTAGTTCGAGTATAAGATGTTCTGCAAAATTTAAAGAAAATCGGGTACAATATGTCTTTTCTAGAGCGGAAAATGTCAAATCGGGAGCGACATTTGTATGGGGGCTATATCTGAATCTGAACCGATCTTACCCAATTTTTGCATACGTGTTTCTAGTTCGATTATAAGATGTTGTGCCAAATTTAAAGAAACTCGGGTACAATATGTGGTTTCTAGAGCGGAAAATTTCAAATCGGGAGCGACATTTGTATGGGGGCTATATCTAACTCTGAACCGATTTTCTCCAAATTCAATACCGATGGTCCTTGGCCAGAAAAAATAACTTCTGCCAAGTTTCATGATAATCGGACAACAATTGCGACCTATAGAGTGCGAACAAGCTTAGATGGACAGCAGACGGACGGACGGACAGACAGACATCGTTAAATCGACTCAGCTGGTGATTCTAAGCCGATCGGTATACTTAAAGGTGGGTCTAGCTCGATTATTTCTTGGTGTTACAAACATTTGGCGCGAAACTAACTTATAATACCCTAGACCACGAAGTGGTGTAGGGTATAAATATAAATAATGTCGTGTCAAGCATTTCGAAAAAAGTGCATCGGGGAGGTGAAAAGCTTTTGAAGTCTATTCATTATCCAAAAATATTTGAAGAAATGTTCAAATCTCTGTTAATGCTAAACTAATACACACAGAAACCCGAAATTTGAAGTATTTTTAACATATATTCTTCTCTCTAATTTGACACTTACATATATCAGTATCCTAGGATGTAGGGCGTTTAAACATTTTTTTGAAAAATTGTACCCTTTGAAAGTTTGTAGCCTTTTTAAGAGCGAGAGGAAAGGAAAACACCAAATAACTACATTTTGAATGTAACTATTTAGGTTACTCATGAAAATAATGGATACCATATTTATTTTATTTATATAACAAATACATATGTATATTAGTTTGACTTTTTTGTGAGGAAGGAAAAAATGTTGTTGATGTTCCCAACTAAAATGAAAGATGGGTTTATTTTATGTGTTCTCCCAAAATATTTCGCTTTTATCATTGTCCGTTCGTGAGCTGGACGCGTTCAAAATAACGTCAATAAATCAGGTGTTTATTGAATAAAATTCACGATGAGAATGGTATTGAGAAAAAAAGCGCTAGAAACTAAAATCCGACCCGAGCCTTATCAAACCGTATTAAAAACTTGCAATATGGCCCAATATAAAGGACAGATTTTATTTTAGTGCAGTCTTTGATGCATTTTTATAAAAACCGCAATAACTTCCAAATTTTTAGTTCGATTTATGTTTTTATTTCGTTTATTTCGTTTTGTTTCGTTGGAGAGGTATTGATAACCAATTGCAATTTTTAGAATTTTTTAACCTATTAAAGGCCGCAAATTTTTTTCTTACTGTTAACACTCAGTGGGTTAAATGTGAAGTAAAAACTGAAATATGGGGTTATTTGCATCGAAAACACATTCTAGTCTTATATAAAGCTAATTTTTGGAAAGAAATTCAGCCATTTCAAATTTTCTGCCTTAAAAAATAAAACATGAATAATCTACATAAACTTTATAAAGGGGAAAAATTTAAATAGTTGTTAATGCTAAATTATAGTTAAATTATAAATTAGATAGACGCATGATTAATTTCTCTTTCATTTGGTACCCATATCGCCATTGTATGATACGCAAAAGTACGAAACAAAATTATTGAAACATTTACATGCTTTGGAAATTAAAAGTCCTGTAAAATAGACAAACGACCACGAAATAAAAAAACTGAGTATGGGTTTTCCTATTAGTGACCTATAGTTTCACCTATAGTTTCAATCTCGTTCTTGGGAGGGAAATCATGTCGCACGGTTTTATTGTAACATCTTATGTGAAATATTTATCCATTGAAAGAACAAAATTTCAGATGTTAATTTTGAAAAATTAGCTTTTTGTAAGACTAGAATGTGTTTACGATGCAAATAACCCCATACTTCAGTTTTTACATCACATTTAACCCACTGAGAACTAACAGTAAGAAAAAAATTGTCGGCCCTAAGGGGTTAGGAAGTTATAAAAATTGGAATTGGTCATCAATACCTCTTTAACGATCCACCAAAAACACAAATCGAACTAAAAATATGGAAGTTATTGCGGTTTTATAAAAAATGAAAAAAAATTGCACAAAAATGTTAAAATTCTACCCTCTATTCTATTTTGATATGGTTTGATAAGGCTCCGACCCGATTTTAATTTTAATTCTAGGATGTTTTTTATAAATACAATTCTCACAGTGAAATTTATTCAAGAAAAACTTGATTTATAGAGGTTATTTTGAACGCGTCCAGCTCACGAACGGACAATGATAAAAGCGAAATATTTTGGGAGAACACATAAAACAAACTAATCTTTCATTTTATTCGGGAAAATCCACTACTTTTATTTTGAAGCCACTCTAATGTATATATCACAAAAATATCAACTTTTAATATCAACTAATAAAATTAATTAAATAAAACAACCAGCATTCTTAATGATTGTATTTCCGAACGCAAGACAAATCTTTGACGACAGATTTCCTGATGATTTAAGTACAGATTTCGGAAAGATATTTCTGCATAATTATCAGATTTTCACATAATTTTTGTAACGATTTCGATCAGATATCTGCACGTTATGTCTTTAAAAATAGGATTTGGCTTCAGAATTCGGTCAGAAATCTGACAGATTTACCTGGAGAAATAAAAGAATTTCCCCCGACGAATTTTTCAGACATTGTGTCAACCCTTCCATACATTTTTCGGAAAGAAATCTGAAAATCGGAAACTTTTACAGACATTTGTAACGAATTCTTTACGATTTCGGGACATTTGGTTTGCTGTGATATAACTACGTCATTACGAGGAACATTTTTGTGAATCCCTCTAGCTCCTCAATATTGGGGATTTTTTCCTTTTGTGCATAAGCGGTTTAACGGGTCAAAATGTTCTACAAATATATTTGCCACAAAATACTAAAGGGTGGTTAACTTTTAAGGGCCGATGTTGATTTTCAATAAAACAGAAATTATTGTCATTTCTTTTTATTATGATAATATTGGTATGGTTCAATAATGTATGGAACAAAATATCGACCAAATGGCCGCGGCGAACTCGGCGGCACACCTCTTTGCGATGGTCCAAATTTTCGATGACGCTGAGGCATAATTGAGGTTATATGCCGTTAATGCACGTAAGACCGAGTGCTCCTTGTTGTCTCACAAGCGAGCAATCAGATGCTCTCGATGTTCTTGTCATGAAAATAGAAAGTGATGTTCGTTGGACAAAACATGTATTTGACGTGTCGAAAGATGCCTTCAAATGTTTAGGCTTTTTAAAAAGATGTAAGAAATATTTCACACCCTCTGATCTTCTCTATATCTACAGTACCTACATCAGACCAAAGATGGAATACAACTCCCATATATGGTCGGGTGCTCCAGCTTCATCACTGGAGCTACTTGACCGTGTCCAGAGGAGGGCGATGGTGTTGATAGGTGACGGTAGGGTATCCAATTCTATTGTCTCCCTTGAACACCGTCGTAATGTTGGTTGTGTGTCATTGTTCTATCGATACTTTCATGGTGTTTGTTCTTCGGAAATTCGTGATCTTATACCGCCCGTGAGAACGTTCGGTAGAGATACGCGACTGTCCAGGAACGCTCACCCATTTGTTGTCGATTGGACAACCGGCCGCACTACACATTACAGAATAAATTCGTTCTTCGCCCATACTATCCGTATGTGGAATCGACTTCCGGCAAATATCTTTCCCTCCAATTACGACATTCAGAGATTCAAAACAGATGTCAACAGACACTACTCCCTCTTTCCTCCTTCCAATACCTTATCTTCCTTCCACCAACGCAATGCACTGCATTTCTAAGGGACATCCCCTGAGTGTTGGTTCAGTGAAAAATAAAATGTGCCGAATTATCTCATCCTTTGAATTGTTGGTGGCTTATCAACGTACACCTTTTCCTTCAAATAACTCCAAAGAAAGAAGTCCAACGGCGTCAAATCATATGATCATGGCGGTCAATTGACATAACACGGCTATTGAATTTGTCGCGCAAAATGTGTGTGGCAAGTGGCACCGTCCTGTTGAAACCACATATCGTCCACATCCATATCTTCCAGTTCGGGCCATAAAAAGTTCGTTATCATCTCACGATAGCGAAGACCATTCACAGTAACTGCCTGACCGGCCTCATTTTGGAAAAAATACGACGCGATGAGGCTGCCAGCACATAAACCCATAAGCCCAAACAGAAACTCTTTGTGGGTGCATTGGTTTTTCGACAGTCACTCGCCCAAATACGGCAATTCTGCTTATTGACGAATCCACTAAGGTGAAAATGTGCCTCATCGCTGAAGATGATTTTCTTCGAAGTGCACGATATGCATTTTTATTTGAACGCCCATTTTCATAATAAGCCTGAATAACTTTAACGCGTTGCTCGATTGTGCATCTTTCCATGGTTCCATTTCCATTGAGTTAGTCTGAAATTGAGAAATGTCAAATGAAATGTAGAAAAAACTTGACGTTTAGGTGTGGTTCACATTCAGCATCGGCCCTTACAATTTAACCACCCTTTATAAGGTTTAGCCGACTGAAGCTTACTAATTTGATGCAGTCTGAGGAGAGTAAACACCGCCTCTACACGGTCAGACGAATTTAATGACGGTTTGATTGGTACAATTTTTATACCTCTTTTCCATTTGTATTCCTTAAAAACAAAATTTTCGAAAAATCCCTCTATTTTAAGTGTTTACGCAATTAGCAGGATGCACATGCAATTAGAATTGCATGTTTCTAGCTGTTTTCGTACCATTGGTATAATTTTGTATCCCTTGTCCCATTTCACTTGGTAAATCCTTTATTTATTTTTCGCCTCCTAGCATATTTCGTTCGGGAACTAGCATGCTTTCGACAGACGGGCAGACAGACATGCAGCTATATATTGTCTAAGCATTTTACCAGGACCCAGAATATATATAATTTATGGAGTCTTCGATGAATATTTCAAGGTAGAAGGTTTAAATGTATAAATGTAAAAGTAAATATGGTCATATATATACGATTTTTTTAAATCATAAGATTTTAATTTTTTAATATATAATTCTTCAGTCATGATAAAAACAAATAAAGATCTGAAATGAAATAAAATTTTTCTTTTTCTTATAGTTGCCACCCTAATGAAGAAAAACAAATACTGGTTGAAGAAAATCACTGAAAACAAGTACGAAGGCGTTAAGTTCGGCCGGGCCGAATCTTATATACCCTCCACCACGGAGTGCATTCCACAGTATTACCAGCAGATTAAAAAATGTCGACTTAACATAGAAGTACTGTACCATATTACGAAAATTGTGATATTTGTATGCACATTACTATATTTGTTTACTACTTAAAACTATAATGTATACATATGCGCACTGTTTAGAATCGACTACTATATATAAATAAAATGCTGAAACTGTGAAAGTGAACATGCCTAAATATTAGGCGATTGTCAGTCGCCATTAGAAAGAAGCATTTTCAGATACAGACAAAGTGATAAGGAAAGTATAAATATTAAAGATATCCCCATTCGCCCCATTCTCCGCCCAAATGTACAAATTTCGAAAAAAAACCCTTTTTCTCTTCATAGTCAGAATGTATACACCGAATTCCACGATTCTATCAACGGCCGTTTTGTTGGTACCATTTTTATCCCCTTTTTCCAATTTGCCCCCGTACGACTATCTAAAAGTACGAATTTTGGAAAAAAACGTTTTATTTTTATCCACTTTTTCCATTTGAATCCCAAAAAGTACGAATTTTGGAAAGATATTTTATGTTACGTGTCTACGCAATCAGAGGAATGTATATATCGAATTTCATTATTCTAGGTGCAGCCGTTAGGTTGGTACTATTTTTATCCCTCATTTATCCCCATTTAACCCTTTAAAAGTACGAATTTAGAAAAAATACTTTTATATCATGTATCTACTCTATTAGAGGGATGTACACGCCAAATTTCGTGTTTCTATCTGTTGTCGTTTGATAGGTACCATTTTTATCCCTTTTTGTCCCATTTCGCCCACTACAAGTAAAAATCACTCTATGGTGCCCTTTTATGCTATAAAGGGAATGCGTATTGCAAATATCAAGTAAATACAAGGTAATATGTTCAAAAAATATGCTGAAATACTCTAAATATTAGGGGTATTTTCAGTCCTTGTGAGGGAAAATTTTTTCCCTCTGGTCCGATGTCGTCCACTTTCAATCCCAACCGATCTACAACCATAAGACACATTTAGGAAAAAATTGAACCTCCTAGCTCATTTCGTTCCGCCGCTATCGTGCTTTCAACAGACAGACAGACGGACATGACTATATCGTCTTAGAATTTTACCACGACCCAGAATATATATACTTTATGGGGGCTCCGATGAATATTTCAAGGTGTTACAAACGGAATGACAAAGTGAATATACCCCCATCCTGGAGGTGGAGGGTATAAAAAGGATACTGCCAATATTTTACTTAGAAAAGAGTCAAAGAAAATGTTATCATAACAAATTTAACAAACTTTCGAATTTAGAACGCCAAAATAGATCAGAAAAAGTTATACACAGTCAGTCAACAAAATTTTTGTAGCTTAGTGTATATAGAATGGTACAAACAGATGGTCTATATTAGTACTTACTCTATGGTGGATCTATAAAAATCGATTTTTGTGATCAAAATGAGAATTCTCGAAAAATGACGAGGCAATTATAATCGTCTTGGAGTGATGTTTTAATCAGCTTGTGAAGCTTACATGCCACCGAAGATGTTAGCTTTTTTGGAAATAAGTCTATAGATAGCTTCTGAGTTAAAAGTAGAAGGCTTTCGTTTTATCATGCCATACTAATTACAAAGGTCTGTTATTTTGGTGTAGGAAAGTTAATACCGTGCTATCGGTGCCTTTTATCATTTATAAATTGAAATCTAAGAAACGTGTGCTTTTATTAATATTTTGTCCAATTAAATATACATTTATACTGGCGAAGCCAATGACCCTCAATACAGCTATCTGTTTCTTTAATTTCATACGAAAGCATTCCTACTCGTGTATTTTTAAAATTAGCACATTTTATCCACACTTAATATCCGCTCTTCAAGTGCCACTGTCTTTCACACACAAAAAAGTCAAAAGTGGCAACATCAAAAGCATCTTAAGATGTCATTTATTCCCGCTCCACGCCACTTATTACCACATTTTAGGGGCAGAACATAAAGGTCAATCTCCCCGTTGGCTCTGTTGTTGTTTTTGTGAGATAAAAAATGAAACACCGAACCGAACACTGTGTTTCCTTCGAAGGATACTTGAGTTGTGTATTTTTTGGCGGGTTCGTACTCCGACTATGTGCGAGTAGGTGTGCGTGTGTGTTGGTCTGTGTGAAGATAGAAATCCCATTATGGCGGTTTCCGCTTAAATAAATCATCATAAATTACGACTGCTCAAAAGTGAGTTATATGCGCGTAATACGGCGTTGCTTTTAAAGCCACTAAAAGTGCTGCCGCTGTTATGACAGACGACAGTCACAGCCCAGCGACTTCACTACCACATCTACTAGCTACCAGCAGCAGCAGCAACGCAACAACTGATGGTAATCACAACATCGGGCGCACCCCCACCGCAAGTTCTGTTCTTTTGGGTAACTGTGAGTGTATAACAATGGTCTAGGGAGTTTTTTGCAGTCGTACATATATTAAGGCGGGTAGTCAAGTCCTATATAGTGTTTGGCCAACAACGAAATACCAATGTTTTGTTGTGGTATCACCAGTATTGTTGAAAACTTCAATAACTCGCTCAATTCTTAATAGATTTTTAAAATCAAAGTTGTATTTTACTCTTTACAAAATGTTCGTTTTAAGTAAAAACAAGAGTAGTATAATTTCCTCATTAAATAATGTATAAAAACTTCACCAAATTTACGAAAAAATTAAACCAAGTAAAAGACCGTAAGGCCGGGCCGGATCTTTTATAGACACCACATTAGGGTGCTGTCAACACAATTTTTTTCGAATTTGAAAACGACTTAGCCAGAAAATGTTGACCAGGCATTACACAATTTCGTTAGCAAAATATTGGATTTCTATCATCACGTTTTGGGGTGCCTTATCGGGGTCAAATGTGGTGGAAAAATACACAAAAACCGACAAAACCGCCTCGGGCTCGCCCTCAAAAGGGGTTAAATAAATAAATAAGACAGAACCCTAATAATTATTCATTCCCAACATTTTCTACAAATACACATATCCCCTATCAATCTTGGGATGCCTCAGCGGGGTCAAAGGTGGGGCAAAAATACACAAAAAGCACAAAAACTGCCTCGTAGTCGCCCCCAAAGTGGTTAAATATAAGACTTAACTCTATTAATTTTTCGTTCCCAATATTTTCTGCAAACACGCCTATTCCCACTTTTTAAGGGGACTCCCATACATTATTATAAAATTAGCTCTCACCGCTCTAACTTTCGCAAGGAGAACCCTAGTGAAGTCAAATGTATAACTAACCCCCAATATTTTTTCAACCCCACGTTTTATCAGAACATAACCTCTATAGTCAATCCTTAAGGTGGTCCCCATACATTTTTTTGTTTTAAGATTTTTTTATGAAAAAAATGAGTCACCCAAAGGCGATAAATGTGACATCCACCCCCATTAATTTTACCTCCTCGACAATTTTTCCGAACGCATCTACACCCTATCCCCATTCCTTAAGGGGTCCCATACAAAAACTATTTTTTATAAAATTTCTCCTGTCGCTCTGACTGTCCCTATGAGGCCCATAGGAAGTCAAACGCATGAGCAACCACCAATATTTTTCAGCCCTAACATTTCATCAGAACATTCCTACAATCCCTATCTTTATACACTCCACGAGAGTATTATGGCTTTGTGCATTTGTTTGTAACACCCAAAAGGAAGCGGGATAGACCCATTGTTAAGTATACCGATCGATTTAGAATCACTTTCTGAGTCGATATAGCAATGTCCGTCTGTCTGTCCATCGATTGTTGTAATCTAACTACAGGTCGCAATTATAGTCCGATCTTAACAAAAATTGGCACAAGTAAGTTTTGTGGATCAAGGACGAACGCTATTTAATTTGAGGCAAATCGGTTCAGATTTAGATATAGCCCCCATACAAATGTCGCTCCCGATTTGACATTTTCCGCACTAGAAACCACATATTGTACCCAATTTTCTTTAAAGTTGGCACAACATCTTATAATCCAACTAGAGACACCTATGCAAAAATTGGATAAGATCGGTTCACATTTAGATATAGCCCCCATGCAAATGTCGCTCCCGATTTGACATTTTCCGCTCTAGAAACCACATATTACACTCGATTTTCTTTAAATTTGGCACAACATCTTATAAACCAACAAGAAACACATGTGCAGAAATTAGGTAAGATCGGTTCAGATTTAGATATAGCCCCCATACAAATGTCGCTCCCGATTTGACATTTTCCGCTGTAGAAACAACATATTGTACCCAATTTTCTTTGAATTTGGCACAACATCTTATAATCCAACTAGAGACACCTATGCAAAAATTGGATAAGATCGGTTCAGATTTAGATATAGCCCCCATACAAATGTCGCTCCCGATTTGACATTTTCCGCTCTAGAAACCACATATTACACTCGATTTTCTATAAATTTGGCACAACATCTTATAAACCAACAAGAAACACATATGCAGAAATTAGGTAAGATCGGTTCAGATTTAGATATAGCCCCCATACAAATGTCGCTCCCGATTTGACATTTTCCGCTGTAGAAACAACATATTGCACCCAATTTTCTTTAAATTTGGCACAACATCTTATAATCCAACTAGAGACACCTATGCAAAAATTGGATAAGATCGGTTCAGATTTAGATATAGCCCCCATACAAATGTCGCTCCCGATTTGACATTTTCCGCTGTAGAAACAACATATTGTACCCGATTTTCTTTAAATTTGGCACAACATCTTATAATCCAACTAGAAATATCTCTACAAAAATTGGGTAAGATCGGTTCAGATTTTGATATAGCCCCCATACAAATGTCGCTCCCGATTCGACATTTTCCGCTCTAGAAACCACATATTGTATCCGATTTCTTTAAATTTGGCACAACATCTTATAATCCAACTAGAAACACCTATTCAAAAATTGGGTAAGATCGTTTCAGATTTAGATATATCCCCCATACAAATGTCGCTCCCGATTCGACATTTTCCGCTCTAGAAACCACATATTGTATCCGATTTTCTTTAAATTTGGCACAACATCTTATAATCCGACTAGAAACACCTATGCAAAAATTTGTAAGATCGGTTCAGATTTAGATATAGCCCTCAAACAAATGTAGCTCCCGATTTGATTTTATCCGCTTTAGAAACCACATTGTACTCGATTTTCTTTAAATTTGGCACAACAGCTTATTATCCAAGTAAAAAACCTATGGTGAAAGTGGCTAAGATCGGTTCAGATTTAGATATAGCGCAAATACAAATGTTCCTCCCAAATGTTTAACCGATTTTTGGCCAAACTATACATATTATATTTCACTTATTTCGTTCCAGATTTCAATATACTCCCATACAAATGTCCTTTCCGATTTAACATTTTTTGTCAAACACACACATTTACAGGATGTAAAAATTCTGCCCGTTTTCACTTTTTCACCGAATTAAATTGTATTCGGATAGAAAGTGGAGTGTATCATAGAGTCGGCCCCGCCCGACTTTAGCCTTTCCTTACTTGTTTTTGATTTGGTGATTTGTTATTTTTAATAATTTTTATAAAAAAGGGACCAAAACTACCCTTGAGTCGCCCCTACAGGCGATAAATGTAATTAATTTTCCCTCCTCAAACTTTTTTCCGAACACACCTGCCCTATCCCCATTACTTAAGCGGATCCCATATAAAAAATTTTTTTATAAAATTTGCTCCTATCGAATTAACTGCCCCTTGAAAGTCCATAGGTGACTCAAATGCACCCCAACATTTTCTATCTACCTTTTAAACTGCCTTTTCCCATCTCAACATTTTTCCCGAACATACGTACCCCCTTATTTCCATTCATAAAGGGTGCACACATACAAAAACTATTTTTTTAATAACATTTACACCCACCGCTGCTAGAAGCTGTCATGGCGACAAGTTAGTTCTGAGCCACCGTGTACATTAGGCTGGGTTGCAGTTCATACAAATGGAAATACAATTTCCACTCACTACACGAAATTAATGTTTGGATTGTATAACGATTTGCAAAATATTTCGTTCCTAGAAAAATTCTTCTGCGAGCTAAACTCTCCTGAAAACAGCACTAAAAATCATGCCTTTCACGTGTATTTTGTCTTTAATTTTTGACATTTTTTCTCTCTGAAATGATAGACCTTTCAAAGCACTTTAAATATAAATTTTGATTGTTGCCTTAGAGTAACTTATTGGTTTATAGTATTTTTTGTGTGTGTTTTTTTTATATTAATAACTGAAATCTTTTTCGTATTTGCCAATTTTAAATGATGAAAATCGGAAGGAAATTGACGTCGCAATGCTAAACCGACTTATATACATACCCTCACTCTCAGAGAACTTATCTATGAAAATTATAAGAACTTAAATTTTATGACATCTAGAAAACAATTGCAAAAACATGATCAAATATCAAGTCATAGTGGAATCCATGCACCAGTATAGAAGTTACGAAGGATTTAATTTTATGTAGGATATAGAGAATTGTGTGGGAGGTACAAGAAGGGAGTGACTAAATTGTAAATATTTTTTTAGGCTTAAAGTGATTATAAACACATTTTCAAAGAACAAATTCCAAATGAATTTGTCTGAAAATTATTTCAAACAACAATTTATTTCAAACAACATTTTTCCATTCCACTTTGTGTGGGAGGTAGCAGAAGAGATGTGGCACTATCGCCCATATTCCACATAAATACAACTTCTATAAAAGCATTGCCAAATATCAACTTTCATAGTATTCCGATCATCCTTATAGAAGTTAAAACTGTTTTAATTTTACGTAGCTTAGGGCGATTTGTGTGGGAGGTACCAGAAGTGGCGTGGCAATATCGCCCATATACATATACAAGAATTCAACTTTTATAAAAGAATTACCAAAGGTCTAATTTCAGAGTATTCCGATCATCCATATAAAAGTTTTAATTTTACGTAGGTTAGGTTAGGGTGATTTGTTTGGGAGTTATTAGAAGGGGCGTTTTGTGTGCTTAAAGTGATTATAAAAACGTTATCAAATACCAAAATATATCGGATTCCGATTATCCGTTGTGAAGTTATATGGGTTTTAAATTAACATTGGAATATGGGCTATTTGTGTGGGAGGTACCAGAAGGAGTGTGGCAATTTCGCCCATCTTCGAACTTAAACTAATTTTGGAAAAAATATTATGATGCGCATAGTTTGAATGGATTCCTTAACTCCTTTCGAGAGTTATCGTGTACACCAGCCAGCCAGACGGGCGGACATACATGGCTCAAACATTTTAAAAAGTCGTGAAATGGATTTGCTCCAAACATCGACCCTAAGTATGTTTGGAGCAAATCCATTTCACGACTTTTTAAGATGTTTGAGCCATGTAAGTCACTTCTTCAATGCGTTACACTTTTTTCTGTCCCAAATGATATATACCCTTCTACTATGTAGAATGAGGGTATAAAAATGGAGTCAGTTTCGTCCGATATTAGTAATATAGCAACCATTTGATATAGATCCCTTTTATTTATTTCAACATAACATCTTTTATAAAATGCTCCCAAGAAATATGGGTTTCTAGATAGATCAATGAGTTATTCTAGACAAGAATGAAAATTAATATATAAAGTGATTCCAAGGGCCTATTAATTCACAAAAAATTTGGACAAAAATGCAACACCAAAAAAATTACAGAGGAAAAGCATGATTTTATGAGGTGTTTTCAGGAGCGTTTAGCTCACAGACGGCTTGATCCAGCGGTGAAATATTTTGCAGATCATCATAAAACAATCCGATCTTCATTTCTAGTGGTAATGGCAGCAATTTATTTGAATCGTGACCCATCCTACTGTACATAAATTGATATCAAACCTATTACCTATAATGTGATGGTCTGACTACGATTTCAATAATATTTCTTGAGAATTATCAAAAAATGTCAATCTTGTCGCGACCCGCGCTAATATATATACGAGTATGTTCCATTATTTATGTATGATCGATGTTCATTGCTTATATTATGATGTGTGAGTACTTTCATTGCGAAAAAGATGCTATTAAAATGCTGTAAATTCGAGACATAAATAATGTCGGTTGTTATGTGTTTCACTACGAAGCATAAACTGCAACTAGCTGAGAAATAGTATTATGGCTGTTTTTCTTTAAGACTGGATAACTAAGCTGCGATAACAAAAATCTAAATAAAATCTTGAAATTTCACTCAAAATAAAAAATTCTTTTCTAAAATTGTCGCCAAAAGCAATGTCAATGTGTGTGTGTGAAAACAAATTTTGAAAAACTAATTTTGTGTTAAAATTTTTAGATTTAGACTGTATAATTATCCAGTGTAAGTCAAAATGATGGATATCGAGGCTAAGTCCAATAAAGTCGACACAAAATATTTTTTTTTGAAAATTTCTTTTGATACATATATTTATATTGTAGTTGGCGACAATGTGAAAAAATAATTTTTTATTTTGAACGAAAAATTATTTTTTTTTAAAGTTTTTGTTATCGCAGCTTGTTATCCCGGCTTAAAGAAAAACAGCCCTATTAAAGAAGTTTTAGTCGCTCAAGAGAAAAAGTAAGATATACAGCAACATGTGTTGTCTTGATATTATGTGTTAAAATACAAGAACGGTAAGTCCTGGTAAACATGGTTTAAAGTTCACTTCTAATTATTTAAATATTTCAAATGTTGAAGAGATTTTAAAAAGATAATCAGCCGGCTAAAGTCGATCTATATGGTACCCACTCCATGCGTCTGTACCGTGTTTTGATTACTAAACCCAAGTGTTGTAGTAACGAAGGGACAATTTTCCATATAAATTCAGTACGAATTTGACAAACCTGATAACAATTTTTTATTTATGTTACTTCAAAAAAATTAGTAAATTAAAATATCAAAAATTATGTATTTCGTCAAATTATTTATGAGTTATGTTACTGACTTATTAAAAATATTAGTTTTAACATCAATTAAAATCATCATCAAGATGACCAGATTGTATATATCCCCTATTCCACGTACACATAGCCGCTGATGTTACCTATCTTTTGGTATAAATGACAACAGCTTCCAATAACGTTAAGTACTTGTTTTAGGTGAAACATTGAAGAAAGACCGATTTTCGGTGTTTTTTACATATCGTTCTTGCACACATTTATGCACAATTTTAAGATTTTTTGCCTTTTTGGACAGTAATACTTGCACATACCTCCATCTTTTTTTGCTATTCCAAACCGATTGAAAAAAAATCGATACGCTCTATTATCCAGTGAGTACCGATGATTGATTGTTACATGCAGTAACTTTTTCACGTGAATCAGTATCAGTTTTCTATTCTTTCTCAGGATCCACCTCTTCTATATGGCATAATCTTATATAAATAGTAATCATACGCCACGTTTTGGTGTATTAAAAATAATCATACGCAACCATATACTGTTAGAGACCTAAAACTGAACACTCTCAGATATTTATTGTATTATTGTTCAACAAATACCATCCATGGAAACCTCAAGTGGCGTCTGTCATAAAAATGAAATTACCTCATTTGCCTTTTTATACCCTCCACCTCCAGGATGGGGGTATACTAACTTTGTCATTCCGTTTGTAACACCTTGAAATATCGACCTGCGACCCTATAAGGTATATATATTCTTGATCGTCATACAATTCTAAGACGATCTAGCCATGTCCGTCCGTCCGTCTGTCCGTCTATTGAAAGCACGCTAGCATCTAAACGAAAGGAGCTAGAACGTTCAAATTTTCCATAAATGCGTCTTATAGTCGTAGATCGGTTGGGATTGAAATGGGGCGAAATTTTCCCTCACAAGGACTAAAAATACCCATAATAATCCCTAATATTTTAGCGTATTTAAGCATGTTTTTGAATGTTTCTGTTTATATTTGCTTGATATTTGTTATGCGCATTCCCCTTATAGCAAAAACGTGCACCATAAAGTGATTCTTATTTGTAGGGGGTGAAATGGGGCAAAAAGGGATAAAAATGGTACATATTAAACGACAACAGCTAGAAACACGAAATTCGGTGTGTACATTCCTCTAATTGAGTAGATACATAATATAAAAGTATTTTTCCAAATTCGTACTTTTAAGGGGTAAAATAGGAAATGGGGGATAAAAATGGTACCAACCAAACGGCTGTACCTAGAATAATGAAATTCGGTGTATACATTCCTCTGATTGCATAGATAAGTAAAATACACGGATTTTTCAAAATTCGTACTTTTTGGGGTTAAAATGAAAAAGGGGATAAAAATAGTACCAATCTAATGACCGCCATGAAATTCGGAGTATACATTAGGGCGTACCTCAAAAAAAAAGTTCGCCGTACACCTTCGAATATGAAGTATTATTGAAAGGTAGTTTCAAAAAAAAAATTTTTATTTTTTTATGCCGAACGTAGGGGTCGCGCTTTTACATTTTTCTTTATAACTTGTATTTATAAACGTATTTTAAAGTGTGATACATCGATGTTTTTGTCTCGACGAGGTTTTTTTGTCTTTGAAGTCATTGAGCTCAAGCACCCCCTTCTGGTACTTACCCATCATTTCTCAGTTGCTACTACCCTAATGTACCACTCTAATAATCGAAAATTAAAGCTCGCATAAAATCATGAATCATGTTTGAGCTCAATGACTTCAAAGACAAAAAAATCGGACAAAAACATCGATGTATCACACTTTAAAATCCGTTTATAAATGCAGAAGTTATATAGAAAAATGTAAAAGCGCGACCCCTACGTTCGGCATAAAAAAATAAAAAAAATTTTTTTGAAACTACCTTTCAATAATACTTCATATTCGAAGGTGTACGGCGAACTTTTTTTTTTTTACTTGTAACCTGGTACGCTCTAGTATACATTCCTCTGAGTATGAAGACACGGAAATAAACTGATTTTTCGAAATTCGTACTTTTTGGGTGTTAAAATGAAAAAAGGGGATAAAAATAATACCAATCAAATGACCGCAGCTAGAGTCATGAAATTCGGAGTATACATTCCTCTGACTGCGAAGACACGGAAAATAGACTAATTTTTCGAAATTAGTACTTTCAAGGGATACAATGGTACAGGGGGGTAAAAATAGTACCAACTAAACGACTACAACTAGAATTATAAAATTCTAATTGCGTAGAAACGTCAAGGGTGTAAAAATGGTACCAACCAAATGGAATCATGGAATTCGGTGTATACATTCCTTTGACTGCATAGACACGCAAAATAATTTTTTTTTCAAATTCCTACTTTTTCTTTTACAGCAAAAATTGGTTGAATCATGAAGTTAGGTTATTTTGCACTATGTACGTCTGATAATGGTTTTTTAAAATGTGTACTTTTGAAATTCAAATAGAATGGAAATACAACCAACTGTAGCAATCTACCAATATTTATGGCTTTGAAAATATTTTTCAAAATATAAATAGAAAAATAATTATTTTTTGAATGGACGTATTGGTACCTGTACAATTTCGTGAGATGCTTCTGGAAGTGGACTGTATTGTTAATTTCAGGACTCCGAAATTGTAAAATAGGTTTTCAATTTTCCCAAATGCAAGACAAGAAAAGAAAAAGGCAGTTGTTAGGGAGATTTCCAAGTAGGGTTTTATTTGTGTTGCTTCTTACCGCTTCAACCGTCGCTGAAAAAGTGAACGTTTTGTTGCGGGTGGAGAAGCAACGATCGAAAAACCAATTCAATTCGAAAGATACAAACTGGAATTGTATTCAAGATGGAAACTCTTTATCCAGTTTGAGTGAAAGCTCTGCTCTGTTGAATAGAGCCTGGATAAAGGGTTTCCATCGACTAAATATCGACTAAAATATGGTTTGAAATAATTAAAATATTATATTTATTTATAAAATTAATTTTTCAATATTTGTATTTGTTTTGGTCTGGCTATATTAAAAGAAATATATTTTCCTGTAATATTACTGCACTTCTACGAAAACCGTCAACCTCTGTGGAATGCAATCCATGGTGGAGGGTATATAAAGTTCGGCCCGGCCGAACTTAACGCCCTTTTTACTTGTTCTATATTATATCTAATAAATTTTGATTTATCCATCTCTTCATCTTTCTTTTGAATTACATATGAATATGCCCAAATATATGTAAAGAGTGATTTTTTGAGGTTAGGATTTTCATGCATTAGTATTTGACAGATCACGTGGGATTTCAGACATGGTGTCAAAGAGAAAGATGCTCAGTATGCTTTGACATTTCATCATGAATAGACTTACTAACGAGCAACGCTTGCAAATCATTGAATTTTATTACCAAAATCAGTGTTCGGTTCGAAATGTGTTTCGCGCTTTACGTCCGATTTATGGTCTACATAATCGACCAAGTGAGCAAACAATTAATGCGATTGTGACCAAGTTTCGCACTCAGTTTACTTTATTGGACATTAAACCAACCACACGAATGCGTACAGTGCGTACAGAAGAGAATATTGCGTCTGTTTCTGAGAGTGTTGCTGAAGACCGTGAAATGTCGATTCGTCGCCGTTCGCAGCAATTGGGTTTGTGTTATTCGACCACATGGAAGATTTTACGCAAAGATCTTGGTGTAAAACCGTATAAAATACAGCTCGTGCAAGAACTGAAGCCAAACGATCTGCCACAACGTCGAATTTTCAGTGAATGGACCCTAGAAAAGTTGGCAGAAAATCCGCTTTTTTATCGACAAATTTTGTTCAGCGATGAGGCTCATTTCTGGTTGAATGGCTACGTAAATAAACAAAATTGCCGCATTTGGAGTGAAGAGCAACCAGAAGCCGTTCAAGAACTGCCCATGCATCCCGAAAAATGCACTGTTTGGTGTGGTTTGTACGCTGGTGGAATCATTGGACCGTATTTTTTCAAAGATGCTGTTGGACGCAACGTTACGGTGAATGGCGATCGCTATCGTTCGATGCTAACAAACTTTTTGTTGCCAAAAATGGAAGAAC
Source organism: Polietes domitor (assembly GCA_947397865.1). NCBI lineage: Eukaryota > Metazoa > Arthropoda > Insecta > Diptera > Muscidae > Polietes > Polietes domitor. The sequence goes on along the minus strand of OX377621.1, from coordinate 79,833,193 downwards.
TGAACTTGGTTGACATGTGGTTTCAACAAGATGGCGCTACATGCCACACAGCTCGCGATTCTATGGCCATTTTGAGGGAAAACTTCGGAGAACAATTCATCTCAAGAAATGGACCGGTAAGTTGGCCACCAAGATCATGCGATTTGACGCCTTTAGACTATTTTTTGTGGGGCTACGTCAAGTCTAAAGTCTACAGAAATAAGCCAGCAACTATTCCAGCTTTGGAAGACAACATTTCCGAAGAAATTCGGGCTATTCCGGCCGAAATGCTCGAAAAAGTTGCCCAAAATTGGACTTTCCGAATGGACCACATAAGACGCAGCCGCGGTCAACATTTAAATGAAATTATCTTCAAAAAGTAAATGTCATGGACCAATCTAACGTTTCAAATAAAGAACCGATGAGATTTTGCAAATTTTATGCGATTTTTTTTAAAAAAAAGTTATCAAGCTCTTAAAAAATCACCCTATATGCAAAAAATATTCCCCTTTTGTTGTCATTCATTTTGCTTTAGCTGTCAATATTCGCATACTTGTTTGTATGACCTATCTCAAAAACTTTTTTTTAAAACAATTCAAGAATTTCAAATGAATTACAGAATTATTTCCAAACTATATTGATTTCCAACCACTGTTCCCTGCTACGTGAAGTGTATGTTAGCGAGTATAAAAGAATTCGTTAATGTGGAGGGTGGTTATATAGAGTTCATTAAGTGTCGATTATATATAAATACCGCAATTACAAAAGAGGTGTCTGAGAAAGGCAAAAACGGAAAACTGAGGATAAGTCAAAATGAAATAACAAAGAAGAGAAAGAATTTCGATGAAAATGAATTTACTTACACAAGTTTAAAAGTGAATAAAAACGCTTTTGCGCCTCAACCAGAGTATTTTGTGGCGTTGAAATTCTTTAAATGCTGGTATTACACAGGGACACACAGATCTGTCTTTTGAAATAGTCGGCAGTGGGAACTAATCGGTAGATTAGGTTGTGGAAATAATGTTCAATAATACCCACTTAGCCCCAAGAAGATTCTCTGTGATATATCAGGTTCTTGGGAACCAAAATGGGCTACACACGACCACAAGTAAACTAAAAATGTTTTTGCCAAAAAAAAGTATGTTAACACCAAAGATTATACTCTAGAAAGGCTGTAAGACACAAGAGATTCCGGCATTTCAATATCGCCATGGAACTATGTCTGTTTCCACATAAAAAGCCCAACCAAACACTTCAATTCGTATGAGATGGAATCCGTTCATTTTGTTACTGACGCCACTATAAATTTTTGAATCCTAAAAACAAAGTTACACTGTGTAGCCCCCACATATGATTATTCCACTTCCGTTTACGTTTCTGTACTTTATTTAAAAGCTGCAATTACTGAGCTGAATTTCAGACACCTAGCTTCGCCTTCGTACACTTACTTCACTTTTCCTTGTATTTCAGTGTCTCTTATCTCATCCCTTTGGCAAAAGTACGACAATTCCATGTAATGACGGTAACATCGCTTTAAATTGGTTCCTTGAGACAAAATGGAGAAGGAGGAGACAATGACAACGAAGACGATATGCAGCGAATATAAAACACAAACTTATTGTCTTTTCTGCATGAAGCAGTCCAACGGAAACAACGGGGCGAAAATGTGTTCGAAGAAAAATGATAAATGACTGTGAAAGTGGAATTTGGGAGCAGGGGCAGGGTGGTTGGCTTTACACGGTGAAGACTACAGAACATATCGGCGAAAGGGGCACATACCCAATTACAAAAATCGTAGATTAAGGTGCTCGAATAACATCTGTCAGCCGCAAATATTCGCGGCTTACATGTATTTTACCTTGGAATAATATTAGACAAATGCAGTGTTTGAAATTTAACATTTAAATTTCTATTTAGAAACTATTTCTTGTGTACTCGAGGTCTGTGTAAAGCACTTCAACAACAGATGACGAGGAAGGAGGCTGCCAATACATCCTAAACTCAGTGATTTTGTTTATTTAGAATTCAATTCCTGAGGATGGGAATCAAAATATGGAATAAGAAATAAAAACAATATAAATCACACTGACTCCGAACTTGACTACTTAAGAACAAAAATAAACTGTAAAAACCATAAGGGGTTATTATGGTCCCTCCATGGAGTGGATGGTATGCGGATATTATGTCTAAGTAAACAGTCATAGGTATTTATACACTCGACGAGAGTATTATGTCTTTGTGCATTTGTTTGTAACACCCAAAAGGAAGAGAGATAGACCCATTGTTAATTATACCGACCGACTTAGAATCACTTTTTGAATAGATTTATCTGTCTGTCCGTCCGTCCGTCTGTCCATCTATTCTTGTAATCACGATACAGGTCGCAATTGTAGACATAACTAAATGAAACATTGCACAATGAAGTTTTTCGGGACAAGGACGAACGCTATTTAATTTGAAGAAAATCGGTTCCTATTTAGATATAGCCCCCATACGAATTTCACACCCGATTTGTCTCTTTTCACTCTAGATACCACATATTACAACAGATTTTCTTTAAAATTGGCAAAACATCTTATATTTCAACTAGAAACACCTGTGGCAAAAATCAGAAATTAGATCGGTTCAGATTTATATATAGCTCCCATACAAATTTCGCTCCCGATTTGACTTTTTCCGCTCTAGAGACCCCATATTTCAATTGATTTGCTTCAAATTACCTTGCATTACGTTATAATTCTACTAGAAACATTTGTGTTGAAAATGGATTAAATCGGTTCAGATTTAGATATAACCCCCATACAAATTTCCCTCCCGATTTGACTTTTCCGCTCTAGAAATCACATATTGTATCAGATTGCCTTCATATTTGGTAAAACATCTTATACTTCCACTAGAATCCCCCATGGTTAATATAGGTCAGATCGGTTCAGATTTATATATAGCTCCCATACAAATTTCGCTCCCGATTTTACTTTTTTTCGCTCTAGAAACCACATATAGTATCAGATTGTCTTCAGATTTGGCAAAACATCTTATATTTATACTAGGAACATATATGGTGTAAATAGGTCAAATCGGTTCCGATTTAGATATAGCCCCATACAAATGTCGCTCCCGTTTTGACACTTTCCGCTCTAGAAACCACATATTGTACTCGATTTTCTTTAAATTTGGCACAACATCTTATTATCCAACTAGAAACACCTGTGACTAAAGCGGGCTAGATTGATTCTGATTTAAATATAGCCCCCATACAAATGTCGCTCCCGATTTGACTTTTGCGCTCTAGAAACCACATATTGTACCCGATTTTCTTTAAAATTGGCACAACATCTTATAGTCCAACTAAACAAACCTATGGTGAAAGTGGGTAAGATCGGTTCAGATTTAAATATAGGCCAAATACAAATGTTGCTCCCAAAAGTTTAACCGATTTTGGCCAAACTATACATTTTATATTTCATCTATTTCGTTCCAGGTTTCAATATATCCTCATACAAATGTCCTTTCCGATTTAAAATTTTTTGTCAAACACACATATTTACAGGATACAAAAAACCTTCCCGTTTTCACTTTTTCACTGAATTGAATTGTATTCGGATAGAAAGTGGAGTGTATCATAGAGTCGGCCCCGCCCGACTTTAGGCTTTCCTTACTTGTTTTATTTCAATAGGCTTATTTGAATAACAAAAACAATAATAAATAAGGAAAGACAAAATTCGCTTAAGTTGTACTATACAATTTAATTATGGCATTTTGAAGTGTTCCCGGAAGAAATCTAACGTGATCTTGAAAATCTCGATCTAGAGCAGTAGTAAAGGAATATTTGTATGAATGTTATATCTAAATACGATACGAGTTTCTTCATATTTAATACCGACTTCCGTGGAAGAGAATAATTATTGCTGATGGATGGATCACGGAAATGAATAAATATTTCTGAAAGTTTGCACAAAACATAACAAAACTGCTCCTTTTTCATTGCCTGGTCGAGTTTGCGTTGCAAATAACTTGACATTTTTATATAATTTATTGTAATTCTTGTGCTAGTTTTAGAAAAAATCGAAAATTTAAACTTTAAAATATTTATCTAAATTTTTAGATATATATTTCTATGGGTTATACAGTTGCACTTATTTATTTCTAAGCTAATTTGTATATATACTGTTGGCATTTTTAAATACCCTTAAATTTGCGATTCATAAAATTTAATGTTGATCGCCAAAAATCCATATTTTTTGAAAACTTCGAAAAATTCAGTTTTTGATATTTATACACTCCACGAGAGTATTATGTCTTTGTGTATTTGTTTGTAACACCGAAAAGGAGGCGAGATAGACCCATTGTTAATTATACCGATCGACTTAGAATCACTTTTTGAATCGATTTATCTGTCTGTCCGTCCGTCTGTCTGTCCATCTATTGTTGTAATCACGATACAGGTCGCAATTGTAGCCAGAACTAAAGGAAACTTTGCACAACGAAGTTTTTCGGGATAAGAACGATCGCTATTTAATTAGCAGATCGGTTCAGATTTAAATATAGCCCCCATACAAATTTCACTCCCGATTTGACTCTTTTCTCTCTAGATACCACATATTACAACAGTTTTTGTTCAAAATTGGCAAAACATCTTATATTTCTACTAGAAACTCCCATGATGAAAATGGGTCAGATCGGTTCAGATTTATATATAGCTCCCATACAAATTTCGTTCCCGGATTGACTTTTTCCGCCCCAGAAACCACGTATTTTCACCGAATTTCTTCAAATTGAGCATACACTTGAACTGGTTGAACCTATTGTGGAAGTGGGTCACTTCATTCCATGGTTGGATATATCCCTGATGCTAAATGATGAGATTTGACAAATTGGGTCAGGCCATATTAGCCTATGATTAGGAAACATACAAAAATCCTTTCCGTTTTCACTTTTTTAACGAAATAAATTGTACAGAAAGTGGAGTATATCATATAGTCGGCCCCGACCGACTTTAGTCTTTCCTTACTTGTTAGTAATGGCGTAGTTTCTACTTGTCAAATGTGACAGCTACCGAAATACCGGGTGATTCAAAATAAGACCTCTTGTTGGAAAACCCTGTACATGTTTTAACACATCATTGAAAAAGTCATATTATCGGTGTTTTTAACATATCGTCCTTGCGCACATCGAAGTACAATTTTAAGATGTTTTCCTTTATGAACATTAACAGCTATACGAAGCGATTAAAAACTCGATACTCCCTGATGAAATATACTTTTGATGCCTTTAAACAGTCCTTATACTGCTTTCGGGCTGACTAAGGCACTCGCAAGTTCGCGAAATGTATTTTCCATTAATTCAATTTTTTTGCACTCCTCGAAAAAAGGATTTCCTTACATACATTTTATTAGTTACATATTCCCAAATGACATGTGCAATCTATCCGAAATGTTTTGATACAGTGGAAATTATTTTAACCAGTCACTAATTCGGCGGAAACAAGGCAAATATTATAACACAGTGCACGGTGATTTATAAGGATTGGATTTTATTATGCTTTCATGACAATATTATTCCCAACTTTCCTAGTGTTTGGTGGTGTAAACAGCCACCTATCGTTAAATGAATAAATAATCATTGAGTGGAAGATATATGCGATGTCTTTGTCTTTCTTTAGTTCATAGTAAACATTTTCTTAGGAGTTCATATCTCGGGAAATAAAACATTTTTATTGGATGCTATTATTACCTATTCAACGTATATTTCTCCCATAATCACCGCAAAGTCATAAAACCTACACAAGCATACAACGTATGCACAAACACACACACACATATGTGTACATACACTCGTATATTCAAATTTATACCTGTTCATATGATTTACCGAGATAAAAGTTTTGCCATTTGACAGCAGCGATATTGAATTATCTCCGAGGGCACTAGTGGGCGAGCACCTTTGCCATCGTCGAAGTGTCCTCGTGCGAAGAAGAAGAACTACTGCGCGTATTTGGCCAAGTCCGTTTACAAATTACCGCCATAAATTTTTGTAATAACCGTTGACGTCTTATGCTCTTTGAGCCCCACTCCAAATCACTGATAATTTGTTGTATATTCACACATACGCGCGCATATGCACTTCAGAGAAATATTCACACTTGGCCATAAAAAAGAAATTCAATCTGAGGCAGAAATAAGGTCGCGTGCGTGTGTGTGTGTGGGTGGATACATTACGTTTAATGTCTTCATTTTCAATTTCACTGACTGGTTGGTGGCGTCGAACGAGATGAAAGCTGCGAAAAAAGGATTTTTTGCAATATGTCTTTATAAAGGACACATAAACGGGAAAATGTATATGTGGGTGTGTGTGTGTGGGTATGTGTCGATGTGTGTGGGGGTATATGTCCACAGATGATTACATGTGTCTGTGGGGCGCCAATACACATAACCACTGATGTTCTGCACCAAAGGCGGAACTCTGCAGGCCCTGGCATTGTAATGCCCTTATCTTATTCTAGCCGAGTAAATAAATATATTCGTTTTTTAAGGGGTAACATGGGAAAATTCCCTACATTTATTGTGTAGACGCGCAATGTAAATGATTTTTTATGGAAAATTTTATAGAAATTGGGAATGGGCGAACGGAACAAAAAGTGATAGATATTGTACCAACCAAACTGCATCTCTGACTGTGTTAACCCAAAACAATAAAAAGATCTTTCGCCCATCGTATATCTGCAAGTTTTTTTATATATCATTTCTTGGGCGACCATTCTAAGAATAGCTTGAATCAGAGCTCTATTCGAAGACATTTGCTATCAATCAATTGATCAATTGATAAATCACATGTGCTTAATTTTGCAGGCCTTGCCACTTCTCCATTCCGCCACTGCGGCTTTTTTGCGTCTGCGAATGTACGGCGAGGCGAGTATCTGTTGTGTTTATGTATTTTTAGGCCATATTAGTCGTAAAATTTATATACTCTTTTTGTGTATTAAAGAATTTATGAACGTTATTAAATGGATTTGTAACAAAACAGCCACAAAACAAAGCGAAATAAGACGGCCCAACGGCAATAGCGGCAGCACAGCACCACCACCAACAGCACAAAGAATGTTGATCATGAAAATTCTTGAGAAAGGATTCGTTCATTTGCATATAGGGACACCCCACCAGTGTTATTACAATATGACCATATGTATCTGTGTGTGTGATGTTTGCATATAAGAGTGGGTCACTAAAGTCTAAAGTTTGATAATGAATACTAAATTCTCAAAAACCAGAATTATTTGAATTAATTTAACAACTCTTGCAATTTAAGTGATATTTATAACATTATACTATCCCTGCGAATAAATTCAAATCCAAACGTGCCTTTTTCCCGCTTTTGAGGAAGTTCTTTTAAACAACTTCCAAAAAAGTTGATAATATGTTAATATCCCGTAACATTTTAAGAATAGCATCTCCACAAATGAATGGGGACGAATTTTTAGTAGAGGGTCACAGTTGTAATGTGTCCGATTTGGACCCAGAAGGTCTCGGGTTCGAAACGTGACTCGGCAAAAAAACTTTTTTTGTTATACCCTCCAGTATGGGGGTATACTAACTTTGTCATTCCGTTTGTAACACCTTGAAATATCGACATGAGACCCTATAAAGTATATATATTCTTGATCGTCATAAAATTCTAAGACGATCTAGCCATGCCCGTCCGTCCGTCCGTCCGTCTGTCCGTCTGTTGAAAGCACGCTAGCATCTAAACGAAAGGAGCTACAATGTTCAAATTTTCCATAAATGCGTCTTATAGTCGTAGATCGGTTGGGATTGAAAAAAATTTTTTCCCTCACAAGGACTAAAAATACCCATAATAATCCCTAATATTTTAGCGTATTTAAGCATATTTTTTGAATATGTCTGTTTATATTTGCTTGATATTTGGTATGCGCATTTCCCTTATAGCAAAAACGTGCACCATAAAGTGATTCTTACTTGTAGGGGGTGAAATGGGACAAAAAAGGGATAAAAATGGTACATATTAAACGACAACAGCTAGAAACACGAAATTCGGTGTGTACATTCCTCTAGTTAAGTAGATACATAATATAAAAGTATTTTTTCCAAATTCGTACTTTTAAGGGGTAAAATGGCAACAGAGGGATACAAATGGTACCAACCAAACGGCTGTACCTAGAATAATGAAATTCGGTGTATACATTCCTCAGATTGCATAGACAAGTAAAATACAGGGATTTTTCAAAATTCGTACTTTTTGGGGTTAAAATGAAAAAAGGGGATAAAAATAGTACTAATCAAATGACCGCAGCTAGAGTCATGAAAGTCGGAGTATACATTCCTCTGACTGTATAGATACGGAAAATAAACTGATTTTTCGAAATACGTACTTTTAGGCGTCAAAATAGAAAAAGGGATAAAAATAGTACCATCCAAATAACCGCAGCTAGAGTCATGAAATTCGGAGTATACATTCCTTTGACTACGTAGACATGAAAAATAAAAGGTTTTTTTTCAAATTCGTACTTTCAAGGGGTACAATGGGTACGGAGGGATAAAAATGGTACCAACCAAACGGCTACACCTGGAATAATGAAATTCGGTGTATACATTCCTCTGATTGCGTCGATACTTAAAATAAACTGATTTTTTTAAATTCGTACTTTTTGGGGTTAAAATGAAAAAAGGGGATAAAAATAGTACCAATCAAATGACCTCAGCTAGAGTCATGAAATGCGGAGTATACATTCCTCTGTCTGCGTTGACACGGAAAATAGACGAATTTTTCGAAATTCGTACTTTTTGGGGTTAAAATGAAAAAAGGGGATAAAAATAGTACCAATCAAATGACCGCAGCTAGAGTCATGAAATTCGGAGTATACATTCCTCTGACTGCATAGACACGCAAAATAAAAAGTTTTTCGAAATTCGTATACAACCAACTGTAGCACCTACTATCTACCAATATTTATGGTATTTAAGCTTTTTGAAAATATCAATATAAGATATTTTCTGATTAGAAATAAATAATGGTTTGAAATAATTAAAATATTATATTTATTTATAAAATTATTTTTTCAATATTTGTATTTGTTTTGGTTTGGCTGAATTACAAAGTTTATATTTTCCTGTAATATTACTGCATTTCTACGAAAACCGACAACCTCTGTGGAATGCAATCCATAGGGGAGGGTATATAAAGATCGGCCCGGCCGAACTTAACTCCGTTTTTACTTTTTTTTATTTCTTTTAGTTTTGTATAATTTAAAAATTTGATTAAAAATAAAACTTTATTGCTTTATTAATATTTCATTTCAAATATTTAATTTTTTATTAATTAAACTGTACAAAAGCATTTTTGGAATAGAGTAGAGACCCTATAATTCTGAAAGGACATGTTATGTAGACCATTTTTGCAGAGTAAACATATTCCAGCTGGTCTGAGAATCTTTTTATCGCGGGTCAAAATTTTCATTTTTTTGGTCGAAGAGAGCATTATGTTAACTGAAAAAAGTGTTATAAGTTAATGTCTGAGAGAATTCTTATTATCAAAACTATATAGTCCACCTGGTTTAAATTTTTTTTTACAATGGGCCAAAGTTTTCATTTTGTGGTCGAAGGGTTCATTATACTAAGTCAACAAAATGTTGTAAGTTAATGTCTGAGAGAAGTCTTATTGTCAGAACTATATTGTGGAATTTTATGAGGTTCTTTTTTGTGGAAGATCTTAACCCTATAGCTCCTTTATTTATGGGCTAATTTTAACCCTTTTGCGAGAAAATCATAAAAGTCTTTTCAAACAAGACATTTAAGTTTTAAAATGTTCTACGAAAAAAATTGCCGAAAAATTCCATTTTTGGTCACCAAAGTTGTAAATAAGGCTCTTCACGCTTAAATAGAAAAATTACACGCCAACTTATACAACAAAATTACTGGGATGGAACTTCGTCTATGTGTTTTGGAAGAATGATCCTTATCGACAGAAAATGTGGGTATTTCGGTAGAGCACGGTAAACAAAAAATACAAATTGATTTTTATTTTTCAGAATTTTCATTTTCGCGATATGGCTAAAATGATTTGGCATTTTTGTTGTGAATATTTCTAGCGATCTATCCAACGGATCCGCCGATTTTTTCATGTTTATTAAAAACCAATGTCGCCTGTAACATGTATGTAGTCAGATACAATTATTGAAAAAATCGGTTGCAATTGCATTTATTTCATCTTTATTTATCTGGATATCTGAAACAGTTCTGTCATAAATATTCCCTTGTTAGTCAGCAATCATATGTCAACAAATATGTTTACATGTCATAGAATGATACGAGTGTTTTTCTAAAGGGACTATTCACCATTTTTGACTTTACCACCTGCAGCTATAATTATAAATTTAGGTAGTACGACTGTACCGACTGTGTAAACTTTTATGGCAAAAATTTGGCAAAAAATTAGCCATCGAAATGGCAGCATCCAAAATCTAAGATTCTGTCTATAGATTGAGTAGATTTTACTCCCTAGGGAAAATATATCGATTATTTCCATCAAGATTGGCTGTAATAAGTTGAATCTTGATTGCTATGTAAACACATCGAAAGGAATATATGAGCGGGTGCTATATCTTTGCGTTATCCTCCACTTATGCTGCAAGTAATCCTAACTGAAATATAACGTGATGTGGAAAATATGTCTAAATCCTATAGGAGGCCTATTTGAGTGAGGTCTACAGGAGTATGTGGACAATATGAAAACATGGATCCATATGGTCCGCTTTAAAAGTAGGCGGAAATAAAAGTAGTATGAAATAATCCATGGTCTGGAAAATTATATCGACACTTGTAGCTGTAAAAAAACATGGACCCATATTGTAATATGACCAAGATCCGATGTAAGATCTGGATTCTACACCATTTCCAAGTGTAATTCAGAAAAGATCAATTGTAATTCAGAATTGAAATTCAGAAATTCCATTTGAAATTCAGAACTCGTCACTTGATATTCAGAAATTTCATTTGAAATTCAGAACTCATCACTTGATATTCAGAAATTCCATTTCAAATTCAGAACTCGTCACTTGATATTCAGAAATTTCATTTGAAATTCAGAACTCATCAATTGAAATTCAGAAATCATCAATTGGAAATCAGAACTTGTTAAAAATTGATTCGCTATTAATTGTCTGTTAAATATTATTAAAGCTTGTGTTCTCCCCTTTCCATTCTTCTGAATTTCAAATAACAAGTTCTGATTTTCAATTGATGAATTCTGATTTTCAAATGGAATTTCTGAATATCAACTGATGTGTTCTGAATTTCAAATGGAAATTCTGAATTACAATTTATCTTTTCTGAATTACACTTGGAAATGGTGTAGTGCGACAATGGTGTAAACAAGGGGCCCGTTTGTATGGGGATAATACCAAAACATGTCCCACATATAAAGTTCGATTTTTTAAAAGCTATAGGAAAGTTTCAAAAAGAAACACATAAAAATGCATGAAATCTTTATTTGAATCGATAGTACCGTCCATATAATTTAATGTTTGAAGGTTATTTCATGCAAATGTTGACCTTGACTGCGCCTCAAATGGTCCATCCGCTTAGTCCAATTTTGGCATTTCCACGTTTTTGAGTAACAGAGGCCAAATTGCTGCGAACGGCGACGAATCGATAATTGATGGTCATCATTAACACTGTCCGATACAGTTGCGATATTTTCTTCAGTTCGCATTCTACGTAAGCGTGTTGGTGGTTTAATGTCCAACAATGTAAATTTGGTGCTAAATTTAGTCACAATAGCCCGAATAGCCGCTTCAGTGGGTCGATTAAACTGACCATAAAATGGAAGCGCGTGATGAACTTTCTTAACAGAGCTCCGTTCTAAAATCCACATATTGTACCCGTTTTTCTTTAAATTTGGCACAACATCTTATAATCGAACTAGAAACACATATGCAGAAATTAGGTAAGATCGGTTCAGATTTAGATATAGCCCCCATACAAATGTCGCTCCCGATTTGACATTTTCCGCTCTAGAAACCACATCTTGCACCCGATTTTCTTTAAATTTGGCACAACATCTTATAATCCAAATAGAAATACCTATGCAGAAATTAGGTAAGATCGGTTCAGATTTAGATATTGCCCCCATACAAATGTCGCTCCCGATTTTTTTTTAAATGCTACAAAAAAAAAACTACTGAATATTTTCTCAAATTTCTTTTTTTTATTTGAAAGTACAATCCTTCCGGTTAATAATGGAAAATAATTTCATTCGAATGGCTGCCTCGGGCACTCCACAAATAATAGTCCAACGGTTGAATAGTTGAAAAAAAAACGTTAGATGGCGGACCCTTTGAGCAACAAATATATTTAGCTCCCATACCAATATAGCTATCATACGCTAGTTTCTACAATCGCAATTTTTTTTTGAAAATCTTCATATAGAGAAGTACATATTTGCAAAAAATCGTAGGGAAGAGCCAAAATGTGTGTGACCGCTTCACATGATAAATATAAATATGGCAAAAAAACGTTTACATATATTCTTCATTTAATGAAAAATCTCACTATCAATTTATTTAAATGCCGACAAACTTAATTTGTTATCATTCTTTCCCAGACCCACTTTAGTGTAAATGGAATATATGGCAACGTATGTGGGTATGTCAAAGTCAGTGCACTCACACAAACGTATGTGTGTGTGTGAAAGTTAGTAAATACCAAGTACGAACAAGGCAATGATTTGCTTGTCGGGTTATTTTGTGGCATGTAAGTAGGTTAATGTTTATCCGTAGTAGTAACATTAGGCTGATTTACACATCTGCAAATGAAAATAGCAGGGATCATAAGAAACAAACTGATTTCAAGGAAGCTAATCAAGGGCTAGAGATATAAAAATATTTGCAAACAACAGACGCAAACAATGGAAACCAACGATCAATATCTGATTTGAACTGGGATATTCTTATGGCACAAGATCATTTTTATATTTTATAGAATGCAAATTTATTTACAAAAGACATGTTGACATTTATTACTTGCTGCACACTACCGCTATCATGATTTCCGTACTGAGAAAGCCTGCGTAAGGTGACTTCGCAGCGACTTTTGATATTTTAAACGTTATTTCCTTTCTCAATTTTGATATTTTATTTATGACGCTTTATTCGCCAGTAATACATAAAACTGTATTGTATTTCTTCTATATTCAACTTTTTCACATTTTGTAGATTTTCTACTATGCTCAAGTCCTGGTATCCCACAATCTCCATCCCAGCTAAAGGGTGATTTTTAAGAGCTTGATAACTTTTTTTTTTAAAAAAAACGCATAAAATTTGCAAAATCTCATCGGTTCTTTATTTGAAACGTTAGATTGGTCCATGACATTACCTTTTTGAAGAAAATTTCATTTAAATGTTGACCGCGGCTGCGTCTTAGGTGGTCCATCCGCTTAGTCCAATTTTGGCATTTCCACGTTTTTGAGTAACAGAGACCCAATTGGTGCGAACGGCGACGAATCGAAAATTGGTGGTCATCATTAACACTGGCCGATACAGCTGAGATATTTTCTTCAGTTCGCACTCTACGTAAGCGTGTTGGTGGTTTAATGTCCAACAATGTAAATTTGGTGCGAAATTTAGTCACAATAGCCCGAATAGCCGCTTCAGTGGGTCGATTAAACTGACCATAAAATGGAAGCGCGCAATGAACTTTCTTAACAGAGCACGCATTTTGATAATAAAATTCAATAATTTGCAAGCGTTGTTCGTTTGTAAGACGATTCATGATGAAATGTCAAAGCATACTGAGCATCTTTCTCTTTGACACCATGTCTGAAATCCCACGTGATCTGTCAAATACTAATGCATGAAAATCCTAACCTCAAAAAAATCACTCTTTACTTCTGCTATTGCTATTGTTATGCCCACTACTGTTTGGGGAGAACTGGGACTGAATGGCTGATATGTTAATGGTATACACTTTTTAACATTGAGCGAACGCAGAGAAAATTATGAATTATTGGACATGTTGGGAGTACTAAGAACGCTGAACTGTTGACTTTTATCTCTGCCTCCATTTTCGGCGTGGCGAGTGTTCAAATTTCGATATCAAATGATTTATTTAAATGGTTATGGGTTGAATGAAGACCCCAAAGTATTACATTCCCATCACGCACTTATAAATATTTATTATTATAAAAATGTTTACTTGATGTTGTTTTTTTTTTTCATGAAATAAAAAACTGTTAAATAAGCTATAGTCTGTCATGTTAGCTTTATCAAATATTTACAGACGAATCTTGATATAACCCAATCCATTTAAGTTCAGTTGTTTTTATAAGTATATAAGAAAACAATCCGATAAAATCTAATTATTTTTCTTATAGACGTTTGATGTGAAATGAAGGAGAACTATTTAAATAATGTGATTTACATGTGCCTTTCTAAATATGTTAAATTTCTTTCGGCTTATACATATATCAATAAGAAGGAATTTCTAACTTCGTAGTAAGTAGTTCAAGATTATTGTATCAGCCTTTTATCTAAAGTTCATACGATTTTGTGTAATTATCTTACATGTTTATTTGTGTTTTAAGTGTTCAAAAAGATAAAATTTATAAATGAAATGCGCATTTTCAGAAATATTAGAATAAATGGGAGGGACATTTGTATAGGGTTTGAAACAAAACATGAACTAATTAAGTCTTATGTGAAGGTGTTTTTAGTTGAAATATCACATGACCAGAAAAATTTACATTTACAAGCTTTAGATGTGCGGACCAGAAGAGGCGTGTCGATTTCGTCCATCTTCGAACTGAGAATAAGTTGGGAAAAATACTACAATGTTCCAAGTGTGAATAATATCCTTAACTTTATATACACAAGGAAGCCGTCCAAATAGCTTAGCAAACGGACGAACTTGAAGTATACCATACTAAAGCGTACTGGACTGGCTCCAGTACACCTTATAGCGAAGCTAGTCGATCGGTTTGGTGGATTATGGATTTATTGTTCTGCAAGTAATCTGCTTTATATTAAAAACGACAAACGAAGCAAATTTTTTCAAAAGACAAATTTAGCAATTTTGAAGATTTGCTAGTCACAAAAAGGCGATATTGGAACCCAATGAAAAAACTTTAAATAAGGTGGAGTTTAAAATCGAAGTATTTTGTCCTTTTCCGATAATTTCAATCATTTCTTAAGTGATATCATTGATTTTTCAAACCTGTTCACGAAAAGTAAAAGAAATCTGTACCTGTAGAAATAAAAAGATTTCTTAAGTGACATCGTTGATTTTTCAAAACTGTTCACGAAAAATAAAAGAAATCTGCATCTGCAGAAATAAAAGAATAAATTACAAGGGAAATAATTTTGTCTCCTCTTTGTAAAAAAACGAGAAAAATTAGATCTTTTTTGGAAGTTTTCTTTATAGAAGCGTATGCCTTCTAATTGAAGTAAAACATATCGCCGTAACCTAACGTTCTGTTCTTAAATTTTCTCCATGGAACATCTCCATTTCTTTAGTATCTAAGAGACGTACCTTGATTGTAATATAATATAATTTTTCTGACTTTAATATTTTACCTTGTTTTGCCTGGGTGGGGGTTTAGCTAGTATATTATAAAGGGTGATTTTTTAGCTATTATCTTTTTGGCAACACTGGTTTAAACAGCTGACGCACGTTTCGTGTTTTGTTTCACTGTCAAACATCTTCAGTTTGGTCTATAATTTAACCATGAATCGTCTTACAAACGAACAACGCTTGCAAATTATTGAATTTTATTATCAAAATGCGTGCTCTGTTAAGAAAGTTCATCGCGTGTTCATTGTGTTCAGTGACGAAGCTCATTTCTGGCTCGATGGGTACGTAAATAGGCAGAATTGTCGATTTTGGAGTGAATATCAGCCAGAAACATTACAAGAGCTACACAATTTGGTGTGGTTTATGGGCTGGTGGCATCATTGGACCGTACTTCTTCAAAGATGATGCGAATCGTAACGTAACTGTGAATGGTGAGCGCTACCGTGAGATGATATCCAACTTTTTTTGCCCAAAATGCAAGAGCTTGACTTGCATGACATGTGGTTTCAACAAGACAGTGCCACGTGCCACACAGCACGCCCCACAATGGACTTACTGAAAGGCGAGTTCGGTGAACATTTTATTTCACGTTCGGGACCGATCAATTGGCCGCCTAGATCGTGCGATTTAACGCCTTTAGATTATTTTTTGTGGGGCTATGTTAAAGCTCATGTCTATACAGACAAGCCCGCTTCAATTGACGCATTGGAAGACAACATTGAAGCATTTATTCGTGAGATACCGGCAGAAATGTTGGAAAGAGTATGCCAAAATTGGACTAAGCGGATGGACCATTTGAGGCGCAGTCAAGGTCAACATTTGCATGAAATAATCTTCAAACATTAAATTACATGGACCGTACTATAGATTCAAATAAAGATTTCATGCAGTTTTCTGATTTTTATGTGTTTTTTTTTTAAAAACTTTCTTATAGCTTTTAAAAAAATCACCCTTTATTGATTACATTTGATGACATTTTATGAGGGTAAAAGTTAGATCCGAACAGGCATTAAATAAAATTTAACAGCTTTTTATATATTGTTTAAAAAATACTGATTTACTGATATTTTAAAAAATATATATAGTTTTTACTTTCTTTTGATTCAAATTAAAGGAGTTCCTGTTGAATATTGCAATCATTTTCTCCAAAATGATTTTTTGATGTCAAACTATTCTCTGATTTGGCTATCATCTGCTATTTTTTCAAATATTTCTGATTTGGCTATATACTCACACGCTTTGGTAGGAATTAACGATTATCTCCTATGGGGTATGTCCACAACCTACGCAAGATAAAATTTACTAAACAGCCAACCTATAGGAGAACATCTTTCATACCATCATAACAAACGATTACATTTTATTCGATTAAACGAATATTTAGTACCAAATATTTGTTCGAATAATCAGAAATGGCCGATTTTCGAATAACGAATAATTCGATTAATCCTTACCAATCGAATTTTCGAAATATTATACTCCAAACATTTTGGAGCGAAATATCATTTTGGAAAGTATTTATAAATAATTGCACAAATGATTTTGCATTATATCTACCAAAGTTTGGAAGACATCATTCAATTTTTAACGAAAACTTGCTTTGCTACCTCAGTATACAAACGTATATTTGGAGTTGAAAACGTTTTAGAATATCATGTCACTGAAAGAGAAAATATTGTCGCTGAAATTAGCCTTTTGTCCGAACTGAACGAAGTAATAAAAATAGTACAAATTCCAGCAAAAACGAAAAGTAGAATCGAATGACATACAAGATGATAAATTTAATTACATAAATCGAAAAAAAAAACTCAAAAACTTAATTGCATGCACTTCTTTCTATTGCTCCGACTTCAACAGCAAGTGAAAGAGTTTTTTTGAATTCGAACTTTATTAAAACAAAGGAAAAGAATCGCCTTAAACTCAATAGCTTTTTCAAATAAAACGATGAAACTTGAATGTGTTATATATTCCTATCGAAATCTAAATATTTAATAGTAAATTTTATTCGATTAATCGAATATTCGAATAAGTTCTGTCGACTTTATTCGGTTAATTAAAAATTTTGTATTTTTGTATAAATGATTAATTGAATAATTCAAAAGTACGAACAATTGGACACCCTAATCATAACATTTACAATGAACAATTCTTAGTCTCCGTTGTGCCTCATATAGCAGGAACGTATCCAAATTGTTTTTGAGGCTTGCCTTTACCTAGCGATACAACACTTAACTGTTAAACAGCAGTTTCATTCTGATGGGTTTGTGGGTGTTGTTAATTTTGCAAAAATGTTATAAAGCCCAAACTTTGCGTCATAAAGCACAAAGAAATTATTTGGGCTTTCTGACCTTTTGATTGGACATTGTGACGTCTTAGTTGCCCAAATTTGAGCGATATGCCGGTTATTGGACTTTATAGCATTATTGATTTGGGCGTTATGACCTTGGGCGCCTGTTTCATTATATTTCAACTTGGAAAACCTATAGTAAAAGTAGACCACACAAAAAGCCCCCAAATAAATGTCTCTACCGATTTGAATTGTTCAAGCGACGTTGCCGTGAACCATTTTATTTTAATAAAGTCCCCATACAAAGGTCCTTCCGATGCGTTATATTTGTACCCTCACTCTACAGAGTTGGAGGGTATATATCATTTGGGACAGAAAAAAAGTGTAACGCATTAAAGGAGTGACTTAAGACCATATGTATGTTTGGACCTAATCCGTCCAATGTAACTTCCACACGAATATTCGAAATCAGCATTATTTTGGCATTTGATAAAGTTTTTATAATCACTTTAAGCGTACAAAATATGACGGTTTTGGCACGCCCCTTCTACTGCCACTCACACAAAGTGTGTAAGTCCTTCCATATACATGTTCTCTGAGTGTGAGGGTATGTTTGTTAGGAGAAAATGTATCCATTAATGATTCTCTGTACCGATTTCACCCATTTGAAATACCACTCGTGCAAAGAGTCGAATGAGCGTACACGTCGATTTTCATGATTTTAGCTATAGACGTTTGTTTGGCACAATGTTAATCCTATTTTGATGTTAAATTAAATTAATTTGAAGTATCGATTACTTTGATATTCATTTTTGTTTTTATCCAAGACCATCCATCAACTTCAACTTGTCATCGTTCTCTGGAACTGAACATTTCTCGACATTTTTTTGCGAATTTTGCATAAAGACCTCGGTATGAAGGCTTACAAAGTTCAATTGGTCCAAGAACTGAAGCTTCATGACCATCTGATGCGTTTTCGCTTCGCCCAATGGGCTGAAGATTGTTTGGAAGGAGATGAAGAATTTTAACGAAAAATCGTGTTTTCAGATGAAACTCATTTTCATCTCGGTGGCTATGTTGCTAAAATTACTAAACGAAAGGAGCTAGGACGTCCAAATTTTCCATAAATGCGTCTTATAGTCGTAGATCGGTTGGGATTGAAACTGGGCGAAATCGGCCCAAAAGGGACTAAAAATACCCTCTCAAGGACTAAAAATACATAATATTTTAGAGTGTTTAAGCATATTTTTCAATATGTCTGCTTGTATTCCCCCTATAAAAAAAACGTGCACCATAAAGTGATTTTTATTCGTAGGGAGTGAAATGGGACAAAAAGGGAAAAAATGGTACATACCAAACGATAACAGCTAGAAACCAGAGATACAAGCCGTCCGATTTTAAGCCGACAAGCCGCCGCCGCATGGGTCTGCACGAGCCGCGCCGCCGCCGATTTCATCGGCTCAAATCGACTTCGACAAAGCCGCCGATTTAATCGACTCATATCGACTTCAACCACGCCGCCGAGATTTGACGGAGTTCTAACTCAGTCAATTCATACTACCAAAATAGACAACCCACTTAAAATTACAAAAGAAAATATAACTGTCGACTTAGACAACCCACTACTGTGAAATATATTGACCTTTGAATTTGGTATCCCACATATGATGACCACGGTTGCCACTATAGATGATTTTTTATTACCAGATTTTTTTCAAAAAGTTACCAGAAGTCATCAAAAGTAACCAATTTTTTTAAAACGTCGTGTATCCTCCCAAAAAGACTTCATATAAAGAGCGCGAACGGATATTTCAGAACGAAGTCATGTATAAAATTTTCTGATATATTTGGCTTTCTGAACTCGAAAACGATATTTAAAAAATTATAGTAATATTTTTAATTTTTCTTACTAAAATTTCAGTTTTCGGAGAAGCCACCTTAAATATTTGTACTCTCATTTTGGAAACATAAGTCCGATAACACACAGTTATATGTTAAGTTAAAGGCACTCATGATGACAATAAATATTGCCACTTACACTTTCAAGTAGAAAAAGTAGTTTTGGGGAAAATATTTTTTTTCGAAAAAAAATCATACAAATAGAAAAAGTCGAAATAGTATTTTAATTTATTTTTAATAGCTAATGTGGAAGTTATATATACGCAAACGATTTTTTAAATCATAATCTTTTAATTCTCGTAATAATTTCATAACAGAATACTTTATTTGAGTTGGCATCTTAACGAAGAAAACAGAGCCTAGTTAAAGAAAATCTATGGATAAATGTAGAAGTTATGGTCCTTCTGTGGAAGTACATGCCGCCTTCACGTATTTAAGCAAAAATAAATTCCCTCATTTCTACATAAGGGTCATAACTTCAATATTTTTTTCATATATTTTCTTCAAATATGCGTTGTTTTCTTCGTTTAGATGCCAAACTAAAATAATGTATTCTGTTATTCAATTTATAAAGGGATTTTCGCGCAATTTAAACAGAAAAGACATACATTGCCTATTACAAAATAAAACAAAATACTTTTTTAGACTTTATTTCTACTTTGTTGTTGTGTTTTTTCGTGCCAGCAAAATTATATTTTTTCGAATAAAAATAAATTTTCCCAACAAGTGGATTCTATGAATAAATATTAAAAAATAATCT
Source organism: Polietes domitor (assembly GCA_947397865.1). Classification (NCBI taxonomy): domain Eukaryota; kingdom Metazoa; phylum Arthropoda; class Insecta; order Diptera; family Muscidae; genus Polietes; species Polietes domitor. Next base: position 79,812,690 of record OX377621.1, on the reverse strand, counting down.
ATAAATAAATGCTACTTTGGTTAAAAATAACCAATAGTAGCAACCGTGATGATGACGTCTATAGAAAGTTGAATGATTGTATTTTGATTTGAAAGTCGCATTTATATAAGTCAATTCCAGTACGCGTGGCCATGTGACCATAACTAAGCTGTGATAAGAAAAAAGCAAAGAAAAAGTTAAAATTTAACTCAATATAAAAATTTCTTTTTTAAAACTATCACCAACAGCAATACCAATGTATGTATAAAAACAAATTTTGACAAAAATATTTTATGTTAAAAATATTGGACTTAGCTTGGATTATTATCCAGTGTAGGTCAAATTTATGGTTATCGACCATAAGTCCGAAAAAGTCAACAGAAAATATTTTTTTGAAAATTTGTTTTGATACAAATATTTATATTGTTTTTGCGACAGTGTGAAAAACTAATTTTTAATTTTAGGTAAAAAATTAAATTTTTATTAACGTTTTTGTTATCGCAGCTTCTGATCCCGGTTTAAAGAAAAAAAAACAGCCTTAATAAACAACAGCTTCTCTATTGTGCTTCTTTAGTGTGTCAAAGTAGGTAGAGTGCAATCATTCATTGGAAAGATTATGATATTCAAGATATCTGGGCAAATATGTCTCACATGAAAAGCTGTAATTGCAAAAATATTTATTAAATTCATTCATATTATAAATATTGGGAATGAATTCCCACTCCCAAAAAATAAAATATTAAATTATGGGAACATTGGCTAATATTAACGAATATTGAACTTCTTGCCAAAAAATAAAAAAGGTGTTAAAAAACAATACAAATTATTCCTTCCATTTTCCCAAACTTGTCAGATAAATAGGGGTGATCGAATGACAGAACGAGCCAACAAATCAGCCGAAAACCGCCGCCGCCGACCCATTTTGAACAGCACTGCCGCCACCGATAATTATGGGTCGGCTTGTAACTCTGCTAGAAACATGAAATTCGGTGTGTACATTCTCTAATTGAGTAGATACATAATATAAAAACATTTTTTCCCAAATTCTTAGTCTTAAGGGTAAAATAGGAATAGAGGATAAAAATGGCGGCTGGCGGCCAAGCGGCTGCACTTAGAATAATGAAATTCGATGTGTACATTAGGGCGTACCTCAAAAAAAAAGTTCGCCGTACACCTTCGAATATGAAGTATTATTGAAAGGTAGTTTCAAAAAAAAAATTTTTATTTTTTTATGCCGAACGTAGGGGTCGCGCTTTTACATTTTTCTATATAACTTGTATTTATAAACGGATTTTAAAGTGTGATACATCGATGTTTTTGTCTCGACGAGGCCGATTTTTTTGTCTTTGAAGTCATTGAGCTCAAGCACCCCCTTCTGGTACTTACCCATCATTTCTCAGTTGCTACTACCCTAATGTACCACTCTAATAATCGAAAATTAAAGCTCGCATAAAATCATGAATCATGTTTGAGCTCAATGACTTCAAAGACAAAAAAATCGGACAAAAACATCGATGTATCACACTTTAAAATCCGTTTATAAATGCAGAAGTTATATAGAAAAATGTAAAAGCGCGACCCCTACGTTCGGCATAAAAAAATAAAAAAAAATTTTTTGAAACTACCTTTCAATAATACTTCATATTCGAAGGTGTACGGCGAACTTTTTTTTTTTTACTTGTAACCTGGTACGCTCTAGTGTACATTCCTCTGCGTAGACACGTAAAATAGAAGGATTTTTCGAAATTCGTACGAAGTTCGGAAAAAGGAGGATAAAAATAGTACCAACCAAATGACCGCAGCTAGAGTCATGAAATTCGGAGTATACATTCCTCTGACAAATTCGTACTTTCAAGTGATACAATGGGTACAGAGGGATAAAAATAGTAGCAACTAAATGACTACAGCTAGAATGATGAAATTCGGTGTGTACATTCCTCTAATTGCGTAGACACGTAAAATAAAGAGATTTTAGAAAGTCGTACTCTTAAGGGGGTAAAATAGGAAAAGGGGGATAAAATTAGTACCATTTCAAGCGCATCAACATTAGAATTTACACACCTACTTTCAGTTTTAGTTTGTCTCCAAAACAATCAATTTCTAAAAATCCATTAATAAATCTGCATCTACGCAGTTGTACAAAATGTACAAAACAAATTTTATGATTTTAGCTACAGCCATATCGTCGGTTCCAATTATATTCCTGTTTGAACTTAAAAGTCCAAATAGAGAAAAATACTGACATTTTCAAATTTCATTATTCAAAAGATGTGGCCCAAAGAGCTATTTAATCAATTAAACATTTTTTATCCACAAGACATTGAAATATTACCATAACCACTGCGTGGTAAGTAAATTGTAGAACACACCTTTAGAGGAAATTTTTAATCTAGTCTCAAAAGCTAGTGAAGTTACTGTCTCCAAAACAAAATATTGTTTTGTTATGATGATTGGAAGCGTGTCCTTCGTGGCTATCTGTTGACCTTAATATTAAATTTCAGATAGAAAAAGCTTATCATGGCTAGGGATATAAATAGCCTTCAATATAAAGCGAGCAATTTAGTACCAATGTCACCATAAACTTAATTCGCTGTATATTATCATAAATACTTTCGTCCGTCAGTGTACGTTTCCATAAAAACGACAAACGAAAATAGTTCATCCTGCCAACAGGAAGTTGTGCGATCTCCTCAATTTATATTTATACAGCCCACGAAAGCCTGTAAAGCCCTTTAATATTGCGTGGCATCATGTTCGTTCGTAAATGGGCTCTCCTTCGTAAGGAGGCTATTTCTTGTGCACGACATTTTTTTATTAATTCAATGAGTGGATGACAAATTGTTGATGGCTGGATGGCTTGATTTAATGCCAAAAAGTACTTTAGTTACCAGCTCGACAACATGGCAGCAATTTCATTTTCGAGCATTATTAGTTTCCCGAGCACCAAAAACGGAGCAGAGCAGGGCGGAGCGGAGCGATGTGAAGCTTACGCTTTATTGATGTTGTAAATATGATTAAATGCAATTTCCTTTTGTCGTCGTACAACAGGAACATTTACAAAATGCCGTGATTTTCATTCTAGTTTCGTGCAACACCATATCTTTAACACGCAATCAAATGCGATATGGCACAGTGGGCGATATACTATCCATAATGTGTTTAAAATGGCTTCTGGAAAAAGTTGTCAATTACGGCTTTTTGGAATTATAGTAACGATATAATTTATGGGGTCTCATTTACAAAGGAGTGGGTGATGGAAGGATACTTGATGATCGTAAGCATTTATCAAAGTTTAAAAAAAGAAACAGTTTTTAATGTAAAATTCAAATCGTATTAGAATTTTACTACGAACCAGAATATATAAACTTTATTGGGTCTCCGATGACAAAGTGAATATGCCCCATCCCAAGGTCAAGAGTATGAAAATGTAAAACTGACCATTAATATTTAATTATAAATGAAAGCATACGATTTTAATATTACTTTAATAAGCACTAACAAATTTAAAAATAAAATAAAAAGTAAAATTTTTGTAAAAATTTAAAAACCGAAAACCGTTTTTTTTTTAATTGTGATTTTTCGAACAAACTGAAAACTGGTTTCTTGAAAATTGCCGGTTTTTGACATCCCTACATAAGATACAGCCTCTCACTTGCTTTGTGGTGAAACTTCGAAACTCTTCAGCTTTTATAAAGTTCAGGATTTTGTCAAAAATCCCCCACTGTCTGGCGAGGAAAAGCTAAACAGCAAGCTGGCGCAACAAAAAAGATGGCAATAACGTTGCGACATCAAACATTGAAATGCTCAATACATAATATGAATTGAATACAGTATCGTAAACCAGTGCTCGCAACATCCAGCGTTGAGAAATGTGAGCGAATAAAGGACACGCAGAGAATGTGAAACATCAACCCGCTGATGCGGGGAATGACAAACATGACGACAACAACAGCAAAAAGGACACAGGAAACGGATGTATCATCAGATGATGCTACTGGTAAGTGTACGAGGATAGCGATGATGATATTGTTCACGTTAATCTTCGTTCAGCTGGCTGATGATGATGAGGATTTTCACAATTATTAGCCTCGACCAAGTGGATAGGAATTACATAGTACAACATGGTTTAGAACAGAAAACCAATAAAAGACTACCCAGATGAGCGGAAAAAGAATTTCACAATACGAATAGGAAGCAACAACAATAAGAAAAAACTAAATTCCTTTAAGACTTTTTGTTCTCCTTCGGCATTCAGTTCATTTAGTGGTGGCAAGGATGTGGTTTCAGTACTTCCAAGGCAAACATTCATCACTATGGGGTGGCTGGCCGATTGTGTTGCCACAAGTAAGTCCAACAACATAACAAGCAACGTGGAAAATGCAGTTCAGCGTCAGCACGCTGTTTCCTTTGGTTGCGAGAATTGCATCTTTTTTGTGTGTCTTCCCGAGACTACTCAAATTTCACTTCATCTTTGTCGCACAATGTGCCACCGCTAAGATTTTTTTTACAGAATTTCCAACGGAGCTTTTCTATGCAATTTTACTTATGAGCAAACTTCCTTGTTTGTAAAAATATTGCACATATTTTCAGCGTACAGCAGTGAGCAAGTAAATAGCAATGACAAAGTATCCAATATTTTTAACGAATTAACGAAAAATGGTAATCCTTCCAAGAGGTTTCTTTTGCATGATGTGTAAGGAGAGTTTCAAACACCATCTCTGTCTCCGTCTGTCCATGGCTAGAAGATGTATGTCGGCACGTCGATCCACTTTCTTTGAAGGCTTGATTGACTTTGCTAACACATACAGCGAGCAGCCAAGTCATGATACCCCAAAATTAAGAATCTCTTCACATTTCTCAAAACTTGCGTACCAAGAAATGTGATATATAGGGTCCGCCATCTAACGTTTTTTTTTCAACTATTCAACCGTTGGACTATTATTTGTGGGGTGTCCTCAGCAGCCATTTGAATGAAATTAATTTCCGTTATTAACCGGAAGGATTGTACTTTCAAATAAAAAAAGAAATTTGAGAAAATATTCAGTAGTTTTTTTATAGCATTTTCAAAAAAAAAAAGTTATTTGTCGGACCCTATATATTTTTATTTTGTATATTTACATATCATAAATATATTTATCTTATTTTACTAAATAAAAATATCAAATATTCACATAATACAATATTTTACCACGTCATAAGCAATTAAAAATTTAATTACATTAAATTTATCCGATAAAATCTTTTTGTAATGCTAAAGTCGGGCGGGGCTATATGATACACTCCACATTCTATCGAATGCAATTCAGTACAAAAGTGAAAGCGGGAAAAATGTTTGTATGTTTCCTAATCACAGGCAAATATGACCTGGTCCAACTTGTCAAATCGAGAATAATATTTGTATCGGGGCTATATCCAAACATGGAATGAAGTGACTAACCTTCACAATAACTTCTTCCAGTTGAATTATAACGTGTTATGCTCAATTTTAAGAAATTCTCTGAAAATACGCGGTTTCTGGGGGAACGAAATTTGTATGAGAGCTATAAGTAAATCTGAACCGATGAGAACCATTTTCACAATAGGTGTTCCTAGTTTAAATATAAGATGTTTTGCCAATTTTGAAGAAAATCTGTTAAAATATGTAGATTCTAGAGCGAAAAATTCAAATTGGGAGCGAAATTTGTATGGGGGCTATATATAAATCTGAACCGATCTAATACATTTTTACACCAGGTGTTTCCAGTTCAAATATAAAGCGTCTTGCGAATTTTCAAGAAATTCTTTTAAAATAGTGGATTCTAGAGCGGAAAAATTCAAATTGGGAACGAAATTTGTAATGGAGCTATATATAAATCTGAACCAATCTAACAGATTTTATAACAGGTGTTTCCAGTTGAAATATAAGGTGTTTTGCGAATTTAGAGGAAAATCTGTTAAAATATGTGGATTCTAAGGCGGAAAAATTCAAATTGGGAACGAAATTTGTATGGGAGCTGTATATAAATCTGAACCGATCTAACACATTTTTTCCACAGGTGTCTCTAGGTGAACTATAAGATGTTTTGCCAAATTTGAAGAAAATCTGTTGAAATATGTGGTATCTAGAGTGAAAAGGGTCAAATCGGGAGTGAAATTCGTATGGACGTCCTAGACCCTTTCGTTTAGATGCTAGCGTGCTTTCAATAGACGGACGGTCGGGCATGGCTAGATCGTCTTAGAATTTTATGACGATCAAGAATATGATATAGGGTCGCAGGTCGATATTTCAAGGCGTTACAAACGGAATGACAAAGTTAGTATACCCCCATCCTGGAGGTTCGTCGAATCTTATATATCCTCCACCACGGAGTACATTCCACAGTACTGTCGCCAGATTAAAGGCTGCCGACATTACGTAGAAGTGCACTACTAGGAAAAATGTGATGCTTCATTATTATAATATCAATAGTCCTCTACTGTGTGAACATTAGGCAGCAAACTTAAAAAATTTTCCTTAAATATTATTAAGTAAAAACTATTTTTTTAGGAAAAGTTCTAATATTGAAGATCCAATATGTTTCATAGTATAATATAGACACATAATTTCATCATTTTAGCTACAGCCGTTTGCTTGATGCCAGTTTTACTCTTTTTTCCATTTTGACGCTAAAAGTACGAATTTAGGAAAATCCGTACCCCTTTTACGCGTTTGCGCAATCAGACGAGTTCAAATACTGAATGTCATAATTCTAGCTTTAGTCGCTTTATTCATGCCAAATGTATTCCCATTTTGATCCTAAAGGTGTGAATATCGAAAGATCTTGTTATTTTTTGCGTTTCTGCAGTCAAAGAAATGTACAAACCGAATTTCATTATTATAGCTGCAGCGGTTTGGTTGGTACTATTTTTATCCCCATTCGCCGCTGAAAAGTACAAATTTCGAAACAATTTTTTTCTTCTCTTTATCTTCACATTTAGATGAGGGCATATACCGAATTTTAATGTTTCAACTGCAGCGGTTTGATTGGAACCCTTTGTATTCCTCTTGTCCAATTGTATCCCTTAAAAGTACGAATTTCGAAAAATCCCTCTATTTTAAGTATCTACGCAATTACAGGGATGCCCATGTTTCTAGATGTACAGAATTTCATGTTCCTAGATGCTGTCATTTCATTGGTACTATTTTTATTCCTTTTTTGTTTCATTTCTTTTTTTTACTATTTGTGCTTTTAGGCTACAAGTTTCAAAAAACATAAATCTATAGGAAGGCCCGTCCGTCTCACTTGAAAAATTGACCGAGTTACGTTAGATTAAAATGTGAAAAATAATATTTAAGAGAGTGCTGTCGTCGGTTTTGACAGAAATCATTCAAAATAAATTAAAAATTTCAAAATTAAGAACGCCGGGAACAAAGAAGAATAGGATAATTTTTGCCTTACTTTCAATAATTTTTTTGCAATTAGTTAAATAAAAAATAATAAGTAAAATGTTCACAAAATTCGAGTAAAATATGACACAGTTTCTTAGTATTTTAATTTTGTTTGTCGTTGCTTTGTGCTGTTTTCTTTAGTTCATTCACAATTAAACAAAAATCACGAAAAATATTCATTTTAAAATACCCATTATTCATCATTATTAAGAGTGGGAAAAAGAGTGTCGCTCTTTCATTTACATTTTAATCGCACGTAACTGTCAGAAATCAAAGAGTCGGACGGACCTTCTTATAGATTTATGGACTCGTATTGATATTGCGGAAAAGTTCGATGCATTAAATCTAAAGATACTGTCAAGCCTGTAGGTGATATGGGGTATTGCTGTGGGTTTCATGTCATCTGCTGGTGCTGGCAATGTACTGTTCATTGAAGATGTACATAAAAGTTTCCATGGATATTCTGAAAGAAAATTTTAGCTTGTGATAGTTATCACTTTCTACGGTATCCCTAGGTATACCGCTGCCGACCATAAGATGTGGATGTCATATAATACTCCACATCCGGAAAACCCCTCCGCAAAGTCGCGAACTGAACTCCATTCAGCATTTGTGCGCCCATTATGCAAAATGCATTCATAATCGCAGCGTTTCCAACAAAGTTCAGCTCTATCAATATAAATCAAAAATTATGAAAGTTTAATAAAGATTTTATTTTTTCTCAGGAGTACCAAGACATATGCTGTCCCAAAATGTTTAATGTCTCTATATTTAATGTAGTTATACCCTCCACTAGGGTATTATGTCTTTGCGCAAAAAGAAATGAGATAGCCCCATCGTTTATTATACAGATCGGCTTAGAATCACTTTCTGAGTCGATTAAGTAATGTTTGTCTGTCCGTCCCTCTGTCTGTCTGTCTGTCCATCTATTCTTGTAATCAAAGTAGAGGTTGCAATTATTGCCCGATCCTTACGAAAATTGGAAAAGTTAAGTTTTGCGAGTCAAGGACGAACGCTATTTAATTTGAGGCAAGCGATTCATATAGATATAGCCACCATACAAATTTCACTACCGATTTGACGTTTTCTGCTATCGAAACCATGTATTTAAATGAGTCAAATCGTTTCAGATTTATATATAGGTTGCATACAACTGCTCAAGAAAACACATATAGCAACAGATTTTGATCAGAACAAGTTATATTTCACCTGGAAAAATGCATAGTGAATGAGGACTTTTGTTCTAGTAGACATTTTTAAGTTCTGTAAAAAAAAAATGTCATAACATGGACTCTGAAGTTGTGCTATCTTTCTGTGCACAATTATAATTCTCACTTTGAGTATATTTATAAAAGGTTTCAACATTACAATGGGACACTTTTTTGTGACGACAGCTCCATCGAAATAAACCGGTAGTTCATACAATCCGAAATTACAGACAGACGCACGCGTTTTTCTCTGGCACTTGTGTCTGTACATATCTCTGCATTTCTACCGGATGCTTTCTATTCTGGGGTTTTATGTCGTTGCTGGTGTTTTTTGTTGTGCGCTCCTCTTGCATTCGAAATTTACTTCAAATTGATATGAATGCATTTTCTTCTGTTGGATTTCTTTTTCGTGAACGTTTGTATGTGAGTCGGTGTGTCTATGCAATTCCATGTTTATACCCTACACCACAGGGTAATGTGACTTTGTGCATTGGTTTGTAACACCAAAAAGGAAACGAGATAGATATTATACCGATCGACTTAGAATCAATTTTTGAGTCGATTTAGCAATGTCCGTCCGTCCGTCTGTCCATTCTTCTTTTTAATCAAAGTACAGGTCGCAATTGTTTTAGAATGAAATGAAACTTTGCACAATGAAGTTTTATATGATAAGGACGAACGCTATTTAATTTGAAGCAAAACGATTTAGATATAGTTCCGTACAAATTTTGCTCACGATTTTACTCTTTCCGCTTTAGAAATCACATATTTCAACAGATTTTCTTCCAATTTGGCAAAACGCCATATATTTTAACTAAAAACAGCTCTGCTAAAAATAGGCCAGATCGGTTCAGATTTATATATTGCTCCCATACAAATGTCTCTTCCGATTTGACTCTTTCCGCTCTAGAATCCACACAACAGTTTTTTTTAATTTGGTAAACCAGCTCATTTTTAATCTAAAAACATCTATGGCGAAAATGGGCTAGATCGGTTCAGATATATTTATAGCTCAAATACAAATTTTGCCAACGAATTTATTATTTCAGCTCTAGAAATGAAATTTTGAACAGATTTTCTTCTAATTCGGGACATCAGTTAATATTTCAAATAGAAGCATCTATGGCGCAAGTGGGTCACATCGGTTCAGATTAATATACAGCTCCCATATAAATGATTCCTTCGCTTTGATTCTTTCCGCTCTAGAAACCACATATTTAACAGATTTCCATCAAATTTGTGAAAGCGTCTTATTTTTCAAGTAGAAAAACTATGCTAAAAATGGCTCAGGTCGGTTCAGTTTTTTATATAGCTCCCATTCAAAGTTTGTGATCAAATTTTCTTACAAATACGGATAGAAGTATGCTACTTGTAGTATATTTTCCTCTTATAGCTGTATCGTATAACTCCCGGTTTAAATGTAACGAACTTGTAATACCCTATACCACAGGGTTTAATGACCAGGTGTAGGGTATCATATAGTCGGCGACGCCCGACTTCCTTACTTGTTTTCCTTGACTTCATGTCCTACAGTCTTCTGAGGAAAAGGATGTGGTACATTGGTTGCATGTCAAATGTTTGGGGTCATATCTAACCTAAGATCTTTCTTTGTATTAACGAAAAACTTCATTAAAGTCGAGCCAATAAATGTTGTTTCTTTTTATACAGATTGTCCTTTCCATATCGATGATATTTGGCTTAAAACTAGTAATTGTCCAAGGACTGCTTCTTAAAGAAGTACCAGAAGAACCTCATTTTCGACACTTGGGAGATATATATTTTGCATCAGCCAGTGTTGTATAAATGTCAAGCGTACCCCACATGGTCGACCTTGACCGACTTCACCCTTTTCTTGCCGCCCTTTTTGTGTGCTTCATGCCACGATAAGTTGCATTTTCATATTCCCAAATAGGATTTGTTAGCGCTAAAAAGCGATTTTGTAAAATAAGTCGATCTGAAAGGGATATAATGCACCCACCAACAAGACAACTCAAACACACGCTCAATTGAGAACGCTTCTTTCCTTCCTTTGCTCCAGCGAAATTGCATTAGTTTCAGTCAATATCGCTGGAGGATTAGCTGCGTGGCAGATATGCTACATAATGCTCAAATTTGACACAAACAAGGGTACTACCTTTGAAAATAGGCTTAAACTGAGAAGGTAATTGATTTCTGGGGGGATTGTTAAGGATGAAGTAATTTGAAAGGATTACTTCGAAGGCAATATTCGTATATTACGTAAGTCAGAAATGAGCTGTTTCACAATTATAACAATTTTTGTGAGAAATGTTGTTTGAAGATTGAGGATTGAAAGCTTTTTGTATTTCACTTTCTGTGTAATTGCCTTGCATGACGGTGTGTTCCATGGAAAGCTTTGCTTTTCGATATGTTTATTTGATGTTAATGCTTCGTTTTGTGCAGTCATTCAAATCCATCAATGTCGGCGATGGATGGAGAAAAATGAAAAAACACTGCGAGATAATAATGAAAAAATCGAAGCGTTAGGAAATCTTAGAAAAATTTAGTACTACAAAGTAAAAGGCGTTAAGACATTTCACACTTTCACCGGTAGATTAGAGACTGCCGACTTTACATAGTGCAGTACCATTCTTACCTGCACATTATGATATTTTTCATTATTATATTATTTGTTACTATTATATTTGTTACAATTTCAAACTGTAAGGTATATAATCGGCCATGAAGTTTTGAAATCATGTCATGTCAAGATACTATTAGTTAATATTTATGCAATTATTATTGAGTGAGAATATTTTCAATGTCAAATAGGTTTGCCAGGAGATGAAGAATTTTACCGAAAAATCGGGTTTTCAGACGAAGTTCATTTTCATCTCGGTAGCTATGTCAATAAAAAAATTGCAGCATATGGGGTTAAGAGCACCCACACTTGACTATTGAGAAGTCAATACATCCATAAAGAGTCACTGTTTGGTGTGGATTTAGGACTGGCGGCATCATTGGCTAATTTTTCTTCGAAAAGGAGCAAGAAGCCACCGTTACCGTCAACGGTGAGCGTTACCGTGCCATGTTCAACGCATTTTTGTTTCCAAAATTTCAAGAGAATAACATGGACGACATTTGATTTAAACAATGTCACAATGCCAAAGCAACCATCGATAGTTTACGCACTGTTTTTGAAAATCTAGTAATCAGACGAAATTGTGATGTCAATTGGCCGCCTCAGAGCTGTGACATAAGCCTTTGGATTATTTTCTGTGGGAGGCCATTAAGAATAAATGCAAACCATTCAGAGACAGTTGAAGCGTTGAAAATCGAAGTTGCCATTGAAGAGATTCGACTTGGAACAATCGAAAATGTTCTGAAAAATTGGGTTGATCGGATGAGGTACAGTCGAGCCAGTCGTGGTAACGATATGAACTGTATTGAGTTCCATTATTAAATGACAAAGTTCAACTTTTCCAATAAAACCAGAAAATTGAAAAATTTTCAAATTTTAGATTTTAAATGGCCCACCCGGTATGAAGACAAAAATTTGCCAGAATTTTTTTTTGAAAATAGCTCCATTAATATTTAGAAAATATTCTCTGAATTTATAAAAATATTTATCAGATCGCATCATAAAAATTACGAAGAACAATTCTTCCAGTGTAGCGTACCTATAACAAACGGACATTGCTATATCATCTTTGAGCTTAATGACTATCAAGAATATATACACGTGGGCATTTCCCTGATGTGTTTCGTTGATTTTTGTTACAAACTGATCGTGGTAGTCCGAACTGGGTTTTAAGATGAAAAACGTTTGGATAGTTGACCGCACAATAGGAAAATGTTTCAAAAACTGAAAGTGCCTGTTTCTACAGAATTTTGGAATGAACTCGAGGCTATAAGTCTCAAATCAATGTATTTTCACCACTTCGCGAACCAAATAAAAAGAGGACATTTATAAAAATTCATAATAAGATATTCCACAAATGCACTAAGCATTTAATCAAGAGTTGGAATGCAATGCAAAAACAATATGAATACGAATTTCAGCTGCGTTCTTTGAAGACTGCCGAAATGCACTCAGGTTGCGATGAATATGGAAATTAACGAAACCTTTCGATATCTGAGATGGCCAACGTTTTTTTCGAACCAACAGTGCACCGTTGGTTCAATGATTCTGTTGGAAGGTGATTTTCGATTTACATTACTGGGGATTCCACGGCAATCTCCAGCTGACAAACAGAATCAGGTGTTGTGGAAGCCCAATCTGGAGTATTTTCAAAACAATTACTGGACATTCGCTGTAGGAAAAATACTGTTGATTTTGGTAATTTTGACATTTAGATTTTTTTACTTCAAGTTCCAATACGTAGCTCAAAATCATGTGTCGTTGAGCGAACATTCTGTATTGCCTGCGAAAAACATTAAATTGGAGGATTCTGTTTCTAGCGAAAATCATGTTGACAATTTTTTTTAAATTCAATGTACTTGCGCAGACTATTGCCTCAGAATCTTCAGTTAATATCATATTATTTTTTGCGATGACACTGCGAAGTGGAGAAATTAACGACTAGCATATTGAAGAAACACTTCGTAAAAGAATATAAATATTTTGAGAGCACGCTCTGGTGTTAAATCGGCAATTTACGTATGAAGTGATTATCCTCTGGACGATCAAGTTGGAACCACAAGACTATTATGATAGTGTCAATTTTTGGCTACGATTCTCCTGCAGAACTTAATTTTACCGGCTTCATCTGAAATTGCAGCTAAGTTGTTGAAAAAGGTCGAACATCTCAATCAGCAATTGCCGTTGAATACACAATTAAAGAAATTCCAACGTGCAAACTGTCGAAGAACTGTGCCGGTGATCATGGATGTGATACATGAAGGCTTCGGAGAAATTAGACCGAATAATGACTAGACGGGCAATTAGTATGCAAAAGTATATTTTGAGAGGATGGTTATAATTGAATGACGTCTTTACACAAATGATTCTCATGATTAATATTAAAAAATCGATATAACCAATATTATGTTATCATATGTTGCATAGATTTAAAATAGAAAGTCAGTTGTCTATTAATGAAGCAATCCAAAATGGTCAGGTGGTGCAATAAGTCTTTTGGTAATTTTTACTAAACACCCAAAACGTTTCGAGTTTCAGAACTTGAAAGTGTCAATGAAAAAATCGCCGTTGAAATCTCGACCTTCTGCATTATATTCCCCGTCGATTTTTTCCAGTTTAGTTAAGCGACAGAACTTATGTGCAGACACTTCCATTGGCGTTCCAAGTTTTTTAAACATTTGAAATAGCTTTTCAAAAATTCACACGAGGATCACAAACAAACTAATTGAAATATGGACCGGAAAATTTTTGTCGGGTCAGCTAGTTAATCATAAAATCTTAAGACGATCTATTCATGTCCATCCATCCGTCTGTTGAAAGCGCACTATCGTCCAAACGAAAGGAGCCAGAACGTCCAAATTATCCAACGATTTTTATTTTAACATCGTAATTTAAAAGAATAAACCTGAATGTGTGTGCTTATGCCCAGCAAACATTGCTTTTTTTACCCTCACTCTAGATAGTAGGAGGGTATATATCGTTTGGGACAGATAAAAAGTGTAACGCATTGAAGGAATGAATCAAGGCCCTAAGTATCTTTGGACCAGATCCGTTTCACAACTTTTTAAGATGTTTGAGCTATGTCCGTCCGTCCGTATGTCTGGTTGGCTGTTGTACACGATAAATCCCGAGGGGAGTTAAGGAATCAATTAAAACTTTGCACATGATAGTATTTTTCCCAAACTTAGTTTAAGTTTGAAGATAAGCAAAATTGTCACGCCCCTTCTGGTACCTCCCACATAAATAGATCATATTCCTATGTTAAATTAACACCTTTGTAACTTCCACACCGATATTTGGAATCACCTATATTTTGGTATTTGATAAAGTTTTTATAAGCACTTTAAGTGTACCAAATATGACGGGGTTTGCCACGCCTCTTCTAGTACCTCCCACACAAATCACCACAAACTACGTAAAAGCTGGTACCTCCCACACAAAATGGCATAAGCTTTGTTTAGTCAAATTCATTTGAAATTTAATATTTAAAAATGTTTTTACAATCACTTTAAACCAAACAAGTAAGGAAAGGCTAAAGTCGGGCGGGGCCGACTATATAATACCCTACACCACTCCCTGCGTATGTACCTCGCTTTGATAACTAAACCCAGTTATTTCATGGGAGCAATTTTTTAACGAATATGGTTAATAATATGGTAATTGATCCAATTATCCGATAGACAAATACAAATTATGCAGTAGTAATAGGATGAATCGGACCGACATTTCAAAAGGGAGCCTATAACAGCATTTTGGGCCTGGTCCAAAACATGGGCCTATATATTTCTTCATTCAGATCCGATGTAAGATGTAGTTTCTAAAACTGTAATAGATCAGAATGGACCCCATTTGGGTTATACCAAAGTATGGAAATATGGGCATCACCCAAACAATTCTTATTACAATTCAATTCGGTAAAAAAGTGAAATCGGGAAGGATTTTTGCATCCTGTAAATGTATGTGCTTGACAAAAAATGTTAAATCGGAAAGGACACTTGTATGGGGGTATATTGAAACCTAGAACGATGTGACCCGCTTTCACCATGTATGTTTATTGGTGAAATATAATATGTAAAGTTTGGCCAAAATCGGTTAAACATTCGGGAGCAACATTTGTATGAGGGCTATATCTAAATCTGAACCGATCTTACCCACTTTCACCATAGGTTTTTTAGTTGGATTATAAGATGTTGTGCCAATTTTAAAGAAAAACGGGTACAATGTGTGGATTTTAGAGCGGAAAAAGTCTAATCGGGAGCGACATTTGTATGGGGCTATATCTAAATCTGAACCGATCATATCCACTTTCAGCATAGGTCTTTCTAGTTCGATTATAAAATGTTGTGCCAAATTTAAAGAAAATCGGGTATAATATGTGGTTTCTAAAGCGGAAAAAGTGAAATTGGGAGCGACATTTGTATGGGGGCTATATCTAAATCTGAACCGATCTTACCTAGTTTCTGCATAGTTGTTTGTAAGATGCATAGTTGTTTGTAAGATGTTGTGCCAATTTTAAAGAAAATCGGGTACAATATGTGGTTTCTAAAGCGGAAAAAGTGAAATAGGGAGCGACATTTGTATGGGGGCTATATCTATATCTGAACAGATCTTACCCAATTTCTGCGTAGGTGTTTCTAGTTGGATTGTAAGATGTTGTGCCAAATTTAAAGAAAATCGGGTACAAGATGTGGTTTCTAGAGCTGGAAATGTCAAATCGGGAGCGACATTTGTATGGGGGCTATATTTAAATCTGAACCGATCTTACCCAATTTTTGCAGAGGTTTTTCTAGTTGGAATATAAGATGTTGTGCCAAATTTAAAGAAAATCGGGTACAAGATGTGGTTTCTAGAGCTGGAAATGTCAAATCGGGAGCGACATTTGTATGGGGGCTATATCTAAATCTGAACCGATTTCCTCCAAATTCAATACCGATGGTCCTTGGGCAGAAAAAATAACTTCTGCCAAGCTTCATGACAATCGGACAACAATTGCGACCTGTAGAGTGCGAACATGCTTAGATGGTCAGCAGACGGACGGACGGGCGGACAGAAGGACAGACAGACATCGTTAAATCGACTCAGCCGATCGGTATACTTAAAGGTGGGTCTAGCTCGATTATTTCTTGGTGTCACAAACATTTGGCGCGAAACTAACTTATAATACCCTAGTCCACGAAGTGGTGTAGGGTGTACAAATATTTACGCTTTAACCACTCCGCTTCTTGTACCTCTCACACAATTGTGTATATTCGGTGCCTGAAATTCATTATGACTTGATATTTGATCATGTTTTTTACAATTATTTTATAAATGTGGAAGCTAGGACCATATACCACGAACCGTCTTCTACCTTCGACTCAAAGCACCCGGCCTTAAGTAATTTCCATAGATATGTTCTCTGAGAGTGAGGGTATATAAGTCGACTGACGTTTTCTTACTTTTTGAAACGATTTTTAGCCATTTTTCAACATTGGCAGTATTTTTGCACATTATTTTGTTTGATAACCGTGCCACTTTTAAATCTATTTAAATAACACATTTAGTTAGGAATAAAATGGCGCTTTGTTTTTAAAAATTCGTCTGTAATTGACTGAGTTATTGAAGAGTTCGCTAAATCAAAATTGTTGAAATGTTGGTTGATAACCAACTAATTTACAGGCATATAAGTGTGCAAAGGTAAGAAAACCTTTTTTTACCTGCAACTCAAGATCTTTGGGGTGGCTGGCGAATTTCAATACATCTTCTTGTTCCACTCGAAAATACCTACAAGAAAAATAATAAAACTTCCTAGAGTTTTTACACTGTCGCACAGATATATTCCACTGATTGTGTAAATGAGCAACATAAAGTATTTTTCGGAGCAAAAGGTAATAAAAATAAATACAAATTTCTCTGACTTGGTAGACGTGGAAAACAAAAGTCTTTCGACAAATTCGTACTTTTAGGGATAAAATAGGAAAAGATATAAAACTGGTACCAAGCAAATGGTTGTATCTAGTATCGTAAAACTAGTTGTATACAATGTAATTTCGAAATTCGTACTTTGAAGAATTTCTTTGTTATATATAGTAAAGGGCTATCAAGCTATAAAAAATATTTGTAGGCGCACCCTTTAAATTAATTAAGTAAATTTATTTCAAAATTATAATAATGTAACATCACAATTTAATTAACAAGTATTAACAAAAAATCGTAATTTCCCTAATAGTTAATGCACTTGTACGTGAAGTCGACCGCCTCTATTCTGCCTGTAATACTGAGGAATGTAATCCATGGTGGAGGGTATATTAGATTCGCCCGGCAAAATTTAACGATTTTTTAATTTTTTATAATACCCTGTTCAACAGATATCGTCATTAAAATATTTATTTCAATACCTTTTTTTCAAAAATGCAAATATACCAAGACTTTTGTATTCGCATTCATTTCTGTGAATCATTTACTTAAAAAGTCCTTGTATTTTGTTACAAAATAGCTGCGAAGCCACCTATTGAAGGTGGAAACGAAAAATTTTTAAATGTTTTCAAAATCTAATAAAGTGTTATAAAACATGATAGACTCTACAAATTGGCTAATAACAATATAATACTTTAGATCAATATCAACGCAGTTATGGGAGAACCTAGTGAAATATCTATCATATCCATCCATCATATGGTGGAGGTTATAAAAGCTTCCTTGAACAAATGTGCTTTATTTCTTTAGACAGACCTATGTCTGTGTGTATTTCCTACATCTTAGCCTGCTTCAATAAATATTCTGCGGATTAAATTTGTAAGTATTTTTTTTCAATCACGTGTCCCATGGCACCAATATCCAAATCCGCTAACACAGTTGCCTCGCTTTAACGTCACCACAAACAACAAAATTATTCACAATCGCTATTTAAATCGCAAAGTTAAGCCTTTCATTTAATTCTCTTTAATAAAATATTCACTGCGGAGAAATTGAATTTGTCTGACAAAACGGAAATTCACTAAAAGCATCGTCACAAGGACATCGGGGCTTACAGCTCTGATGGATAAGAGAAGATATCACAGATTTATTCGTCATTTTCACTTTGCTCCAACCCACCAACCCGTCAACCACGACAGTTTCATGGGGATTTGGCGTTAATGCTCGTAGTAGTGGTGTAGTTTGCGATTACAGGATGTGATAGCAACTAAATGGGATTTAAGAAACACAATAAACACAAACGACTCGGGGAGCAATGAACAGTCAAACATTGAAACATTCAAATAAATGTAATTAATTAAGCAGATAACAAATGGAACATCTTCCACGACAAAAGGCTGATTTGAAATAGATTGAGTGAGATTTAAGCCCACGAAAAGAATGTACATTTTGTTGCAGGATGCCGATGCGATGAAGGGAATAAAATTCTAAGACACACTGGCGGTAATATGAAAAAACCCTGAGATTATTGTTAAGCTCCTAAAGGGCTTGACCGATTTTGTGAGACAGACAAAGTTGAAGTTTCGATGGTCTTAAATTATGCAGTGGGGATCTTAAATGTGTTGTCTAGAGAAATTTCATTGCCGTGTCACCACTTTTTCCAAAATAAATTGATCAACACTGAGAAAATAAAAACTGTCTGATAGTGAATAGATTTGAACACATATTTCCACTTTATTGGCACTTAAACTGATAAATGTCCACAATTTCAGAAATTTCTCTTATTCTAGACTTCGGCTTTAGTTTTAAGAGAAATAGCAAGATTGTAATATTAATTTAAAAGAAAAAGAATGTAAAATGTATAAATATAAATATAAATCCGTAATTTAAAGCCCTTTAAACAACTTTATTAAATACAAATTGTTTTTCTTATACCCTCCACCTCCAGAATGGGGGAATACTAACTTTGTCAATCCGTTTGTAACACATTGAAATATCGACCTGAGACCCTATAAAGTATTTATATTCTTGATCTAAGACGATCTAGCTATGTCCATCCGTCCGTCTGTTGAAATCACGCTGGCAGCTAAACAAAAGGTGGTAGGACGTCCAAATTTTCCATAAATGCGTCTTATAGTGGTAGATCGGTTTGGATTGTAGCTGGGCAAAATCGGCCGAGGGAAACCCCTAATATTTTAGAGTATTTAAGCATATTTTGTCATTATGTTTGCTTGTATTTCCTTGATATTGGGTATGCGCATAACAAAAACGTGCTTTTTATTCGTAGGGGGTGAAAAGGGACAGAAAGGGATAAAAAATGGTACATATCAAACGACATCAGCTAGAAACACGAAATTCGGTGTGTATATTCCTGTAATTGAGTAGAAAGAAGAAATTCCTCTGAATGCATGTACACGCAAAATAAAAAGATTTTTCCAAATTCGTACTTTTTGCTTTGCTCCACAGCAAGTTATATGAAGTTAGGTTATTTCGCACTATGTACGTGAATTAAAATAGAATGGAAATACACTCACTATCTACCAATATTTATGGTATTTAAGCTTTTTTGAAAATATAAATATAAGAATATTTATTTTTTTAATTGACTTGAAGTATTATTTCGATATATATAGTGTAAACATATTGGTAGCATTGCCTTATAAGCGTGGTTTGATATGATAAAAATATTATATTTATTTATAAAATATTTTTTTCAATATTTGTATTTGTTTTGGTTTGGATATATTAAAAATATATATTTTCCTGTAATATTACTGTACTTCTACGAAAACCTACAGCCTCTGTGGAATGCAATCCATGGTGGAGGGTATATAACGTTCGACCAGGCCGAAATTAACGCCGTTTTTTTCTTCTTTCTTCTGTCTTTTTTACATTCTCTTTCGTTCTATGAACAAAAAAACAAGCGTAACAAATACTTAGAGGTACATATAGAAATTATTTAAATTTATCAGAAATTAGATTTAGATTTCTAGTATCTCCTGACATATTCAAAATAGGTAAATATGGCCTACCAAATATGACTAGAGGTCTAGCAAAAACTTTCAGCTTGCTAACATGCTGAATGGGATGACACTGGGATGTAAAAATGGCATGTCAAGTTTAAAAATGAAATGCCGCGGTCGATATTTGAACATGGATCTAACATGAAAAGGTTAGATCTGCCCAATGCTCCACAGCAAGTTATATGATAAGTTCGGCGGTTGCTTGTTGAAAGCACGAGGAGTGTGTATCTGTGATTTTATTCATTTTGCTTGGTTTATTGCAATCGAAGCTTGCAACTCTCCGAATTTTGAGTCTCTGCAAGACTCCATTGCATTCTAGTCATGTAGATATTTACTTTATTGCTCTCTCAGTAGCTCTTCAACGGGTGCACTGATTCCAAAATCTAGATAATTTGTTGTTGAAAGCTACTACCTACCGCTACTTGCGATCTTTGTGCAACTAGGAATGTCCTTCTCAGTTGAAATGAACATGCTATTCTTAAAAATGCCCAATATGGACAAAACTAATAAATCATAAATTATGAAAAACCTAATCATAAAATACTAAATTAATGAGAATTTTGTCAGGTCCATATTTTGGAACATTGAAATTCGTACACTGACTCCTTATTTTCTAAATTTTTCCAAGATGTTCAAAATTGAAAGTGTGAAATTTGTAAGCTATTGAAATAGTTAATTTTTATTTTTTTCACGATCCCAATTTTTTCCACAAAATCCCGCCCTTTGCCCAAATAGAGTTGGTCACTTTACACATAATAGATGTAGGATATATAAACTATAAAAAATCGCCAATTATATTTTACCGTGGAACCAAATGTTCCACAGGCAAAATTGCTAGATAGGAAAATTCGGAGACAAATTCTTGAAAAAATTGAGTGCTCTAAATTCGATTATGGCATCGATGAGATATAATAACCGAAATGTTAAAAAGTCTTCGTTTTTCGCACGAAGTGAAAACATTGTTTCCGAAAATTATTCACTTCTGGGGTGGATTATGGGCTGGCGGCATAATTGGTCGATGTACTGAAAAATTGATTTGATCGGATGAGTACAGCCGAGTCAGTCGTGGTAGTCATATGCAAGATATTGTGTTCCATTATTAAATGACAGGGTTCAACCTTTCCAATTAAACAAGAAATTAAAAAAAAAAAACTAGTAAGCAAAGGCTAAAGTCGGGCGGGCCGACTATATGATACACTCCACTTTCAATCGGAATACAAATCAATTCAGTAAAAAAGTGAAAATGGGAAAATTTTTTGTATGTTTCCTAATCACAGGCTAATATGACCTGGTCCAATTTGTCAAATCGAGAAAAATATTTTTATCGGGGCTATATCCAAACATGGAATGAAGTGACTAACTTTCACAATAAGTTCTTCTAGTTTAAGTATAACGTGTTAAGCTCAATTTTAAGAAATTCTCTGAAAATACGCGGTTTCTCGGGGAACGAAATTTGTTTGAGAGCTATATGTAAATCTCAACCGATATGACCCATTTTAACCTTAGGTGTTCCTACTTTAAATATATGATGTTTTGCCAATTTTGATGAAAATCTGTTAAAATATGTGGATTCCGGAGCGGAAAAATTCGAATTGGGAGCGAAATTTGTATGGGAGCTATATATAAATCTGAACCGATCTAACACATTTTTACCACAGGTGTTTCCAGTGGAAATATAAGGTGTTTTGCGAATTTTGTAGAAAATCTGTTAAAATATGTGTATTCTAGAGCGGAAAAATTCAAATTGTGAACGAAATTTGTATGGGAGCTATATATAAATCTGAACCGATCTGACACATTTTTACCACAGGTGTTTCCAGTTGAAATATAAGGTGTTTTGCCAATTTTGAAGAAAATCTGTTGAAATATGTGGTATCTAGATTGAAAAGGGTCAAATCGGGAGTGCAATTCGTATGGAGGCTATATCTAAATCTGAGCCGATTTTCCTCAAATTAAATAGCGTTCGTCCTTATCGCGAAAAACTTCGTTGTCCAAAGTTTCATTCATTACAAGAATAGTTGGAAGGACAGACGGACATTGCTAAATCGATTCAAAAAGTGATTCTAAGTCGATCGGTATAATTAACAATGGGTCTATATCACTTCCTTTTGGGTGTTACAAACAAATGCACAAAGAATCTCGTGGAGTGTATAATAATCAGTACTTTTATTTTATAGCCGATTCTAATTTAACATTTTAAATGGCGCACCCTATACATATATCGCCCATATAAACATTGTTTCCGATTTGACTGTTCCGCTCTAGAAACTACGTAATTTTACAGATTTTTTCAAATTTGGCTCAACACCTCATATTTCATCTAGAAGCATGTGTGGCGAAAGTGGTTCAGATCTATTCAGATTTATACACAGCTCCTAAAGATCTTTCGTTCCCGATTTGACTCTTTTCGCTCGAAAACCACACATTTTATCAGGTTTTCTGCACTTTCTTCAGAACATCTGTTATGAAAATGAGTCGGATTGGTTCAGATTTTTATATAGTTCCCATACAAAATAGCTAATATACATATATTCCTACTTATACGAATGTTTATTTTTTAACGACAGCATGCGTTTTGCAAAAATTCCGATAGTCCAAAAATGAATATGGCAACGAAATGTCGCTCCTAGAATGAAAACAATTAAAAACAAGTAAAAACGGCGATAAGTTCGGCCGGGCCGAACTTTATATACCCTCCACCATGGATTGCATTCCACAGAGGTTGTCGGTTTTCGTAGAAGTGCAGTAATATTACAGGAAAATATAAATTTTGTAATATAGCCAAACCAAAACAAATACAAATATTGAAAAAATAATTATATAAATAAATATAATATTTATCAAATTATATCAAAATTATAATTATATTATATCAATAATTATGTATATCAAACCATTATCTATTTCAAAACAAAAAAATAAATATTTTTATATTTATATTTTCAAAAAGCTTAAATACCATAGATATTGGAAGATAGTGGGTGCTACAGTTGGTTGTACTTCCATTCTATTTTAAATCCAAAAGTACAAATTTTGAAAATCCATTATCAGACGTACACAGTGCAAAATAACCTCACTTCATGATTCAACCAATTTTTGCCGTAAAAGAAAAAGTACGAATTTTGAAAAAAACTTTTTATTTTGCGTGTCTATGCAGTCAGAGGAATGTATACACCGAATTCCATGATTCCAGCTGCGCCCATTTGGTTGGTACCATTTTTACCCCCTTGACATTTCTACGCAATTAGAATTTCATCATTCTAGCTGTAGTCGTTTAGTTGGTACTATTTTTATCCCACTGTACCATTGTATCCCCTGAAAGTACGAATTTCGAAAAATCCGTTTATTTTTCGTGTCTATGCAGTCAGAGGAATGTATACTCCGAATTGCATGACTCTAGATGCAGTTATTTGGTTGGTACTATTTGTATCCCCTTTTTTCATTTTAATCCCAAAAAGAACGAGTTTCGAAAAACTCGTCTATTTTCCGTGCCTACGCAGTCAGAGGAATGTATACTCCGAATTTCCTGACTCTAGCTGCGGTCATTTGATTGGTACTATTTTTATCCCCTTTTTTCATTTTAACCCCAAAAAGTGCGAATTTTGAAAAATCTGTTTATTTTAAGTGTATGCGCAATCAGAGGAATGTATACACCGAATTTAATTATTCCAGGTGTAGCCGTTTGGTTGGTACAATTTTTATTCCTCCGTACCCATTGTATCCCTTGAAAGTACGAATTTGGAAAAAACCTTTTATTTTTCATGTCTACGTAGTCAAAGGAATGTATACTCCGAATTTCACGACTCTAGCTGCGGTCATTTGGTTGGTACTTTTTTTAACCCCTTTTTCTATTTTGACACCAAAAAGTACGAATTTCGAAAAATCAGATTATTTTCCGTGTCTACACAGTCAGAGGAATGTATACTTCGAATTTCATGACTCTAGCTATGGTCATTTGATTGGTACTATTTTTATCCCCTTTTTCTATTTTGACCCCAAAAAGTACGAATTTCGAAAAATCAGTTTATTTTCCGTGTCTACACAGTCAGAAGAATGTATACAGCGAATTTCATTATTCTAGGTACAGCCATTTGGTTGGTACCATTTTTATCCCTCTATTCCCATTTTACCCCTTAAAAGTACGGATTTGGAAAAAATGTTTTTATATTATGTCTCTACTCAGATAGATGTATGTACACACCGAATTTCGTGTTTCTAGCTGTTGTCGTTTAATATGTACCATTTTTATCCCTTTTTTGCCCCATTTCACCCCCTACAAATAAGAATCACTTTATGGTGCACGTTTTTGCTGTAGGGGATATGCGCATACCAAATATCAAGCAAATATAAACAGACCTATTCAAAAAACATGCTTAAATACGCTAAAATATTAGGGATTATTATGGGTATTTTTAGTCCTTGTGAGGGAAAAAATTTTCCCTTTGGGCCGATGTCGCCCCATTTCAATCCCAACCGATCTACGACTATAAGACGCATTTAAGGAAAATTTGAACGTTCTAGCTCCTTTCGTTTAGATGCTAGCGTGCTTTCAACAGACGGACAGACGGACAGACGGACGGACGGACGGACGGACGGACATGGGTAGATCGTCTTAGAATTTTATGACGATCAAGAATATATATACTTTATAGGGTCTTAGGTCGATATTTAAAGGTGTTACAAACGGAATGACAAAGTTAGTATACCCCCATCCTGGAGGTGGAGGGTATAAAAACACTTATAGAAGTCCACAATGAATGCGAAATCCCACTCAAAGAGGTAAACGAGTAAAATATCCCAATATAGAGGTAAATTCCTGCAAAATTCAGTCCCACTTAAAAGGGTTCAAATTCTCGCTTAAATGGTTTTTTGTGTGGAATGTGCACGGACCATCAAAAGTGTCCCACCTAACCAGGTTCGATTGTACACAAATCCTACCAGATTCGAATTTTGTCACTATAGATACGATATATGCTACCAGAAGTTGGTTAAATTTAAAACAAGTCTTCATAACTCACAAATAAATGCATTGATTTGGAGTAGGGAGTGAAGGATATCGTATAGCCTTTCCTAGCTTGCTTACATGTGCACGTGCAAGACTATATCTACGTATGTATTTCGCCTTATGCCAAAAATGTATTTGGAACCTGTGTGGGTTGGTGGGACAGCTGAGCGTATGAGTAACATTATTAATTACCATAAATCATACGCCATCTTTATGGTAAAATTTAAAACAGAACGATGTTATATACTACGCCGCATTGTAGCATCGTAGACCTGATCTAAAACCATACTCTGGTGAAGGCTAGCACATGTTGCAAATAACCACTAACATGTGCATATAAGTTTGTAATTGAGTAACAAATCTTATATATTGATGAATTTTAGAAAACTTCGCAAAAGTTTTCCTCTTCACACATTTAATTTTATGGCCACGCTAATAGAATACAACAGCTGTGGAATTTTTATTCAAATGTGTGGCGTAACCGCAGGCGCATTCACAGTCACAACTTTCTTAAGCTCTTACCCTCGACAAACCAGAAAAGGAAAACTTTAACAGTGGATCGATCCCCTAACAACTCAGAGGCAACGTGTTTGCACAGTAATGAACAAAAGCTAATAGATTTTTATTTTGTTTTGTTTGTTTGCAATTTTAGACTCTTTTTAATGACCACTTTCATCTAATGTACACATTCCGCATACGAGTATATACAAATTTATTTACTGCCACTGCACTGACACCGCACCGCACCACACCACACGACAGAGGACCCCCAAACCACTCGAAATTAAAACGAAACTTGTCTACCAAATTAATTACAAAGAGTGCACATTGTTCACTTGCTCGTACATGGGACCACTGGTGCGGACGGACAGACGGACGGATGGTTGTTTGTATGTCACCACTATTTGTTAGATCGAGACAGCAACCAAAAAGCTGTCGGTTTGGATTTGGTTCATATTCACAAAAAACACACACGCGACACATGCATATGAGACATTCCACCATAAATCGTGGAGAGGACATTTCTGATTAAAATGCAGGACTTTCTGGATTAAATGTATATTTATAATGTAAATCAATGAAAAATATTAACTTTTTGTCACTAAATTGCGGTTATCTACAAATTGTATCCATCGATTTTATTTATATGTAGGCCCTTTTCGGAAATACATTGAAAAATTCATAATTAATTTAATTAGCGCGTTTGATGAACGTCCGAGACGAGTTATATATGTATATCCTCCACCAAAGAGTGAATTCAGGTATATTCAAAATGTGGATGCAGGACAGCAATCTTTTTTTAAACCTTAATACTGCATCTGTAAATTATTTGGGTTTGTATGAGACGAACGAGCTTTTTCTATTTTCGTTCGCCTCAGACGAACCACAGAATTTCATGATTTACCTACAACCGTTTGCTAGGCACCATTTTATATTTCTTTTCCCATTTAAACTCTATAAGTATGAATTTGGAAAAATCCTTTTTTGGTCCTTTAACGTGACCATCTCTTTTAGGGCAAACAGCGGGATTTATGAATTCAAAAAGCGGAATTTGGCGGGATTTTGTAGAAAAAAAGCGGGATCGTGAAAATGTAAACAAAAAATAAAAGTAAATATAAAAAACTAAGCTTTATACTATATTATAAATTAAAATGGCTGTGTTTAGACTGATTGTGGCCATGCAAAAAAAAAAAAAGAATTTTTCCAAATTCGTACTTTTAGCATCACAATAGGAAAAGGAGACAGATTTTATCTTTCAGGCTATCTTGATTGTGTAGACAGTTAGGATTGTAAACAGTAAAGATTGGTCGAGAGTCATAAAGTTTTTCCCTAACAAGGACTGAAAATAACTAAATAACTAAAAATATTTAGGATATTGAAACATATTTTTTTGAAGTTTGCTACGAAGTGTTCTTTAAAATTATTTAAAATTTCGTAATAAATAACCAAAGAAACATTACAATTTATTTCAAACAGTAAAATTGTCATAAACTGTTTGAAATTCTATGTCATGTATTACACTGTTCGACAGTCCATATTACACTTGAACCAACTGAAATACATCTGAAACTATTGGTGAAATAGAGTTAATTGGCGTTTTTAGTTTTTCATTTACTCATCCTATTACCACTTAAAAGGACTTCAAGTTTTCAAATTACTTTAAAAATTATTTTTAATATTTAGTCGTACCCTACAACACCGGTATATATGCCAAATCATAGAAGAGAATATGTGCTAAAAATACTTTAAATGTCAAGATTCTATCTGTATTAATTTAGTATTAACAACCATTTAAAACGTTGTCTCTTAAAAAGTAAGATATGAATACACTAGAAAAACTAAGAGGTAAACTTGAAATAGAAATAGTTAATGCTGAACTAAAACAGATAGAAACATGATATTTGAAGTATTTTTAATCTTTATTTTAATCTTTAATTTGACACTAATATCGATATCATGGGGTGCGAACAAGTATATAAAATATTTCATTTTTTTGTGAAAAATTTTATCCTTCGGAACTTTGTAGTCCTGTGAAGGGGTAACAGTTTCATTCGTATGTCCTCCGTTTCAAGTGTAACGACTTTTTTAAACTTGTGTTCTTAATACATGTTTAAAATGAATCAATTGAACAACGCAACATTGAATTATCAAAGTATTGATTAAATTACTATTAAAAATTTTAAATGTTCCCTTAAAACTAGAATTCAAATTAAGAATCGGTTAACAATTTTTAAGTGACAATTTTAAATCGATGTTGTACCAAAAATATTGTAAAACGAAAAAGCGGGACTTTTTGTAAGAAAGCGGGTTTATGTGTGATGGAAAATTTAAGCGCGACTGGAAATCAAAAAGCGGGATAGTCCCGCGAAAAGCAGGATAGATGGTCACCTTAGTATACTTGTCACTTTTCACCCCTTTTTTCCCGTAAAAGGGAAATTTTCGAAAAAATCGTTTATGTTGCTCGTCTACAGAGTCAGAGGAATGTAAACACGGAGTTTCCATATCTAGGGATGTCAAAACCGAAAACCAGTTAACCGGTTTTAACTCCGACACCGTCCACCGCACTATAGATTTTACTTAAATTGAGGAATGTTATTTTACTGAGTGTGCGAAATTTGTATTTAATAATAATAATAACAGCGAATTTGTGAGCAACTCCTGTATATTTCCATCAAAGAATTAATCTTCGAATATATGAATTTGCAAATGACATTTATAAGCACATATGTCTCATATTGAATTCTGGCAGCATCGCTGATTGAGACATAATGCACTTTTGTATACTTGTTTGTGCAAATTTTTGATAAGATAACATATCATTCTCTAAAGTATTTCTTGAGATATCCAAAAGAAAGATCAAAACAAACTTCACAATAATTTGGTAATTTAAATAAATAAAATCGGCATGTGCATTATCATTTAAAATACGAAGATGAAATTAGAAAATAAGTAAATAGTATTCTTATGGTTTAATGTTTTTGTGTTCAATAATCGCAAAAAAGTATTAACATAATATAAAAAGTTCAATTTTATCCTATATATAAAAAAGTGGTTTGCCCGGTTTCACCGGTTTTTCGAATTTTAAAAACCGAAAACCGGATTTGTAAAAATTTTAAATTTTTGAACAAACCGAAAACCGTTTTCCCGAGATGGTCGGTTTTTGACATCCCTATCCAGATTTCAGCTTCAACCGTTTTGTTGTCACCACTTTTCTCCATCAAGAACCATTGAGAATTGTTCTTTAGATGTTTATACCCTCCACCTCCAGGATGGGCTATACTAACTTTGTCATTCCGTTTGTAACACCTAGAAATATCGACCTGAAACCTAATAAAGTATATATATTCTTGATCGTCATTAAATTCTAAGACGATCTAGCCATCTAGTCCGTCCGTCTGTTCAAAGCACGCTAACATCTAAACGAAAGGAGCTAGGACGCCCAAATTTTCCTTAAATGCGTCTTATAGTCGTAGATCGGTTGGGATTGCAAGTGGGCGAAATCGGCCCAAATGGAAAATTTTTCCATCACAAGGTCTAAAAATATCCATAATAACCCCTACTATTTTAGAGTATTTAAGCATATTTGGTATGCGCATTCCCCTCTATAATAAAAACGTGCACCATAATGTGATATTTAGTCGTAGTGGGTGAAATGGGGCAACAAGGGATAAAAATGGTAACTATTGAAAGACAACAGCTAGAAACACGAAATTCGGTGTGTACATTCCTCTAATCGAGTACATACATAATATAAAAGTATTTTTTTCCAAATTCGTACTTTTAAGGGGTAAAATGGGAATAGAGGGATAAAAATGGTACCAACCAAACACGTAAAAAATTTAATTTTCGAAATTCGCACTTTTTGGGGTTAAAATGGAAAAAGGGATAAAAAGTACCAACCAAATAACCGCAGCCCGAGTAATGAAATTCGGATTATAGATTCTTCTGACTGCGTTGACACGAAAAATAAAAGTTTTTTCCAAATTCGTACTTTCAAGGTATACAATGGGTACTGAGGGATAAAAATAGTACCAACTAAATGACTACAGCTAAAATGATGAAATTCGGTGTGTACAACCCAACTGCGTAGACACGTAAAATAAGGAGATTTTGGAAAGTCTTACTCTTAAAACGGTGAAATGGAAAAGGAGGATAAAAATAGTACCAACTAAATGGCTATAGCAGGTGTATACATTCCTCTGACTTCATAGACACTCATATAAAAAGATTTTTTCAAATTCGTACTTTTTACTTTTACGGCAAAAATTGGTTGAATCATGATGTTAGGTTATCTTGCACTGTGTACGTCTTCCATTTTCAGATTTTCAAATTTTTTACTTTTGGTATTAAAATAGAATGGAATATGTTGACTTGAAGTATTATTTCGATATATATAGTATAAACTTATTGATAGCCTTGCCTTATAAACGTGATTTGAAATAATAAAATTTTATATTTATTTATATTTTTTTATATATTTTAGTTTTTTCGTTTGCATTTTTTTGGTCTGTAATCAATATTTGATTTGAACTGGGATATTGTCCTGGCTCAAGACCATTTTGCTTCTATATTTAATAGAATGCAAATTTATTTACAAATGGCATGGTGACATTTATTACTTGGCTGCAGACTACCACGATCATGATTTCGACCATGTCAAAAGTCTTTTCAAGTGGCTTCGCAGCGACTTTTCAACATCAAACCCGGCCTCTATAGGAGATGATTCTCACAAATAAATATAGAAGCAAATTGGTCTTGAGCCAGGACAATATCCCAGTTCAAATCAAATATTGATTACAGACCAAAAAAATGCAAACGAAAAAACTAAAACAAATGAGCGTTGGCACGGCAGAAGTATTGCTGGGTAACTATACCTGCATATACACATACTTACATATGCAACTCAATGAGATGCTTGTAAGATGGCATGTGTGCTTTATTACTTGGTGCGATTTTTTAAACGCAAATTCGGCAAGTGAGTTGTGATTCTCGTTCGTTTGTGAGAATCATCTCCTTATAGAGGCCGGGTTTGATGTTGAAAAGTCGCTGCGAAGCCACTTGAAAAGACTTTTTACATGGTCGAAATCATGATCGTGGTAGTCTGCAGCCAAGTAATAAATGTCACCATGCCATTTGTAAATAAATTTGCATTCTATTAAATATAGAAGCAAAATGGTCTTGAGCCAGGACAATATCCCAGTTCAAATCAAATATTGATTACAGACCAAAAAAAATGCAAACGAAAAAACTAAAACAAATGAGCGTTGGCACGGCAGAAGTATTGCTGGGTAACTATACCTGCATATACACATACTTACATATGCAACTCAATGAGATGCTTGTAAGATGGCATGTGTGCTTTATTACTTGGTGCGATTTTTTAAACGCAAATTCGGCAAGTGAGTTGTGATTCTCGTTCGTTTGTGAGAATCATCTCCTTATAGAGGCCGGGTTTGATGTTGAAAAGTCGCTGCGAAGCCACTTGAAAAGACTTTTGACATGGTCGAAATCATGATCGTGGTAGTCTGCAGCCAAGTAATAAATGTCACCATGCCATTTGTAAATAAATTTGCATTCTATTAAATATAGAAGCAAAATGGTCTTGAGCCAGGACAATATCCCAGTTCAAATCAATTTTTTTTATATATTTATATTTGTTTTGGTTTGGCTATATTAAAAATTTTCCTGTAATGTTAATCTACGAAACTCGGCAGTCTCTGCGGAATGCAATCCATGGTGGAGGGTATATAAGTATATTAAGGCCGTTTTTACTTGTTATAACTCCAAATATCTTTTTGTCTTCAAAATTCTGTTCGACTTGATGTGGACTGAGTCATATGTAAACTTACACCACACGCAAGTACATTAGGCCGAATCACAAAAAAAAATACTGAGGGCAAAATATTGATATCGTTTTGTTTTCTGAACTTTTTTCAAAAGAATTGGGAAATATTATTATATTTACGAGAATTCTGATAATTTTCTATAAAGGAAGCAAGTAAGAAAAGGCTCAAGTGGGGGGAGGCCAACTGTATGGGACCCTACACATTCTACCCCAGTACATTTGAATTCAGTGAAAAAGTGAAAGTACTATACCATGAACCGATGTGACAAACTTTCACAATGTATGTTTACAGCTGACATACATATAACGTGTTCTGCTAAATTAGATCGAAATCTGTAATACCATGCGAGAAAAAAGTTAAATCGGGAAGAACATTTGTATGAGGTTTATATCTACGGCTCTATTTGATCACATACACTGGAAGCTTTCAAAGCGACTATCAAATAAAAACGCAAGAACTTATCACTCGAAGTTCTCAGCAGAACGATTGAACATGCTATAAAAAGAATACAAATGGTCATCGACAATGACAGCTACCATTTCACTGATAACATCATCAGAATACCATGGGAAAACACTTGCAGATTTTGTCAATTTATTTGTCATATAACAAAACGTCATTAGGCGAGCGTTTCTGTACCAACCACAAATTTGACTCATTTAGGGCCGAAGCGGTCTAATATTCCTAAGTACACATTCACCAGCAAATGCGACTTTAAGAGTTACATTTCAGTAGACTGGATTTGGTCGATGAAGTCGAATAGCAAATGTCACTACAATAATGCCGGAGGGATTATTTTTTACTATCTCAATAACTGATAAAGTTTGCTGGGAGCAAAGCCCTATTTTTGACTTTATTAACGAAATTCAAAAAGTAAAAAAAATGTTTAATAAAGATAACTAGAACTACCGATTACTTTGACTTTGAAAGGTAGAATAACATTAATTTTTGTTTCTATTTTCAGGTTTATATTTGACATTTGCACAATGGGATGCTATACGCTCGAACAAAATTGAGAGATGCTTGTAATATCTTACTAAGATGGCATGTGTGCTTTATTACTTGGTGCGATTTTTTTAAACGGATATTCGGCAAGTGCGCTGTGCTTCTCATTCGTTTGTGAGAATCATTTATTTAAAGAGGCCGGTTATGTTTTTGAAAAGTCGCTGCGAAGCCACCCGGCGAAGCCTTTCACAGGGTAGAAATCATGATAGTGGTAGTGTGCAGCCAAGTAATAAATGTTACAATGCCATTTGTAAACAAATTCTATAAAATATAGATGCAAAATGGTTTTGAGCCAGGAGAATATCCCAGTTCAAATCAAAAATTGGGAAATATTAAAAACTTACTTCCACAGTAGTGAGTCTTTAACGCAAACTGTACGAAATTTAAGAGGAAAAAATTCGAGAAGAGATCGGTGCCTCAGTTTGTGAAGCGATTTCATGAAAATGGATCGTTATTGGACAAACCAACCCGTGTACGTTCTCGTCCAGAGCGTTCAATCGAAAACATTGCTGCTGTGGCTGAGAATGTGCACGAACTTCCATCAACATCAACTCGTCATCGTTCTCAGGAACTGAAAATTTTTCGCACTTCTTTGAGAAGGCATCCAAAGTTCAATTGGTCGAACAACTGAAGCTACATGACCATCCGATGCTTTTTCGTTTCGCCCAATGGGCTGAAGATTGTTTGGCAGGAGATGAAGAATTTTACCGAAAAATCGTGTTTTCAGATGAAGCTCATTTTCATCTCAGTGGCTATGTCAATAAGCAAAATTGCCGCATATAGGGTTCATAGAACCCACACGAGACTATTGCAAAAGCAATGCATCCACAACGAGTCACTCTTTGGTGTGGATTTTGGGCTGGCTGCATCATTAGGCCATTTTTCTTCGAAAATTAACAAGGAGCAGCCATCACAGTCAACGGTGATCGTTACTGTGCCATGCTCAACGATTGTTTGTTTCCAAAAATTCATGAGAATGACATGAACGAAATTTGCTTTCAACAAGACGGGGCCGCATGTCACACAGCTAACTCACCATCGACATTTTACGTACTGTTTTTGAAAATCGAATAATCAGCAGAAATTGTGATGTCAATTGGCCGCTTCGGAGCTGTGTTTTGAACCCTGTTGATTATTTATGTAGGCAGCCATTAAGGATAAATGTTACGCCAACCATCCAGAGGGTTGAAACATGAAGTCGAAGTTGACATTGAAGAGATTTGAGCCGAAACAATCGAAATGTACTGACAAATTGGGTTAATCGGCCGAGCCAGTCGTCATATTAATGATAATTTGTTCCTTTATTAAATGACAAAGTTCAACGTATCCAATAAAACCAGAAATTTGGACAAATAAATTTGTACTTTTTTATAGCCGATTCTAATTTTAAATTTTAAATGGCCCACCCTGTACATGTAAAAATCAACCAACATGTCATTCAATTGAATCACGGTATAATATACATTCACGACACTATAACGCTCGCCGTTCTCGTTCTAAGGACCAACCATTCAACCGGCCCGCAAAGCTTATCAAATTGAGTTTTTGAGGATGTAACGATGCACAGAGGGTTGAAATCGCCAAAAAATGGAAATTAATTCAAAAATCGATATTTATTTTTTTGAAACATTTTTATTATACGATTAAAGAGTATAAAATTCTACATCATATACTGAAAATATCAATGGTATGTGTTGTTTACTTTTCCAGTTGCAATGCCTTAAAAACAAGAATGTTTTGAGTTGTTGTGAAAATTGCAAATTGACATATTTTAAAGGTAAATATCTTTTTCCCCATTGTAAAAACTTTGATTTGGAATTTTCAAGTTCGTGTATTTAGATTTATTGTTCAAATAATGTTTCAACGAAAGTATTGTAGAAATATTTTGAAAAAATTGTCGAAAATATGCCTAAATTTGAGATATTTTCAAAATATATGTGGAGTTTTAAATGTGAATTCTGTAACATACCCCCAGATCGTAAATTTCTAGTAAAATTACAATGTGTTAGCTTCAATATTCCGCCACTACATGTCGCTCAATTTTGCACCAATTTATTTTATTACATTTGGGTTTTTATACAGAATTTTATTGTATATCTTGAAATATAAATTTAACGAAAACTTAATATTTAAATATTTTGTGATGAAAAGTAAGTTTGTTTATTTACTGAAACCCTTATATCTACTAAATGAAATAACTATTTCCCATGAAAAAACCTTGACAGAAGTATAATAATATTCCAAAATGCACAATAAATCTTCATGTACAAATATCCCTCTACAAAATCAAGTAAGGAAAGATTAAAGTCGGGCGATGCCAGCTATATGATACCCTGCACTTTCTACTCTATTACAAGTAATTTACTACCAATTCTAGATTAATTTAAAATAGTATGATACTGTTAAATACTAAAGGTCGAATACAAAAAATCAAAAACAACAACACATCATTAATTTAAAATATTTGTGAAATCTGGTAGTACATTTATATGGGGCTATATCAAACAATGGACCAAGTGACCGAATTTAACTACAATGTAACGTGATGTGCCAAATGTGAACAAGATTGGCAAAGAAAGCAGAAAAAATCGGGAGCGACATTTGTATGGGAGCAATACATAAATCTGAACCGATGTGATCCTCTTTCACCATAAATATGTTCAGTTGTAATATAAAACAAGTAAGGAAAGGCTAAAGTCGGGCGATGCCGACTATATGATACCCTACACCACTCCCTGCGTATATGTCTCGTTTTGATTACTAAACCCAGGTTGTTTAAGGGACGATTTTACAGCAACAAAATCGCTGTGATCCAGTCTCATTGTAGCTGCACTTAGTGAAATATTAAATTATTTTCATCAAGATTGGCTGTAATCCAGTGTGTTACCAACAAATCGGAAGGTGCATATGAGTGGTGATTATATATTTGCGTAACGGTCCACTAATATAGTCATGGTAATGTAAAGGTTTTAATAAAAATTGGTGGGACAGTTGAATTTGAAAACATAGACAGGCAGGCATTCTGAAAATAAATATAACATGATCTGGAAAAATTAATAAAGATAACTCGGACAAAACTTGGGCCCAGTGCCAAACATAGTTGTCATTCACGGCAGGTATTCCTAGTTGAAATATATAATGATCAGCTGTAATAGAGCAATATGTAGGCCCATTTGCATGGAGGTTATACCAAAATATGGACCCATATATTTGACTTTCATTGAAGCTGTTTCTAGTTGAAATATAATAAAATTTAGAAAACATTCCATGTAAAATGTGGGTTATAGAGAGGTAATAATAAAATGGGGCCCATTTGTAAGGGCGCTACAATAAAAAGTGGGCCAATATAGATCGCTTTCAAAGTAGGTATTCTTTATTGAAATATAACAGTTTATTATTTTATCAAGATATAATGTAAGATGTGAGTTCTGAGCAATAATGGATTAGAATGGGGGCCCAATTTGTATGGGAGTTATACCAAAATATGAACCCATATATTTGACTTTCATAGTATGTATTCTGAAATATAATATACTGAAATATAATACGATCTGCAAAATTTGATAAACTTCCGATGTAAAATGTGGGCCCCAGAGGGGTAATAATAAAAAGGGGCCCATTTGTAAGGGCGCTACATTAAAAAGTCGGCCCTTATAGATCACTTTCAAAGTAGGTACTCTTTATTGAAATATAACATGGTCTGCAAAATTTTATAAAGTTCCAATGTAAGATCTGGGTTCTAGAGCGATAATAGTGTAAACTGGGGGCCCATTTGTTAGGGGGCTATACCATAACATTGACCTATATCGCTGGCTTTCAAAATAGGTGTTTCTAGTCCAAACGTAACATTGTGTGAGAAATTTGATCAACATCCGATGTAAAATGTGCACTTTAGAGCAGAAATTTTTTAAATCGGAGGTACATTTGTATGGGGGCTATATCAAAACATACACCCATGCGGTCCACTTTCCTGTTAGCTGTTTCTAGTTCAAATATAACATGATCCTAAAAATTTTGTCATGAGTCCATGTAAAATGTGTATTTTAGAACAGTAATAGTGTAAATTATACGGATATTTGTATGGAGGCTATATGTAAATCTGAACCGATTTCTTCCAAATTCAATACCAATCGCCCTTGGCCAAAAAAAGTAACTTTCGCCAAATTTCGTGATATTCACACACCAATTGCGACCTGTAGAGTGCGAATAAGCTTAGATGGACAGCAGACGGACGGACGGACGGACAGACAGACATCGTTAAATCGATTCAGCTGGTGATTCTAAGCCGATGCGTATACTTAAGGGTGGGTCTAGCTCGATTATCTCTTGGCCTTACAAACATTTGGCGCGAAACTAACTTATAATACCCTATTCCACGTAGTGGTGTAGGGTATAATTAGATCAATACCGGTTAAAATATGTGATATCTAGAGCGAAAAGTCAAACGGGAGTGACGTTTATGGAAGCTATATCTAATTCAGAACCGATTAGCTTCAAATTTAATAGCTTGAGTGATTCGCAAAAATAAATTGTACCAATTTCTGTTGTGATTGGATAATAATTGCGACTAGCTTTTCGATAACAAGAATAAATGGATGAATGGATTATTAATTTATTTTCCAGAAAAATTTTTGTTTTCACTAAATTGTATTCTCTTCTGTTTATGGTATAAATATTGAAAAAATATAAACTTTAGTTGACCCGAAGGCATCTATAATAATTTCCAATTTTTTGCGATTTCAATCCTCTGTGCGATGCCTCGTGAATCCCTTTTGAGTTCACTTCACTTTAAATGCGGCATTTATACCTATTGACTTCACCATTGATCCAAAAATGAACCTAAGGGCGCAGGCTTAGTTCTTTGCGTAAAATTAGCAATAATGTGGATGGACACAGCTTCAATTGCTGCGCACGACTATTTTGAAAGCTACTCAATTCTACGCTCTACAGTGCGGTGCGCACTGTACGACATTTCGGCGGATGCGTATTCGTACCACGATTATAAAGTGGATGGATTTATCATCCAGTTGCCAGATCTTATTTGGCAATTTTGTGACCATTTAATCGTTATAGAAAAATTGAACCTCTAAAAAAGCACCCTTTACAGCACTGAATATGCAATTCGTGTCGCAACTCTAACGACAAACTGAGTATTTGTCCCCATTTCAGTGATTAAGGACTCACAAAAATCATGTACACACTTGTGTATGTATCTCTGTCTGCTTGTGCATTAATCTTTACATGTATGTATGTGTGTACGTTTGTATGTGAGGGAACGTAACAACGACCCATTGTCGTATGCTGGCTGAGTTAGTCACACGATGCGGTGGCAATGTTGTTCGTCGTGTGACTGCCTCAACATGCAGTGTGTGTGCGTCTATGTGTGAGAGAGAGATTGTGTAGAGCTGCACTTAGCTGCTGGTGTGGTATTTACGGCGCGTAGTTGTCGTTGTCGCTATAGCTGTTGTTGTTGTTCTTGTCGTTGCTCTTTAACTGGAATTGCTGTTGATTTTAGTGGTTTTGAAATGTTTTTTAATTAGCTCTCCCTGCCTCTCTCTCTTTCTCCCTCATCATCCGTATCCCCTCACCATCACGCAGACACCGTTGCCGAGAGCACAGTAAGTAAGTGTGTGGTACTTTACTTCTTAACATTATGGTCTCATTTAGCAGCCGCTACTATGCTTTTTTTCTGCGGTTTCAGGGCAAGGTTTTTTTAGATTCAACTTTTTGGTGTGGCGAAACGTCATTACAGGGCTTGACGAGCTTAATGTAAAGATGAAAAAACAACATGACAACAGCAACAAGAGAGCACGAAAAGGAGGAGGATGAAACGGTAATAATAAACAAAACATTTAATTTGATGTAACTTTATTTACTTTTGTTGCACTTACCACGGCAACCGAAACGAATGACATCGCCCCCACCCACCCCACACGAAACATCAACAAAAAGTTTTCTTAGTCATGTTTATGGTGCCTTTCCGACTTGGCTCTGCTGCACGTTGCTGTTGTTGGCATGATTTACTTAGTGATTGTCAAAGGGGTTGGGGTTAGAATAGGAAGAATGTAACTGCAACATAAGCACAAAGAAAAACAGTCAGAGAAATTCAGGGAGGACGCTCTACTACGAAGAGTTGGAAATTTACTCTTCTCATGTTCGTTTTGAAGCTAAAAACAGTAATATAACTGTGTTAAGTGAAACGTTTAGGGTCACTTAGCCGGGATATAAGCTACATACTGCCGGTTTAACATTTTAGTTTTCTCATTCAACGGTTAAATTTTAATTAAATAGCCCATTTTAATGGCATGAAAAGTCCATTGAAATGAAAACAAAATGTTTAATTCTTAAAAGTATGATTATTTATTTTTTTTAAATCCATAGGCCGTGTTTGCTATTAAAAAAACAAGTAAGAAGGCGTTAAGTTCGGCCGGGCCGAATCTTATATACCCTCCACCACGGAGTGCATTCCACAGTATTACCAGCAGATTAAAGGATGTTGACTTTACATAGAAGCACAGTATCATATTACGAAAATTGTGATATTTGTATGCACATTACTAAATTTGTTTACTATTTCAAAATATAATGTATACTTATGCGCACTGTTTAATCTATATATATAAAAGAAATATATATATATATATATATATATATAAAATGCTGAAATTGTGAAAGTGAACATGCCTAAATATTAGGCGATTGTCAGTCGCCATTAGAAAGAAGCATTTTCAGATACAGACAAAGTGATAAGAAAAGTATACATTTTAAAGATATCCCCATTCGCCCAATTCTCCTCCCAAATTTACAAATTTCGAAAAAAAAACCTTTTTCGAGTCTTCATAGTCAGAATGTATACACCGAATTTCATGATCTCAACTTCAGCGGTTTGGTAGGTCCCATTTTTATCCCTCTTTTTAATTATATCCCTTAAAAGTACGAATTTCGAAAAATCCCTCTATTTTACGTATCTATGATACTAGCTGTTGTCGTATCATTGGTACCATATTTTATCCCTTTTTGTCCCATTTCGCCCGCTAAAACTTTTATTTTCTTTGTGGTGCTTCCAAGCTACAAGGAATGAC
This sequence comes from Polietes domitor, assembly GCA_947397865.1. Classification (NCBI taxonomy): domain Eukaryota; kingdom Metazoa; phylum Arthropoda; class Insecta; order Diptera; family Muscidae; genus Polietes; species Polietes domitor. Next base: position 79,773,139 of record OX377621.1, on the reverse strand, counting down.
CGCAACAAATTTTAACTGTATGAAAATAAGAAATTAAATTAATAAGCCAAGGCTACCAATATTTGTATACTATACATATAATGGATATATTACTTCAATTCATCACGTAACAATAAGGGAGCAATCATAAATACCCTAAATATTGGGGGATAGAGAGTTTATTTTCAGATACAGTCGTTTGGTTGGTTGTATTTCCATCCTTTTTTAATTTCAAAAGTATAAATTTTGAAAATACCTTATCTCACACGTACGCAGTATAAGACAATATGACTCTACCATTTTTTGTCGTAAAATCAACAAAATAAAGTACGAATTTGGAAAAAAATATTTTACGTGCAGTCAGAGGAATGTATACACCGAATTCCATGATTCTATCAGCGGCCATTTTGTTGGTACCATTTTTATCCCCTTTTTCCAATTTTGACCCCTCAAGAGTACGGATGTACACACCGAATTTCATCATTCTAGTTGTATTCGTTTAGTTGGTACTATTTTATCCCCTGTAGCCATTGTATCCCTTGAAAGTACGAATTTGGAAAAAAAAATTATTTTTCGTGTCTACGCAGTCAGAGGAATGTATACTCCGAATTTCATGATTCTAGCTGCTGTCATTTGGTAGGTACTATTTTTCTCCCCATTTTCCATTTTACATCCTAAAAGTACGAATTTCGAAAAATTCTTTTATTTTATGTGTCTATGCAATCAGAAGAATATATACACTGAATTTCATTATTCTAGGTGCAGCCGTTAGGTTGGTACTATTTTTATCCCTCTATCCCCATTTAACCCATTAAAAGTACGAATTTAGAAAAAATACTTTTATATTATGTATCTACTCTATTAGCACATTCCGCCAAATTTCGTGTTTCTATCTGTTGTCGTTTGATAGGTACCATTTTTATCCATTTTTGTTCCATTTCGCCCCTACAAATAAAAATCACTCTAAGGTGCCCTTTTATGCTATTGCAAATATGCGCATTGCAAATATCAAGTAAATACAAGCTAATATGTTCAAAAAACATGCTGAAATACTCCAAATATTAGGGATATTTTCAGTCCTTGTGAGGGAAAAAATTTTCCCTTTGGAAATTAAAAGCTCCGAAAAAGGTCACCAAAACTGAATAAACAGATTTTCTACATAGGATCTTTAGTTTCATATATCTATGATCATTGTTGAATACTGTCATCATTTTATATACCCTCCACCACAAAGATGGGGGTATACCAACTTTTTCATTCCGTTTGTAACACCTCGAAATATCGATATATAATTATGTGATAAAATTCTAAGATGATCTAGCCATGCCCGTCCGTCCGTCTGTCCTGAAAGCACGCTAGCATCTAAACAAGAGGAGCTAGGACGTCCACATTTTCCATAACTGCGTCTTATAGTCGTAGATTAGTTGGGTCTGAAACTGAAACCGTCCCAAAGGGAAAGTTTTTTCTCTCACAAGGACTAAAAATATCCATAATAACCACTAATATTTTAGAGTACTGATGCATATTTTTTCAATATCGGATATGCGCATTTCCCCTATGACAAAAACGTGCACCATAAAGCGATTTTATTCGTAGGGGGTGAAATGGGGCAAAAAGGGATAATAATGGTACATATTAAACGACAGGAGATAGAAACACGAAATTCGGTGTGTAAATTCCTCTAATTGAATAGATACATAATATAAAATAATTTTTTCCAAATTTAAGGCTAAAATGGGAATAGAATGATAAAACTGATACTGCAACCACTATCCCTCAATATTTAGGGCACATAAGCTTTTTTTGAAGATTGCTGCCTTATATTTCCTTTTTGATGTAGTATAAATATATTGGTATCCTTGTCTTATAAGCGTGGTTTAAAATAAATGATTTTTTTTATATATTTATAAAATTATTTTTTCAATATTTTTATTTGTTTTGGTTTGGCTATATTAAAAAACTTTAACATTTTCCTGTATTGTTTCTGCACTTCTACGAAAATATATAAGCTCTTTGAAATGCAATCCATGGTGGAGGGTATATAAATTTCGGGCCGGCCGAACTTGACGCCTTTGTACTTGTTTTAAATTGTATTTTCTGTGATTTAACAGGGCGCGAGAGAATGTTCACCTCACGTTAGTATACTCTCCCCTGTGTGTGGGACAAACAAACGCCAAAAAAAAACAAACATTTGTGTAATAAAAACAAATTAAACAGCGCGAATTGTAGATAGAGTTAAAATTTCGGCGTCTTTAACACTGAGTTTCTATTGCAGATAAAGAAAAACATGACGTTTTTTAATTAAAACCAACTTTACAGTACAAATTGCAAATGATATTGGCTTAAACTAAAGTTAATATTAACTGTTACCAGTAAATAAATATACACATGACATGGTGCCGTATGACTGGTGTAGAGACAACAGACGTAGTAAATATTAATCATACATATTGTATATATGAGTATAGTAATCGAAACGGTTTTTATTATGGAATAACGAAATAATAAGATATGATTAATACACCCTGACGAGTTATTCCATACAAAACGGTACGATCCTTGACATCTCTAGCTTGGATTGTTTCGAAAATATTTTATACGTATGTATTTCCACGAAAAAATACGATTTTTCCATAATGGTGAGTTCTTTCAATCGCCTGCAATACTTTACCGATTTTTTTAAGTTAATTTCATTTATTATTATACCCTCCACCTCCAGGATGGTGGTATACTAACTTTGTCATTCCGTTTGTAACACCTTGAAATATCGACATGAGACCCTATTAAGTATATATATTCTTGATCGTCATAAAATTCTAAGACGATCTCGCCATGTCCGTCCGTCCGTTGGGTTGGGATTGAAACGGGGAGAAATCGGCCCAAAGGGAAAATTTTTTCCCTCACAAGGACTAACAATACCCATAATAATTCCTAATATTTTAGAGTATTTAAGCATATTTTTTCAATATGTCTGCTTGTACTTACTTGATATTGGGTATGCGCATTCCCTCTAATAGAGTAGATACATAATATAAAAGTATTTTTCCAAATTAGTACTTTTACGGGGTAAAATGGGAATTGAGGGATAAAAATAGTACCAACCCAACGGCTGCCCCTATATTAATCAAATTCAGTGTATACATTCCTCTGTTTGCATAGACAAGTAAAATACACGGATTTTTCAAAAATAGTACTTTTTGGGGTTAAAATGAAAAAGAGGGATAAAAATAGTACCAATCTAATGACCGCAGCTATAGTCATGAAATTTGGAGTATACATTCCTCTGACTGTGTAGACACGGAAAATAAACGGATTTTTCGAAATTCGTACTTTTTTGGGTCAAAATGGAAAAGGGGATAAAAATAGTACCAACCAAATTACCGCAGCTAGAGTCATGAAATGCGGAGTATACATTCCTCTGACTGCGTAGACGCGGAAAATAAACGGATTTTTCGAAGGGATACAATGGTACAGAGGGATAAAAATTGTACTAACTAAATGACTACAGCTAGAATGATGAAATTCTAATTGGGTAGAAACGTCAAATAAAGAGATTTTAGATAGTCGTACTCTTAAGGGGGTAAAAATGGTACCAACCGAATGGGCGCAGCTGGAATCATGGAATTCGGTGTATACATCTCTCTGGCTGCATAGACACGCAAAATAAAAAGTTTGTTCCAAATTAGTACTTTTTCTTTAACGGCAAAAATTGGTTGAATAATGAAGTTATTATTTTGCGCTGTGTGTGTGAGATAATGGATTTTCAAAAATTGTACTTTTAGAATTAAAATAGAATGGAAATATAACCAACTGTAGCACCCACTATCTCCCAATATTTATGGTATTTAAGCTTTTTGAAAATATAAATAGAAGAATATTTATTTTTTGAATTGACAAATTGGTAGCTTTGTCTTATAAGCGTAAAAAATATATTTTTCTGTAATATTACTGTACTTCTACGTAAAGTGACATCCTCTGTGGAATGTAATCAATGGTGAAGGGTATATGAAGTTCGGCCCTGCCGAACTTAACACCGTTTTTACTTGATTTTTATTTATATGTTCCTCGACCCAGCCTAATATACATATGGGTGGGTTACATTGGCGCAAATTTGCTTTCTCGCCTAGTAACATTCAGCCGCTGTTTTATTCTGCTCTGTTGTGTATCAATACGTTATTTGCAAATCAAGGCTAGTGGTTTTTACCAGGTATTTGCATTGCTATCGAATAGCTGGTTAGCAAAGGATTGTTTTTTTCAGCAAAGGCTTGTTTTTTATTGAGTGTTTGTTAGATTCCATATTTCATTATTTGACAATAAAACAAAGAAGATATACAAATGAAAAACAAGGAATGCCAAAAGCAAATACAGGATGAAAAACAAATGAAAAACTAGGAATGTCAATAACACATACAGAATAAAAAACAAAGGACAAAACAGAAACAATTTAATAAAATTCTACCTGTAGAATTAGAAATGGTTCATTTTATTTATAACATATAATTCGCATGATCAGCGTACTTAACCCTTTCCGTGTGGAATAAATTTTATGTTAAGCAAAATGCCTGAAAGTTTGTGCAGAAAGTAATAACGGACCTCTGAAAATGGGTGAAATATTTTCTTTTGTGGCAAGCTAATATCAAATATTTTGGACAAAAAGAAATAAGTTACCGCATTTTGAATCACAATGAATATTTTTTCCATGCTTTATATAAGGTTACTTTCTATATATGTTTGTGTGCCACAAAATTTGAAATCAATTTTTGAAAGCTTTTTTCTCAACCAATTTTGCTCAAATTTTGCACACTTAATCATTTTCGATGACAATACAAGGAAATGGAAAAATTTGACCAATTGGACAAAGGGGCGTGGCACCTCCCATACGAAGTTAAAACCTATTATTGAATATTGTCAGTTCTATGACACCTAGAATGCTAAAATTTTGTGTAAGTGCATCTAGCATCAATTCGCATAGTTGTGCCAAAAATGGGCGGTATTGGAAAAGTGGGCGTGGCATCTCCCATACGAAGTTAAAACCTATTATTGAATATTGTCAGTTCTATGACACCTAGAGTGCTGAAATTTTGTGTAAGTACATATACCATCAATGTGCATAGTTGTGCCAAAAAGGGGCGGTATGGAAAAGTGGGCGTGGCACCTCCCATACGAAGTTAAAACCTATTATCGAATATTGTCAGTTCTATGACACCTAGAGTGCTGTAATTTTGTGTAAGTGCATCTAGCATCAATGTGCATAGTTGTGCCAAAAATGGGCGGTATTGGAAAAGTGGGCGTGGAACCTCCCATACGAAGTTAAAACCTATTATTGAATATTGTCAGTTCTATGACACCTAGAGTGCTGTAATTTTGTGTAAGTGCATCTAGCATTAATGTGCGTAGTTGTGACAAAAATGGGCGGTAATGGAAATGTGGGCGTGGCACCTCCCATACGAAGTTAAAACCCATTTTCGAATATATGCCGTTCTATGGCAGATAAAAAACTGAAATTTTGCAGTAATTTTTCCTTCTACAAAAGATAACTAAAAAAGAATTTCTAGGCCCAATAGAATTCTGCTTGCATAAAGCATGGATTTGAAAAAAAAATTTTTTTTTGATTTACTAGTTCACACAGCGTCTGCTCACGTAAAAAACCATAATATCTTAAAAATGTATTCCGGTTATCTTATTTCTATATATCGAGTTGTAAATCTATTGTAAATTAGCTAATACCTGTATGCAAGATTTTCCAACAATTTTTCTAGGATATTACTAATAAGAAGCTTTGTTAAGAGAATAGAAAAAACACAAGTACCAACTTATGAATTGTCAAATATATTTGATAAATCCACGAAAAGGGTTCTTTGAATTACAAATTGTAAATAGCTCAGAAACTGCGGAAACGGCCTTTTTGCAGTTTTGCACAATATACAATAGGAGTATATATTAAGTTTGCAAAACCTAGAAATATTCATTCACCCAAAAAGTGTACATATAGATCTAGAGGAATCAAATTGTTACACATGTATCTAATTCTTGCAGATATTTGGAGTATTTAATCATATGTTTTAAATTATTATCTCTATATCAATGTACACTCATTTATCGAGCGTCCGATTTTTTAAAAATACTTACATTTAGGGGGTGAAATAGACCAAAAAGGGATAAGAAACATAGGAATTAAACGACAGCGGCTAGAAACATTTACTTTGCAGTCTACATCCATCCATCCCTCTAAATTCATAAAATAAAGGGAATCGTAATTTTAAGAGGTAACATGGGAAAAGAGTTGTGCCACACCACTTTAATACCACACCAAGAAAAACTTTAATAACTTTTTATACACTCCACGAGAGTATTATGTCTTTGTGCATTTGTTTGCAAAAGGAAACGACATAGAAACATTGTTAATTATACCGATCGTTAGAATCACTTTTTGAATCGATTTAGCAATGCCCGTCTGTCTGTCCATCTATTCTTCTAATCAAGATACAGGTCGCAATTGTAGACAGACCCAAACGAAACTTTGCACAACGTAGTTTTTCGAGATAAGGGCGAATGCTATTTAATTTGAAGAAAATCGGTTCAGATTTAGATATAGCCCCCATTGAAATTTCGCTCCCGATTTGACTTTTTCTGCTGTAGAAACCACATATTTAAACAGATCTTCTTCAAAATTGGCAAAACATCTTATATTTCAACTAGAAACACCTGTGGTAAAAATGTGTTAGAACGGTTTAGATTTAAATATATCTTCCATATAAATTTCGCTCTCAATTTGAGTATTTCCGCTCTAGCAACGACATATTCTATAAGATTGTCTTCAAATTTGGCAAAACATCTTATATTTAATCTAGGAACACGTATGGTGAAAAATAGTCAGATCGGTTCAGATTTATATATAGCTTCCATTAAAATTTCGCTCCCGATTTGACTCTTTCTGCTGTAGAAACCACATTTTTTAGCAGATCTTCTTCAAAATTGACAAAACGTCTTAAATTTCAACTAGAAACACCCAATGCGAAAATAGGTTAGATCGGTTCAGATTTATATATAGCTCCCATACAAATTTTGTTCTCAATTTTTCCGCTTTAGAAATTTGGCAAAATATCTTATATTTCCACTAGAAACACGCAGTGTGAAAATGAGTCAGATCTGTTCAGATTTATATGTAGCTCCCGGCTTGATTTTTCCGCCAAAGAAACCACGTATTTTCACCGAATTTCTTCAAATTGAGCACAACAATAAGCTTGTCTGCTCAAATGGGTATAACCAACCATCATTTCAGTCAATTATGCACAATTGGTGCAACTCCTCTCATAGCCCGACAGAATTGCGACGCAAAATTCCCAATAAGCTGACGCCCAGAAACTCCACATTCCGTTGGCCTCCCATGTCGCCTGAATTTCTGCACCTGGCTTTTTCTTGTGGGGTTATTGCAAACAGAAAGTCTACATAGCAAAACCAACAAATTTGGATGAACTAAAGCAATCCATTCGAGAAACAATTGCGGCTATTACTGTCCTAACCCAAGCAGTAATGAACAACTTTTTGGTAAGATGCCGCACATGCATCAACGAGCATGGGAGTATTTAAAATCCATTACTTTTAAAACTAATTAAGCTATATTTAATAAAATTGAATGAGCTATAACATGAATAAAAGAAAAATTAATTCCAGAATGACCATTTTTTCAGTTGTTTATTAATACAAGGTATAAAACCTAAAAAATCTAAATCTGTGTTAAATTATTTTGCTACCTTTTACAATTTCATAACGCAAACGTGATGAAAAAATTTGCGAGATATAGAAAAAACAAATTTCAAGGGATACGGGAAATAGAAAATATGAAAATTTCCGGGATTTTTTCCGCGGGAAATACTCACTATTAATACCTGGGGAATTTAATTTTTAAAATTGCTGTCTTATTTCTTCTTTTGAATACATTTGCTATATTATTTTGATGTGTATAGCTCGAATATATTTATGTATATATGTATATATAAATACGAAAACGGAAATAAAATAATTAAAAACGGTGTTAGGTTCGGCCGGGCCGAACTTTATATACCCTCCACCATGGAATACATTCCATAGAGGCTTTCGATTTTCGTACAAGTGCGGTAGCCAAACCAAAACAAATACAAATATTAAAAAATAAATCTTTAGACAGGGTGGAAATCATGATAGTGGTAGTCTGCAGCCAAGTAATAAATGTCACCATGCCATTTGTAAATAAATTTGCATTCTATTAAATATAGATGCAAAATGGTCTTGAGCCAGGACAATATCCCAGTTCAAATCAAATATTAATTACAGACCAAAAAAATTCAAACGAAAAAACTAAAATTTTATAAATATATAAAGTATTTTTATTATTTGAAATAAATATTCAAGTTCAGTTGTTTGTATTTCCATTCTATTTTAACTCCAAAAGTACAAATTTTGAAAATCCGTTATCACACGTACATCAACCCATTTTGTCATAAAAGTAAAAAGCACGAATTTTGGAAAACTCCTTTAGTTTGCGTGTCTATGCGGTCATTTCGTTGGTACTATTTTTATCCCCTTTTCCCATTTTAACCCCAAAAAGTACGAATTTCGAAAAATTCGTTTATTTTACGAGTCTACGTAATCAGGGGAATATATACACCGAATTTCATTATTCTAAGTGCAACCGTTTGGTTGGTACCATTTTTACAAATGTATGCACTTTGTTTTACTAAAATTCCAATTTTAGTCGAAGGTACCTTTAATGTTTGTACTCTCATTTTTGGAATAATAAGTCCGATCATATTCACTAGTGTGTTCACTTAAAGGTGCTTATGATGGCTACAACTGTTGAGAATATGAATTGCCTTTAACACAGATTTAGGGAAAGTTTCCCTAAAATTGAGCAAAAAAGTTTTTTTTTGAAAATAATATTTTTCGCTGACATCAAAAAACGTATAAAAATAAAAAAAAACTTTAGAATTTTCTTGTTTTATTTTTTTTAATAGCTAACATTCTTAAAACAATGTGTCTATGTAAACGATCTATGTAGATCATAGAAGGGTCAAAATTACTAAAATCGTGATTTTTCATTATTTTGCGTCTACAAATGTATTGCAAAGGCGCACAGTGGTTCAGAACTAAAATCCATCGGCCAAAATTCAATAACTTTTGTTCTAGTAGACATTTTTGAGTTCTGTAAAAAACAAAATGAGACAATGACCCAAGGGGTATTTTGAGATATTAACATTTAAAATCTTGACTTGAAAAAGTTGACTACTTTTCGTATTTCGTATGTTGAAAAGTCCCTGCGAAGCTACTTCACAAAACCTTTGACAGTGTCGAAGTCATGAAAGTGGAAGTTGTAAATAAATTTGCATTCTATTAAATATAGATGCAAAATGGCCTTGAGCCAGGACAATATTCCAGTTCAAATCAAATATTGATTACAGACGAAAAGTTCAATCAAAAAACTCAAAGAAAATAAAAATTTTTATTTTTTGATTTTATGTTTTTTTTTAACATATTTTTACGTATTTGTTCAAGTGCGAAGAAAAAATTTTATTTTTTTTTACTTTTTTCAGATTTTGAAAATTGAAAAAAAACGTAATTTCTTTTTGATTTTGTCGAACCGTTTCTCACACATTTTAAGAGATTTTGCAGTAAATTTTTTCTTGTTTGGTACCATTTTCATTCTATAAGTCGGAATTTCGAAAATCAAAATCTGAGTGCCGTTCTTTCTCTTGAATTGTTGCTAGCTTATCAACGTACACCTTTTCTTTCAAATAACCCCAAAGAAAGAAGTCCAACGGTGTCAAATCACATGATCTTGGGGGCCAATTGACATCGCCACCACATGAGATAACACGGCCATTGAATTTGTAACAAAAGAGCCACTGTTTCGTTAGCTGTGTGGCAAGTCCGACCGTCCTGTTGAAACCACATATCGTCCACATCTATATCTTCCAATTCGGGCCATACAAAGTTCGTTATCATCTCACGATAGCGAAGACCATTCTCAGTAACTGCCTGACCATCCTCGTTTTGGAAAAAATACCACAAGTCACTCTTTGTGGGTGCATTGGTTTTTCGACAATCACTCTTTGATTATCATTCGCCCAAATGCGACAATTCTGCTTATTGACGAATCCACTGAGGTGAAAATGTGCCTCAGCACTGAAGATGATTTTGTTCGAAGTGCACGTAATGAGCCTGAATAACTTTAACGCGTTGCTCGATTGTGTATCTTTCCATGGTTCAAATTGAGTTAGTCTGAAATTGAGAAATGTCAAATGAAATGCAGAAAAAACTTGACGTTTAGTGTGATTCACATTCAACATCGGCCCTTACAATTTAACCACCCTTTACAACAGATTTCATGCATACCACTAGGGTGTGTATAACAGAAAGTTTTTTTTAGTTTTCGAATTTTCATGATATTTTTTGCCAAAACTTTATCATGCAATAGAAGGTAACAAGAATAGCGAAATTCTACTGAGATTGGGATATTCGAAATTTCGACTTTTAGAATCAAAATGATACAACCAAGCTACAGAAGCTGAACTCATGAAATCAATATGACGAAATCGTCCCGGAAGGAAATAGTTTTTCCCTAACGACGATCGAAAATACCGCTAATATTTCGGACAAATTTTTTAAGACTGCTGCCTTATATTCACTTTTTATACCCTACACCACAGGGTATAATGTCTTTGTGCATTTCTTTGTAATACCCAAAGAGATAGACCCATTATTATAGCAATCGATTTAGAATCACTTTTTGAGTCGATTTAGCGATGTCCGTCCGTCTGTCCTTCTATTCTTGTAATCAAAGTCCAGGTCGCAATTGTGGATAGAACTAAATGAAACTTTGCACAACGAAGTTTTATGGGATAAGGACGAACGCTATTTAATTTGAAGCAAATCGATTCAGATTTAGATATAGCTCCCATACAAATTTTGCTTCCGATTTTACTTTTTCAGCTCTAGAAACCACATATTTCAACAGATTTTCCCCCAATTTGGCAAGACGCCGTATATTTCAACTAGAAACAGCTCTGGTAAAAATAGGATAGATCGGTTCAGATTTATATATAGCTCCCATACAAATGTTTCCTCCCATTTGACTCTTTCCGCTCTAGAAACCACAAACTTTGACAGATTTTCTTCAAATTTGGCAAAACAGTTTATATTTCAACGAAAAACAGCTCTGGTAAAAATGGGATAGATCTGTTGAGATTTATATATAGCTCCCATACAAATGTCTCAGCCGATTTGACTCTTGCCACTCTAGAAACCACAAACTTTGGCAGATTTTCTTCTAATTTGGCAAAACAACTAATATTTCAACTAAGAACAGCTCTGGTGAAAATGGGTCAGATGAGTTCAGATATATATATATATATATATATATATATATATATATATATATATATATATATATATATATATATATATATATATATATATATATATATATATATATATATAGCTCCATTACAAATTTCGCTTCTGAATTGATTATTTCCGCTCTAGAAATACCATTTTTGAACAGATTTTCTTCTAATTCGGCACATCAGCTAATGTTTCAAATAGAAATTCCAATAGCGAAAGCGGGTTACATCGGTTCAGATTATATATAGCTCCCGATTTGATTCTGTCCGCTCTAGAAACCACATATTTAACACTCCATAAAATTTGGGAAAGTGTCTAATATTTAAACTAGAAAACCTTTGCTAAACATGGGTCAGATCGGTTCAGTTTTGTATATAGCTCCCATTCAAAGTTTGTGTTCAAATTTTCTTTCAGATAGAAGTATTGAATTTGTAGTATATTCTCCTGTTATAGCTGCATCGTACATAACCCGGTTCAACTATCATGCTATAAAAACATATCGGGAGCCGCGCCATATAAGTGGCATTGGTTTCCAAAATATTTTTATTTTAATATCACAAACTATTTAAAACAATAAGCAGAAGTGATCGCTGCATAAAAATATCATAATTTTCCTAATATGAAACTGAATTTACACGTAAAGTCGACAACCTCTAATCTACCGATAATACTATCGAATCCTCCATTGGGGAATCGTCCCGGCCGAACTTGACGCCGCTTCACTTGTTTCATTACAATTAGTAATTTTTTGGCTGGCCAAACATATGAGTAGAAATTAATAGTCTAAGATATATTTAACATTTTTAAAGCACAAAATATTAAAAGTTTAGATTACATGTACGTTTAACCGAATTACAGTTACGGCTCAATTGGCTAAAACTGTCACGACACTGATTTAGCCCAACATTCTCCTTCTAAAGTCCAAAAGTTTATTTTTGCATGCGTTACTTGCCGTTCTACTCCGATTGCAATTTTTCATCGTAAAAAGGCCAAACTTCTTGCTCAACTTCCCCATACTGCGGAGTTCCGAGTGAATTCCCTTACTTTGTTTATTAATCCACAACTGTTCGGCCCAAAAATGTGTCCAACCAACAGTAGTAAATAAAGCCAGCCCCCGCCTCCCTGGAATAGGATGCATGCGTAGCATGACCAAAAAAGACAATATAATAAAGGAATTCTGACATCATTGCTTTTAATGCAATTTTCTCTCTTCTACAGTTCCAGAGTCTGAATAAATTTGCATCTTGCGCCCCCTAAGGACAATTTGTATTTTCCATGTACATATTGTGGTCCCGGAAAACACACTCTGGCTGTTTGTCTGTCTGTCCATTCCGCTTTGTAAATATGCAGTGCCACAGTTGGTGTGCAGAATGTGGGGGATTTTGAGTGCTTTGAGCAAATTTGGAATTCACACATATGCGGTTGAACGCATATTTTGAGTATGTCTTTACACACACACGCACATACCCCAATGCATTGTTTGTGCATGTGTGTCTATTAAAGTGGGTCGCATGCCATACAAACCAAAAATTAACAAAAAAAACGTATGTCCTTTGATATACGAAAAAATAAATATTAATTTTTTTAAGATTGGAGAATTTTATGTAAAAGTTAAGGCAATTGCTTGAAATTAGAATATATATATATCAATATGTATCTCATATCAGAAGTTAACTTTTTACTAAAATTGCCTATGAAAAAAACACTTTATTTTCGATCCACCATAGTAACTTATGTCTATGGAGACAGATGAATATACAAAACCGAATTCCATGATTATAGCTGCAGTCAGGTACAATTTGTATACCTTTTAGCCCTGTTTTCGCTCTACAGTGATATTGACCTTGTTTGGTTTTGAAAATCATCACCCAAAAATTCAAAATTTCAACTTTTCTTGTTACCCACTCTAGGGCATATGCACACGTAAATGCATGTTTGAACGAGAGAAGGTGGGAAAGTAATCGTACTCTACAGACAATACATTTTTATTTTTATACCCTCACTCTACGGAGCTGCTGCAACGCTGATTCGTTGCTGCAACAGCTCTAATTCATTGGTGCAACAACTCTGATTCGTTGCACACCTCTGTTTCGTTGCTACAACAACGCCGCTGTTTCCTTGCTGAAACAATGTGGTTTCGAAAATATTCGTTGAATTAAATTAAACATGTTTGTTGCAGCAACGAAACTTTATCGTTGCAGCAATGAACGCCGACGTTAGTTGATTTTCAAAAACAAAATTCGTCCCGGCCTCGAACGTTTTTCTTTCAGTATAGATAATTTAGTTCCATGATGACCACCGGCAGCGGACTTCGAAGTGATTATTCCCAACAGCAGCTCAACTACTTAAGGCAGAACACCAACAACGTGAATGAGAATTACTATCGAAAACATCCCAAAAACACACACTACAAAAACACATAATTTGTGTGTCTCCGATTGTTGCACCAACGAATAAATTGTTGCTGCAACGATATCAGTTTCGTTGCTGCAACGAATGAGTTGTTGAGGCAAAGTGTTCATTAATTTTAATAATTTTTGACAAAATAATATGGATTTGCATAAAAACAATGATTATAATCAGAAATTTATAGATTTTTTGTATTAATAAATGTTTTCCCATGTAAAAAATGAAAAAGAGTATTTTCGTTGCATCAACGAATATTGAATTGTTGCATGAAAGAAACTACGAAAAGTACGAAAAATCGGTTTCATACCATAAACGTTCACATTGTTGTAGCAACTTGTCGTAGTGTTGTGGGAACGTAATATTTCGTTGCTGCAACGAAATGCCAATAACGAATCTGAATCGTTGATGCAACGAACGATTTTTCTTTCAGTGTACCTTACACACAAAGTGTCGGTATAACATTCATACGGGATGTGGGATTTTTTGCCAAATCCCCAGCTCCCGGGATTGCACAAGAAATCGGCAAGAAATTTTTGTTTAATTCAATTTTTCGACATCTTGATTCAAATTCTTGATGACCTCTACCCGACCCACCCTCGTATGTATTAGACGACTGGTGTTTGTGTATGCATGGCTGGTATTGCTGTGCATCGCTTGTGTGAGTTTCTTCTATTGTTCAATGTTGTTATGAATTCTCCTGATTGTTTTAGCAATTTCCAAAGTGTCAATGACTTTGTTTACCTTCGACATTTTGAGCCATGTCCGTATTTAGATGCATGTATGCATTCACATTAGTGTGTCCCGTAAACTCGGACAGTTACATTTTTTGGACAAACATGTAATCAAACTAGGAGTATTGATCTGTACAACAATTAAATTAATTAATTAATGAAATGAAAGTACTAGATAAGCATAGTTAATTAAATTTATTTAATTTAAATTTATTAAAATTTATAATCAGTTCCACATAATTACATAGATTTTAGAGAAATCGCCCATTTAAATTAAAACTTTGCTTGGAAAGGAAAAAATTGGGAAAACAGTATTATTGCGGTAGTATCTTTGTATTATATACACTGGTCCAAATCATTGGTTTAATAGAAAAAATAGACAATACTTAAAGTGCAAACTTTTTATAACATTTGGAATTGTTTGGTAAGTACACTCCCCTTAGCAGTGTCCGCTACTTCGCTCGCGGAAAAGCCTGGTTTTTTGTTATCAGTTTTATCCATCCCTGTTTATACCCTCACTCTACAGAGTAGGAGGGTATATATCATTTGGGACAGAAAAAAAGTATAACGCATTGAATGAATGACTTAAGACCCCAAGTATGTTTGGACCAAATCCGTTTCACAACTTTTTAAGGTGTTTGAGCCATGTCCGTCCGTCTGTCTGGCTGGCTGGTGTACACGATAACTCTCGAAAGGACTTAAGGAATCGATTCAAACTTTGCACATCGTAATATTTTTTCCAAACTTAGTTTAAGTTCCAAGATGGGCGAAATTGCCACGCCCCTTCTGGTACCTCCCACACAAATGGACAATATTCCTATGTTAAATTAAAACCTTCATAACTTCCACACCGATATTCGGAACCACCAATATTTTGGTATATGATTAAACTATTGTAAGTACTTTAAGTCATCTAAATATGGCGGGTTTTGCCACGGCTTTTCTAGTACCTCCCACACAAATCACCCTAAACCACGTAATATTAAAGCTGTTATAACTTCTATACTATACTTCTATAAATTTTTGCACCTCTTTCTCAAAAAGTACACATTTCGAAAAATAACTATATGTAATATGTGATCTCGCTTCTCCCCTAAAAGCATCCTTAAAAATACATTTTTATCACCATGTCTTGCGAAACCCTTTAAAGTACATATTTCGAAAAATCCAACTTTACTGCACTTCTATGTGGTCAGAGGAATTAACATGCCAAAATTCACGATTCTCGCTGCAATACTTTAATTGGTATCATTTTTATCCCTTTTTGTGCCGCTCACCCCTTAAAAGTACAAAAATGCATTTATATTGCACTTGTAGCTGTAACACCTTAGTCGGTACCATTTTTGTCCCTTTTTGTCCCGCTCGCCCCTTAGAGTACAAATTTCGAAAAATCTATTTATGTAGCAAGTCTACGTTGTCAGAGAAATGTAAATATCGATTTTTACGAAAATATATGCATTGCATTATTTAAATTGGTACCATTTTTATCCCTTTTTGTCTCTTTCCTCCCTTAAAAGTAAAAAATTTCGAAATATACCTCTTTGTAGCTCGGCTGCATGGTAAGTGCAAGGGACACACGAATTTCATGTTTCTAGCTGCTGACGGTTAGCCAGGACGAAGGTTCGATGTTTATCCCTTTTTTGTCCCAGTACGAATTTCGTAAAACTTAGTCCGCGTCTCTGTCATATTTGGAATATTTCATGACCTTGGATTCAGCCGTTATTCTTCAAGTTTTGCACAGTTCATACTGAAACCGATTTTGAATTAGAAATGTTGTAAGTGCCACTCTAATATATTTATATACATATACATACATCTGTTTTCAAATGTCAACTGTACACTCGATATGTTCATTGGACAAAGACTCTATTAGTTGTAGTAAGAAGTTAATGGAGCTTAGTAGTGTTCCAATGCAAAATAAATATTGATTCGTTTTCTCCGATAAATGTTTTGGCACCTATGGGAGGGAGAAAATACTAATATATGTACACATGTACATCATTTTAATGAATTTAGGAAACTTGGGTAAGGATAATTCCTGAATTTTCAAATAATATGGGTTTTCTTCTAATGAATGAAGTGTGGGCTATTCCGAGCAAAAGGGAACCACTTGCAGACAAAAATTGGCATCGGTGATTCCGACTTTTAATATTTTGAAAATTTGTTTGGGTAACTATAAATTTTTCGAGCCCTTTCAACCACAACAAACTCACAGAAGAACAATAATTACAACTAGTGCATATTTGTATTTTTTTTGCTATATGATAAAGTCCCAGGGCCAGATGAACAGAGCGATCTACAAATTGAAATTCCCTTTTTAAATGAAGAATTCAAGGAGGGTTAACTGCATCTTACTTGTCTACATTAGTAATTTCTTCGCAAAAAATGGCAAGTCATATTACTGCGCAACAGAAAATAAAAATGTTGTGTTCGAGAAATAAAACTTATTTTTTTGTATGTATTGAGATGGACTGATTCATAAAACACACAAAAATGAAACTCCCTTACTTTTATAAGAAGAGTCATAGAATTGTATAAGATTTATTATAATTACCTATAATTGAAAATATAACCGGGCGCATTCGGACTTCTATTTCCAAAATGAGAGTGAAAATTTTAAAGGTACTTTCGATAAAAAATGGAATTTTATTTAAAAACTATATATTTAAATAAATAAATTCTGGTTTAGAGAGCCAAAATACATCGGAAATGTTATACACATCACTTGGACAAACAAGTGATTTTCAATAAATAAGATATTCTAGACACTAAGGTGGATCAAAAATATTTTTTAAATTTTGTCCTTATTTATTTCATAAATAAAATAATTAAATAATTTATAAATAAAAAAACAAGTAAGGACCCTTTACCACTCCCTACGTATACACCTGTATACAGGTGTTTTGCGGGAGGCAATTTTACGTAGTCTATATAGATATACAGTATACTTTAAATGCATCTTTAGACAAATTTAACGAATATTGCAGAATAAATGAATGTTTTAGCCTTATGTACCATTATTCCTAGTTAAAAATATCATGATAAGTTATAGGTTATGGGCGGTAATATAGTAAACAGGGGGCTTACTTGTATGGGCCTATACTAGGATTTGGGGTTTCCCGGAATTTTTGCATTTCCCGGGAAAACGGGAATGAAAATTTTCATTCCAGGGAAAAAATAATTTATTTTAGGTATGTCCAATATGGTTTAAAATATCAACATTTAGTAACAGGTGTGATGTTTTAACCCATTAACGCCCACCGTACACGAGAAGAACAAAACAAAATAATAATAATCTAAAACTAAATATTTTTTATTTGATTTGAACTGGGATATTGTCCTGGCTCAAGACCATTTTGCTTCTATATTTAATAGAATGCAAATTTATTTACAAATGGCATGGTGACATTTATTACTTGGCTGCAGACTACCACGATCATGATTTCGACCATGTCAAAAGTCTTTTCAAGTGGCTTCGCAGCGACTTTTCAACATCAAACCCGGCCTCTATAAGGAGATAATTCACACAAACGAACGAGAATCACAACTCACTTGCCGAATTTGCGTTTAAAAAATCGCACCAAGTAATAAAGTACACATGCCATCTTACAAGCATCTCATTGAGTTTATTTTATTATTATTGTAGTTGTTATTACGAAAATAATGGGTTAAAATACTCATTTTACAAATATTTTACTCTAAATAAATAGTCAGAACTGAAGGAGTCATAATAATGGACAGTGTAACCACCATGAACTGACACGTACACTAGATTCAAAATTTAACAATGTTTAAGGAAACAAAGAACTGGTATGGCTGAGAATGTTATAACGTCTTTAATTTAGAAGATTCATTCGTCTAGAGAGGAAAATATTTTACAAAAACAGGGGGGAAATATTCTAAATTGTGAATGCAATAGAAACATTAAAAAATATTAATTTTAATTAAATAAATTCATAAAAAAACATTGAAATGGTGCAGTCATTAGTTCTTACAAAAGGTAATTTAAATAAATCGTAGGGTATATTTCTATTAACTAATGGTTTCATATGTAAAGTAAATAATTTTTTATAAGATTTTCAACTTTTGTTTTGTCGATTTTTCTGGAAAACGAGAAATTTAACTTAAACGAGATAGCACGAGGGGTTACGTATTTGCACTATGTCAGCCATAGTATCAAATGGTCATTATGTCATTGTCAGCTATTTAATTTGAAATATATCTACAATTTCCCATTTATATAGTAAAACTAAATTAGGGCTCAAAATAAACAAAAAATATTTTTGAATATTTCCCGTATTCCCGGAAAATTTAATTTTTATTCCCGGGAATTCCCGTCCAATTTTTTCGGGAATTTCCGGTAAAAACGATTCGGGAATTAACGGACCCCAAACCCTAGCCTATACCAAAACTTGGACTCATATAGTTAGCTTTCATAGTAGTTAGTTGAAATGTAATATCGTCTACACAATTTGAGCAAATTCTGAAGTAAAATGTGGATTCTAGATTGCAATAGTAAAAATTGGGGCCCACCGAAGCACAGTTTTTTCTTAGAATATCGTACTACTATCACGAACTTTTATAAGAAAATTCGACAACGTTGGTACCTTCAAAAGAACCACTACTTTCAGAGGATGTACTGACTGAATGAATGTGGTATTCATTCTTCTCAAAATTAAAAAAATAACAAACAATTTTTTTAATTTTTTCGCAAAATGAATATTTCCTTACCTAAAATGAAAGAAAACACAAAAAATTTTATTAAAAAATAAAACAAGTAAGGAAAGGCTAAAGTCAGGCGGGCCGACTATATGATACACTCCACTTTCTATCGGAATACAATTCAATTCAGTAAAAAAGTGAAAACGGGAAAATTGTTTGTATGTTTCCTAATCACAGGCTAATATGACCTGATAGAATTTATCAAATCGAGAATAACATTTGTATCGGGACTATATCCAAACATGGAATGAAGAGACTAACTTTCACAATAAGTTCTTCTAGTTGAAGTATAACGTGTTATGCTCAATTTTAAGAAATTCTCTGAAAATACGCTGTTTCTGGGGGAACGAAATTTGTATGACAGCTATATGTAAATCTGAACCGATGTGACCCAGTTTCACCATTAGTGTTCCTAGTTTAAATATAAGATGTCTTGCCCATTTTGAAGAAAATCTGTTAAAATATGTGGATTCTGGAGCGGAAAAAGTCAAATCGGGAGCGACATTTGTTTGGGGGCTACATATAAATCTGAACCGATCTAACACAGGTGTTTCCAGTTGAAATATAAGGTTTTTTGCGAATTTAGAAGAAAATCTGTTAAAATATGTGGATTCTAGAGCGGAAAAATTCAAACTGGGAGCAAAATTTGTATGGATTTTCTCCAAATTAAATAACGTTCGTCCTTGTCCCGAAAAACTTCGTTGTGCAAAGTTTCGTTTGGTTCTGGCTAGAATTGCGACCTGTATCGTGATTACAACAATAGATGGACAGACGGACATTGCTAAATCGACTCAGAAAGTGATTCTAAGCCAATTGGCATAATTAACAATGGGCCTTGCTCCCTTCCTCTCACTCTCGTGGAGTGTATAAAAATATGTATAAATATTTACATGTTGTTCGTCTAGAAACTTTATATTAAAATTATTATTTACTTTTCAAATAATTTCATTTTATATGTTATTCAAATTATCTGAATCATGTTTGTTTACATCACCACACATCATTCAGTGGATTTAGTGTGACTTAGACCACTTTTAAACTAACACTATCGACATTTTTGGTGTACTTAAAATGAGAAATAGGATACATTTTTTATGAATGTCAAAAGTTCTTAAATTATAGATCTGATCAAAGTAAAGAGAAAAAACGGCATATCTCAATCTAACTGGCACATATATGAATCTGAACCGATTTTTTTCAAATTAAATTGTGATGGTCCATAGCCCTAGAAAATTGCTCCTGCGAAAATTGTTGTTGCAAATATTTGGCGTTAAATTAACCTAACTATTCCACGAAGTAGTGTAGGATATAAATACCTTCGATAATTGTAAAATATTTTTTGGACTGTACTAATAATGTCCAACAATTTAAGACTTTTCGGTTGGAACAGAATAGCGATCCTAATAAATCCTAATAATAAATAAATAATAAACTTTTAGTCCTGGTGGACTATATAGAGAATAACAATATGCCAAATATGATTGCTGACTAAATGGGAATATTGGTGGCAGAATATTTACAGAAACCCATATAAAACAAGTAAGGAAAGGCTAAAGTCGGGCGGGGCCGACTATATAATACCCTACACCACTCGCTGTGTATGTACCTCGCTTTGATTACTAAACCCAGGTATTTCATGGGAGCAATTTTATGTAGTTCATACAAATTATATAAATTATATTCATATAATTTATATGCAATAAATTCATCTTTAGTCAAATTTAACGAATATGGTAAATAATATAGTAATTGATCCAATTGTCCGACAGACAAATACAAATTATACAGTAGTTAACCAAAGTCATACCAAAGTATGGACATATGGGCATCACCCAAACAATTCTCATTGCAATTCAATTCGGTAAAAAATTGAAATCGTGAAGGATTTTTGCATCCTGTAAATGTATGTGTTGACAAAAAATGTTAAATCGAAAAGGACATTTGTATGGGCGTATATTGAAACCTGGAACGATGTGACCATGCCTGTTTATTGGTGAAATATAATATGTAAAATTTGGCCAAAATCGGTTAAACATTCGGGAGCAACATTCGTATGAGAGCTATATCTAAATCTGAACCGATCTTACTCACTTTCACCATAGGTTTTTTAGTTGGATTATAAGATGTTGTGCCAATTTTAAAGAAAAACAGGTACACTATGTGGATTTTAGAGCGGAAAAGTCAAATCGGGAGCGACATTTGTATGGGGGCTATATATAAATCTGAACCGATCTTACCCAATTTTTGCATACGTGTTTCTAGTTCGATTATAAGATGTTCTGCCAAATTTAAAGAAAATCGGGTACAATATGTCGTTTTTAGAGCTGAAAATGTCAAATCGGGAGCGACATTTGTATGGGGGCTATATATAAATCTGAACCGATCTTACCCAATTTTAGCACACGTGTTTCTAGGTGGATTATAAGATGTTCTGAAAAATTTAAAGAAAATCGGGTACAATATGTCGTTTCTAGAGCGGAAAGTGTCAAATCGGGAGCGACATTTGTATGGGGGCTATATATAAATCTGAACCGATCTTACCCAATTTTTGCACACGTGTTTCTAGGTGGATTATAAGATGTTCTGAAAAATTTAAAGAAAATCGGGTACAATATGTCGTTTCTAGAGCGGAAAATGTCAAATCGGGAGCGACATTTGTATGTGGGCTATATCTAAATCTGAACCGATCTTACCCAATTTTTGCATAGGTGTTTCTAGTTCGATTATAAGATGTTCTGCCATATTCAAAGAAAATCGGGTACAATATGTCGTTTCTAGAGCGGAAAATGTCAAATCGGGAGCGTCATTTGTATGGGGGCTATATCTAAATCTGAACGGATCTTACCCAATTTCAGCATAGATGTTTCTAGTTGGATTATACGATGTTCTGCCAAATTTAAAGAAAATCGGGTACAATATGTCGTTTATAGAGCGGAAAATGTCAAATCGGGAGCGACATTTGTATGGGGGCTATATCTAAATCTGAACCGATTTTCAAATTCAATACCGATGGTCCTTGGCCAGAAAAAATAAATTCTGCCAAGTTTCATGACAATCGGACAACAATTGCGACCTGTAGAGTGCGAACAAGCTTAGATGGACAGCAGACGGACAGACGGACAGACGGACAGACAGACATCGTTAAATCGACTCAGCTGGTGATTCTAAGCCGATCGGTATACTTAAAGGTGGGTCTAGCTCGATTATTTCTTGGTGTTACAAACATTTGGCGCGAAACTAACTTATAATACCCTAGACCACGAAGTGGTGTAGGTTATAAAAAAATGAAACGAATGAATTGTGGATTTTGCCACAAGTGCGTCTTCTTCGCGACTGACTACATATGTATACGTTACAAGCGAAATTGGTTCTTAATACACATGCAAAAAATCAACCGGATCCATTGGATAGAGCGCGAGATAATAATAAAACATCCAAACACATCATTTTAGCCATATCTCCTGCGAAAATAAAATTTTTGCAAAAATATTCAATTTGTATTTTTATACCCTCCACCTCCAGAATGGGGGTATACTATCTTTGTCATTCCATTTGTAACTCCTTGAAATATCGACCTCAGACCTATAAAGTACATATATTATTGATCGTCATAAATTTCGAAGACCATCTAGCGATGGTCGTCAGTCCGTCCGCCTGTTGAAAACACGCTAGCATCTAAACGAAAGAAGCTAGGAAGTCCAAATTTTCCATAAATACGTCTAACCGATCTACGACTAAGTTGGGATTGAAACTGGGCGAAATCGGCCCAAAGGGAAAATTTTTTCCCTCACAAGGACTAAAAATACCCATAATAACCCCTAATATTTTAGAGTATTTAAGCATATTTTTTCAATATCTCTGCTTGTACTTACTTGATATTGGGTATGCGCATTCCGCCTATAACAACAACGTGCACCATAAAGTGATTTTTATTCGTAGGCGGTGAAATGGGTCAAAAAGGGATAAAATTGGTACCTAATAAACAACAACAACTAGAAACACGAAATTCGGTGTGTACATTCCTCTAACAGAGTAGAGACATAATATTTATAAAAGGATTTTTTCCAAATTCGTACTTTTAAGGGGTAAAATGGGAATAGAGGGATAAAAATGGTACAAACCAAACGGTTGCACTTAGTATAATGAAATGGGGTGTATACATTCTTCTGATAGTGTAGACACGTAAAATAAACTGATTTTTCGAAATTCGTACTTTTTGGGGTTAAATGAAAAGGGGATAAAAATAGTACCAACCTAATGACCGAAGCTAGAGTCATGAAATTGGGAATATACATTCCTCAGACTGCGTAGACACGAAAAATAAAGGGTTTCTTCCAAATTCGTGCTTTCAAGGGGTACAATGGGTACATAGAGATAAAAATAGTACCAACTAAACAACTACAGCTAGAATGATGAAATTCTGTGTGTGTATCCCTCTAATTGCGTAGACACGTAAAATAAACAAATTTTAGAAAGTCGTACTTTAAAGGGGGTAAAATAGGAAAGGTCGCAGCTACAATCATGGAATTCGGTGTATACATTACTCTGACAAATTCGTACTTTTAACTTTTACGGTGAAAATTGTTTGAATCATGAAGTACATAGTGCAAAATAACCTGCGGTATGTACGTGAGATAATTTATTTTCAATATTTGTACTTTTGGAATTAAAATAGAATGGAAACACAAACAACTGCAGCACCACTATCTACCAATATTTATGGTATTTAAGCTTTTTTGAAAATATAAACAAAAGAATATTTATTTTTGAATTGACTTGAAGTATTATTTCGATATATATAATGTGAACGTATTGGTAGCCTTGCCTCATATGCGTGGTTTGAAATAATAAAAATATTATATTTATTTATAAAATTATTTGTATTTGTTTTGGTTTGGCTGTATTACAAAATTTATTTTCGTCAAAATATTCGCCTTTTTGGGAATATAACTTCGTTCTATGGACCGAGACGACCATTTGGTCCATAGACATTTATTGAGCAATATAACACCGATTATCAGTTCTCATCGAAACTGCGTGAAGTAGCCATTCCACTCAAATCGTTCATACAACACATTCGTTGAAACAATAAATTTTGAACTCATATGATAGCGAGTGCAATGCCAATGACCAGACCGGTGATCGAATTCGTGTGGAGTGGTAACATTTCAAATCTGACGATATTCCTTGCGTGTTAATTGGGGCTCCAACTTCCTTTTTAACCAGATTCATCTTCTAAAGGTGTAACTTGCCGCAGAGATCTGACGCCATGAACTGACTTAATCTATCCGTCCCCTCTTTGCAAACCCCCTTCACTTCTCATGTCCCTACATAAATACATTCAAGAATCATTGTAATAAGTTTATGCTAAAAACTTCTAAAACTTAATAAAGTCCTCCTCAAAGTGAAACGGCTCTTCAAAGCAATCTCACAACAAGGACTATCCACATAACGAAAACGTTGAAATATTCATTAACATTCTTATGCAGACCGCATTTACAACAAAAAAAATAAAAAAACGAGAAAACGAGTGTGGTGGCTCTTTACAAAAGGTAACATGATGCCGTGGACGGACGGCCGGTGCTGATGCGGATGATGGCACTGTGACCTGGAATGAAATGAAGCTGTTGCACTGGAGCTGTCCTAATGCATATTTAAGCGTCATCAGATGCAACGAAACTGCACGAAGAAGTGTAAAAAAGCGAAGCAAGAATGTTACAAGGAGCTGCTAGAATGTTATCGTTAGCATGAGCTGCTATTTGTACTCATTCCATTTGAAGATGCACATAAATGCAATGACAAAGGTACGACAGCGGCTATGCGAACAAGTGGATGGATGGAATGGACGGGACGACAATAAAGGACACAATTTATGCAGACAAAGGGAGATGGTCAAACGTTTTGGTGCTTAGCAATATTTATGTACCTGCCATCAAACAGGACAAGGCATGTGAACGAACGAACGCTCCAGTAGTTAGAGGAGGATGCCTCTGTTATGATATAAAATATATTCAGGCGGTGTTGCCAGGAGCAGCTACGTGACACTATGTGGCAGCAACAGAAGAACAAATACGAAAAAACACTGTGAAGAAAACTTGGAGTTTCGTGGTTACATCTACATCACTCTTGGTCTAAAGTTAATTCATTTTTGTTACTTCCCTTTCATTAAAAGCAAATTTCACCGAAACCTCCAAAACTCTGCATTTTGGAAGTAGTGTAATGTTTTTTTTGGCGCTGCTATGGGTACTGTAACGAAAACATTGCTGAGGCTCAGAATGGCTCTGTTGCATCCGAATTCCGAAATAAAATTCGTACAGAAAAGCTTCCCGCAAATGGTTGAGTATTCCAACGACTCAGCTAAGGACTCCAAAACAACATTTGGTATAAGGATTTCTTTTTCTTGGTGCATTTTTTTGTGAGAAAAATGAAGAATGGTCAACAAAAGTTTCTTAAGCATGTTTCTCCTCTGAAGTATGCCCAAAGACAGCTATGCAGTGTAAAGGTTCTGCGCCCAGCACCAGGACGTGATCACAACTTGATGGTGACTAAGTACACTCAGAAAAAAGTGAACCCTTAATGAGTTAAAATGAACTAAAATTTAGAGAAATTGAACTTCGTATAGCGGTAAAGAAATATTTCCTCATATTAAGTTTAAGCTTTTCATTGAAAGTAGTATATGCTTTGAACTTGATTCTAGTTCAATTTTCCTCAAACCAAATAAATATTTACTCAATCTGAGGAAAATTTCAGTAAGTTTTTCCTCAAACCAAGTAAATTTTTAAATTTAAATTTTTCCTCAAACCAAGTAAATCTTAGTACAATTTTGCTGCAATTTTCCTAAAAGTAAGTAATTTGTTAACTAACATCAACTAAAAAGTTACTTAAAGAGGACAATTTTGCAGATTTTTTTACCCTCCACCTCCAGGATGGGGGTATACTAACTTTGTCGTTTCGTTTGTAACACCTTGAAATATCGACCTGAGACCCTATTTAGTATATATATTCTTGATCGTTATAAAATTCTAATACGATCTAGCTATGTCCGTCCGTCTGTTGAAAGCGCGCTAGCATCTAAACGAAAGGAGCTATGACGTCCAAAATTTCCATAAATCGGTCATAGATCGGTTGGGATTGAAACTGGGCGAAATCGGACCAAGGACTAAAAATGCCCATAATAACCCCTAATATTTTAGAGTATTTAAGCATATTTGTTCAATATATCTGCTTGTACTTACTTGATATTGGGTATATAACAAAAACGTGCACCATATAGCGATTTTTATTCGTAGGGGGTGAAATGGGGCAAAAGGGATAAAAATGGTACCTATAAACGACAACAGCTAAAAACGCGAAATTCGGTGTGTACATTCCTCTAATTGAGTAGATACATAATATAAAAGTATTTTTTCAAAATCCTACTTTTAAGGGGTAAAATGGGAATAGAGGGATACAAAAGGTACAACTCAGATTTTTTTACTTAGATTTATGAATGCTATTTTTCTCGAAAGTATGAATTTGCTAAATGGTAAAATGAACACCGAAAATTTGGCATCTTTTTATCTGCGTACCTACTCTTCAAAAGTTAATGAGAAGAAATTGAGTAAATTTCTTTTTGTAACTAAAAAATCGGACTTTTTGCACTAAATGTTTCCTTTCTTCCAAGAGTGCAACTTGTGCAGACAAAATTTACCCTACAAAAACGGATAACCCTTGAACCTTTCTAAATATGTATAAATTTCGTTAAAGGCTGTTGAAGGAAAAAAGTTGTGTTGGTCAAAATCAGACATTTGTTCAAAAAGCATTTTTTTTTATATTTATTACAAACAAACTATATTTGGCACAAACATAACTTTGGCGTTATAATAAAGCTAAGAAACCACAATTGAAAAAATTGAGTGCAAAATCTCTTAAAATGTGTTGGAAATAGTTCGACAAAGTCAAAAAAGAAATTACTTTTTTTTCAATTTTCAAAATCTGAAAAACGTGAAAATCTGTAATACAAAAAAAATAATAAATTTTTTTTTACATTATGAAGAATCACTAAAAAAATGTTAAAAAACACAAAAATAAAAATTTTAATTTTCTTTAAAATCGAAAAATACGAAAAGTAGTCAACTTTAGTCCGATTTCTAAAATATATCTAGATAAAATATATGTAGATATAAAAATAAAATGTATTAATTTTTTTCGTTTGCATTTTTTTGGTCTGTAATCAATATTTGATTTGAACTGGGATATTGTCCTGGCTCAAGACCATTTTGCTTCTATATTTAATAGAATGCAAATTTATTTACAAATTTATTTATAAATTTATCTACCAATGGTGGTGGTAGTCTGCAGCCAAGTAATAAATGTCACCATGCCATTTGTAAATAAATTTGCATTCTATTAAATATAGAAGCAAAATGGTCTTGAGCCAGGACAATATCCCAGTTCAAAATAAAATGTATTTTAATATTAGTATCTCAAAATATCTCTTGGGTCCTTTTCTAATTTGTTTTTTTTTTACAGAACTCAAAAATGTCTACTAGAACAAAAGTTATTGAATTTTGGCCGATGGAATTTGATTATGAACCACTTTTTTCTTTCGGTGATAATCATTTTGGCATCACTCGAAAGTTATTGATTGCAGCTATTTATTTCTTACAAAATATACAAAATATAAATATATGTACAAAATCAGAAATAAACAAATAAAATGCGTTAAGTTCGGCTGGGCCGAATCTTGTATACCCCCCACCACGGAGTGTATTCCATAGTATTACCGGTATATATGTAATAAAGGGTGTTTTTTTTATTGAGGTATAGAACTTCGAATTGAAATAAAACACAAGAAAATTGTTTTAATGTCCACCAATTTGGCTTTATTGGAAGGATAATTTTATGCCATTAATGTTTAAATATGAGTTCGGGCATGTGGCCGCCGCGGCTGGCTCGAATATAGCCAATTCTACAGGTCCAATTTTCCAAAGCTCCAATTGCTGTGCACGGTGGCGAATCGATTCATTCGGGTCCTCTTCAACACTTTGCTCTACAGCGGCAATTGTTTCTTCGGTGCGCACTGTTCGACGTCTCTGCGGATGCGTATTATCACATAGAGTAAACGTAGTGCGAAAACGATCCATGGTTAACCGAATTAATTGCTCTGATGGACGATTATGTCGATAAAATGAACGGAGCTTGCGGTGAACTTCGCGAACTGAACCATTACTTTCGAAATAAATTTGCACGATTTGCAAGCGTTGTTCTTTTGTCAACCTGTTCATGATGAAATGGCAAACCAAACTAAATATTAATCACTTAACAGCTGACAAAATGGCCGCCAGTTAAAAAAGTGATGCCAACTTAAAGTTCTATACCCCAATAAAAAACACCCTTTATATATATTATACTGAAATTGTAATCAAAAAATTAACATAAGGGAGCAATCTTCTAAATATTAGGTGTATTGTCAGTCGTCATTAGAGAGAAACATTTTTCCTCAGGGCCATGTGCAATTTCTAGATTCAGCTACAAACAGAGTGACTCTTCATTTTGATAAGAAAAGTACAAATTTCAGAGATCCATTATGTTATCCATTATTTATCTTTCACGTCTACACAGTCAGATAAATGCATACACCAAATTTCATGATTTTGTCTTAAGCGGTTTGGTTGGTACCATTTCTATCCCTCTTTTCCAATTGCATCCCTTAAAAGTACAAATTTCGAAAAATCTCTTTATTTTACGTGTCTACGTAATTATAGCGACGTACACATCGAATTTCATGTTTCTAGCTATTGTCGTATCAAAGGTAATATTTTTATCCCTTTTGTCCCATTTCATCCCCTAAATATTTTTTGTACTTTTTTGTGATTACACGTTACTGGAGGAAGGTACGGAACATATTTCAAGTGTATAAAAATCGGAAATTTTCAAAATAAAAATGCTTAAATAGTCTAAATATAGGGGTATTTTCAGTCTTTGTTAGGGAAAATTTTTCACTCTGGGCCGATTTCGCCCACTTTCAATCCCAAGCGATCTGCAACCATAAGACACATTTACGGAAAATTTCAACCTCCTAGCTAATTTCGTTCGGAAGTTGGCGTGCTTTCAACAGACAGACGGACATGGCTAAATCGTCATAGAATTTTACCAGGATACAGAATATATATACTTTATGGGGTCTCCGTTGAATATTTCAAGGTGTTACAAACGGAATGACAAATCCTGGAGGTGGAGGGTATAATTAGACAAATGTGCAACAGAAATAAAATACACGGGAAACATATTATTTTTACAGGTATTTTCAGGGCCGTTTATCTTATAGACGGCTTGGTCGAGGAACGAAATATTTTACAAATCATCATTAAACAATCCGAACTGTATTTCCCTGGGCGACTGGAAATTATTTTTTATAAATTTTCAAAATTCTCGTTTGATCAGACCAATTAAAACATATTTAGCACCTCTAATTCCATTTTAGGCCTTAAAAGTTTGAGTAGGAACGAAGTCCATGGACGGTATTTCTATCCCCATATACTAAGTACACACACCATCCTATGACGGAGAGTGTAGAAATCATAAAAAAAGCTAAAAATTTGAAGCGCAAAGCAACAAAGCTAATTGCAGCCATGCACAGTATGAACTATTTCAGTTCACATTCATCTTTTTATTCGCACACAAATTATTATTCTTCGCCGCATGGCATGGGATCTGCAAACTAAAGGATAACAATATTTCGGATTTGTGCAAAGATAAATTCAACAGTATAACACATAAGTTTTCGTTGCTACCTGTGGCAGACAGCTTAATGTTCCATTGTCGCCAGTCGTTAATGAAAGCCAGCCAGCCTCCGCTGCCTCTCGCCAGAGCACACTCACACACACTTACGATGTCGCTGTGCCGTGCAAAATTGGCAACAATCCAAATGCATACCATTATCCTTCCTAAGCACTTGTAGAGATTCCCATTCAACAACCAAACACCGCCCGCCACCTACCCGCGAACGGTCGGAATGGAATTGTGAAAATTTATAATGATCTCGAAAATTCCAAAAATAGTTTTAAACTCTCTGGCATAGGATTTATAATTTGCTCGTGCATTCGCAAAATTCACTTTTTATTCGAAAATCTGCGACAAGAAGTGGAAAAGCTAAGGATATTGCAGGAGATGCTGGAGGCGGCGGTCGCCGAGGAGCGCAATGATAGTGTCGCTGCTGACGTTTTTGGCAAAGTGCCTCAATTTAATAACTTGACATCAATTTTTGTTCAACATCCACGGAAATGATGTCATTGTGTCCTTCGTCCATGGTTGGTTGGTAGTGAAGTATGTACTCTTGTTCTGTATTGTATTGTGGATTAATGTTGCACAGCAAAGGTGTTGTGGCAATAATTGTTTATGATGGTGGCCACAATGAAGGCAATGCTGCTGTTGTTGACAGTATTAATGACTCACTTTTTATATCGTACACCACGCGGTGGCACATTAAGTATTTGTGCATTTGTTTGTGACACCCAAAAAGTAACAAAGTTATGAAGTAAGGACGTCGCAAGGGATGACCTGATTAATCTTATTATAGAATTGAGATTTTTTTAGAATATTGCACTAATGATGTAATTTTGCATGGAAGCATTAAACATGCAGAAATGAACTTAAATCGTGTCCAACATTTTTTCGAACTCGAAAAAAAGAAAACTGTATGCAAATTTAATAAATAATACAATATCGTACATATACTAGAATTTCTGGCCAAGGAACAGGCAGAGAGCAACACAGCATTGTTATGTTGAATCCCAAGTTTAATAAAAAATAAAGATTCAGTGGTGTTCAAGAATTAGTTTTATGATCTACACTTCTAAGGAGACGTATAAATAAAAACAAGTAAGTAA
This sequence comes from Polietes domitor, assembly GCA_947397865.1. NCBI lineage: Eukaryota > Metazoa > Arthropoda > Insecta > Diptera > Muscidae > Polietes > Polietes domitor. The sequence continues at coordinate 79,742,049 of OX377621.1, read as the reverse complement.
ACTTCAGTCGACATAACCGACTTATATATACCCTATATATAAGGAAGTTATAAGGAATTAATTTTTACATAGGGCAGGATAATTAGTGTGGAAGGTACAAGGAATTTCATGTCATATGGTCCCAGAATCCACATTTATAAAACAATTGTAAAAACAATATTAAATATTAAGGCATAATGGATTCCGTGCACCAGTATAGAAGTTGTGAAGGATTTAATATTTCCTAGGATAGAAACAATTGCGTGGGAGGTACTAGAGGAGGCGTGGGTAAAGCGTAAATATTTGTGTACCCTCCACCTCCAGGATGGGGGTATACTAACTTTGTCTTTCCGTTTGTAACACCTTGAAATATCGACCAGAGACCCTATAAAGTATATATACTCTTGATCGTCATAAAATTCTAAAACGATCTAGCCATGTCCGTCTGTCCGTCTGGTGAAAGCATGGTAGCATCTAAACGAAAGGAGCTAGGCCGTTAAAATTTTGCATAAATAAACTGGGCGAAATCGGCCCAAAGGAAAAAAAAATTCCCTCACAAGGACTAATAATACCCATAATAACCCCTAATATTTTAGAGTATTTAAGCATATTTTTTCAATATGTCTGCGTGTAAATACTATATATTGGGTATGCGCTTTCCCTCTATAACAAAAAGTGATTTTTATTCGTCAAAAATGGTCAAAAACGGATAAAAATGGTCCATTTACAAGGGCTAGAAACACGAAATTTAACCTATACCCAAAATCAGAAATTCCTCTTGTATGTCTGATATAGACCTATTAGCATCTTACCAGTGTGCTCAAAAATACTGGGGTTTATAATTAATTACAAAATATTAAATCATTTGAATGATTTCACCTTATCAATCAGGTTTTAGACCAGGGCATAACTCGACTAATCTGGTACTGGACGTGGTGGAAAGAATTAGAAAGAGTATTGACACAGGTATAGGCTCGGTAGTTGGTTTTTAGATTTTAAAAAAGCTTTTGATTCCCTAAATCATAGTTTAATGGTAAGGAAGTTAAATCGTCAGTTTAATTTTTCGTCGTCTGCTGGTAGACTGATTGAGTCTTTTCTTACTGAAAGAAGTCAGTTTGTGGAAGTTAAGGAAACTTGGTCCGATTGTACTTCTCTGCATCATGGTGTTCCACGGGGTTCAGTCCTGGCACCCCTATTATTTATGATGTACATTAATGATATCATTGACTCATCATTTTGTAAAGCACGCGTATATGCAAATGATATACAGCTTATTGCGTGTTTGAGTGCTGATCATTCTATTTCAGATTTTTTTCAGTCATTTAACAGCGACTTATGTAGAATATCGAAATGGTCAGTAGATAATAAAATAATGATCAATCCATCAAAAAAGTATGTTATAAAATTTGGAGATACTGCTAATACATTCTCTCGTTTGATTTTGGATGATACTGCTATTGAATATGTATCTCACCACAAATCTTTTGGTCTGTATTTAGATAACCATCACACATTTGATTATCATATTAGTTTGGTGATATCTAGAATTTATTTCACTCTCAGAAAACTACATAATCTGGGTTTCTACTTTCTGTTAAATATTATAAAACTAATCGCTAAAACCTTACTCTTGCCAATTTTTCTTTACGGAATGTAAGTCTATACATGTACATCGGCCGGTAATATTGAGAAGCTAAGAAAATTTCTCAACAGAATTAACCGTTTCGCTTATTGGTTAAAGCCATATGATCATGTGTCTGCCGCTATTAATGATTTTCTAGGCTTACAATTTGTAAACTTTATAAACATTAGATCATTGTTTTTCAAAACTGTTAATTTCCCTAACCCACAATATTTATTAGACTTATTTCATTTTTCCCATTCAGTAGGAACTTCAATCATTATTTGTCCCAGAATATATTCGCATTACATGCAAGAATCCTTTGTTGTAAGAATATTTAGACTTTGGAAGTCTGTCGTACCATATTTCTTACGCAATTTTTCCATGAGTTTAAATGATTTTAAAAGGATATTTACTACACGTATTTAACACAAGCCACTGTACTGTTTATACCCTACACCACTTCGTGGACTAGGATATTATAAGTTAGTTTTCCGCCAAATGTTTGTAACACCAATAAATAATTGAGCTAGACCTTTAAGTATACGGATCGGCTTAGAATCACCAGCTGAATCGATTTATCGATGTCTGTCTGATGTCCATCTAAGCTTGTTCGCAATCTACAGGTCGCAATTGTGTTCCGATTATCATGAAATTTGGCAGAAGTTAATTTTTTTGGCCAAGGACGATCGGTATTGAATTTGGAGGAAATCAGTTCAGATTTAGATATAGTCCCCATACAAATGTCGCTCCCGATTTAACTTTTTTAGCTCTAGAAACCACATATTGTACCTGATTTTCTTTAAAATTGGCACAACATTTTATAATCAAACTAGAAACACCTATGGTGAAAGTGGGTAAGATCGGTTCAGATTTAGATATAGCCCCCATACAAATTTCGCTCCCGGTTAGACTTTTTCCGCTCTAGAAACCGCATATTGTACCCGATTTTCATTAAAATTGGCACAACATTTTATAGTGGAACTAGAAACACCTGTGATGAAAGCGGGTCAGATCGGTTCAGATTTAGTTATAGCCCCCATACAAATGTCGCTCCCGGTTAGACTTTTTCCGCTCTAGAAACCGCATATTGTACCCGATTTTCTTTAAAATTGGCACAACATTTGATAATCGTACTAGAAACACGTATGGTGAAAGTGGGTTAGATCGGTTCAGATTTATATATAGCCCCCATACAAATTTCGTTCCCGATTTGACTTCTTTAGCTCTAAAATCCATATATTGTACCCGATTTTCTTGAAAATTGGCACAACATTTTATAATCGAACTGGAAACACCTGTGATGAAAGCGGGTAAGATCGGTTCAGATTTAGATATAGCCCCCATACAAATGTCTCTCCAGAATGTTTAACCGATTTTGGCCAAACTTTGCATATTATATTTCACCAATAAACATACATGGTGAAAGCGGGTCACATGGTTACAGGTATATACCCCATACAAATGTCCTTTCCGATTTAACATTTTTGCCAAACACATACATTTATATGATTCAAAATTCCTCCCGATTTCACTTTTTTAGCGAATTGAATTGTGGCTCCGTCCGTCTTTAGTATTTCCTTACTTATTTGGGAGATGCCTATATGTCCATACTTTGGTATAACCCAAATGGGGTCCCATTCTGCTCTATTACAGCTCTAGAAACTACATCTTTTATCGGATCTTCATCAAATTTTGCGGATCATTATATGTTTCAACTAGGAATACCTATCGTGGATGAGAAATATATAGGCGCATGTTTTGGCACAGGCCTCAAGTGTTTTTATAGGCCTCCTTCAAATGTCTGTCCGATTCATCCTATTACCACTGTATAATCTGTATTTATCATTCGATGTTGATCAATTTTTCCAGATCATGTTATATTTACTCGGAATATCTGCTGGAAAATTGGATCAATTACTTTATTATTTACCGAATTTGTTAAATATGACTAAAAACGAATTTAAAGTAAATTTAAATTGCTCCCATGAAATACCTGGGTTTAGTAATCAAAGCGATGTATATAGTCGGCCTGGCCCGCCCGACTTTAGCCTTTCCTTTCTTGTTTTTATTTGGTTCATAATTCCAGTTCATAATCAGTCATAAAAATAAACAGGGAAATCCAGTTACACGTATTTCATGCATTTTCACCGATTCGTGCACCAAATACAAAGAGGACATTCCTGAAAATTCACAGTGAGGCATTGAATGAAGACATGCGAGTAATATTAGCCCGACTAGAAATGAAAGCGCCACACTATCCGATATACTAAGCATTTAATCAAGAGTTGGATTGCAATGCTTTCACATTGTGTTTGCATATGTTTACAGAACGATTGCTTACTGAGCGATTTTCTTTTTGGACGCTCTCGGTGGAACCGCAAAATCTTTTTTGATCGTACCGATTTTGGCAAAAAATCGATCGCAAAATTAAAGTTATGCTTGTTTCATCAGGAATTTAAGTTGCGTTCTTTGAAGACTGCCGAAATGCACTCAGGTTGCGATGAATATGGAAATTAACGAAACTCCATCGTGCAACCTTTCAGAGATCTGAGGCGGCCAAGGTTTGGTCCGGTCCGGAGGAGTGTACTATGGCGCACTGTTGGTTCAATGATGATGATGGTTCTCTTCGAATGTGATTTTCGATTTACATTACGGGCGATTCCACGGCAAGCTCCAGCTGACGAATAGAATCATGTGTGGATCGGCCAATATGGAGTATTTTCAAAAAAAAAACATTCGCTCTAGAAAAATTCTGTTGATATTGCCATCATTTAGATTTTTTCAGTTTGTGTTCTCATACGTTGCTCCAAATCGTGTGTCGTTGAGCGAACATACTATATTGGCTGCGAAAAACATTGAATTGGAGGATTCTGTTTCTTGAGAAAATTATGTTGACAACCGCAGCCTATCGCCTCAGAATCAGTTCAGTTAATACCAGATTATTTTTTCAATGACACTGGGAAGTGGGGAAATTAACAAATAGCATATTGAAGAAACTCTTCTTAAAGGAAAGCACGAAGACGTTAAATCGGCAATTAACGTAAGACACTCATGAAAGTTTTGAACGATGGAATTGTAGTGATTATACTCTGGACGATCAGTTTGGAGCCATATGACTATTTTGATCGTGTAGATTTTGGCTACGATTCTCTCGCAGAATGTAATTTTACCGTCTTCATCTGGAATTGCAGTGAAGTTGTTGAAAAAGGTCGAACAGCTCATTCAGCAATCAACTTACCGTTGAATACGCATATTAAAGAAATTCCAACGTGCAAATTGTCGAAGAACTCTGCCGGTGATCATGGTTGTACAGTAACGTAAATTGATTGCCCGGTATGAATATACGATGTCTCACATAAAGTCTTTGGAGAAATAAGACCGAATAATGACTAGACCGATTTTTATGCAAAAGTATATTTTGAGAGGATGGTTATAATTGAACGACGACTTCACACAAATGATTTCTATGATCTCAATATTAAAAAAATTGATATAACCAATATTACGTTAGCATAGATTAAAAATGCAAAGATAGAAAATATAATTTGCATAAAAATCAGCTGTCTATTAATATTTTTTTTGTGATTCTTTGCAAACACTTCCAGAATTCTCGATTACGTCCTTTTTGTGGAAAACATAACGACATTTAAATTAAGTACTATGAAGCGTTTCGAGTTGCAGAACGACGAATCTGCACAATTACATTCAAAACACTTGCTTGAAAGTGTCAATGGCAAAATCGTCGTTGAAATGTCGACCTTTTGCATTACATTCCCCGTCGATTTTTCCAGTTCACCGTATGAAAAATCAAACTCATGCGAAAGGTGTTCCTAAACATTATTCAAAATCCACTCAAGCGAACGTGCAGACATATGCGTTATCTGAATTAGAGCGTGTCATTAAATTGAATGTCTATGCCAGTAAACGTTAATAGATACAATAATTACTGAGAACAAAATTTGTATTACCTCCACCTCCAGGATGGGGGTATATTCACTTTGTCATTCCGTTTGTAGCACCTTAAAATATTCGTCTGAGACCCCATAAAGTATATATATTCTGGGTCGTGGTAAAATTCTAAGCCGATATAGCCATGTCCGTCTGTCTGTTAAAAGCCTCATAGCGGCCGAACGAAATGAGCTAGGAGGTTCAAATTTTTCCTAAATGTGTCTTATGGTTGCAGATCGGTTGGGATTGAAAGTGGGCGAAATCGGCATAGAGGGAAAAAATTTTCCCTCATAAGAACTGAAAATACCCCTATTATTAGTATTTACTAGCTTGTAATTACTTGATAATTGCAATGCGCATTCCCTTTATAGCATAAAAGGGCACCATGGAGTGATTTTAATTTGTAGGGGGCGAAATGGGACAAAAAGGGATAAAAATGGTACCTATCAAACGGCAACAGATAGAAACACGAAATTTGGCGTGTACATTCCTCTAATAGAGTAGATACATAATATAAAAGTATTTTTTCTAAATTTGTACTTTTATGGGGTTAAATGGGGATAGTACCAACCAAACGGCTGCACCTAGAATAATGAAATTCGGTGTATATAAATTTCGAAATTTTCGAAATTCGTTCTTTTTGGGGTTAAAATGGAAAAAGGGGATACAAATAGTACTAACAAAATGACCGCAGCTAGAGTCATGAAATTCGGAGTATACATTTCTCTGACTGCATAGACACGAAAAATAAAAGGTTTTTACAAATTCGTACTTTCAAGGGATTCAAGGGCAGCAGAGGGACAAAAATGGTACCAACTAAAAGGCTACAGCTAGAATGATGAAATTCGGTGTGTACATACCTCTAATTGCATAGAAACGTTAAATATATAGATTTTCGAAAGTCGTACTTTTAATGGGTAAAATGCGAAAAATGGGATAAAAATGGTACCAACATAATTGCCGCAGATAGAATCATGGAATTCGGTGTATAAATTCCTGTGACTGCATAGCCACGTAAAATATATTTTTTTTCAAATTCGTACTTTATTTTGTTGCTCTTACGACAAAAAATGGTAGAACCATGAAGTTGTCTTATACTGCGTATGTGAGAGATAAGGTATTTTAAAATGTATACTTTTGAAATTAAAATAGGATGGAAATACAACCAACCAAACGACAGTAGCTGAAATACACTCTCTATCCCCAAATATTTATTGTTTTTATGATTGCTGCCTTATATTTACTTTTTGAATTGAAGTATTATTTCCATTATATATATATATATATAGTATAAAAATATTGTTAGCCTTGGCTTATTAATTAAATTTCTGATTTTCATACATTTGAAATTTGTTGCGGACATTCCCCTTGTAGCGAAATGGGACAAAAAGGGATAAAATATGGTAACAATGATACGACAACAGCTAGAATCGTGAAATTCGGTGTGTACATCCTTCTAATTGCATAGACACGTAAAATAGAGGGATTTTCGAAATTCGTACTTTTAAGGGATATAATTGAAAATGGGATAAAAATGGGACATACAAATATCACAATTTTCGTAATATGGTACTGTACTTCTATGTAACGTGGACATCCTTTAATCTGCTGGTAACACTGTGGAATGCACTCCGTGGTGGAGGGTATAAAAGATTCGGCCCGGCCAAACTTAACGCCTTCTTACTTGTTCCTATTCCAGGTTTGCTTAAACATTTGAAATAGCTTTTTAAAAATTCCCACGACGATCACAAACAAACTAACTGAAATATGGATAGGAACATTTTTGTCGGGTCAGCTAGTTGCGTTATAATTTTACGGTCATTTTAAGTCATTTAGATTTGCTAATAAAATTTTGTAATGGATTTGAAACTTGCTTTTATTGGAATTACCTTGTAGGCAAATAAGAACGCTGTACATCAAATCATTTCCACGATGTATGGCCTTTAATAATGCAATATTTTTCCATTTTCCAGTGTTTACTCGGATGGCACAGAATACAAAATTTAATAAATAATATAAACGAATATGCCATCTTTGTTTTGTATTGATCATTGTTGACAAATGAATTCGACAATTGCAGTGCACATAGTTTCAATATTTGTTTGTGAATGCACATGTACATATGTGTACATATGTAAATGGCAAATGATTACGATGAAATAGAGTTAGAGTTTGCAAGCAAATATATGCCTGTATGTCTCGTGCACATACAAATGCTGCTAAATTCAAAACGAAGTTATCTGATTGCACGGTGCGTGCACGAAATATTTGCATTCAATATCCTACCATGTTCCCTCTGACGATTTTCACCGATACCTGACATCCTGACTTTATTGCAAAGCTGCAAGTTTGCAGTTTCAGACGAAATTGTTGCCACCGCCATCCTTACTAGTACTACCACTACCCTGACAACAATACACGTTGTGTCATATGCTGATATCCATTAGAAAGGCGTACGTGCTGATTCGCTTTCCCAGTGTTGTGCATATGCCAAAGTTTCCGTTTCCGTTCTGTAGATGCAGTGCATACGTGAAAACGCAAAATTTAGGTGGATGTATGATGCACATAAACATAGGATGTACATAAGGTCATATATAGTGAGGGAAGGGAAAAAGAAAACTGTTCTAGAAAAATGCTAAAAAAGTAAGCAATGTAATCAAAACGATAACAATTATTTTATTATGTCGTTGTTGCAGATCGATCATATGGTCGATCTCAACTGATGAATTTATGGCAATGCTATAAAATATAAAGGGTGATTTTTTAAGAGCTTGATAACTTTTTTTTAAAAAAAAACGCATAAAATTTGCAAAATCTCATCGGTTCTTTATTTGAAACGTTAGATTAGTCCATGACATTTACTTTTTGAAGATAATTTCATTTAAATGTTGACCGCGGCTGCGTCTTAGGTGGTCCATCCGCTTAGTCCAATATTGGCATTTCCACGTTTTTGAGTAACAGAGACCCAATTGGTGCGAACGGCGACGAATCGAAAATTGGTGGTCATCATTAACACTGGCCGATACAGCTGCGATATTTTCTTCAGTTCGCACTCTACGTAAGCGTGTTGGTGGTTTAATGTCCAACAATGTAAATTTGGTGCGAAATTTAGTCACAATAGCCCGAATAGCCGCTTCAGTGGGTCGATTAAACTGACCATAAAATGGAAGCGCGCAATGAACTTTCTTAACAGAGCACGCATTTTGATAATAAAATTCAATAATTTGCAAGCGTTGTTCGTTTGTAAGACGATTCATGATGAAATGTCAAAGCATACTGAGCATCTTTCTCTTTGACACCATGTCTGAAATCCCACGTGATCTGTCAAATACTAATGCATGAAAATCCTAACCTCAAAAAAATCACTCTTTATAATAGATAAATCCGATAGATGGCGGTATCGTTTTTGTTATGGTTGTCAAATGGGTAGTAGTTTTGTGTACTCCGTACGAAGCAGCAACACTTGCTCGAATAAAATATTAAAAAATCCAAATTTGTGTTGTTTTTATAAATTGTCTCCTCTAGACTCCGTCTAGGGGAGACCAACAGACCCCCATACTGGTTGGAACCTGTTCAGTCGTTTTTGCATAAAATTGATCATTTTCTCAGGTTCATATCTTGCAAACCTTTTGGAATTTTGATTAACTCTTTGGTGCAAAGTTGTAGCACTTGTCATAAAGAAGAAATTGTGAACTTACAGGTCAACATCGCAAATGTCGTCGAACAAATCTTGTAGGCTGTAGTGTGTGTAGGTAGCGTATACGTGCTGTTGATTAATGATAATATCACTCATACGCACTGTAGTCGGACTGGCCATTAACAGATATGTTCCAGAAAGTTGTTCATTGAGATTTTAGGTACATTTTTGTAGTTGATTGTTCCCTTTAACTTGGAACAGTTTGCTACCTATGTATGTATATTTTAAGTTTTTGCGATCTTGACCTTTTTTCTTTATGACAAGAGTTACAACCTTGCCTCAGAGAGTAAATCAAACGCACTTTTTGCAAAAATGACAACGAGGCTCCAAATCTTTGGGGCCCATAAAAAATTGCATGACTTTTGGCAAAACTGAGAGACACGGGTCTTTTTTTGGTCTTTTATCACGTAGAGGTGTCCGCATCTATATATATATAAAAGAGTTGCGTGATTGAGTGACTGACTGACTGATCACTCCCCAGACCAAACGGCTAGAGCTAGAACCATGAAATTTAGTGTGCATATTTCTCTTACAGTATAGAGGTGTGGTAAGACGGGATTTTTCGAAATTCGTACGTTTAAGGGGTAAAAAGGGGTAAAAATGGTACCACCGCAATGACCAAACGGCTGGGCCGAGATTTTTAAATTTGGTATGGATATTCCTCTTGCGGCATGAAGACATCCCAAAAAGTGGCATTTTAAAAATGCATACCTTAGGGGGGCTAAATGGAGCAAAAAGGGGACAAAAATGGTACAAACAACATGGCAGAAGCTAGAAGCATGGAATTTGGTGAGTACATTTCTCTTACAGCGTAGAGATAGGTATGAAGTGAGTTTTTCGTAATTCGTACTTTTAACGGGTAAAATGGGGTTGAAAGGGGTAAAAATTGTACCACAGTAATGACCAAACGGTTGGGCCTAGAATCTTGAAATTTCGTACGCAAATGCATCTTATAGCTTCAACGCTCCCAATAAAATATTTTTAAAATTCGTACTTTTTGGCGGTGAAATCGGGTAAAAGGGATAAAAACAGTACCAATAAAATGGATGGAGCCGGAATCATAAAATTCGGTGTGTACATCCCTTAAAATGCTTAGAAACGCAAAATGAACGATTTTTTTCGAAATTTGTACTTTTAAAGGGTAAACAGGGAAAAGGGGATAAAAAAGGTACCAACAACACGGATGATTGTACTACAGCCCAGACCAAACGGTTGGACCAAACGGTTGATATTCAGAACGGCCATTGCTTTTACAGCACGAATTCGATCAAGCAAATATTTTTTTAAATTCGTACTTTTTGGGAGAGAAATCGGGTAAAAAGGGATAAATATGGTACCAATCAAACAGATGAAGCTGGAATCATAAAATTCGGTGTGTACATCCCTCAAAATGCTTAGAAACGCACAATGAACGAATTTTTCGAAATTCATACTTTTAAACGTTAACCGGGATAAAAAAAGGTACCAAAAACATGGATGTCGCTACAATAATGAAATTTGGTGTGTATATTCGTTTTACAGCGCAGATCACTGATAAGATTTTTTTCGAAATTTGTACTTTTAAATGGTAAACGGGGAAAAGGGTACACAAAAAAGGTACTAACAACACGTATGACGCTACAATAATGAAATTCGGCGTGTATACTCGTTTTGCAGCGCAGATCACTGATAAGAATTTTTTCGAAATTTTTACTTTTAACGGATTAAGTGCGATAAAAATTATACCACCGCCCTGACCAAACTGCTGGGCCTAGAATCTGAATGAAATTTGGAACAGGCATTACTTTTATAGCACGAATACGAACAAGAAAATATTTTATTAAAATTCGTACTTATTGTGGGTAAAAGGGGGTCTTACTTCGTAGATGAGTGATAACAATGAATTTTCCGAAATTCGTACTTTTAAGGGATTAAATGGGTTAAAAATAGTATCACCGCTCTGACCAAACGGCTGGGCCTAAAGTCTTGAAATTTGGAACGGACATTATTTTTATAGCACGAATGCCACCAAGAAAATTCGTACTTTGTGGGGTTGAAATTGTGTAAAAAGGGATACAAATTATACCAGTCAAACAGACTGAGCAGGAATCATGAAATTCATGTGTGTTCATACTAAAAATGCTTAGAAACGCAAAATGAAAGAATTTTTCGAAATTCCTACTTATAAATGCAAAACGGGAAAAAATGGATAAAAAAAGGTACACCACGGCTGACGCTATAATCATGAAATTCGGTGTGTATATTCGTCTTACAACGTAGATGCGAGATAAGAAGGAATTTTTCGAAATTTGCACCTTAAGGGATTAAAATGGATAAAGATTGTACCGCCGCCCTTTCGCAAAATTCGTACTTTTAGGGGGTGAAATTGGGTAAAAAGTGATAACAATGGTACCAATCATGAAATTCGATTTGTACATCCCCCAATGCATTAAACAAAAAATTAAGGGATTTTTTAAAGAATAATGAGGAAAGGAGGGTACAAATGGTATCAACAACACGAATGAAGCTAGAATCGATAAATTCGGTGTGTATATTCCTCTGACTTCTAAAGGATTTTTCAAATTTATACTTTTAAGTAGAAATCGGAACAAAAAGCAATAGAATAGAATGGTACCCGCCATTGTATCGAATAAGGTATATATTACTCTGACGTGCAATACAAATGTATTGTATTAAAATGTGTACTTTAAAGGCGGAAGCGGATCAAAGTGATATAAATTGTACAGACCAAATTGAGGAAAAGGGGATAACAAAAGTTTTCTGCTAGAATCTGCTAGAATCATATCAAACTCAACGATTTTCGTAAAAAGAAATACGACCACGACTCTACTGTTAAAAATATTTTACACGTATTTAAAAAAAAAATCCGAATTTTTTTTTCAAAAGATAGGACGATTTGAAAATTAAAAAAATCAAGAAAAACGTACCGAGGTATGAACATTGAAAATGGTGTAGTGAGAAAACGCGTGGGCACAATCCAAAGAATGATGCCTTATTTTAAAGGCAATTACAAGTACTTTTTGCCGGCGTTCTAAGCTGTTGACTGCTCCTGACAACAATTTTGTGTATTCCTGATTTTTCTTCTTCTTTTCTATTTTTCACTATGAAACAAGTAAGGAAAGGCTAAAGTCGGGCGAGGACGACTCTATGATACACTCCACTTTCAATCCGAATACAATATAATTCGGTGAAAAAGTGAAAACGGGAAGGATTTTTTTATCCTGTAAATGTATGTGTTTGACAAAAAATGTTAAATCGGAAAGGACATTTGTCTGGGGGTATATTGAAATCTGGAACGAAATAGGTAAAATATAATATGTATAGCTTGGCCAAAATCGGTTAAACATTTGGGAACAACATTTGTATTTGTGCCATATCTAAATCTGAACCGATCTTAGCCACTTTCACCATAGGTTTTTTACTTGGATTATAAGCTGTTGTGCCAAATTTAAAGAAAATCGAGTACAATATGTGGTTTCTAAAGCGGCAAAAGTCAAATCGGGAGCGACATTTGTATGGGGGCTATATCTAAATCTGAACCGATCTTACTCACTTTCCGCATAGGTGTTTCTAGTTGGATTATAAGATGTTGTGTCCAATTTAAAGAAAATCGGGTACAATATGTCGTTTCTAGAGCGGAAAATGTCAAATCGGGAGCGACATTTGTATGGGGGCTATATCTAAATCTGAACCGATCTTATCCAATTTTTGCATAGGTGTTTCTAGTTGGATTATAAGATGTTGTGCCAAAGTTAAAGAAAATTGGGTACAATATGTGGTTTCTAGAGCGGAAAATGTCAAGTCGGGAGCGACATTTGTATGGGGGCTATATCTAAATCTGAACCGATCTTATCCAATTTTTGCATAGGTGTTTCTAGTTGGATTATAAGATGTTGTGCCAAAGTTAAAGAAAATTGGGTACAATATGTGGTTTCTAGAGCGGAAAATGTCAAGTCGGGAGCGACATTTGTATGGGGGCTATATCTAAATCTGAACCGATCTTACCTAATTTCTGCATATGTGGATTATAAGATGTTGTGGATTATAAGATGTTGTGCAAAATTTAAAGAAAATCGAGTATAATATGGGGTTTCTAGAGCGCTAAATGTCAAATCGGGAGCGACATTTGTATGGGGGCTATATCTAAATCTGAACCGATCTTACCGAATTTCTGCATAAGTGTTTCTAGTTGGATTGTAAGATGTTGTGTCAAATTTAAAGAAAATCGGGTACAATATGTCGCTTCTAGAGTGGAAAATGTCAAATCGGGAGCGACATTTGTATGGGGGCTATATCTAAATCTGAACCGATCTTATCCGATTTTTGCATAGGTGTTTCTAGTTGGATTATAAGATGTTGTGCCAAAGTTAAAGAAAATTGGGTACAATATGTGGTTTCTAGAGCGGAAAATGTCAAATCGGGAGCGACATTTGTATGGGGGCTATATCTAAATATGAACCGATATGGCTCAAATTAAATAGCGTCCTTGACAAAACTTACTTGTGCCAATTTTTGTTAAGATCGGACTGTAATTTGATTTGACCTGTAATTTGATTACAACAATAGATGGACAGACGGACATTGCTAAATCGACTCAGAAAGTGATTCTAAGTCGATTGGTATACTTAACAATGGGTCTAACTCGCTTCCTTTTGGGTGTTACAAACAAATGCACAAAGACATAATACTCTCGTGGAGTGTATAAACACCAATCTAAAAATTCAGAAAAATATAGGCATATTTGGGTCCTAAGACACTCCTTTAATGCGTTACACTTTTTCCATCTCAAATGATATTTAAGCTCCTACTCCGTCGAGTGAGGGTATAGTTATCATAGCTTAAGAAAGAAACGGGCAAATAAATTTTTACTTTATATGACTTTTTTAAGAAATTTGTTTATATTTTTGTGTCTACTTAAAATAAACTATAAATGGATGGCACAATATATATTTTTTTTTAATTTTTACAAAGGGGAACAAAAATCGATTCGGTTCGAAATACGAAAATTTGAAAACTAAGTGGCGCGATTTTTTAAATTTTGTGAGCGTTTACAAGCCTGAAAGTGATATCCTTACACCGCATACGAAGTAGCGGGTATTTGCAAGTATGTTTTTTCGTGTAACTATATAAATTAATTTACAACATAAAGAAGATGTCGTTTGCAATATTTTTATGCTAAACTGACAATAGTACCGGTATTCCGAAATTTCAGACAAATAAGTGAACAAAATTAATGGCAATTTAAATAGGCCCAATCTAATTTGGGATTACGTTTAAATTATCTTTGGACCACTTGTTCATAAATTTAGGTGCATTTTTATTGGGGCTCATTATCATAGTGAAATTAAAAGCATTTCATAATGTTAATATCATTTTAACAATCCTAGGGCCAAATCAAACTCTTTGTATTTGACGAATTTTTATCCAAATAATTATACGACCTAATGTGTATGTCATGTCTCCAGCATATCGAAGTGATTGTAATGCTAGTAGGATTTGATGTTTCAAAGGAAACAACGATCTGTAGTGAAAATAGCTTCTGTTTTGTTTTAGATATCATCGTCCAATGATTGGCTGTATTTGTATTAGTGCACACAAATACAATGAATGAAAAGTGAGTTATGTTCGGCAGAACCGGATCTTACACATATAGCCTTCACAATGAAATGTATTCCATCCTTTATGGGATTTTTGAAGACCATATTAGAAATACAACTAGAAAAAAAGGCAAATTCGATCTGAACCACAACAATATCTACTTTTGTGTATTTTTTTTTGTCGAACACTGAAACAATATATCTTCTCCAATACCTTCTTCGAAACTAAATCTAAATTTTAAGGGGCGACAAAAATATAAGTCTTCAGTGATATTTGTGTGACAGCTATAGCAAGACATGAACTGATGTCTGTAGATTTATTAGGTGCTACACGAAGTAGGGTACGCTAAGATTCATGACAAATTACAGTTCAATTTAAAATTTTTTAAAAAATTTTTGCAGCAAAAATTATTTTAAAGTTACTATTTGTTGTTGATAAATCACCGTGTTTCTTCTCAGATACATAATCTGACATATTAATGCAAGTCGGCAGGTTTAATTTTTTTCTCTTCGAACAAAATTTTAATTTTAACTTTTGTTTGCGCACAGTCCAATATATGTATTTGGGGAAATCTTTCGGCATACTCATGAAACCAATTTAAAGTTGAAGAAATGAAACACTTATGCCACATCGCCAAAGGACCGTGTGGAATGACAGTTTGCACAGAGGCCAAAGGCAACGACCAAAACAGTGTAAGAAAACAATTTACTACATATTCAAGTTTTGATGGAAATGCATGAACACACCCACACACAAAGACACTGTTCTTAAGGATGTTGTGCTTCGCAGAAGTCGCCCTTGCTCACATACACATGTATGGATGCTTGTACTTATGAAAGTTAAGCTGAGCCAAACATATGAATATTTTAACAAAGCCAAAGTTTTGTGCAAGATTAAAATGATGTGAGATATGATATGGTCCCTGAAAATGTAAGCAAAATACAATAGGAAAGTGCCGGGCGAATTTTGTTTGTCTCAGCTATAGTCAACACATAGACAAATGTGCACCATGAAATGAGTCACAAAAAGAAGAAATGTTAAGGAAAATTGAAGTTCGCATGGAGTTAAATCTTGAAAAAAAAATCACAAAACTGACTTGCTTCGAATTTATTTTTTTTGGCATCGTTTTAAAGGAATAGTTCAGCAAAGACAATGCAAAGTGGGCGATTTGTATATAAAATCGATTTGTATGTAAATTCATTTTGTTGTTTCGTTCTTGTCCAAAAATAAATTTTTAGGCGGAATTGAATAGGCCCATACTTTTGTATAGCCGAGGAGTGATAAAAATTCTGATTTTTTATGAATCTTAATAATATTTTTTAATTACTTATTTCAAAAATTCTCAATTTTTGATGGCAAAAAAAATCTGATAATGCGATGAAATATGTTTTCATAATAATTTTGTTAGAACTTTAATATATTAGAAAAAAAACGAAATCTTGTTTATACCCTTAGGTTGGGGTTATTGTCACTTTGTCATTTAGTATGCAACACCTTGAAATATTCATCGGAGACACCATTTATATATATAAAAGAGTTGCGTGATTGAGTGACTGAGTTACTGAGTGACTGACTTGTCACTCCCCAGACCAAACGGATAGAGCTAGAATCATGAAATTTGGTGTGTACATTTCTCTTACAGTGTACAGGTGTGATATGACGGGGTTTTTCGAAATTCGTACTTTTAAGGGGTAAAACGGGTTAAAAAGGGATAAAAATTGTACCACCGCAATGACCAAACGGCTGGGCCTAGAATCTTGAAATTTGGTACGCAAATTAATCTTATAGCTTTAACGCGCCCAAGAAAATATTTTTCAAAATTTGTACTTTTTGGGGGTGAAATCGGGTAAAAAGGGATAAAAAAGGTACCAACAATACGGATGACGCTACAGTAATGAAATTCGGTGAGTATATTCGTTTTACAGCGCAGATCACTGATAAGAAGGAATTTTTCAACATTTGTACTTTTAAGGGATTAAATGGGATACAAATTGTACCATCGCCCTGACCAAACTTCGTACTTTTTGTTGCTGAGATCGTGTAAAAAGGGATAAAAATTGTACCAATTAAACGGATGGAGCTGGAATCATAAAATTCGATGTATACATCCCTCAAATGCTTAGAAACGCAAAATGGCTGAATTTTTAGAAATTCGTACTTTTAATAGGTAAACCGGGAAAAGGGGATAACAAAGGTACCAACAACACGGATGACGCTACAATATTGAAATTCGGTGTGTATATTCGTTTTACAGCGCAGATCACTGACAAGAACCAAACGACTGGGCCTAGAATCATGAAATTCGGAACGGGCATTACTTTTACAGCACGAATGTGGCTAAGAAAATAGTTTTCAAAATTCGTACTTTATGTGGGTGAAATTGGGTAGAAAGGAATAAAAATGGTACCAATCAAACAGGCGGAGCTGGAATCATGAAATTCGGCGTGTACATCCCTGAAATTGCAAATTGAAGGAATTTTTCGAAATTTGTACTTTTAAAGGTATACGAGAAAAGCGGGAAGGTTCCAACAACATGGATGACGCTGCAATAATAAAATTCGGTGTGCATATTCGTCTAACAGTGTAAATGAGTCATAACAACGAATTTTCCGAAATTTCTACTTCTAAGGGATTAAATGGGTTAAAAATTGTATTTCATACGTCTGGAAGTTATATCAGTTTTATTTTGACCAAAGCTTGTGTCAATTTTCGTGGAAAGGATGTGACAATATCGCCCATATTCTGTTATGTGAAAATATTGCTAAATATAATATTTAGGTTTAATTTTACGTATGTACGGGTTGTTTATTTTGGAATATCGACTATACGTGTGGGGGTAACATAATATGTATATCAATTTCTCCCATCTCCGAATTTAAACTATGACTGGGAAAAGATACTACTTGCAGAGTTTGAATAAATTCTTTAAGTCCCTTCCAGAGTTTTCGTGTATACCAGCGAGCCAGACGGACGTGAGACATACTTATGGTTTTAAATCTCTCCTTCAATGCGTTACACCTTTTTCTATCCCAAATGATATATACGCTCCTACTCTGTAGTGAGGGTATAATTATCACAGCTTTATATAATTTTTGTAAAAAATTGTTTGCGTTTTGTGCCTATAAATTTAATTATTGACTACTTATAAATGGATGACACAGTGTAAATGAATTTCTTTTTTAAATTTGTACAAGGTGTATAAATCGAATCGAAAAGTTAGTGTGAATAATACCGCTGAATACGTAGTTGCCCAAAGTAAAACGATTTTTCAAAAGTTGTGAGGGTTTACAAACGATTTACCCTGGAAGTGATATCCGTAGACTAAGGCAATTTCAAAATATAAAAAACAGTTTGAATACGGAGACAAAACACTGTCAATACCAACTCATTTGAAAATTTTCCGCGTACTAAGTAGCGGGTATTTGCTAGTAAAGTATAAAATTCTAAGACGATCTAGCCTTGGCCATCTATCTGTCTGCTGAAAGCACGCTAGCTTCCGAACGAAATGAACAAAGAGATTCGAATTTTCCATAAATGTGTGTCTTATGGTAGCAGTTCGAAGGGGTTTGGAAGTGAAAAAATAAATTGTTTTCCAAGCAACATAAGTATATGTGCGAAATTAAAATGTGTACCAGTTTCCTATAGTATTTTCAAAAAAACTACTACCATCCCACTGTATGTGAGCTTGGCAACCCAAACATTTTATAGGCGAATTTGGCAAGCACCGTAACTACATGTACGAAATTTCAAAGGTGTAGCTGTATCTAGTTCTTTTTTTCTAAAATTGGTCATCTGCCCCACCGTGCCATGATACGAAAACAGCTAGAAACGTGAAATTCGGTGTGTAGACACGTAAAAAGGGGGATTTTTCAAAATTCGTAATCTTAAGGGATACAAATGGTACCAACTAACGGGTGCCGCTGAAGTTTACACCATTAATTTCGGGATATACATTCATTTGACTTAGTAGATCGAAATTTCTGTTTTTGGGCGGAAAATGGGATCAATGGGGATGAAAATGGGACCAACCAAACGGCTGCAGCTACAATAGTGAAATTCGGTGTGTACATAGCTCTGACTGTATAGACGCGAAAAATAAAGAGATCTTTCGATATTCGTACCTCCAGGATCTAAATGGGATTAAATTGGTGCCTAATTTAATTCAATTCCAAGTGGCCGTAGCGAGGATCATGAAATATGGTATCAACACTCATCTGACTGCGTAGACGTGGAAAATAAGAGAATTTTTCCCAAATTCATATTTTTAGTGCCAAATTAAAAATGGAATAGCTAGCAGGCTTGCCAGATGTGGGGATTTGTCCCCAATCATGAAGATTTTATGATGGTCATATTTTGTGAGGATTTCATAAATTATTTTGGGGATTTTGTAAGGTTATTCAAAGTACTTAACTGGGAATATAAATTTATCTATAAATGTCTAGAAATTTATTGCTTGGCTGCTCAATACCTTTATCAGAGTTTGGTAGGATACGGTCATCTTCCGCTAGTCAGAAAATAAATTATAATTAAGAAATGAAAAAGGAAAATGCCATCGACAAAAAAGGAGAATTGAAGTTAATGTGTTATAAAGTATTTAAAACTATCATAAAATTTTGAAATTAAATTAATGATGCTCCAAACTATTATTAAACATTCTCTTTCATCCAACAATATGTCATACGACACATCACGATATACATAATAGGCGTGTTCGATTGGTCTCACTAGCTTAATATTTCTATGACAATTTCCCGCTTAACAAGAAAGTAACTAACTACTCTCAAGTAACTTAATTTTAAGCTAGTAAACCCAATCGAATAGGTCTATTGTAGACACAAATATTAGTATTCATAGCCAAACACACACATTTTTCGAGGGAAAATTTACAAAAGTTAACGTATTTACTCAAATCAAATAAAATTTACTCAAAAGTAGTTTTAACAGTAGTAGTTAGTTAGCGGTAAATTTTAGTATGAATTTAAACAAGTAAGAAGGCGTTAAGTTCTGCCGGGCCGAATCTTCTATACCCTCCACCACGGAGTGCATTCCACAGTATTACCAGCAGATAAAGGATGTAGACTTTACATTGAAGTACAGTACCATATTACGAAAATTGTGATATTTTTATGCACATTACTATATTTGTTTACTATTTCAAACTATAATGTGTACTTATGTGCACTGTTTAAAATCTACTTATATAAATACAATGTTGTAATTGTGAAAGTGAACATGCCTAAATATTTGGTGATTGTCAGTCGCCATTAGGGACAAGCATTTTCAGATACAGATTATTATTATTTTGATAAGAAAAGTACAAATTTGAAAGATATCCCCAAAAACTTTTCGTTTCAAGTCTTCATAGTCAGAACACCGAATACACACCGAATATATACACCGAATTTCATGATATCAACTTCAGCGGGTTGGAATGTCCCATTTTTATCCCCCTTTTTCAATTATATCCCTTAAAAGTACGAATTTCGAAAAATCCCTCTATTTTACGTGTCTATGCAATTAGAGGGATGTACACACCGAATTTCGTGATTCTAGCTGTTGTCGTATCATTGGTACCATATTTTATCCCTTTTTATCCCATTTCGCCCGCTAAAACTTTTATTTTCTTTGTGGTGCTTCCAAGCTACAAGAGGAATGTCCGCAACAAATTTCAAATGTAAGAAAATCAGAAATTTAATTAATAAACCAAGGCTACCAATATTTGTATACTATATATATAATGGAAATAATATTTCATTTCATAAAGTAAATATAAGGCAGCAATCATAAATACCCTAAATATTGGGGGATAGGGAGTGTATTTTCAGCAACAGTCGTTTGGATGGTTGTATTTCCATCCTATTTTAATTTCAAAAGTATAAATTTTGAAAATACCTTATCTCTCTAGTACGCAGTATAAGACAACTTCATGATTCTACCATTTTTTTTATCGTAAAATCAACAATATAAAGTACGAATTTAAAAAAAAAATATTTTACGTGACTATGCAATCAGAGGAATGTATACACCGAATTCCATGATTCTATCTGCGGCCATTTTGTTGGTACCATTTTTATATCCTTTTGCGCATTTTACACCTTAAAAGTCGAATTTCGAAAATCTATGTATTTAACGCGTCTATGCAATTAGAGGGATGTACACACCGAATTTCATCATTGTTGCTGTAGCCTTTTAGATGGTACTATTTGTATCCCTCTGCTCCCATTGAATCCCTTGAAAGTACGAATTTGGAAAAACATTTTTATTTTTCGTGCTACTTTTTATACTCAGTCAGAAGAATGTATACAGCGAATTTCATGGTTCTAGCTGCATCCATTTGTTTGGTACAATTGTTATCCCATTTTTCCATTTTACACCCTAATGTACGAAATTCCTTTTTTTATGTGTCTACGCTACACAAAGTACGAATTTTGAAAAAATACTTTTATATTATGTATCTACTCTATTAGAGAAATGCACACCCCAAATTTCGTGTTTCTATCTGTTGTCGTGTGATAGGTACCACTTTTATCCCTACAAATAAAAATCACTCTATGGTGTCATTTTATGCTATAAAGGGAATGGGCATTGCAAATATCAAATACAAGCTAATATGTTCAAAAACATGCTGAAATACTCTACAAATTAGGGGTATTTTCAGTCCTTGTGAGGGAAATATTTTTCCCTCTGGGCCGATTTCACCCACTTTCAATCCCAATCATTAGACACATAAGTCACACTTAGGTAAAATTTGAACTTCCTAGCTCATTTCGTTTTTTGGCGAAGATCCCAATTTTCACAATTTCCGAATAGCAAGATTAACATCTTTTTACTTTTTCGTATGATCTGCAAAAAGCAGGGATCTTTATTATGTTTTCCACATCAAACATTTGGCATGAAACTAACTTATAATGCCTTATTCCACGATCACAATTTACATTTTGTTGCATGTTGGATTGATAGTAAGCGTTACAACGTTAAAGTCGACAGCTATAAAATGTGACCACCATTTGCGAAAAATGTACCATTGTGTTTTCGTTTCCAACGAATTTTGACAGATTGTTGCGAGCTACATTTTGCGCTCTGCAAAAAATCTACAACATTTTTAAAGCATCAGGACGGAAGCTCCTTGTGAATATAAACAAGTCGTGAATATAAATAAACAAGCGTATTGAAGCCATAGCAACTCTGATATTCAAAAGTATTTTTCCTTTTTTTTTTAATTTTACCCAAGTGCTATCATTCTCAGGAGTGCAGCATTGAATGGAATTTCCCCCGCTCGCTTAGCGTAGGTTGCGTATTATGTACGCTCTGTTGCACCGCCATTCATACTATTTTAAATCACAATTAATTTAAATAGCAATTTAAAAATGTTCTGCAAATGCATTCATTCAGTTATTAATTTTATTTCGCGTTTCTCTCAATGTGCACTAAAGCTTATTACTGCGCCCCTAAATACCCTCCTCCAGTGGCTGGAACTGTGACTGGGGCTGGGGCTGTGTCTGTTTGTGTATTCCTTTAGAATGAATGTTTATTTGCATTTGTTAACAAGTTCATAAATAACGCGAATGCATTTATTTTCCTTCCCGATGTAAATTTCATTTGTAAAAGCATGAACATTTGTTCATATTTCCGCGGAGCACTGGCTTGCACAGCCATAGGGGAATAGACACGCTTTTATGGTCTGCATAAAAATGCATGATGGTTTTTTATAGCTTCCGCCATCGAATGATAGCTAGAGGTCCTTTTCAGCAATAGCAGAGATCCTGGGGAATAATGTACAAAAAATAAATATATATTTTAAAAGTGATTCCCACAGTGTAGTGGGGAAATCAAGTAAGCAAGGAATAAGGAACAACTTTATAACCTTTTTGCACTGACTGTGAAATTGATCTTAAGATGATTTCAAGTGGCCTCAAATCTCAGGCTCATATCTTGCAAACCTTTTCGAATTTTGATTTACTCTCTGAATCTAAGTTGTAGCTCTTGCCATAAAGAACAAAAATTGTGAACATATAAAATCTTTTCATTTTTTATTATGTTTGTAATAGATAGCAGAGTATCTTAAGGTTCTCAAACTTCACTCTTGAAACTCGGTGTAATATCGGAATAATTGTTTGGGCATGTTTATTGAAATTTATTGCAACAAATATTCTTGTAATCCAATTTACTTATAAAAAATGTCCTTAACCACTGTAAGAAATCCTTATGGATGTTTATGGTTTAAAATATCGCTATTTACATTAAAATAATATATTTTTTCTAATTTTTACTTACTTTTCATTATAAAGAGTACTTTATTGTCTTCCTTGTGTTTGCTGTAAAAAATATAAAAAAAATCATTTTTGAAAAACTAATTTTACTTTTCTTTCAAAAGTCGTCAATGATGTGATAAAGTCGCTGCGAAGCCACTTGAAAAGACCTTCGACACGGTCGAAATCATGATAGTGGTAGTCTGCAGCCATGTAATAAATGCCACCATGCCATTTGTAAATAAATTTGCATTCTATTAGATATAGTTGCAAAATGGTCTTGAGCCAGGACAATATCCCAGTTCAAATCAAATATTGATTACAGACAAAACATTTAAAATTAGGAAAAAAGCATGGCAACCATTTTAATAAAAAATCCCCAATTTTGGAACACATTTTCCCCACTTTGGGATTTCGGGTATTTTTTGATGGAATGTTTTTTATTTTAACTTTTCAACAAATTCTAACTATTTTTATTGGACTTTTTTTACTACTATTTTTTATTACTATTTTTATTGGATTCAATTCGTAAAAAATTTGAGAGATTTTAACTGGAACGACCAAAACTTGTGTTTTTCAAAAACTTAATATTAATAAAAACTTGAATAACTGAGTCAATTACAAACGGAATTACTAACAAGCGGCGAGTTACTCCTTACCAAATGTGTTATTTCAAAACATTTCCACGTGAT
This sequence comes from Polietes domitor, assembly GCA_947397865.1. Lineage (NCBI taxonomy): Eukaryota > Metazoa > Arthropoda > Insecta > Diptera > Muscidae > Polietes > Polietes domitor. The sequence continues at coordinate 79,718,262 of OX377621.1, read as the reverse complement.
ACGGTTACAAAACTAAATAATGAGCAAGAAGTATGGAAAGGCTAAAGTCGGACGGGGCCGACTATATAATACCCTACACCACTCCCTGCGTATATACCTCGCATTGATTACTAAACCCAGGTATTTCATGAGAGCAATTTAATGTAGTTCATATAAACTATACAGTTACTATAAATTCATCTTTAGTCAAATTTAATGAGTATGGTAAATAATAAAGTAATTGATCCAATTTGCCAGCAGATATTCCGAGTAAAGTAAATATAACATGATCTGGAAAAATTGATCAAGATGCAAAGACAAATACAGATTATACAGCGGTAATAGGATGAATCGGACGGACATTTGAAGGCCTATAACAACACTTGAAGCCTGTGCCAAAAAATGCTCCTATATATTTCTCATTAACGGTAGGTATTCCTAGTTGAAACATAGAATTATCTGCAAAATTTGATGAATATCCGATGTAAGATGTAGTTTCTAGAGCTGTAATATAGCAGAATGGGTCCCAATTTGGGTTATACCAAAGCATAAACATATGGACATCTCCCAAACAACTAAGGAAAGACTAAAGACGGACGGAGCCACAATTCAATTCGCTAAAAAAGTGAAATCGGGGAGGAATTTTGAATCATGTAAATGTATGTGTTTGGCAAAAAATGTTAAATCGGAAAGGACATTTGTATGGCGTATATACCTGTAACGATGTGACCCGCTTTCACCATGTATGTTTATTGGTGAAATATAATATGCAAAGTTTGGCCAAAATCGGTTAAACATTCTGGAGAGACATTTGTATGGGGGCTATATCTAAATCTGGACCGATCTTACCTACTTTCAGCATAGGTGTTTCTAGTTCTATTATAAAATGTTGTGCCAATTTTAAAGAAAATCGGGTACAATATGTGGCTTTTAGAGCGGAAAAAGTCAAATCGGAAGAGACATTTGTATGGGGGCTATATCTAAATCTGAACCGATTTCCTCCAAATTCAATACCGATCGTCCTTGGCCCAATAAAGTAACTTCTGCCAAATTTCATGATAATCGGGCAACAATTGCGACCTGTAGAGTGCGAACAAGCTTAGATGGACAGCAGACGGACAGACGGGCGGACAGACAGACATCGTTAAATCGATTCAGCTGGTGATTCTAAGCCGATCCGTATACTTAAAGGTGGGTATAGCTCGATTATTTCTTGGTGTTACAAACATTTGGCAGAAAACTAACTTATAATACCCTAGTCCACGAAGTGGTGTAGGGTATAAAAACTTTGCCAAAATTGAAAATAAATTGTTTGCTAGACATAAGCACACATATTTCTTAAGTTTTCTTAAATATTTATATATAGATTTATAGATTACACAGTGCAACACGAAGAAATATAACCATATACGGACACCTCTACGTGATAAAAGACCAAACAAAGACCCGTGTCTCCCAGTTTTGCCCAAAGTCGTGCACTTTTTTATGGACCCTCAAAGATTTGGTTTAATTTTCTCAGGCTCATATCTGGCAACCGTGTGGAAATTTGATTTAATCTCTGAGGCAAAGTTGTAGCTCTTGTCATAAAATCAAAAAACTTCATCTTCAAGGTCAAAATCGCAAAAAAAAAATAAAAAAACTCGATTCTTTTACCTTTTTCCCCTGTTCAGGTCCGTTGGTAGCAAACCGTTCAAAATTCAAGGGAACAATCAACTACGTCAAATGTACCTGAGATCTCAATCAATAACTTACTAGAACATATGAACTTCCTAGGAATGATTCTTAACACCGTTTAGGTAGGAAAAATATATCTTGCAGGACTGTTTCTGTCAATGTCAGTCTGACTTAGAATTATTAAAACCCCGATTTTTCTGTAATGTCGAGTTTTCGGATTTCAAAAAACCGGGTTGCCCGGTTTCTTTTTATAAAAATATGGTCGGACCTGGTTTTTCTTGAAACAGTAAAAAAATTGGGAATTTATTTATTATAAGGTATTTCCACAAAATGCATACGCGTTCTTGGGAATAGGTCAAATTGATGTCATAATCAGATTCATTGAAATCTTTCGAAAATGACTCCAAGCATTGCTGTAGTAACATTTGGAGATTTTACTTTTCATTCTGCATCTATTATTATAAAAATATATGTTTAGAACACGTGTGAACACCGTAAAAACTACAAATTTTGTCTTGCTGAAATAGGAATTAATTTTGAAAAACAGCCTTTTCTGCGCTTCGGATATCTTGTAGAGAATATAATAAGATACCAAATATAAAATATAAGATAATAAATCATAAGATTGACATGAAGTTCAAAAATTATGCGTATTTTTTGGACTCTTTGAAATACAAGAACCTTTTTTCTTATCGCAAAATTCATCAGCTTCATATTACCAACAAGGAAGAATATTGTTGCGGTCAGTCTCAGAAAAAAATAATAATGGTTTATTTAATGATGATCGTCCTTTGGTCAAACCGTCTGTGAGCTAAACGCTCCTGAAAACACCTTTAAAACTAATCACATATATTCTTATGTGTATGGCTGGTCGACATCCGTAGCGGAAAATGGTCAACGATTTTTCGATTTTTCTTCTGCCCCTAAGAAATGCATGGACGAACATCGCTATTTAGACTCACAATATTGCTGTGTTCGTAATTTTTTAGTCAATTTGCGGTCCCTAATAAAAAACGTTCTATGATGCTTGTGATAATATACCAAGTAAGAAGGCGTTAAGTTCGGCCGTGCCGAATCTTATATACCCTCCACCTCCCATTCTCCGCCCAAATGTACAAATTTCGAAAAAAACCTTTTTGACTCGAGTCTTCACAGTCAGAATGTATGTATACACCGAATTTTATGATTTCAACTTCAGTAGGTCCCATTTTTATCACTCTTTTTCAATTATACGAATTTCTAAAAATCTCTCTGTTGTACGTGTCTATGCAATTAGAGGGATGTACACACCGAATTTCATGATTCTAGCTATTGTCGTATCATTGGTACCATATTTTATCCCTTTTTGTCCCATTTCACCCGCTAAAAGTTTTATTTTCTTTGTGGTGCTTCCAAGCTACAAGAGGAATGTCCGCAACAAATTTTAACTGTATGAAAATAAGAAATGTAATTAATAAGCCAAGGCTACCAATATTTGTATACTATGTATATATACTGGAAATAATACTTCAATTCATAAAGTAAATATAAGGCAGCAATCATAATTACCCTAAATATTGGGGGATAGAGAGTGTATTTTCAGCTGCAGTCCTTTTTTGGTTGGTTGGTTGTATTTCCATCCTGTTTTAATTTCAAAAGTACATATTTTGAAAATACCTTATCTCTCACGTACGCAGTATAAGACAAATTCACGATTCTACCATTTTTGTCGTAGAAGCAACAAAATAAAGAACGAATTTGGAAAAAAAAATTTACGTGGCTATGCCCTCAGAGGATTGTATACTCCGAATTCCATGATACTATCTGCGGCCATTTTGTTGGTACCATTTTTATCCCCTTTTTGGCATTTTACTCCTTAAAAGTACGACTTTCGAAAATTTCATCATTCTAGCTGTAGCCTTTTAGTTGATACCATTTTTATCCTTCTGCTCCCATTGAATCCCTTGAAAGTACGAATTTGGAAAAACCTTTTTTCGTGCCTACTCAGTCAGAGGAATGTATACACCGAATTTCATTATTCTAGGTACAGCCGTTTGGTTGGTACTATTTTTATCCCTCTATCCCCATTTAACCCCTTAAAAGTACGAATTTAGAAAAATTACTTTTATATTATGTATGTAGGGGTGGGTTTGCCTTCGAATGAATGAAACACTTGACACGTCTACTTTTAAATGTTTATTACATTAAATAACTTATTTATTACTTATTTATTTACAGTAGTAAGAGTGAGATTAATTAATGATTCAATACAGAACGGCTTGAGTTCGTCAACACGTCTATTCTTGTCAAAATCTATACGACAACTGAACTGTTGACATCGTCCGTCCGTCCGAGTGTATAAGTCAGTGTATTTGTATGCAAGTATGTGCGTCGGTGAGTCTACATGACGCCGCAGCGCATGTCATGCAAGACACAACGAAGGCGTCCGTCGATAGCGGCCTGAGCCTATACGCCCAGCTCCCACATGTATCTACTCTATTAGTGGAATGTACACGCCAAATTTTGTGTTTCTATCTGGTGTCGTTTGATAAGTACCATTTTTATCCCTTTTTGTCCCATTTCGCCCCCAATAAATAAAAATCACTCTATGGTGCCCTTTTATGCTATAAAGGGAATGTGCATTACAAATTTCAAGTAAATTCAAGCTAATATGTTCAAAAAACATGCTGAAATACTCTAAATTTTAGGGGTATTCTCGGGCCGATTTCGCCCACTTTCAATCCCAACCGATCTGCAGCCATAAGACACATTTAGGGAAAATTTGAACATCGTAGCTCATTTCGTTCGGCCGTTGTCGTGTTTTCAACAGACAGGCAGACGGACGGACATGGCTATATCGTCTTAGAATTTTACCACGATCGAATGAACAAATTAGCACCGGTTGAGACTGACATAAAAACCCGGGTTTCGTGATTTTCCAAAAACCGCAATGGTCGGTCTCAGATGAAAAGTCCGGCTGACCCGGTTTTCGGTCTCGGGTTTGATCTAGTCCGACTACAGTGTGTATGAGTGATATTATCCTTAATCAACAGCACGTATACGCTACCTACACACACTACAGCCTAAAAGATTTGTTCGACGACATTTGCGATTTTGACTTTGAAGACAAGAGCTACAACTTTGCCTCAGATAGTAAATTCCAAACTGTTTGCAAGATATGAGCCTGAGCCCATAAAGTGCAAGACTTTAGGCAAAACTGGGAGACATGTGTCTTTTTTTGTTTTTATCGCGTAGTGGTGTTCGTATATGGTTATATTTCCATGACTTAAAAAATTACACACAGTGTTATCTATCGAAAGCTTCAGTCTTCTTGTTTTTGAATCCGATGAAAATCTGTTAATAATCAACTAAGTAACAGGCTTATGAATGTTCAAAGGTACGAAAATTCGTTTTTCTACCCGTAACTAAAGATTTTGGGGGTGTCAGGGATATTTGAAATGTAGATTCTTGATCTACAATACAATACCAGAAAAATAATATCACTTCCCAGAGTTTTCTACTTCATTAAAGCGGACTACGAAACGAATTTTGTGAATTTAAAGTTAGTAAATTGCATCACTATTAATGCAGACTACTACACAGAATATAAATGGTTTCCAAATGTCTATAACGTAATTCGAAAAAAAAGGTTTCTTCCCAGAAACTTTTTGTTGAAATCCGAGGAATAATTCATACAAGTGCTTCATACTCGCATCTATATCACCAGACATACGAAATTTGCGTGCATTGTGGGTGGGCGACTGTATTCCATGATTTATGTATTTGTTATAATCGACACTTAATGGAGTGCCCAGTTCTCCCAGTTCTTCTTGAACGAAACTTCTTGTAATATTTTTGCTTTCAGAGAAAACATATTTTTTGGGGGAGGAATTCAAACTGTGCTCTGCGAGGCGCCATGCAGAACACTATGCGCGTTCAAAGTAAATACAGTGCCGGCTATGGAAATTGGGACAGTGCACGAAAAAGACTACTTATGGCCAGTCTTTCTAACACAAAGTAAATGTGGTCTACTCTAATAACTGCATAAACTGAACTCTTTCCAATAATTACACTAGTTTACAGCCATAAAAGTAAATACTTACCACTTGCCCTATTTACCCAACGTGTCTCTCCAATTCCCCCGACGCAGACTGTACTTACTTAAGGAGTAGACCAGGAGCATGTTTGTTTGTTGATGTTGTAGCTGTTGTTCCTACCACAACATAAAATCGTTTCCATTAAGTTTCCCATAATGTAGTCGTACATCAATAGAGACAGACAGACACGCTCTACCAACAACCCACCCACCCACTAACCAACAAACAAACAAATACACAGACATATTTATTTACTTTCAACAGACATAATTTATGATGATTTATTTAAACGGAAGCCATCATTATGACTTCCACTTAAACTAATCTGCAACCAAAAAGACAATAGAGCGGGGATAGGGGCTGGGGGCAGATCCATGGTGGTATTAAATAGTGTATACCCAGCCACCTCGCACTCGTAAATCAAGAGACCAGACCACAGACCGCCACTAAGATGAGATGTCAAACCTCAGAGTTTGACTTTCGTTTGTCAGAAATAATGTAAATTGTGGAATCTTCATTAACGCAAGCAAATATACATTGCGGTCTCTGCGATAAATTTCGTTTATGTATTAGCGCTTAATTTGCCACCTAATGGATAACAGTATGTATGTATGTATACTCTGTGCGTTTCCGATTGCCAGACGCAATATGATATAGTTCGTAAATGTGATGGAAAAATGTTAAAGTAACACTTAAAGTGGAGAATACAGAGAAAGTCCTCCTCGACATTAAATTCGAAAGTCCAGAATCGTATGTATCCACCACCATGGAGTGCATTCTGCAGTATTTAAGGCCGATTAGAGGCTTTACGTTGAACTGCATTGGCAATTAGAAGAAAATAACTGCAAATTTCCATAGGGGAGTGGTAATTATTTTACGAATGTTAAGCATATTTTTTACAAAATATAAAAAAATGCAATGTTTTTGTTGCAATAAAAATCAACAACTACTCCCAAATAGTTACGAAGTCTGAGGTATGTATAAACTTAATTTCATTGAACCACTGAATTGCCAGCTTCAAAAGTTTCCTTGGTACCCCTTTGTATCTTTCTTTCCCATTTCGTTTCATTAAAAATAAGAATTTTGAAATATCTACTTATTTTACGTCCAGATTTGACATTCACAACCTTGTAATGTAGTGGTGGAAGGGAAAACATAGTCGATAGGGTCGTCTCCAAACTGTCGCTAAATAGTGAAATTTGCAAATTGTTCTAAATACCTGGCAGAACCACATTAAGACACAACCTTCCCCTGCACAATTGGTTCTTCAACGGCAATTATAATACGTATGATTAATATTTAAGTTGATTGTCTCTAGGCCACTCATACGCCCCCATGTCGTATGCATATTTATTTATATATATCAGGGATGTAAATTGACTTTTTACTTTCTGTACTTTCCGTTTGTACAAAATGTACTTTTTCCACCCCCACGGTACCAAAACTAAATTTTCTATTTTATAAAAATATTATTGAAATTTAACAAGAAACGTCAGTACATAAAAATACAGGGTTTTCCAACAAGAGGTGTTATTTTGAATCACCCGGTATTTCGGTAGCTGTCACTTTTGAAGCTTTTATTCTTTGACATTTGACAAGTAAAAGCTACGCAATTACTAAAAATAGAACGATGCACGCTTTAACAACGCATTGAAGTTATAAAAATTCATGAATGAAAATGATCAGGAATTCCATCGAAAAATCATCTTGACTGATGAGGCCCATTTCCACCTCGGTAGGTACTTCAACAAGCAAAATTGTCGCACCTGGGGCTCGGAAAACCCAAGAGTTATTGTTGAGAAGCCTCTCCATCCTCATCGTGTGACTGTTTGGTGCGGTTTATGATCCGGCGGGGTCATTGGACCTTACTTTTTTCGAAAATGAGGTTGGATCAACAGTTACGGTGAATGGATTGCACTATCGAGAGATGATTATTGTTTTTTTATGGTCGGAGTTGGATGGTATTGATCTGGACAACGTTTACTTTCAACAAGACGGCGCTACGTGCCACACAAGCAACGAAACCATTGATCTTTTACGGGAAAAGTTTCCGGACCGTGTTATCTCTCGAAGAGGTTATCAAAATTGGCCACCGAGATCATGTGATTTAACACCTTGCGACTTCTTCCATTGGGGCCACGTGAAAGATAAGGTCTACGCCAACAGCCCAGCGTCAATTCAAGACCTCAAAGATAGATTGCGTGAGGCTATCGAGGACATAGGGCAACCACTTTGCGATTTGGTCATGGAAAATTTCATGAAAAGGATATGGTCCTGTAAGCGTGGTCGTGCTGGCCATTTGGCTGATGTTGTTTCTCATTATTAACGGCATACCTTCCTCTTTATTATGAAATAAACATCCGATCATTTATCTCAAACAATGGCATTTTTCTTTGAATACCAAAATAACACCTCTTGTTGGAAAACCCTGTACAACGTTAACAATTTTAAATTGGGTACATTTTTATACACTCCACGAGAGTATTATGCATTTGTTTGTAACACCCAAAAGGAAGGGAGATAGACCCATTGGTAATTATACCGATAGACTTAGAATCACTTTTTGAATCAATTTAGCAATGTCCGTCTGTCTGTGTATTTCTGTGTATTTCAACTAGAAATGTGTTAGATCGTTTCAGATTCTATAGCTCCCATATAAATTTCGCTCCCAATTCGCTCTAGAAACCACATATTTTATCAGACTGGCTTCAAAATTGGCAAAACATCTTATATTTAAACTAGGAACACCTGTGGTGAAAATAGGTCAGATCGATTCAGATTTACATATATCTCCCTTTCAAATTTCGCTCCCGATTTGACTTATTCTGGTCTAGAAACCACATATTTTATCAGATATTCTTAAAATTTGGCATAATATTTTATGCTTCCACTAGAAAAACCCATGGTGAAAATTGGCTCACATACAAATTTCGCTCCCGGCTTGACTTTTTCCGCCGCAGAAACTACGTATTTTCACCGATTTTTTTCAAATTGAGTATAACACGTTATACTTGATCTGGAAGAAACTATTGTGTTAGTGGGTCACATCATTCCATGTTTGGATATAGCCCCGATACAAATATTCTTCTTGATATGACAAAGTGGGTCAGATAACATTGGTCTGTGATCAGAACACATACAAAAATCCTTCCTGTTTTCTATTTTTTACCGAATTGAGTTGTATCCGGATAGAATGTGGAGTGTATCATATAGTCGGTTCCGCCCGTCTTTAGCCTTTCCTTATTTGTTTCGTTTAAGTAATTGAGATAAATATAAAAAATAGTTGGATATTTTATAAAATAGTTTTTAGTATGAGTTTGGGGTCCGCGAATTCTCCAGCAGTTTTCCCCGGAAAAAATTCGACGTGAATTCCCGAAAAATTAAACTTCCCGGTAATACGGGAAGTACTAAAAAATATAAATAATGGTATAATTATTAATTATTTTGAGCAATAATTTAGTTTTACTTTATAAATGTTATACTAAAGATAAATTTTAAAATCATATATTTACATTACTAACAAGAATAATGAGCATTTAATTATATTATTTTATTACAAAGAAAACTAGTTAAATTCGCTAAGTCGCAAATTTTACGAAATCATTTAGGGTTTCATTCTGTCATGAAACTATTTGCAATCTGTCATAACATTTGGAAACATCGATGTTTTGTAAAACCATCAATTACTTTTTACATCGATGTTGTAGTACCGATGTTTTATTGATGTTTTCCATCGATGTTTCTCATTAAACATCTGTTTTCTAAAAATTGCCGCCAGTTTCATATAAGGTTTTGTGGCATAGAAAACAATCAAGTTTTTGCCACTGCTACGCTAATTGATCCCAAATTCAAAAACCATTCACTGTGGAGATAGTGTTGCCCTAGGGACGACGATAAGAAAATTGAGCATAGAACTAAAGTAAAATGAAGAACGATTTTCAGAATCAGTAATCCAACAACAGTGGCTCCAAAAAAAGTAGTTCCTTCATATGTTTAAAATAGAATGAAATAACAAATATTTTTTGTATTATTGCTAGAAAATTGGAAGTCCAAAAAACGGACCAGGCGTGTAAAAAATCTAGATACTACACAAATACCGGCTGAATTGTTAATATAATTAAAAAGCCCAGCTTCCAGATTAAGCGAAACCCATTTAGAGTCCTGGCAACAAGGATACATTCCCAGAAATTGTGCACAAATGAAGAATGTAATGAATTATTTAGCAATAATGGCTACATCCGCTCCTTGTGAGTTTTTTTCCGCTACAGGGAATATTGCTTCCAGTAGAAGAAGCTCTCTTAGGGGACAAGCTTCAAACACTCTTATTTTTACAGACGGTTGACCCAAAGTTTTGAAATCTAGTAATATTTACTTGAATCGGAACTAGGGTTTGGGGTTTCCCGGACTTTTTTCATTTCCCGGGAAAACGGGAATGAAAAATTTCATTCCCGGGAATCCCGGGAATTCCCGGGAAAAAGTAATTTATTTATAGGTATGTTCAATATGGTTTAAAATATCAACATTTAATAACTGGTGTGTTTTTTTCAATACTGTCATATTACAAATTAAAAACGATTGTTATTGTCAAAATATTTTACAAATTATTTTTCATTTTACAAATATTTTAATATACACCTTTTCAAGATTATATTCGGAACATAAAAATTTATATTGAGAAATGTAAATTCATATTAGGGACATATAAATTCATAATGGTAATGTACATTTATAATAGGAACATGATAATTCATAAATCATAATTCATTGAGAACAATTAATTCATAATAGGAACATACCAATTCATAATGAAATATACAAGTTTGTAATCTGAAAATCCAAATTCATAATCAGGAAATACGTTTTCATATTCAGAAAATATGAATTCATAATGAAAAAATATAAAATCATATTGAGAAAATGTAAATTTGTAATGAGAACATTGATAAAATATGTGTTTCTACGAAAATATCCATAGAAAAAAGTACATACATAGCTTCGATTATAAATTTTAGAGTTCCTGATTATGAATTTATACTTTATGAATATATATTCCTGAATAAGAATTTATATTTTCTCATTATCAATTTGGATTTTCTCATTTTGTATTTATATATCTCATTATCAATTTGTATGTTCTTATTATGAATTTATATTTCTCAATATGAATTCACATTTCGCATTACGAATTTACAGTGCTGATTATGCATTATCATGCTCCTATTATGATTTTACATTTCCTGTTATGAATTTACATTTCCATCTTGAACTTATATATTCCGACTATAAATTACATTTTCTCATTATAAACTTGAAAAGTTGTTGACTAATCGTCAGAATTGGACATTTATATCGCGGGTGACTGACACCTGCACTAGATTCAAAATTGAAAACGATTAAGGAAACAAATAACTAATTTACGGAGAATATTATGACGCATTTAATTTAGAATATTCATTCGTCTGGAGACAAAAATATTTTATAGAAACAGGGGGAATATTCTAAACTGTAAAAACAATAGAAACATAAAAAATTAATATTAATGATTTGAACTGGGATATTGTCCTGGCTCAAGACCATTTTGCTTCTATATTTAATAGAATGCAAATTTATTTACAAATGGCATGGTGACATTTATTACTTGGCTGCAGACTACCACGATCATGATTTCGACCATGTCAAAAGTGGCTTCGCAGCGACTTTTCAACATCAAACCCGGCCTCTATAAGGAGATGATTCTCACAAACGAACGAGAAGCACAACTCACTTGCCGAATTTGCGTTTAAAAAATCGCACCAAGTAATAAAGCACACATAATAATTTAAGAAATTCATAAAAAATAAAAATATTGAAATAGTCCAGTCATTAATTCTTACAAAGGGCCATTTACATACACCGTAGCATATATTTATATTCCTATTAGATTTCTCTTGAAAGTTTCCAGGCGAACAATTTTTATTGTATTCCTATTTTTAGACCATTTCTTTCTGGCTGCATATGTAAAGTAAATTGTTCTTGAAGAAGATATTCACCTAGATTCTTCTAGGAAAACAAGAAAATTTACATTATGTAAGCCATAGTATTGTCGGCATGATATTTTTACAATACACAATAAAGATCCTGCAAATAGCCTCACAAAAAGTTTTTATTCCCCTAGCTGGGTTTCGCATAGATTAGCGAATTTAAAAAGTTTTGTCTGTAGTACAATAATATAAATAAATACTCAATAAATATTCATTATTGTCAGTAATGTAAATACATATATGAATTTGAAATACATCTAAAAATTCCAATTTATATACATAGTAACATTAAATTATTGATCAACATAATAAATAAATTAATTTTTTAATATTTCCCGTATTCCTGGGAAATTGAAAAATTTTTCCCGGGAATTCCCGTCCAAATTTTTCCGGACGGGAATTCCGATTCGGGAATTCCCGGACCCCAAACCCTAATCGGAACGTAAATAAAAGAAAAATCTGTTCATTTTAAAACGTGTTTTTACTATTGCTACTTAACATAAGTAATTATATAGACACTGTAATTATTTAAAATAAAAAGAATAGATATCCATAGCGCAAAATGTAAATTCGTCAAAAATATCGATGTGTTAGAACATCGATGAGTCTGTCCGTCTGTCCATCTATTGTTGTAATCAAATTACAGGTCGCAATTATAGGCGGATCTTAACAAAAATTGGCACAAGAAAGTTTTGTGGATCAAGGACGAACGCTATTTAATTTGAGGCAAATCGGTTCAGATTTACCCCATATTCCCGATATTCTTCAAATTTGACTCAACACCTTATAATCTAGCTAGAAAAACCAATAGTGGATAAGATCGGTTCAGATTTAGATATAGCCCCCATACAAATGTCGCTCCCGATCTGACTTTTTCCGCTCTAGAAACCACATATTGTACACGATATTCTTCAAATTTGATTGAACATCTTATAATCTAGCTAGAAACACATATGCAGAAAGTGGGTAAGATGGGTACAGATTTAGATATAGCCCACATACAAATGTCGCTCCCGATTTGACATTTTCCGCTCTAGAAACCACATATTGTACCCGATATTCTTCAAATTTGGCTCAACACCTTATAATCTAGCTAGAAACGCCTATGCAGAAGGTGGGTAAGATCGGTTGAGATTTAGATATAGCACCCATACAAATGTCGCTCCCGATTTGACATTTTCCGCTCTAAAAACCACATATTGTACCCGGTTTTCTTTAAAATTGGCACAATATCTAATAATCCAACTAAAACATCTATGGTGATAGTGGGTAAGATCGGTTCAGATTTAGATATACATTTATTTATATATACAAATGTTGCTCCCAAATGTTTAACCGATTTTGGCCAAACTTTACATATTATATTTCACCTATAAACACACAAGTGGGTCACAGCGTTCCATGTTTCAATATACCCCCATACATATGTTCTTTCCGATTTAACATTTTTTGTCAAACACATACATTTACAGGATACAAAAATCCTTCCCGATTTAACTTTTTCACCGAATTGAATTGTAATAGGATAGAAAGTAGAGTGTAATATGATATAATATGGTCGGCTTGTGTATTATATTATGTATGTTGGGGTGTATTATATCACCATCACTCATACGCACCATTGTCATGCGCATGTTTATGCTTTGATAGCAGTTAATAATAACTAGAGCTCGACCGAAGGTGGTTTTTTGGGCCGAAACCGAACTTCGGTCAAAATCCTAAACTTCGGCCGAAGCCGAATGTTTTTCAAAACATTTAGTATGTGCTAAAACCGATAAGCTCGTGAAATTATACACCTCGAGTCGATTTAATCTTTCGGATAGTTTTAATTTTCGAATACGATAACATTGCAATAAATAGTCGACCTAAAAAGATGGAATGTAAATAGCACTAGTATAAGAAACTAAAAATTTATATTTTTCCCAAAATAAAAATTAATATATTTATGAATTGCACGTAGCTATGAAAAAAAATTATTTTTCACGAAAACTCCTTGAATGAAATCAAAACTTGATAATTTTTAGTGCATGTAAGCTCCAACAAAACTATGGTTTGAAAATACAATATTATTTCGAACAGGTCCTTGAGTATAGGAATGATTGTGGTACTGTCGAACCTGGATAAGTGGAACTGGACGTTTATTCCCACTTATAGAAGTTTCCCACTAACCCAGTTTCCTATTTACCCAGGTAATTTGCCTGTCTAGCGATGTTTTAAGAGATGCCTAAAAGTTTAGCGATATATAAAAAAAATTCAATTCCGCAAGAGGATTTTTGTATGAATAGTGCAGGCACCATGAAAAATATCCCATTTATGCAGGTCCCACTTATCCAGGTTCGACTGTAATTGGTTTGGCATAGTAGATCGAGTATAGCTTTTGAACGGTTTGAAAAATTATAGTGCTTAAAAATTTGTATATATACCTTAGATTAGGTTAATGGATATGAGTTAGTTCAAATCAAAAGTTGATTTTTTATTTGAATTTATAACGTACTATTTCTTAAATATCTATTACTGTTTTTACACGGACAATGCAATACAATTTGAAAAAAATAGGCATGTGAAAATAAGTACGTAAATTAAAGCGAAAAAGTGTATATTAGTCACAATGTAGTAATGTATATTAGTCACGATTTAAATTTTAATAAAAAGAGAATATTTATTTTCAACGTCATTAGAAGATTGTAAAAACCTATAATGAATCGAATTTTATTTATTCATAATTTTAAATATTCGGCTACGGCAATCGCCCTTTTTTGCCGAAGGCCAATGAGTGGCCGATTACAACTTGATGACCGAAGGCCGAAGCCGATTAATCGGTCGCACTCTTATAATAACTTTAATTTCAGCCAATATCATTTTTAATTTGTGCTATAATGTTGATTTTAATTAAAAACTTCATGTTTTTCATTATCTGCAATAGAAGCACAGTACCATTTAATATTCCCTCTGTTTAATTTGTTTTTATTACGTACATGAACGCCGTTTAATACACAGAGTGTATACTGCCGCATATATCACAATCAAATAAATCTACTATGACCGAAATTTAAAATTTTGGAAACAAAAAGCCAAATTTTAGACCACATAAGTGGCTGTGAACACAAACACAACTTTTCAGGAGAGCGTAAAAACTGATTTTCTCCTTAATTTTAAGTGTAACACTGTGCAACATTTTTGAAGTCATTTCAAAATAACCATATACGGACACCGCTACATGATAAAAGACCAAAAAAAAAAAGACCCGTGTTTTTTTTTCCCCAAAGTCATGCACTTTTTTTATGGGCCCTCAGAGATTTGAGGCCTCGGTGTAATTTTTGGAAAAAAGTGATCATATTCTCAGGCTCATATCTTGCAAACCGTTCGGAATTTTGAATTACTCTCTGAGGTAAAGTTCTAGCTCTTGTCATAAAGAACAAAAATTGTGAACATATAAAATCAAAAAAACTTCATCTTCAAGGTCAAAATCGCAAATGTCCTCGAACAAATCTTATAGGCTGTAGTGTGTGTAGGTAGCGTATACGTGCTGTTGATTAAGGATAATATCACTCATACGCACTGTAGTCGCACTGACCACTAATAGAGAGACAGCCCTGCATGATATATTTTTCCTACCTTTACGGCGTTAAGAATCATTCCTAGGAAGTTCATATGTTCTAGAAAGTTGTTTATTGAGATCTTAGGTACATTTTTGTAGTTGATTGTTTCCCTGAATTTTCAGCGGTTTGCTACCTATGGACCTGAACAGGGGAAAAAAGGTTAAAAAAAAAATCGAATTTTTTGACCTTGAAGATGAAGTTTTTTTGATTTTATATGTTCACAATTTTTGTTCTTTATGACAAGAGCTAGAACTTTGCCTCAGAGAGTAAATCAAAATTCCGAACGGTTTGCAAGATATGAGCCTGAGAATATGATCACTTTTTTCCAAAAATTACACCGAGGCCTCAAATCTCTGGGGGCCCATAAAAAAAAGTGCATGACTTTGGGGGGGGAAAAAAACACGGGTCTTTTTTTTTTTGGTCTTTTATCATGTAGCGGTGTCAGTATATGGTTATTTTTTTTCGTGTTGCACTGTGTAATTATGAATCATTCTTCTACCGATTAATCTAAAGGGGATTACTAATTGCTACGATTAAAAATATTTCGAATTTTCTTATTATTCGCGGTTTTATGGTTCATAGCCAGTTTTGCACGCTTAAAATTGAGCACTATGAATGTTGAAATAAGCACATAGTCATGTGCCCAAATATATAAATATGATTTATTGTAAACTCGGTAGCGTTTTTCATGAAATCTTGGCAATGTTGTGAAGAAAATGCATTTTCTGGAATGGACACAGCGATTTTAAAGATTCCAGCTTCATCCATCAAATTACTACCATTTTAATCCCTTTTTCCAAATTTTTAGAAAAGGTGGATATTGCGGATGAGCACGGTAAACACAAAATACAAAGTGGATATTTTAGGAAAATTTTCATTTTCGCGGCAAATATGGCTCAGGATTAGGGTTTGGGGTCCGGGAATTCCCGAATCGTTTTCCCGGGAATTCCCGTCTTAATATTTTCAGGAATTCCCGGGAAAAACGATTCGGGAATTCCCGGACCCCAAACCCTAAACCCTAAAAGATTTTAGATTTCCTGGAAATGCGGGAAATATTAAAAATATTTTATTGATTATTTTAAGTATTAATTTAGTTTTTTTATATAAATGGGGAATTGTAGATATATTTCAATTTCATGTATTTACATTACTGACAATAATAATGACAATTTGTTTCTATTATAATACTACAAACAAAACTTTTTAAATTCGCTAAGTTGCCATTCTTTGCGAAAACCAGATGGGGAATACACATTTTTTGTGAAGATATTTGCAGCATCGTTATTGTGAAACAAAAATACCATACTGACAATACTATGGCTGACATAGTATCAATACTCAACCTCTCGTGCTATCTGGTTTAACTTAAAGAAGAATTTACTTTACATATGAAACCAGTAAGAAATTATCTAAAAATAGGGATAAAATTGAAATTGTTTACCTGGAAACTTTCAAGAAAAATCTAATATGAATAGAAATAACTAATATTTCAATGTTTTTATTTTTTATGAATTTATTTAATTAATATTAACATTTATTAATGTTTCTATTGCTTTTACAATATATAATATATTCCTCCTGTTTCTGTAAAATATTTTCCTCTCTAGACGAATGAATCTTCTAAATTAAAGACGTGGCATTCTCTGTCATACGAGTTATTTCTTTCCTTAAACATTTTTTAATTTTGAATCTAGTGTAGGCTTCAGTCACTTGTGCTTGTGATTTAAATGTCCAATTCAACGATTTGTCTAGCAATATTTGTAAAATGAAAAATAATTTCTAAAATATTTTAACAAAAACTTTCGTTTTTAATTTGTAATATATCGGTATTTTAACCCATTAACGCCCAATATTATTTTCATTTATTAAATTTATTTTCAATTATTTTTTTTTTTTTGAAAATGCTATAAAAAAACTACTGAATATTTTCTCAAATTTCTTTTTTTATTTGAAAGTACAATCCTTCCGGTTAATAATGGAAAATAATTTCATTCAAATGGCTGCTGAGGGCACCCCACAAATAATAGTCCAAAGGTTGAATAGTTGAAAAAAACGTTAGATGGCGGACCCTATATTATTATTAATTTGTTTTGTTGTTCTCTATCATTTGTGTCATATATTTTAATTAACAGGAATTACATTCATATTAAATACTGCGAAAGCCTTGAAATAGTGTACACGGACGTGTATGATGGGAGTTAATGGGTTTAAAAAGCACACCAGTTATTAAATGTTGATTTTTTAAACCATATTGGACACATTCCCGGGATTCCCGGGAATGAAACTTTTCATTCCCGTTTTCCCGGGAAATGAAAAAAATCCGGGAAACCCCAAACCCTACTCAGGATTCTGAAACTTTTCTGACACAAATATTCCCCATGAAGTCAGCAATCACATGCCAAAAAATATTTTGGTATTCTCAATATGATAAAAAGTTTCGCGGATTTTTTTTAAAGATACTTTTCACAATTTTTGACTTTACAGAAAATACTTTGTTCGGGCGACTACATTTAGTAAATGTTTTTAAAAATACAACCCGTTATTTCTCCAAGCTGAAATTTCCAGGGTTTGATTAGAATCGATCAGGGAATATGCCTTTATTTTTTCTGAATTTTTAGGTTGGTGTTTTCATAGTGAAAAATACAAAAGAAGAAAAATCAGAAATACACAAAATTATTGTCAGTAGCAGTCAATAGACAAGAACGCCCACGCCCACTACACCATTTTCAATGTTCATACCTCGGTACGTTTTCCTTGATTTTTCTTTTATTTTCAAATGGTCCTATCTTTTCAAAAAAAAATCGTTTTTTTTTACAAAAATATGTGTAAAATATTTGATATGGAATGAACGACATGTATAATAAAATTATAAGCAATTTTAATGGTAATTATGACAAAATTTTCTTAAAAATTGTATGGAATGCATCATTATACTTTCACTCTACAGAGTAGGAGGTTATATACCATTTGGGACAGAAAAAAAGTGTAACGCATTGAAGGAGTGACCTAAGACCCTAAGTATGTTTGGACCAAATCCATTTCACAACTTTTTAAGTTGTTGGTATGGTTTGGGTTCCGGGAAATATTAAAAAAATAGTTTATTGATTATTTTGATTATTAATTTAGTTTTACTATATAAATGGTAAATTGCAGATATATTTCAAATTCATATAATTACATTACTGACAATAATACTGACCATTTCAGCTGGGAATAAAAACTTTTTGTGCGGATATTTGCAGGATCCTTATTGTGAAACAATAAAATGTATTTGTTTCACAATACTATGACTGACATAGTGAAAATACTTAACCACTCGTGCTATCTGCTTTAGCTTTATATTTCTTGTATGCCCAGAAGAAACGAAAAATAAAGAATTCACTTCACATATGAAACCAGTCAGAAATGGTCCAAAAATATGGATAAATTGAAATTGTGCTCCTGGAAATTTTCAAGAGACATGTAATATTAATGGAATTATAATATTTTCCCCATGTATCTGTAAAAAATTTTCTTCTCTAGACGAATGAATCTTCTAAATTAAACATTTTATAATTTGATTTGCACTGGGATATTGTCCTGGCTCAAGACCATTTTGCTTCTATATTTAATAGAATGCAAATTTGTTTACAAATGGCATGGTGACATTTATTACTTGGCTGCAGACTACCACGATCATTATTTCGACCATGTCAAAAGTCTTTTCAAGTGGCTTCGCAGCGACTTTTCAACATCAAACCCGGCCTCTCGTTCGTTTGTGTGAATTACACTACTCAACAAAATGAAAAAAATTTCATGTACTCCGGATGCGATAATTTTTTCTGTGTAGATAACCTTGACATGAGCTCAAAAAACGCAATAAAATTTTTTTTTTCGTTTGGTTTTTTTTTTATTTTTTTTTTTTTAATTTTAAAAATTTTTTTTTGGTTAATTTGTTTCGTCCGGCATAACTCGGGAACCACTAGCCCGATTTAATTGAATTAAATTTTAAAAAATTTAAAATTACAATTCCCTTAATCTGTTTATATATTGTTTTCCTATACAAGCAACAGTTTCCAAGTTAAAAATGAATATATAAAGGAAAAAACTTATTTTTTGCCTAAAAATTTAAAATTTTTTTTTTTTAAATCCATAAAAAATCCAAAATGAAAAAAAATGTCAAATCTTATTACTTTTACGTAAAGTCACATAACCTATGAGCAAAATGAGACAAAGATCATGAAAATCGATGCACGCGTTTCGCTTTTATTCGCAATTGAGTAAAGGTATGAATTTCAAAAATTTAAAAAATTTTTTTTTGGTTAATTTGTTTCGTCCGGCATAACTCGGGAACCACTAGCCCGATTTAATTGAATTAAATTTTAAAAAAATTTAAAATTACAATTCCCTTAATCTGTTCATATATTGTTTTCCTATACAAGCAACAGTTTCCAAGTTAAAAATGAATATATAAAGGAAAAAACTTATTTTTTGCCTAAAGATTTAATTTTTTTTTTTAAAAATCCATAAAAAATCCAAAATGAAAAAAAATTTCAAATCTTATTACTTTTACGTAAAGTCACATAGCCTATGAGCAAAATGAGACAAAGATCATGAAAATCGATGCACGCGTTTCGCTTTTATTCGCAATTGAGTAAAGGTATGAATTTCAAAAATTTTCTCGACATATGCACAACTTTGTCTATGGTAAGGTTTTTTCTTTTTTATTACAAAAAAAATTAAAATTTTTGGGTGACAAAAATATATGACTTTAAATTAAAAAACAATTCGATATATGTACAAGAAATTATCCTAAGGATATCAACATTAATTAATTATAAAAAAGTTTAAAAAAAATATCTAAACACAAAAATAAAAACCTTCAAATTAAAAATAATTATGTGCTTTTGTCTATCTTTTATATTGTTGTGGGTCTGTTTCTCTTATCAGGAACCAGATATAGTCCCCCATCATAGCTTCGTTCCAAAATCCTTGGTATCGGTGCTCAATTTCTTTCATTTGCTGATGAAAACGCTCACCATGCTCGCCCAGGTTGTCCGGAAAGAAGTCCAAGTGCGAGTGTAGAAAATGTATCTTAAGCGACATATTTGCTCTAATTTTTTTATAATTTTGGAGTAGTTGTTCGACGATCTCTCTGTAATTTGAGCTTTTGTTGTTTCCAAGAAATCCGGAAACAATTTGCCGAAATGAGTTCCAAGCTGCAGCTTCATTTGGTGATAAAATGTGCTCAAACTGTTGGTCTTGCAACAACTTTTTAATTTGCGGACCGTCGAAAACGCCTTCCTTAATCTTTGCCGATGAAAGGTGAGGAAAAATGGTTTTTAAATAGGCGAACGCTTCGCCATCTTTGTTGATAGCTTTCACGAAGTTTTTTATGAGTCCGAGCTTTATGTGAAGAGGTGGGAGAAAAACATTTTCCTTTTTTATGAGTGGTGTATATTTCACGTTGTCGCTGCCGGGGATGAAGTTAACTCTTTCTGTCCAACTCCTACTGGTGTAATGATGTTGACGATCGCGGCTGTCCCAAAGGCAGAGAAAACAACAGTACTTTGTGAATCGACCTTGTAATCCACAAAGGATACCGATAACCTTAAGGTCGGCACAAACTTTCCAATCGTGCCTCTCATAGTTAAGGCACTTTAGTAGATTGTCCATGACTTCGTATGTTTCCTTGGTGTCAACGGCATGAGCAATTGGAATCGAAGGTTTCTAGTTGCCGTTGTGCAGTAAAATTGCTTTAAGGCTCTGCTTGTTGCTGTCGATGAAAAGACGCCACTCTCCTGGATCGTAAGAGTACCCGAGTTCACCAAATAATCCGGGAATGTCCTTACAAAAACAGATGTTGTCTTTTTTTGTGTAGTACCTTGCGTATGGTTCATGACGCTTCCTGTAGATTGTTGTCACCACACCAGGAGCCAAGAAACCGAACTGTTGCATGCGCGATGCATGCAACTCTGCATCTTCCTTGGAGAGTTTCAATTCTCTAACCCAATCGTTCAGTTCTGCTTGGGAACATAAGCGTTGACCTCCATGCAATGTATATGTTGACTCGCATTCTGATGTGGTTTCTACTGTCTCCGGATCTGATGTTGGATGTATCGCCTCATTATTAGATGCCCATCTTGAAACGGACGGTTGCGGGTCCACTGGTTCTTCGCAAAATGGCACTGGAAAATTCACTGTTGAAACAGCAGCGTAAGTCCATCGTATATTTTTTCCCACGCCTGTTTTTTTGCTAAGACAGAAGTAGCAATCTGTTACATGGCAAAGCGGAGCTCTCCAAAGCATTGGCATGATGATTCTCGGCTGTCGTCTGAAAGAATTTCAATAATAAGTTATATATGTTCTTGAATTTCGTAATCTACACTTACCTTGAGTCAGCTAGCTGTACGTAGCACCTTGGACATAGAGCACTTGGTGTCCACCGCTCATCTATGTTTGAGACCTTTAAATTGAAGCTCTCTTCAAATGAATCTCTCAATTTAGGTGAAAAACAACGCTTGTTTTTTTCAGAAACGTATTCTCCGCACTGTAACAAAAATTACTTGGATTGGTATTGCATTCAAATCCTCGCGAACGTTTGCTCATTTTAACTATCGCGTTCGTCGACACTTGTTGAATGAGTAAAATCGATCAATGAAGACCTATTTATACTGTGTATTGTTTAGTATTTTACTGACAGGTACTTATAAATGGGTGTATATTTTTTTACGGTGGCTACATACCTGTTTCACCATGTGTGAGTCTTAAATTTTCCGAATAATGACCACCCTTAAATGTGGGTTGCATTTCTGTAAAAAAATCATACAGGTAGCCAACGGAAAACCCAAATAATTAAAAAAGTCCCCTTTCCTTTTTTCCTTTTAATTGTTCACGCACATTTATTAGCGTTTATTACTTTGCTTACGCAATCATAAAAATTAAATAACCCTTTGTTTATTCCGTTTTGTTAATTCTGAGAATCAAAAAAAAAGAAAAAACCTTACCATAGACAAAGTTGTGCATATGTCGAGCAAATTTTTGAAATTCATACCTTTACTCAATTGCGAATAAAAGCGAAACGCGTGCATCGATTTTCATGATCTTTGTCTCATTTTGCTCATAGGTTATGTGACTTTACGTAAAAGTAATAAGATTTGACATTTTTTTTCATTTTGGATTTTTTATGGATTTAAAAAAAAAAAATTTAAATTTTTAGGCAAAAAATAAGTTTTTTCCTTTATATATTCATTTTTAACTTGGAAACTGTTGCTTGTATAGGAAAACAATATATGAACAGATTAAGGGAATTGTAATTTTAAATTTTTTAAAATTTAATTCAATTAAATCGGGCTAGTGGTTCCCGAGTTATGCCGGACGAAACAAATTAACCAAAAAAAAATTTTTAAAATTTAAAAAAAAAAAAAAATAAAAAAAAAACCAAACGAAAAAAAAAAATTTTATTGCGTTTTTCGAGCTCATGTCAAGGTTATCTACACAGAAAAAATTATCGCATCCCGAGTACATTTTGACTGTTGACTAGTGTTATCTCCGTTAATTATTGATTACAGACCAAAAAAATACAAACGAAAAAACTAAAACATTTTATAATTTTTAATCTAGTGTAGGTGTCAGTCACTTGTGCTTGTGATTTAAATGTCCAATATTATGACTCCTTAAATTCTGACGATTTGTCTAGAGTAAACTATTTGTAAAATGAAAAATAATTTCTAAAATATTTTGACATAAACATTCGTTTTTAATTTGTAATATGTGAGTATTTTAACCCATTAATGCCCATTGTTAATTTCATCTATGTTAGACGTATATTTCAGTTAGGAATACTTACAGAAAAGGTGGGGCATTACGCACAGAAATTGCCACCGCTCATTGTCAGTTTCTGATTAGTTTACATAACACTTCAGATTCAATTCAACATACAATACAGCCTATCAATTTTGCCATATTCGTTAAATTTGACTAAAGATGCATTTATAGTGTACTGTATAATTTATCGCCCCATAAAAGAACTGGGTTTAGTAATCAAAAGGTATATACTCAGGGAGTGGTGTAGGGTATCATACAGTCGGCCTCGCCCAACTTTAGCCTTTCCTTACTTGTTTTCTTCACAATCACTTGTACCATATAGCCTAATAATCAGGAAATGCATTCATATTGAAAAGAACGAAAACCTTGAAATAGTGTACACAGACGACTACGGTGGGATTTAATGGGTTATTATCTTTATGGTTATTTTAATTTATATTTGGACATACCTAAAATAAATTATTGTTCCCGGGTATTCCCGGTATTCCGGGGAATAAGTTTTTATTCCTGTTTTCCCGGGAAATGAAAAACGTCCGGGAAACCCAAACCAAAGTTGTTGCAGTCATGTCCGTCCGACCGTCTGGCTGGCTGGTGTACAACTCTCGAAAGGAGTTAAGGAACCAATTAGAACTTGGCACATGGTAATATTTTCCCGAACTTAGTTTAAGTTCGAAGATGGGCGAAATTGCCACGCACCTTTTGGTACCTCCCACACAATTGACCCAATAAAACCAATGTAATTTCCACATGGATATTCGGAATCCGCTATATTTTGGTACTGGATAATGTTTTTATAATCAATTTAAGTTTACTAGATATGACGCGACCCTTCCAGTACCTCCCACACAAATCACCCAAAACTACGTAAAATTAAAGCTGTTATAACTTCTATGCAAATGATCACAATACTTGGAAATTTGATATTTGACAATGCTTTTATAGATGTTGTATTCACGTGGAATATGGGCGATATTGCCACACCCCTTCTGGTTCCTCCCACACGGCACAAACTTACAAAAAAACCGATCAGTTGCAATTTGATATATGAAAATGATTTGATAATAGCATTAAAGCTAAAAAATAGTTATGCTTTAGCCACTCCCCTTCTAGTACCTCCCACACAATTATCCCTTCCTAGCTAATTGTAAATTCTTTATAACTTCCATACCGGAGCGTGGAATCCACCATGACTTGACATTTGATCATGTTTTTACAGCTTTTCAGTCAATTTTAGTTCTTATAACTTTCATGCATATGGTATCTGAGAGTGAGTCGGTTTAACCGACTGATGCTTACTTACTTGTTTTTATTCCAATTTTAATTTTTAAGTACCGTTGGACGTGAAATCGCTCATACTTTATAATCCTAGTTTTTAGTTGGTCAAAAAGTGAAACACAACCGCCATTTTTGATAAAAACATGATTATTAGAAAGTCAAAGATATAGTCAAAATATTTTGGTGGGAACTAATACACAAATCTACCGTTCATTTTAGGTGCGGGAAGCTACAACTTTTTGGCGATCCGGTTTTGTATACGTCTATTTTAGTACGGGAATAAGTTTGGTTATAAAAATCTGATAAAAATAGGGTAGAGAATGGTGGTTATCATGTAGTCGACCTTGGTCGATTTTAGGTTTACCTTACTTGTTTAAATTAATTTTATTCAAATGTTTTTTTCTTAATTTATTATTTTATTCTCATTAATTAATTTTCATTTTAAAATATGATGTAGTATATATCGATTAATTTAATAAAGTAAATTTAAAAAGTATATAACTAGTTCAGCAGAACATTTTGTTAAGTTTCTTATCGTCAATTCATGTTAAAAAAGTGAGTTACTTTTGGTTAGCAACAGTTAGGTACACTAGGTGGCTAGTAGCAGCAACAGGTACTGTCCTACCCCTGGTAATAGCGCGGTTTATTTATATACAATAAAATTCAAATGAAAAGTGGATGCGTCACGCACTGAAAATTAACTTTTGAACTTCAAAATCAAAGAACATCGAATATCCGGATATTGGAGATATTTTGGTTTCAATTTGTATCAAGGTCGGATAGGTAAACAAAATTTTCGGTAAATTAATGGTGTAGTCACGTTTCGCAAGATAGATAATAATATCTTAATAAATTGAGTAAAGTTTATTTTTTTGCTGTTTTTCTATTTTCCATACGCCCTAATGTTCAACATCCGCAACAAATTATAGCATGATAGTGTGGCTGTAAACGACTCTTATTCAATTATATCCTCCATATGCGTGGATGGCATAAAAAAGACAGACTGTCTATCGCTACAATAAAACATTTATTGACCATCATTCACTGAATCCGTCCACAGCCGAAGAGTCTTTGGAGAGTTGTTCACATTTTATGGTCAAAGAGAAGTTCTTCTTATTAAGAATGCCATTAACATTATTCACGGTCGTAAATATAAACAAAACTAACTAACAAATTTCATATAGTACTTATTTATGCACATACCAATAGGTAGGTGACTACACGCGGCGGTTATATACAATCTATATCTATGTGGGTGAGTATAAATATACTCGTATATTGTATATGTTGGCATAATAAACTAAGAAATTACTGAGGTTTATGGTCATAGTATTCATAGGCTCCCCATGCACAGCAGAGATTTAGTCGTAAAAGAGGTTTACACTAGTGCACCCTCAAGAGAGAGAGACTATAACCCCATATGTGTATAAGGGTGGAGTGAAAAAATTGACTTTTGTTCGGATGATGTAGAAATGGTATATCATACCGGAATGATATATCCGAATGGAATTTTATGTATCACTTTTTTAAGCGGCGTTTCACGGGTTCATTACTTCCTATTCCCCTACTTGTACAGCCAGAAACCATCCTCTGTCCACTGGTTAGCTATTGTAAAATCTTCAGGCGAATCGGTCCACCGGTTAGTCGCCCTATATGGAACATACAGATACACACATTTGCTCATAATTTCGTCAATAATGGTTCGAATTGGATATTCTTTTTTAAAAATTATTGTTTTTTGAAGTACTTTTCAGAAAAAATATTGAAAAATATATTTACAATGTTTTTGTATACAAATTTTGATTTTTTAAATTAAAACTTTATTTCTTAATTGTTTGTACTCTTCGATTTTCTAAAATACTAAAAAATTAAAAAAATGGAGGAAATCAAAAATATTTTTTTGAACTGTTCGATTTGTCGTGGAATGCCCCATATATAAAAATCAATGTGTGTATCTGTATGTTCCATATAGGGCGACTAACGAATAATACGAATTTCATGATACTAACCGCTTGATTTGTGCCAAATTTAATCCCATTTAGATCCTGAAAGTATGAATATCGAAAGATCTCTTTATTTTTCGCGTTTACGCAGTCAGAGCGAATTTCGCCTTTTGAGCTGTTGCCGTTTGGTTGATACTATTTTTGTCCACATTTTCCGCCTAGAAGAAAAAAATTCCTAAAATTCCTTTATGTTTCACGTCTATACAGTCAGATGAATGTAAACACCGAATATCATGATTTCAGCTTCAGCGGTTTGGTTGGTACCTTTTTTATCCCTCTTTTTCAATTATATCCCTTAAAAGAACGAATTTCGAAAAATCCCTCTAATTGACGTGTCTACGCAATTAGAGGGATGTACACGCCGAATTTCATGATTCTAGCTGTTATCGTATAATTGGTACCATTGTTATCTCTTTTCGCCCCTAAAACTTTTATTTAGTTTTTGGTGCTTTTATGCTACAAGAGGGATGTACTCAACAAATTTCAAATGTTTTAAAAGAAGTTTTCAAAAAATTCAATTCAAAACCTTGTTAGGGAAAATTGTTTTCCCTCTGGGCCGATTTCTCCCACTTTCAAACCCATTTACGGAAAATTTGAATACACGAATATTTCAAGGTGTTACAAACGGATAGACAAGAGAATATCCTAAGGTGGAGGATATAAAAACGTAGAACACAGGCCGTGGTGGGTGATCAGACCATAAGTTCTAAACAATCAATCAACAATCTAATACCTTGTAGTCGTGATCGATAACAGATTGAAATTGGACAAATCCACAATAGGAAGATGAGCACGCACGCTCATACCAAACCATAACGTTTACCTAGCAATATTTATGGCTGACCATGGAGGACCAGGATTGGCCACGAAAATTCTCCAATTTGCTATGAATGCCTTGATGCAGCAGAAAATGCTGAACACGTGGTTTTGTTGGTGACCTAGACATGAAGCTTGGAACGTTGACATGAGTGACACAACGGTTTTTCGTCGGCACATGCTACATAATGAACAAAACTGTGACCTTTTTGGAAGGATAATGAAGGACCTACGAAGGCTGGAAAGGGTCAGACAGTAGAAAAAAAACAATGATGTAGCGCAAATGTTGCTGATATCGAGGTGAGTATTGAGTAAGTAGGCGTCAACAAGGATGAATATTGCATATAAACGGACCGAGTCACTGTCTCTATGAAGATTGTACACGTCCAGCACCAATGTCAAGTAAATGATATACAAATGTGAGAGAAAACTTTTGTAGTTTTCCGTTGCGAAATTGTTATTTTTTGACGCAAAATGGACCACAACACTATTTGCCGAAGGGCCATGTATAAAATTTTCTGATGTACTGTGACTTTCTAAACTCAAAAACGACTTTAAAAATGTTTATGTTTTTTAATTTTTTACTAAAATTCAATTTTTCGCCGAAGGTAAGTTTAATATTTGTGGTCCCATTTTCAAAAAATAGGTCCGGCAACTAACGTTTATAAGTTCTATAAAAGGTACAAGGTGGACCAATTAAAATTTAAAATTACAATCGTCTATAAAAGGTACTGATTATTTAAATACCCTGCACGTCCAGGATGGGGATATACTAACTTTGTCATTCCGTTTGTAACACCTTGAAATATCGACTTGCGACAATATAAAGAACATATATTCTTGATCGTCATACAATTCTAAGACGATCTAGCCATGTCCGTTCGTCCGTCTGTCCATCCGTCTGTTGAAAGGACACTAGCATCTAAACGAAAGGAGCTAGGACGTCCAAATTTTCCATAAATGCGTCTTATAGTCGTAGATCGGTTGGGATTGAAACTGGGCGAAATCGGCCCTAAGGGAAAATGTTTTCCTCACAAGGACTAAAAATACCCATAATAACCTCTAATATTTTAGAGTATTTATGTATATTTTGTCACCTGAATAATGAAATTCGGTGTATAAAGTCTTCTGATTGCGTAGACACGTAAAATATACGGATTTTTCGAAATTCGTACTTTTTGGGGTTAAAATGGAAAGAGAGAATAAATATAGTACCAACCAAATGAACGCAGCTAGAGTCATGAAATTCGGAGTATACATTCCTCTGGCTGCGTAGACATGGATAATTAAATAATAAAAGATTTTTTCCAAATTTGTACTCTCAAGGGATACAATGGGTACAGCTAGAATGATGAAATTCGGTGTGTACATCCCTCTAATTGCGTAGACACGTAAAATAAAGAGATTTCAGGGGGGTAAACTAGGAAAAAGGGGATAAAAATGGTACCAACCAAATGGCCGCAGCTAGAATCTCCATGATTCAAATTCGTACTTTTTACTTTTACGGCAAAAATTGGTTGAATCATGAAATTAGGTTATTTTGCACTATGTTCGATATGTAAATTTATTGGTAGCCTTTCCTTATAAGCGTGGTTTAAAATAGTAAAAATATTACATTTACTTATAAAATCATTTTTTTAATATTTGTATTTGTTTTGGTTTGGCTATTTGAAAAAAATATATTATATATATATAATATTACTGCACTTCTACGAAAATCGACAGCCTCAGTGGAATGCAATCCATAGTGGAGGTTATATAGAGTTCGGCCCGGCCGAACTTAACGGCGTTTTTACTTGTTTGCAATCTTCTGGTTTTATTGGAAATGTTGAACTTTGTCATTAAATAATGGAACATAACGTCCACGCCTACAACGACTGGCGTGGCATCGACCTCATCCGATCAACCCAATTTTTCAGTACATTTTCGATTGTTCCGGCTCGAATCTCTTCAATGAATATTCAATAAATATAGAAGCAAAATGGTCTTGAGCCAGGACAATATCCCAGTTCAATTCTATTTTAATTTTCTTTAAAATCGAAAAATACGAAAAGTAGTCAACTTTGGAAAAATTTCTAAAATATATCTGTCTTCCCGATTTTTAACGTTGATATCTCAATTGGGTCCTGGCCTAATTTTGATTTGTACATAACTCAAAAATGTCTACTATAACAAAAGTTATTGAATTTTGGCCGATAGAGTTTGATTCTGAACCACTGTTCGCCGGCTATATGATACCCTGCACTTTCTACCTTATTACAAGTAATTTACTACCAATTCTAGATTAATTTAAAATATTTGTGAAAATTTAATGTCGGGCAAATTCGAAGCGTTATTCTTTATGAGCAAATGTCACACAAAATTTGGTGGTACATTGGATGGGGGGTTATATCAAACAATGGATCGATGTGATCGAATTTAACTGCAGATGTTTCTAGGTGTAATGTAACGTGATGTATCAAATGTGAGAAAAATTAGGTAAATAAATTTGTTTATAGAGCGGAAAAGACAAATCTGAACTGTTGTATGTAGAGCGAAAAACTCAAGTCGGGAGTGACGTTTATATGGAAGTTATATCTAAATGTGATCCGATTCGCTTCAAATTTAATATCGTCCGTCATTGTTGCGCAAAAATCAATTGAACCAAGTTCTGTTTTGGATTGGACAATAATTGCGACATGTTCTTCGATAACAAGAATATATGGATGAATGGATTAATTTATTAATTTATTTTCCTGGAAAATTTTTGTTTTCACTAAATTGTACTCAAATAGTGTTTTCTTTCACTATTTATTGTATAAATATTGAAATATATACATTACCTGAACCGAAAGCTACCCCGAATTAATCTCCATTTTTGGCGATTTCAACCCTCTGTGCGGCGGTTCCTTACTCATTTTCGAGGAAAACTGCCCCCAAGATGCCGCCGCCAGCATCGGCTTGTCAATAGTTACGTGCTTTGCTTATTGTCATTGCCAACGAGATGAAAATGAGCTTCAACGGAAAACACAATTTTTCGGTAAAATTTTCCTGTCAAAGAATCCTCATCTCATTGGGCGAAGCGAAAACGCTCCTGATTTTCATGAGACATTCTCAGTCACAGCAGCAATGTTTTCGTTTGTCCAATAACGATCCATTTTCATGACTCGCCTTACATATTGACGCACAAACTGAACTGAAGGCCGATTTCTTCTCGAAAAATGTCCACGTAAATTCCTTACAGTTTGCGTTCAAGGCTCACTACTTGGGAAGTATGTTTTTAATACTTTCCAATTTTGTTCGAGCGTATTGACATTTTGCAAATGTCAAACAAAAACCTGAAAATAGAAATTAATGTTATTCTACCTTTCAAAGTCAATGTAATCGGTAGTTCAAATTTTAATTTTTTATGGTCAAAAGTCGACTTTTTGGGATCCATCTTGAATGGATGACATGTTTTATTTAACGTGTCTACTCAATTAGAGGAATGTAAACACAAAAGGTGAATTTTGTATTTTTTCCAACTGCCAAAAAGTTCAAAAAGGAACTTTAGCTATCTAAAATATCATACGTACACCTCCGCCTTCCATGGGAAACCGATCAATAATTTCATGTTAGGTCTGCGATTTCGATGAAAATGTGTACGTAGGTTCAGTTTGAGGTTATAAGCAAGATTGAAACAAAATTGTTTTAAATTCAAAATCGTGAAAATTATGTCAATGCATTTTTTAAGATTTAAATAAAAAATATAAATTGTATAGTTTTGCAAAATTTTCATTTTCACGGGAAGTACTCAAATATTAAGCTTTCATTTATGTTAAGGTAGCTGAGGACGTTTGCACTATAAGAAAATCTTCGCGCCACCCCAATGTGAACTTATACATTTGTCACTGTATACTTACTTAGTCGTGCGTACATACTACACTATTTGTTTGTATGTCGCTGTGTAATAAACCATTTCATGTCACAAATAAATACTGAACGAACCACATTTAACATATTGCATTTTTACAGAGAACGCGAATTTTCAGTGATATTTTTTTCACAAATCCCCAGGAATACTACCAACAAAAGGCGTATCTAGGGATATAGATTAATTCGCATAACTTTATATTCAACTATTGCTGATGATGGTGGCGGCGGAGGTTTTTGTTAGTTTGGCAAAATTTATGTAGGTTCTGCCAATAGATTTCACTCGTAAAATCCATAAGAGCAACTATTATAAATTCAGTGACGTCTACAATAAAATGGTTTCGCACATTTGCATAAAGTTTAGTCATCACAATTGTGAATAGGAGAAAGACGTTGCATAATATTCGAACTTAGAACAAACAAGTAAGAAGACGTTAAGTTCGGCCGGGCCGAATCTTATATACCCTCCACCACGGAGTGCATTCCACAGTATTACCAGCAGATTAAAGGATGTCGACATAGAAGTACAGAACCATATTACGAAAATTGTGATATTTTTATGCACATTACTATATTTGTTTACTATTTCAAACTATAATGTATACTTATACGCGCTATTTAAAATCGACTACTATATATAAATAAAATGGTGAAATTGTGAAAGTTGACATGCCTTAGGCGATTGTCAGTCGCCATTAGAAAGAAGCATTTTCAGATACAGACAAAGTGATAAGAAAAGTATAAATTTTAAAGATATCTCCATTCGCCCCATTCTCCGCCCAAATGTACAAATTTCGAAAAACCCCTTTTTCGAGTATTCATAGTCAGAATGTATACACCGAATTTCATGATTTCAACTTCTGCGGTTTGGTAGGTCCCATTTTTATCCCTTTTTTAATTATATCCCTTAAAAGTACGAATTTCGAAAAATCCCTCTATTTTACGTGTGTATGCAATTAAAGGGATGTACACACTGAATTTCATCATTCCAGCTGTATTCGTTTAGTTTGTACTATTTTTATCCCCTGTAGCCATTGTATCCCTTGAAAGTACGACTTTTGGAAAAAAAGTTTTATTTTTCGTGTCTACGCAGTCAGAGGAATGTATACTCCGAATTTCATGATTCTAGCTGCTGTCATTTGGTAGGTACTATTTTTATCCCCTTTTTCCATGTGAACCCCAAAAAGTACGATTTTTTAGAAAGTTCTTTTATTTTACGTGTTTACGCAATCAGAGGAATGTATATATCGAATTTCATTATTCTGGGTGCAGCCGTTAGGTTGGTACTATTTTTATCCCTCTATTCCCATTTAACCCCTTAAAAGTACGAATTTAGAAAAACTACTTTTATATTATGTATCTACTTTATTAGAGGAATGTACACGCCAAATTTCGTGTTTCTATCTGTTGTCGTTTGATAGGTACTATTTTTATCCCTTTTCGTACCATTTCGCACCCTACAAATAAAAATCACTCTATGGTGCCCTATTATGCTATAAAGGGAATGCGAATTGCAAATATCAAGTAAATACAAGCTATTATGTTCAAAAAACATGCTGAAATACTCTAAATATTAGGGGTATTTTCAGTCCTTGTGAGGGAAAAATTTTTCCCCCTGGGCCGATTTCGCCCACTTTCAATCCCAACCGATCTGCAACCATAAGACACATTTAGGAAAAATTTGAACCTCCTAGCTCATTTCGTTCGGCCGCTATCGTGCTTTCAACAGACAGACAGACAGACAGACGGACAGACGGACAGACGGACAGACGGACAGACGGACAGACGGACATGGCTATATCGTCTTAGAATTTTACCACGACCCAGAATATATATACTTTATGGGGTCTCCGATGAATATTTTAAGGTGTTACAAACGGAATGACAAAGTGAATATACCCCCATCCTGGAGGTGGAGGGTATAAAAATATGGGAAATAAAGCAGTGTAAAATATTGTGTGTTGCAAGAATAATTCGTGGGTTAGTGTTGCACGAAGTTATGTTGGAAGGTTGGTGATGATCATTTATCAATATTTTAAATTCGTTTGAATAAGTTTTCTTATTAGTTGGTAAATGTGTGAGGATTTCCTTTTATTTTTCAAGTACGTTGCCTTAACGATCATCGTTAACTGTTCGGGACCTGCCAATGGAGACCGCTGCGATGTATATGCCCAGAATCCCTATCCAATAGAGAAATTTCATCAATGCCAGGAAGAAGACAGACAATAAAAAGAAAACTGCGGTTGAAATGGAAACATAGTGGACCTAAGAAAATTAACATAATGCGAGAAGCTCCCTCCAGAAGACCATAAACGAAAGCAATGCAAATTGCTTCAAACAACTAAGCAAAAAGGCTGACTCCATACCACGTTGCAATGTAGCAAGTAAAGGAAAAAACGACAAGTCAAGTCATGTTCCCGAATCTGATTATTAAAATATTTGCTGTACTTTTTCCACACGGGCATCTCCCAGTAAATCAACCTATCCGAAACCCACCAGAGGTAACCGTAAATTAAATTTTGGAGCTATACATCAAATTCGGAACCAATAAATCTCCAGGGATTGTACTGTACAGGGACTGTATTCCCAATGGTGTTCTAAATATAGCAATAAAGACGACGAACTCTTTGCTTATTCAACGAAAATTGTATGAATTGCATTTTCCAAAAATGTGAAAAATACAGAAACTAATTCTGATCCCCAAGCCTGGAAAATATGAACCGATATGGAATAATTTATAGCCGACTTCTAATTGCAATCGAGGTAGCCGATGGACTGCCACAGAGACTATATGGTTTGAGGAAAGCGACATCAACATTGGAACCTATAAATGTGATTGTGAATATGGGAAAGAAAGCTATCCAAGGCAAGGGTGCTTCCTTAGACATTAAGAATACCTTAAATTCGGCTAGATGGAACAATATAATGTCACTACAGGTTCTGCATTTGCCGATTGTTTCTCGCAGAGGACATTGTGGTATGACACGAACAACGGTACAAAGGCCTATAGAGTCTCAGCAGGCGTGCCAGGCCAGGAAGATGCCAAATATATGTGGCCCCCCATCAGGGCCGATGGATTCTAATCTCTCGGGTGACCAACTCTATTATCCTAAAGGGTGGTTTTTTAAGAGCTTGATAACTTTTTTTAAAAAAAAAAAACGCATAAAATTTGCAAAATCTCATCGGTTCTTTATTTGAAACGTTAGATTGGTCCATGACATTTACTTTTTGAAGATAATTTCATTTAAATGTTGACCGCGGCTGCGTCTTAGGTGGTCCATCCGCTTAGTCCAATTTTGGCATTTCCACGTTTTTGAGTAACAGAGGCCCAATTGCTGCGAACGGCGACGAATCGATAATTGATGGTCATCATTAACATTGGCCGATACAGCTGCGATATTTTCTTCAGTTCGTACTCTACGTAAGCGTCTTGGTGGTTTAATGTCCAACAATGTAAATTTGGTGCGAAATTTAGTCACAATAGCCCGAATAGCCGCTTCAGTGGGTCGATTAAACTGACCATAAAATGGAAGCGTGCGATGAACTTTCTTAACTGAGCACACATTTTGATAATAAAATTCAATGATTTGCAAGCGTTGCTCGTTAGTAAGTCTATTCATGATGAAATGTCAAAGCATACTGAGCATCTTTCTCTTTGACACCATGTCTGAAATCCCACGTGATCTGTCAAATACTAATGCATGAAAATCCTAACCTCAAAAAAATCACTCTTTATATTGACAAAGCTGCCGCTATCTACGAAAAACAATTCAGTGATTCCGAGACCCCTAGAAAGGTCATAAGGCAGATGGAACGAGACCGGTATTTGCAGAGCAGGCAGATAGGATGGTATAACTCACTCATAGGACGATGGACATACCAGCTTATCTCTGACATAAGCAAGTGGATAATAGGTCCCAATTTCACACGGGACGACGACTCTCCAAAATGACCAACTGCCCAAGAGAGGAGGAAAATACGAAACATGCTGTTTTTGATTGTAGTAGGTTCGCGGAACAGAGGACAAGAACAGAAGAAGGAGTAAGGCGATGAGCTATGGTCTCAGTGAGCACTCAGCAAGATTTTGTCGTCCGTTGAAATTTACAAAAGAAACAAAGTATTTTAAAATCAAATTCCAAAACTAAGGATTTCCATCGAAACACTAAGTTCTTGAAATAAATTTTAGATTATATCCGACGATGGAAACGCTTTGAAAGCCCTTACTGGAACTGAATCCACTAAAACATATATCATATTATTCTGCATCCGATTTATATTTTATTTTACATTGTTCGATTCGATTTTTCTAATTTGTATTAGACTTTTACTATACATTTGATGTTTAAAAATGGTGAACATTTACAAATAAAAGAAAGCTATTCAAAATGGGTTTTGGATATAACTTGAAATGAACAGAACTTTTGATCTTCGAAAAATAGGTGATTGTGGCACCACGAACGATGGAAATACTTCCCGTAGGGCATTTGCGGTTCATGAAAAGTTTGCAAAAAATATAGGAATGTACGATTAAAAATTATTCCTGTTAAAAATAACACCAGTATGTTTGTGATGTAAATTTCCAATGAATTTGTATGACTTCGAAAGTGGGTCAAATTTAAATGGAATTGATTTATTCGCAAGAGCTCAAATTTTATTTAATTTCACTGTTTACTAGACAAATCCATTAACTGATTTATTGGATGACTAGTATTTACAAATATAATTGATATTTTCAATGCAGCTTTAAATAGTTTTCTTACTTTAAGTAAACAAAATAGTTTCAAAAATTCTCTTTATCAATTTTTACTAAACACGTCATAAATCGCTGTATTTGATGGAATTTGGCGTAAATTAAAATAAATTTTAAACATAAACTAGAATAAAGCTGTTTTTATAACTTTAATAATTTTGGTCAAGAAAAGTGCTTCACGAGACCATAGTGCGATGTCTCACAGCCGGTAATATAGTTGACACTACGTTGAGATCCGAACGCGAGTGGGAAGCAGTAATCAACTTCACAATATAACGGGTGATTAATCGTGTGGTTTGATTTATAATGTAATCATAAATTTTAAAATAAACTCAAAATTTTTATTATCGGTTAGTAGAACAATTTATGGCATTTACTGATTGACAATTATATTATGTAAATGTTGGTCACAACTACGTCATAGGTGATCCATTCGGAAGGTCCAATTTTAGGCGGCTCGTTTGGTCAAAGCGACTGGAGAGCCCATTCACAGAAAATAACACGCAAATTTAAATCGCCTGGCTTCACTTCTTGCACAACTTGAATTTTGTACGCTTTAAGGCAGAGACGAATACGAATCGATTCGCCACGGCATTCGTTCTAACAGAAAGGTGGTGAGAACGTATTATGTCTTTGTGCATTTTTTTTTTGTAACGCCCACCAGGAAACGAGATAGACAGATGGGTTTATAATACACTAGCAGTACCCGCTGCTTCGCTCGCGAAAAATCCAGGTATTTGTTATTAGTTTTATCCGTCTCTGTTTTAGGATAGTATTTATTTCTATTCTAAAATAGTAAATTGGAAATATAGCACTCATATACAGCCAAAGGAATGTGCTTGTCGATGTGCACTGTTTTACCTGAACTCCCTTCGTATATATAATTTTTATCATTTTCTACCCAGTTTTTAACAAAAAATTACAGCCGCAGAGCCTTTTATTCGAAAACAATTCTTTTTGATGGCGCTTCTACATGGTCAGAAGAATTTACATACTAAATTTCATGATTCTAGCTGTGATCCTAAAGTTGGTACGCTTTTTATCCATTTTTGTGCCGATCTCACCTTAAAGGTACGAATTTCGAAAAATCAATTTGGATTTGTTCTTCTACATACATGGTCAGAGGAATTAACATACTAATTTCACGATTCTTGCTATAATAATTTAGTTGGTACTATTTTTATCCCTTTTTGTCCTGCTCACCTCTTATAAGTACAAATTTCGAAAAATTCAATTTTACTGCGCTTCTACATGGCCAGAAGAACTTACATATCAAGATTCTAGCTGCAATACTTTAATTGGTACCATTTTTTATCCCTTGTCCCGCGCAACCCTTTAAAGTACAAAATGCATTTATATTCCGCTTCTATGTGGTGAGAGTGCCTTTTTGTACCGCTAATCTCTTATAAGTATAAATTTCAAAAAATCCAATTTTACTGCGCTTCTACATTTTCAGAAAAACTTACACATAAAATTTCAAGAATCTAGCTGCAATGCTTTAGTTGGTACCATTTTTATCCCTCTCACTTCTTATAATTATAAATTTCGAAAGATCCAATTTTACTTCGCTTCTACATAGGCAGAAGAACTTACATATCAAATTTCAAGATTCTAGCTGCAATACTTTAGTTGGTACCATTTTTATCCCTCTTTGTCCCGCTCACCCCTTATAAGTACAAATTTCGGAAAATCAATTTATATTGCAAGTCTACGTTGTCAGAGGAATGTAAATACCGATTTTCACGATTCTAGCTGCAATTCTTAAATTGGTAACATTTTTATCCCTTTTTGTCTCATTCAACAGCACAAATTTTGAAAAATCCCTATTTGTATCATTGCATGGTCAGTGCACCTGCAGGAACGCACCGAATTTCATGTTTCTAGCTACTGCCGTTTAGTCAGGACGAAGGTTCGATGTTTATCCCATTTTGTCCCATTTTACCCCCTAAAAGTACGAATTTCGTAAATCCCTTTCTTAGTCGACGTCTACGTCATATTTCGGAACTACCCTGAAAATTTCATGACCTTGGCTTCAGCCGTTTGGTCTGCGGGCTGGTCAATGATAAGTCAGTCAGTCAGTAACGCAACTCTTTTATATATATAGATTTCTGACTCGATTTAGGAATGTCCGTCTGTCTATCCATCTACTCTTGTAATCAAAGTACAGATCGCAATTATTGTTCGATCCTAACAAAAATAGCCACAAATAAGTTTTGCGGGTCAAGGTTATTTTATTTATGTTTTTGCACATTATTTTGTTTGGTAACCGTACCAAGTAACACATTTAGTAAGGAGTAAAACACCACTTTGTCTTAAAAAATTCGTCAGTAATTGACTGAGTTATTGAAGTTTTTTTCAGTACCAAATATTTGCAAAAATACAGGTTTTGGTCATCCCTCTCTATTTTACGAATTCAAGTACAAAATATACTTAAAAATAATCAAAATAGATAAAAATTGCAAAAAAAGTATGGCGATCATTTTAATAAAAAATCCCCAAGTTTGGAACACATTTTCCCAACTTTGGGTATTTTCTGGAAAGAATGGGAAATCTTTTAATATTTTTATAGTTTTTATCGTTTTGGCGAATTTTAAGTATTTTTAAATATTCCTTTGCCCCATGGCTTAAGTAAGTACCCTAACTAAAAGTATATTTTTCAAAAATATCTTTTGTTGTTCGCTTTAACCGAAATGTCAGCCGGAAATTGTCAAAAACAACTTCCCTGAAATCTGTAAGTATTAGATTTAGTCTTTGTTAGGGAAAATATTTCCATCTGCATTTGCGTTTTATCTTTAATATGAATATTGATGCCTATGAAAAATCCGATGACACTAAAAAATATTACCCATAATGGCCTGTAGTCAATTCTACTTTCAGTCCAACTCTCCCTGACTACTAGATTCATGTATAGAGACCAGTGTGTAAAAACACTTTGACGTTGAATCGACTCCATCTTAAATAAATGTTTACAAATTTGGTTGTTCATTTTGTGTAAACACCCTCCGCCCTTTAAACGCGTTTTCCAAACACTGGTTATTTCTTTAGACGGCCTTTGTTTGGCACTCGATTGTTTGTCCAACATCTACTGCGAGTATATGTCACTGCCACTTTTCTGTTGTCCTTGGTGATGCCGCCTGTTCACATATTAGCTGAACCAATTGAAAGGGTACACATTTAGACACCTTTCTCTGTTCGTGTAGCCTTCCGCCCATTCACACGCTGATCCGTTTGCCGTTACATTTGCTGTCAGCTCACCTGGTGTAGATATCATCTGTCATGGACTGGCTGACTGGCTCCTCTATACATAAAACATTTTTAGTTTTTATGTTCAAAAGGAACAGGACAGCCTTCAAAAGTGTATGTGTGTGGGTGTGTGTGCAGATATGTGATGTATGGATATATGTATACACATTCATTCATATATGTATGCTTCAGTTTGTAAAACGTTGGCAAATATTTGTTGTTTTTCTTGACACCATCTCATAAATCCTTATTGCAGCTCATGTTGTTCACATAGCTTTTCCGGGGATGAGGAAATATCCTTTGTGGTGTGCTTTGGTTGGAGTACATAAAAATGGAATCTTTTTGCGTGGAATATGTTAGTTTTTTGTTTATGAAATTTTTATGATTCTAAAACTCTGTGAGGAAACAGCGTTTTTATTTTCGACTAGGTAGCTTGAGTTTATCACTTC
Source organism: Polietes domitor (assembly GCA_947397865.1). Taxonomy (NCBI): domain Eukaryota; kingdom Metazoa; phylum Arthropoda; class Insecta; order Diptera; family Muscidae; genus Polietes; species Polietes domitor. The sequence continues at coordinate 79,678,681 of OX377621.1, read as the reverse complement.
CTTTGTAGTGCATACCTAGAATAATGATATGATAACTTGTAACCTTAAGCAACCGGCCGACCTTCATTGGCTTATCTTGGCCCGATCAGTGGTCTCCTCCTGCACCTATGGTCGCTATGGGCAAATATACGAAAAATATAGGATTGGTATTTATTGAAATTTCTCTTAGTATATGTATGTATATATAAATCTCAAATAGTAATTTGAAAACCTCCTATTAGATAGCACTCATACACAGTCAATGGAATGCGCTTGTTGAATTGCACAATTTTAGTTGAACTTCCTTCATATGTAGCATTTTCTACCCAGTTTCGAACAAAAACTGACAAACAAAAAATAAAATTTGATTCAATAAAAACATTCACGAATTCAAATGAAATATTATTCAAAAATGGTGTGACAAAGAAATTTGAAGAAAATATTTTTCATGTTCACTCGAGAAAGAAATTCACATATTGATTAAAAAAATATTGACTTTTATTGAATACAAAAAATAAAAATGTGGCAAAGCGAGTATCGAACCGAAGATGTAAGATTTGTCGTCGCGCATTCTCATCATCACACCACGATCGGCATACGGAGAATTAAGATAAAATTAAATATAACTCGATGACGCGCATCGTATTTTTGACTAAAGATTTAGTCAAATCTTTTAATTGAGTGCTATTTTAGGAGTTTCTGATTTTGACCAAACTTTTCATCAATTCAAATAAATGTTTGTTGAATATTTTTGTTTTACTGTAACAATTTTTTTGTTGAAATTATCAAGTGCACTTTTTTCTGTGTATTTTAACCGATATTCTGTAAATTTCTGCAGGAAACATAATTTGTGAAAGATGGTCAAATCGGTTAACGAATAGTACCCAAACAAAAATCGTTCCTGATTTCACAAGTTGTAATGGGGTAGAAAGTGATGGGTATCATATAGTCAACTTTAGCCTTTCCTTACTTGTTTTGTTTTGTTTCCATAGTATTTTGTATAATGAATTAAAATCTAATTTACTTTAAAAACAAGTAATTAAAGGCTAAAGTCGGGCGGGGCCGACTATATGATACACTCCACTTTCTATCCGAAAACAATTTAACTCGGTAAAAAAGTGAAAACGGGAAGAATTTTTGTATGTCTGCTAATCATAGGCTAATATTACCTGGTCCGATTTGCCAAATCGGAAACATCGGTGCTATACCCAAACATGGAATATGGTGACTACCTTTCACAAATAGTTCATCCAGTTCCATTTTCACCATGGGTGTTTCCAGTTGAAATATGAGATAATTTGAAAGATTTGAAGAAGATCTGTTAAAATATGTGGTTTATAGAGTGGAAAAAGAGAAATCGGGAGTGAAATTTGTGTGGGAGCTATATATAAATCTGAACCGATCTGACCCATTTGCGCCATGGCTGTTTATAGAACAAATATAAGATATTTCGCCTAATTTGATGAGGATCTGTTAAAATATGTGGCTTTTAGAGCAGAAAAAGTAAAATCGGGAGCGAAATTTGTATGGGATCTATATATAAATCTGAACCGATCTAACACATTTTTACCACAGGTGTTTCTTGTTCAAATATAAGATGTTTTGCCAATTTTACAGAAAATCTGTTGTAATATGTGGTATCTAGAGTGAAAAGAGTCACATCGGGAGTGAAATTCGTATAGGGGCTACATTTAAATCTGAACCGATTTTCTTCATGAATTTAGGTTATTTGCACTTTTGGAATTAAAATAAAATGAACTTACAACCAACTGTAGCACCTACTATCTACAAATATTTATTGTATTTAAGCCTTGTGAAAATATAAATAAAGGGCGATTTTTAAAAGCTATAGGAAAGTTTTTCAAAAAAAAAAAAAACACATAAAAATCAAAAAAATTACATGAAATCTTTATTTGAATCGATCCATAATTCATCCATATAATTTAATCCATATAATTTAATATTTGAAGATTATTTCATGCAAATGTTGACCTTGACGGCGCCTCAAATGGTCCATCCGCTTAGTCAAATTTTGGCATTTCCACGTTTTTGAGTAACAGAGGCCCAATTGCTGCGAACGGCGACGAATCGATAATTGATAGTCGTCATTAACACTGGCCGATACAGCTGCGATATTTTCTTCAGTTCGCACTCTACGTAAGCGTGTTGGTGGTTTAATGTCCAACAATGTAAATTTGGTGCGAAATTTAGTCACAATAGCCCGAATAGCCTCTTCAGTGGGTCGATTATACTGACCACAAAATGGAAGCGCGCGATGAACTTTCTTAACAGAGCACGCATTTTGATAATAAAATTCAATAATTTGCAAGCGTTGTTCGTTTGTAAGACGATTCATGGCTAAATTATGGACCAAACTGAAGATGTTTGACAGTGAAACAAAACACGAAACGTGCGTCAGCTGTTTACACCAGTGTTGCCAAAAAGATAATTGCTAAAAAATCACCCTTTATAAGAATATTTATTTTTTGAATTGACTATTATTTCGATTTGTAAACGTATTGGTTGCCCTACATTATATTTATTTATTTATAATTATTTTTTCAATATTTGAATTGTTTTTGGTTTGTCTGTATTAATATTTTCCTGTAATATTATTGCACGAAAATCGACAGCCTCAGTGGAATGAAATCCATAGTGGAGGGTATATAAAGTTCGTCCAGGCCGAACTTAACTCCGTTTTTACTTTTTCTATATAATACTAACACCAAATACGAAAAAAATGTAGTTGTCACTATGAAAAAAACACAAAAAATGCTATAAAGGTCCAATCATTTGACCAATGCTCATTGGTCTAAGACAAGGATCAAAATTTATATTTAAAGTTCTTTCAGGGGTCTATTATTTCAAATTGGATGAGGTTGGCTTTGCGTAGAAGTGCAGTACCATGTTACGAAAATTATTATGTTTTGATGCATATTCAAAAGATTTCAACATTTTTCGGCAGCGTACAAAGATACCAAGCTCATATCGTTCTCAAGCTAGCATACTTTCAACATACAGATAGGCAGACATACGGGCATGACTGAAACGTCTTAGAATTTAACAGGTTGCAGAATATACATATATACTTTATGGGGTCTTCGTTGAATATGAATGGAAACGGAATGATAAAATCCCCATCCTAAGGTGGTGGGTACACAGATATAAATTTAAGTATGGGGTATTAACACAGTGCGGATTTTGGCGTGCTTCGATTTTGCTGAACCAAACAGACATTCTTCTCGTTGTTTCGGTTAATATTGTGTTTACCTTAGGTCGAGTGGTTCGAGTTTTATAGTGGTCCAAAGTTGGGCGTTTTAATGAAAAGGTAGCTTCATTAATGCTGTAATATTGTAATAATTTCATATCCAGCATACTTTTTGTGCCGTGTAATGATCATATTTCTATTGATACCACCCACACTGCATAAAATCGTAATCCATGCTAGAGTGTGTTCAAGATTCGCTACTGCCGCGCGCAATGCTGTTTCTCATATTTTTATGCTGAACATCGTAAAAATGCGGTTGTGCATGAGTGGGTGCCTGTTGAATATTTTACTGAATTCATTTTTATAGCCAGAACAATAAGTGTCATGTTGGTAAGACAGCGCTGGAATTGATCAATCCCGCAAATTGCACATTTTCAGAAAGAATTTAGATTGTTTGAAATTTAAAATATCTGCTGCGAAAATGTAAAATGGAATCTGGTGAGTTTATACGGAACCACGCATAGAGGTGCCGTTGAAAAAATATAAATTTAATAATTCTACTATGTGTCAGCATAACTATTTAAACTTTTGTAATATAAAGTATGATGTTTACAGAGGTTGAGTAAGACAGAGTAATTGCTCTGTCCAGCAAACTAATATTTTTTGAATGGCACAGAATAACGACCCGATAATTCTGAAAGGGCATTTTGAGTAGACCATTTTGGCAGAATAAACTTATAGTCCAACTGACCTGGGTTTCTTTTTACAGTGGGTCAAAGTCAAAGTGAATATCTGAGATAATTCTTATTGTCAAAACTAAATTGTGAAATTTTATGGGGATCATTTTTTGGAAGATCTTAACCCTCTAGCTCCACTCTTTATGGGTCAATTTGGCCCCTTTTTGAGAAAATAAAAAATCCTTGCAAAAATTACATTTAAGGATTAAAATAACATTATAAATAACATTTTCTCATTATAAAGCTGAATAGGTGCAATATTTACTTATTACAAAAAAAAATATTTTTGGCAATAAAATGTTCTTATCTTGTGGATCGTTATTGGTCGAACCAACCCCTGGACGCTCTCGTCCAGTGCGAAAACATTGCTGCTGTTGCTGAGAATGTAAATACAAGAACACCCATCAACATCAACTCGTCATCGTTATCAGGAACTGAACATTTTTCGCACTTCTGTGAGAAGAATTTTGCCTAAAGACCTCAGTTTAAAAGCTTATAATGTTCAATTGGTCCGATCCGAAGCGTTTTCGCTTCGCCCAATGGGCTGTAGATTGCTTGGCAGGAGATGAAGAAATTTGAAAAAAATCAGTACTTTTTTATAGCCGATTCCAATTTACAATTTTAAATGATCCACCCTATAAATATGCACGAAACTCGCTCCATCTGATACTGAAAGTAATGTGGCAGTAATTCCCTATAAAATGGCAATTATACCATTTTGTTTGTGTTGTCATTTGCATTGAAAGGTTTCCAGGGAAATACTGACTGAAATACTATCATGAGTGGGAGTGGGTATTTGGATGTGGCCCAATTAATATTTTTCTCGTGAAGTTATTCGTCTGCCGCATTCCCATGTTACAGATATTGACCATTTATCAGTTTCGCATAACTTACGGACGTAACACACACATTACTGAACCTGAGTGGTTATAAAACACTTACCACATTTGCCGTGGCAATGCTGCGAACACTCTGGAGGAATCCAAGATTTTTTAATGTCGGCTTTTTAAGACAGAGCTATGCATGCCATGCATTAATGAGCTGGATGGAGTTGCAAACAGCGATCCGCAAGTGAGCAATTAATGCATATGAGTGTACGTATCGAGAAGCGAAATTAATGCCGGAAATGAGAGCGAGGCAGAAAGCAAATATTAAGTGCCTATATAATGAATATAAATGAATATATATGTCGACATACTGAATTTCCGAACAATTTTAAATAGTACTACAAGCCAGATGGGAAATAGTTAAATTTCTTGTCTTCTACTGAGTCCTTAGTAAAATATCCGCAAAGTGCGATTGTAGTTAAAACAATAACAAAACAAAAATTTTGTGTGCGAGACTTACACATTGAGTCATACTGATTCATAAAATCAACACAAAAAATGTTATGGTTAAATTTTCTATTTAAAATTAAATTTATTCTTTCCTTTATTCTGTCATTTTTGAAATATAAGTCCGACTTTTATACCCTCCGGGACGGGGGTATACTAACTTTGTCATTCCGTTTGTAACACTTTGAAATATCGATATGAGACCCTATACAGTATATGTATTCTTTATCGTCATAAAATTCTAAGACGACTAGCCATGTCCGTTCGTCTGTGAATTGAAAGCACGCTAGCATCTAAACGAAAGGCGGTAGAAAGGTCCAAATTTTCCATAAATGCGTCTTATAGTCGTAGAACGGTTGGGATTGCAACAGGGCGAAATCGGTACAAAGGGGGAAAAAGTCCTCACAAGGACTAAAAATACCCATAATACCCCCTAATATTTTATAGTATTTAAGCATGTTTTTTCACCATGTATGTTTGTACTTACTTGATATTGGGTATGTGTGTATTCCCCCTATAACAAAAACGTGCACCATAAAGTGATTTTTATTCGTAGGGGTGAAATGGGGCAAAAAGGGATAAAAATGGTACATATCAAACGGCAATTGCTAGAACACGAATTAAGTATATATATAATATAAATATATTTTTTCCAAATTCCTACCTTTAAGAGATAAAATGGAAATAGAGTGATAAATATGATTCCAAACAAACGGCTGGAACTAAAATAATGAATCTGAATGCGTAGACACAAAAAAATAAAGGGATTTTTCGATTGTTTTTCCAAATTCATAATTTCAAGGGATAGAATGGGAACAGAGGGATACAAATGGTACCAACTGAACGGCTCCAGCTATCATGGGGAATTTCGGTGTGTCCATCCCACTAATTAAGAAGACACGTAAAATAAAGAAATTTTCAAAAGACATTCTTTTAAAGGACTAATATGAGAAAAAGGGGATAAAAATGGTACCAACCAAACGGCTGCACCTAGAATAATGAAATTCGGTGTATACATTCCTCTGATTGCATAGACATGTAAAATAAAAGGTTTTTTTCCAAATTTGTACTTTCAAGGGTTATAATGGGTACTGAGGGATAAAAATAGTACCGACTAAATGACTACAGCTAGAATAGTGAAATTCGGTGTGTACATCCCTCTAATTGCGTAGGCATGTAAAATAAAGAGATAAAGAGAAATCAATAGATTTTTCCAAATTCGTCCTTTTTTACTTATGCGGCAAAAATTGCTTGAATCATGAAGTTATGTTATCTTGCACTGTGTACGTGAGAGATAATTGATTTTCAAATTTTGATCTTTAGGAATTAAAATATGATGAAAATGTATCAACTATAGCAGCCACTATCTACCAATATTTATGGCAGCGGTCACCCCCCAGAAAAGAAGATTGTATTTTTTAATAATGATCTACAAAATTTTTCTTCCAAAAGGAAGAGGAGATAGACCCAATTAATATTAAGTATGTTAATTATACCGATCGACTTAGAATCACTTTTTGAATCGATTTAGCAATGTCCGTCTCTCTCTGTCCGTCTGTCTGTCTATCTATGACCAAATGAAACTTTGCACATCGAAGTTTTTCAGGACAAGGACGAACGCTATTTAATTTGAAGCAAATCGGTTCAGATTTAGATACTGACTCTTTCCACTCTAGACCATATATTACCACAGATTTTCTTAAAAATTGGCAAAACATCTTATATTTCAAATAGAACCACCTGCGGTGAAAATGTGTTAGATTGGTTCAGATTTTTATATAGCTCCCATACAAATTTCGCTGCCGATTTGACTTTTTCCGCTCTAGAAACCACATATCCTCTTCAAATTAGGCGAAATATCTTATAGTTGTACAAGAAATAGCCATGGTGCAAATGGGTCAGATCGGTTCAGATTTATATATAGCTCCCACACAAATTTCACTCCCGATTTCACTTTGTCCACTCTATAAACCATATATTTTAACAGATCTTCTTCAAATCTTGCAAAATATATTATATTTCAACTAGTAACACCCATGGTGAAAACGGGTCAGATCGGTTCAGATTTACTTACAGCTCCCATACAAAATTCGCTTCCAACTTGACTTCTTCCGCCATAGAAATCGCGTATACTTGTACCGGAAGAACTTATTATGAATGTTAGTCACTTCATTCCATGTTTGGCTATAGCCCCGATAAAAAAATATTACAAAAAAGCCTATGATCAGGAAACATACAATTATTCTTCCCGTTTTCACTTTTTTACCGAATTGAATTATCTTCGGATAGAAAGTGGAGTGTATCATATAGTCAGCCCGGTCCGACTTTAGCCTTTCCTTACTTGTTTTATGTTGCATTTTTGCTCATTTTTTTCTGAATTAAACAGCACTTTAAATAAAAATGTTTGTTCTTGTCTTAGAATAGCTCATTGGTAGAATTATTGGACTTTTATTTCGATTTTTTGTGTGTTTTAAAGGTGACAGCTAAAAACTCATATTTCTTGGAAAAATTTTGTAAGAGGTGTAATGAAAAATAATTAGGAGAAATCAATACCTTTCGAATGATGCCTAGATTATGAATAACGGACGAAAAATGACGTCACTGACTCCATTTTTGTGAAATAATTTAATGCAGGCGATGGTTTTCACAGCCAAAATGTTCAAACACTTTTTACAAAAATGAGCGCTGTGGCGTCAATTTCATTCCGATGTTCATCATTTAGGCATCATTCGAAAGGTATTGACTGTAGCTATTTATTATTTTGTAAAGTTCTACCATCCAATACGAAAAGGCTTTCAGTAGTCACTGTGAAAATCCACAAAAAATTACTATAAACGTCCAATAATTCGACCAATAAGACAAAAATCAAAATTTCTGTTTAAAGTTCTTTCAAGGGTCTATTATATCAGAAAATTTTTGGGTAAAAATGTAACACAAAAAAATTACACGGGAAAACATGATTTTTAGGTGTATTTTCAATAGCGTTTAGCTCACAGACGGCTTGATCTAGGAACGGAAATATTTTGCAAATCATCATTAAACAATCCTAACTTAATTTTCGTGGGGTGACCGGAACTTGTTTTTCCATTTGTATGGACGGAGACCCAGCCTAATATATAGTATAAACGTATTTGTAGCCTTGCCTTATAAGCGTGGTTTGAACTAATAAACATTTTATATTTATTTATAAAATTATTTTTTTAATATTTTAATTTTGGTTTTGGTTTGACTATATAAAAAAAATCACATTGTCCTGTAATTTACTACATTTCTACGAAAATTTACTGCCTCTGTGGAGTGCAAACCATGGTGGAGTGTATACAAAGCTCGGCCCGGTCGAACTTAACTAGTTTTTTCTATTTTTACGAATTTGTCCAAACAATGTCCTTTAGCGTAAATATTATAATTCTAATAAAGTCAACTTTCAGTTTGAATAATCTATTTATTTTATTTCATTTTAATACCTAGTCTATAAAAAACCCTTTATATCTCTTTCCATCAAACATTTTCACTATCCCTATTAATTTTCATTAAAATGGCGCGCCGCGGCACACTTTTCATCTACAATTGCCAACACATTTTAAAATTTCATCTCTAGCCGCAGTTTCAATTCACGGCATATCCGTATGCCATAATTGCTCACTTGAGAATTCTCGGATTCTCTTTGGATTGTGGTTCATTAATGTGAGCCAGAATTTCATAGACTTCGGTGAATTTTAAAATCGAGTGTCTGCGGAAAATGTTCGCATCGAGACAAAGGCTTTAAGAGCGTTGTGCCTACGATTATGTGGCTCCAGCTTCTGTCCATAAATAATGCGGAAACTGATAAATGGCAATGAGCAGTTAATGCAGAAAGAGGCGCATTCCCACCGTTGCAACGAAGCATTGTTTGGGGTGGATACTTAAGGACTTGGTGCTGTGAGTTGTGGAAAAATTTACATTGTTTTGTAACGTTCTCATGTTATTGTTTCAATACATGTTCTCCCAACATAGCCATACTCCATTTTCAACAACAATTGATTGTGTATAGTACCGACCACATTCTAGGTAAAACCAGTAAATAAGCTTCAGTCGGTTAAACCGACTTATAGATGTGGATAATTAATACTCAAAATTCCGAATATGTGGACAACTCATAGTGGATTTTAGGCACCGTTATGGATGTTGTATGGTAGGGTGATTTGAGTGGGAGGCAATAGAAGGCGTGACAAAACCCTCCATTATCAAATTTTAAAATCTACCACTACCCGGTTGAATGTTATATTGGTTCAAATTTAACAAGGGAATATAGGGCGTTCGTATGGGAGGTACCAGCTGGGGGTATACATTTCTCCCAGCACCGAACTTAATTTGCGAAAAATATGTATGTTCAACGTTTGAATAAATTTCTTAATTCCTTTCGGCAGTAAATCAGCCAGATTGTCGGACGGATCAACATTACTCAAAGAGCTGAAAAAGTCGTGAAAGGGATTTGATATAAGCATACTTAGGGATTAAAGCCAAACCATACTTTAAACTTTGTTCTCTAGAGTGAGGGTATAATTATAGCCTTTATATCTACCACACTGGTGCGCCAGTTTTCATTTCCAAAGAACATATACCGTGAAAGTTTTGGCAAAAGGAACTAGAATACTCAAAATTGTCATTAGGCAGGTCCATACAAATAAAAAAAAAAATCCAGTCACACCACGGAAATAAATTTTGTATTGTTTAATGATGATTTGCATACTTCATTTCTAGTCGAGCTAAAAGCTCCAGAAAATCATGTTTCTCTCGCGTATTTTTTGTGTTGCATTTTTGTCCAAATTTTTTCTGAATTAATGACACCTTCAAGTAATTTAATTAGAAATATTTACTATTGTCTTACAATACCTTATTTAAAGTTTATAGCAATTTGGAGTGGTTTTTCATGGTGACAATTCAAACTTCTGTTGTAAAAAATAATTAATGGAAACACATTATTATACTTACTTGAAAACATATTAAATTCAGATGTAAGTATTTTTTGTGGAAATGTGAGAGTGTGTTACGTGAATGTAAGGGAATATCGGTCTAGATCTCGTCATGTCTGCCAGCGAAAGTCTTAACTAAGAGAGAAGTTAGAAGCAAGTGAAAAGGAAATAAATTATAGATCACCGAAAGCAAAAAGTATTACATATTGGTTTACTAGGATATAGATAAAATTATGTTTTTATACCCTACACCACTTCGTGAGCTAGGTTCGCGCCAAATGTTTGTAACACCAAGAAATAATCGAGCTAGACCCACCTTTAAGTAAACCGATCGGCTTAGATCGATTTAACGATGTCCGCCCGTCTGCTGTCCATCTAAGCTTGTTCGCACTCTACAGGTCGCAATTGTTGTCTGATTATCGTGAAGGACCAAGGACCATCGGTATTGAATTTGGAGGAAATCGGTTCAGATTTAGATATAGCCCCCATACAAATGTCTCTCCCGATTTGACTTTTTCCGCCCTAAAAGCACATATACTACCCGATTTTCTTCAAAATTGGCTTAACACCTTATAATCAAACTAGAAATACCTGCGGCGAAGGCGGGTTAGATCGGTGCAGTTTTAGATATAGCCCCCATACAAATGTCGCTCCCGATTTCACTTTTTCCGCCCTATAAAGCATATATTGTACCCGGTTTTCTTAAAAATTGGCACAACATCTTATAATCTAACTTAAAACACCTATACTGAAAGTGGATAAGATCGGTTCAGATTTAGATATAGCCCCCATACAAATGTCCTCCCGATTTCACTTTTTCCGCTTTAGAAACCACATATTGTAATCGATTTTCTTTAAAATTGGCACAACATTTTATAATCGAACTAGAAACACCTGTGCAGAAAGTGGGTTAGATCGGTTCAGATTTAGATATACCCCCATACAAATGTCTCTCCCTATTTCACTTTTTCCGCTCTAAAATCCACATATTGTACCCGATTTTCTTTAAAATTGGCACAACATTTTATAATCGAACTAGAAACACGTATGCAAAAATTGGGTTAGATCGGTTCAGATTTAGATATAGCCCCCATACAAATGTCGCTCCCGATTTCACTTTTTCCGCTTTAGAAACCACATATTGTACCCGATTTTCTTTAAAATTGGCACAACATTTTATAATCGAACTAGAAACACCTATGCAGAAAGTGGGTTAGATCGGTTCAGATTTAGATATAGCCCCCATACAAATGTCGCTCCCGATTTCACTTTTTCCGCTCTAAAATCCACATATTGTACCCGTTTTTCTTTAAAATTGGCACAACATCTTATAATCTAACTACAAACACCTATACTGAAAGTGGATAAAATCGGTTCAGATTTAGATATAGCCCCCATACAAATGTCGCTCCCTATTTCACTTTTTCCGCTTTAGAAACCATATATTGTACCCGATTTTCTTTAAAATTGGCACAACATCTTATAATCCAACTAGAAACACATATACAAAAATTGGGTAAGATCGGTTCAGATTTAGATATAGCCCCCATACAAATGTCGCTTCCGATTTGACATTTTCCGCTCTAGAAACCACATATTGTACCCGATTTTCTTTAAAATTGGCACAACATCTTATAATCCAACTAGAAACACCTAAGCAAAAATTGGGTAAGATCGGTTCAGATTTAGATATTGCCCCCATACAAATGTCGCTCCCGATTTGACATTTTCCGCTCTAGAAACGTCATATTGTACCCGATTTTCTTTAAATTTTGCAGAACATCTTATAATCCAACTAGAAACAAGTATGCAAAAATTGGGTAAGATCGGTTCAGATTTAGATATAGCCCATACAAATGTCGCTCCCGATTTCACTTTTTCCGCTTTAGAAACCACATATTGTACCCGATTTTCTTTAAAATTGGCACAACATTTTATAATCGAACTAGAAACACCTATGCAGAAAGTGGGTTAGATCGGTTCAGATTTAGATATAGCCCCCATACAAATGTCGCTACTGATTTGACTTTTTCCGCTCTAAAATCCACATAGTGTACCCGTTTTTCGTTAAAATTGGCACAACATCTTATAATCTAACTTAAAACACCTATGGTGAAAGTGGGTTAGATCGGTGCAGATTTAGATATAGCCCCCATACAAATGTCGCTCCCGATTTCACCTTTTCCGCTCTAAAATCCACATATTGTACCCGTTTTTCTTTAAAATTGGCACAACATCTTATAATCTAACTAGAGACACCTATACTGAAAGTGGATAAGATCGGTTCAGATTTAGATATAGACCCCATACAAATGTCGCTCCCGATTTCACTTTTTCCGCCCTATAAAGCATATATTGACCCGCTTTTCTTAAAAATTGGCACAACATCTTATAATCTAACTTAAAACACCTATGGTGAAAGTGGGTTAGATCGCTTCAGATTTAGATATAGCCCCCATACAAATGTCTCTCCCGATTTCACCTTTTCCGCTCTAAAATCCACATATTGTACCCGTTTTTCTTTAAAATTGGCACAACATCTTATAATCTAACTAGAGACACCTATACTGAAAGTGGATAAGATCGGTTCAGATTTAGATATAGCCCCCATACAAATGTCCTCCCGATTTCACTTTTTCCGCTTTAGAAACCACATATTGTAACCGATTTTCTTTAAAATTGGCACAACATTTTATAATCGAACTAGAAACACCTGTACAGAAAGTGGGTTAGATCGGTTCAGATTTAGATATAGCCCCCATACAAATGTCTCTCCCGATTTCACTTTTTCCGCTCTAAAATCCACATATTGTACCCGTTTTTCTTTAAAATTGGCACAACATTTTATAATCGAACTAGAAACACCTATGCAGAAAGTGGGTAAGATCGGTTCAGATTTAGATATAGCTCCCATACAAATGTCGCTCCCGATTTGACTTTTTCGGCTTTTGAAACCACATATTGTAACCGATTTTCTTTAAAATTGGCACTACATTTTATAATCGAACTAGAAACACCTATGCAGAAAGTGGGTAAGATCGGTTCAGATTTAGATATAGCCCCCATACAAATGGTGCTCCCGAATGTTGAACCGATTTTGGCCAAACTTTACATATTATATTTCGTCAATAAACATACATGGTGAAAGCTGGTCACATCGTTCCAGGTTTCAATATAATCCCATACAAATGTCCTTTCCGATTTAACATTTTTTGTCAAACACATACATTTACATGATTCAAAAATCCTTCCCGATTTAACTATTTTACCGAATTGAATTGGGAGATACCCATATGTCCATACTTTGCTATAACCCAAAAACTACATCTTACATCGGATCTTCAATTTTGTAGATCATGATATTTTTCAACTACCTACCGTGAATGAGAAATATATAGGCCCATATTTTGGTCCAGGCCCAAAATGTTGTTACAGGCTACCTTTTCAAATGTCAGTCCGATTCATCCTATTACTACTGTATAATTTGTATTTGTCTGTCGGATAATTGGATCAATTACCGTATTATTAACCATATACGTTAAATATGACTAAAGATGAATTTATAGTAACTGTATAATTTTTATGAACTACATAAAATTGCCCCCATGAAATACCTTTAGTAATCAAAGCGAGGTAAATACGCAGGGAGTGGTGTAGGGTATTATATAGTCGGCCCCGCCCGACTTTAGCCTTTCCTTACTTGTTTTTTTTTTTGAATTAATGACACCTTCAAGTAATTTAATTAGAAATAGTGTCATACAATACCTTATTTAAAGTTTATAGCAATTTGGTATGGTTTTTCATAGTGGCAATTAAAACTTCTTTGGAAAAACAATAATTAATGGAAACACATTATTATACTTACTTGAAAACATATTAAGTTCAGATGTAAGTATTTTTTGTGGAAATTTGAGAGTGTGTTACTACCGATAAGTAAATATCGGTCTAGATCTCGTCGTGTCTGCCAGCGAAAGTCTTAACTAAGAGCGAAGTTAGATGCAAGTGAAGAGGAAATAAATTATAGATCACCGAAAGCAAAAAGTATTACATATTGTTCTACTAGGATAGTGATAAAATTATGTTTTTTATCATTTTTATTTTTGAAAAGGGATAATATCTCGAAAGTAATTCAATTCAGGCAGAGGAACATAATTTAGATTTCTATAGGGTGCTGTGAAAATGTGCAAAAATCGAAAAAAGTCGCTAAGTAATCGCCGGTGAAAAATTTAATTGGTGGGAGTAGAGTAAATTGCGAACCGGAAAAGCGGCGATATCGAATGCTTGTTAGAAATTTAGCCAACAAATAGAAATAACAAGTAAAAACGTCGTTAAGTTCGGCCGGGCTGAACTTTATATACCCTCCACCATCGATTGCTTTCCACAGGGGCTGTCGATTTTCGTTGAAGCCAAAACAACTACAAATATTGAAAAAATAATTTTATAAATAAATATTTTTATTATTTCAAACCACGCTTATAAGGCAAGGCTACCGATACCTTCATTTAAAAAATAAATATTCTTATATTTATATTTTCAAAAAAGCTAAAAAAGTGGCTGCTACAGTTGGTTGTATTTTCTTTCTATTTCAATTTCAAAAATACAAATGTTGAAATTCCATTATCTCACGTACATAGTACAAAATAACCTAATTCAACCAGTTTTTGCCGTAAAAGTAAAAAGTACGAATTTGGAAAAATATTTTTATTTTGCGTTTCTAAGCAGTCAGAGGAATGTATACACCAAATTCCATGATTCTAGCCGCGGTCATTTGATTGGTACCATTTTTATCCCCTTTTTCTTAGTTTACCCCATTAAGAGTACGACTACCTAAAATTTATTTATTTTACGTGTCAACGGAATTAGAGGGATGTAAACAACGAATTCCATCATTACAGCTGAAGTTGTTTAGTTGGTACTATTTTGATCCCTCTGTACACATTGTATCCCTTGAAAGTACGAATTTGGAAAGAACCTTTAATTTTTCGTATCAGCGCAGTCAGAGGAATGTATACTCCGAATGTCATGACTCTAGCTGCGGTCATTTGGTTGGTACTATTTTTTAGCCCCTCTTTCCATTTTAATTCCAAAAAGTACGAATTTTGAAAAACCCGTTTATTTTACGGGCCTATGCAATCAGAGGAATGTATACACCGAATTCCATTATTCTAGGTGCAGCCGTTTGGTTGGTACCATTTGTATCCCTCTAAAGTACGAATTTGGAAAAATATTTTTATATTATGTATCTACTTAATTAGAGCAATGTTCACACCGAATTTCGTGTTTCTAGCTGTTGTCATTTCATATGTACCATTTTTATCCATTTTTGTCCCATTTATGGTGCACGTTTTTGTTATAGAGGGAATCCCAATATCAAGTACACATATAAAAAAAAAATACATAAATAAACTAAAATATTAGGGGTTATCATGGGTATTTGTAGTCCTTGTGAGGGAAAAAATTTTCCCTTTGGTGAACGCATTTATGGAAAATTTGAATGTCCTAACTCCTTTCGTTTAGATGCTATCGTGCCTTCAACAGACGAACGGACAAGGCTAGATCGTCTTAGAATCTTATGACGATCAAGAATATATATACTTTATAGGGTCTCAGGTCGATATTTCGAGGTGTTACAAACGGAATGGCAAAGTTAGTATATCCCATCCTGGAGATGGAGGGTATAAAAAGTAGTGTTGTATTTTTCGTTATTAGGAAAATTGTATAGTAGTGTCAAAGTCATTATAATTTCGATAAAGATCAACAACAACATAAATCGTTTATTGTTATACATAACAAAAAATTATCTGTTAAAAACTACACGGGAAAATATAGGTATGAGCTAAATCTCACAGATGTTTAGACCTAGCGACGAAATGTTTTGCAGACTTAACAATTCAATCTTCATTTGTGGGGGTGGCCGTAGCAATTTTTTTAATGACCCAGCTTAATATACATATATTACTCATCACGAGCTATTACATTTACATTACTGATCACAGGATACACCTATACATACAAAATCGTATTTTTTATTTGCGGCCCGTGGGCGTATGAAGCCAACAGTTCTTTTGGAGGGTTGTGTTTCTGTCCCTACAATGAGAAAGTATTAGACAGGGTGGACCATTTAAAATTTTAAATGTGAACTACCGATTATTTTGACTTTGAAAGGTAGAATAACATCCATTTTTTTATTATCAAGATTATGTTTGACATTTTAAAAATGGGACTTCCAAAATAGTGAGTAACATTTTCGAGAAGAGATCAGCCTTCAGCTCAGTTTGTGCGTCAATTTGTGAAGCGAGTTCTTGAAAATGCATCGTATATACGTTCTCGTCCAGTGCGTTCAGCCGAAAACATTGCTGCTGTGGCTGATAATGTCCAAGAACATCCATCAACATCAACTCGTCATCGTTCTCAGTAACTGAACATTTCTCGCACTTATTTCAGAAGAATTTTGCAAAAAGACCTCGGTATGAGGGATTACAAATGTCAGCTGGTCCAACAACTGAAGCCCAATTACCATCCGATGCGTTTACGCTTCACCCAATGGACTGAAGATTGTTGGGCAGAAGATGGAGAATTTTACTGAAAAATCTTCTTTTCGAATGAAGCTCATTTTCATCTCGGTGGATATGTCACTAAGCAAAATTGCCGCATATGGGGTTCAGAGAACCCACACGTGACTATGGAGAATCCAGTGCATCCGTTATCGTCAATGGTGATCGTTATCGTGCCATGCTCAACGAATTTTTGTTTCCAAAAATGCAAATGAATGTCACACAGCCAACGCAACCAGCGATATTTTATGTACTGCTTGTGAAAATCGAATAATCAGCCGAAATTGTGAAGTCAATTAGCCGCCTCCGAGCTGAGATTTGAAGCCTTTGGATTATTTTCTGTGGATAGTCATTAAGGATAAGTGTTACGCAAACCATCCAGAGACAATGGAAGCGTTGCAACATGAAATCGAAGTTGCCATTGAAGAGATTCGATCCGGAACAATTGTAAATGTACTGGTAAATTGGGTTGATCGGCGGTACCTCATCCATTATTAAATGACAAAGTGCAACCTTTCCAATAAAACCAGAAATTTGAAAAATAAAATCTGTACTTTTTGTACATAAATTTGCATTCTATAGAATATAATATGGTCATAAGACAGTCTAATATCCCAGATCAAATCAAATTCGAAATATTTTTCGAAGTGCTTGAAATATCCCCACAAAATCCCTTGTTCCCATTTAAAGTTTTTTTGTCATTTTGGCCATCATAAAATCCCCATGGTTGGAGACAAATCCCCACATCTGGCAAGCCTGATTGGAACCAACCTGTATAAATCACGAATAAACTTATTCAGTTAACGTCCCCTTCCAGCCATATCCGGATGAAACAGAGAATATATTAAAAATTCTCAACCTCGTCCTCACCACCACAGCTCCCACAAAAGTCGGTTTGAGATAAAACAACACTTCCGTCCAAGTTTTACAAACTGAACTGAATTATCCTCGGTGGTATTTTGTAATATCTTAATTGGCCAGCCAGCAATGCAATGTTATTTACTCTGGCACTGTGCTTTACTTGCCAATAACGGCATGTCCTTGCAGCTTGAAATCATAAAAAATCCATAAATCCATTAGTGTCATTAATGCCCACACACCCACATACTTACGTTCGTACATTTAATTGCGAATGTATTTATGGATGACGGGAGAACAACAACTTAATGTTGCTTGCATTCCTTGCCAATATCCTTGCCTTTGCACGACGTAGTCGAAGTCCCCTTTTTGTTGTCGGCTGTCGGATTTCGCCTGTCGTTTGTTAATGAATGAACATTAAAAACAGTAACCATGCAGTTTGTTAAACTTGTGTAAAATATGATCCTCTTAAGCGTTGGCTTCCATCCAGTTTTATGCTCTCCTTTGAAAACGTACGAATATTTTCGGTAGTTTGGTGCTCGTAAACGCACTCAAAATTTTACAGTGCCTCTGGAAGAAAGGAATCCCCTTCCTCCTTCGCAAAGCGTGATGCAGCAAATGCCACTGTTAATGCTGCCACTGGCAAAATGCCACAATTGAACATAATTTAACAAAAAGGATTCATTGCTTTATGTGTTGTTTGGCTGGCGGGCGGGCGGACGGAATTGTGGTGTTGGGTAGTCGCGGCATTCCTTGGCATCCGACGCTGATGAAGATGAACATCCGCGTCTGTGGCAGTAGCACCAGCAACAGCAGCAACAACAAAATTAAATGTCATCTTCTTGACAGAGCAGAGCGGAAGTGATGTGACACCGTAGTCGTAGTTTCGCAACAAAAAGAAGAAGAATAAAGACCACCAAAAAGAAGCACTTAAATTTGCAAGGCTTTTAAAGAAAAGAGGATGAACCAACCGGGGTTTGGGGACGACGATGATGATAAAGCTAAACGACGCCCCAGCGACGAGCACGATCAATGTGACGATGTGTTGGGTGATTGCCGTGATGGCGTTAATAAATGTATTATTTAGGTAGCCACCATCATCAGCATAGATTTTTCGTATTAGCACCATGTCCTCATGTCCTCAAATGGTGTTAAATATTTTAAACTGTTTCCATAGAAAACACATTCCATTTTATGTTCTCTGTCTTTTATTCGAGTTTTCTTTGGTTCGTGTTTTTTTGCTTCTTTGGGGGCACTTATGCCAACAGGAAATTACCTTTTTGGCTTTTGTTGAGAGGAGCTTTTATTTGTGAAGGGGGGGGGGGTTGCAATGAATGGCTGTTCATTTTTGGAAAATGCGCCAAATCTGTATTTCTTTTTCATTCCTTTCATAGAAAAAGATGTGAATGAGTTGATAAGTTTTTATATTTTCTTGTAGTAGATTTTACATATAGTTCAGTTTTTTTTTGTCCGTAGAGTTTATACTTCAACCCTCCACTCTCGGTGAAAATGTCCTAAATTGCACAACAAATACTGTGCAAGGTGCTTAAATTCGTGCCAGGTATTTTTTCGTTCTGCCCATCTGTGGGATACAGTGTGGCAACAACCTAAATTCAATTGGAACAATTTGAATATTTCGAATAAAGCGTAATATGACCTACGGTTTCAGAATTTTATACCAAAACGGTATTAGTTTAAGTTCGGATATTGGCGATATTGACACACCCCTTCTGGTACCTCCCACACAAATGGCCAAGATCCTAGGTTAAAATAAAGCGCTATGTAACTACCACATTTAAAATATTTTTATGTTCACAGAAAACATATTATTTTGTAAAAGGATAACATTTATAAATATTAAAATATGCGACCGATGTACGATCAAAATTAGAGTACCCATTTATTGCTGTTCATATATATGAAGTCCATTGTAAAATATATCAATTAAATTGTATGATGTCAATTTATTTCACAAACGTTTTGTTTGATTAAAAATGTCTTCAAGTAAATCAAATAAGGAAAGGCTAAAGTCGGGCACGCCGACTATATAATATCCTTCGCTCACTATCCTTATTACAAGATTTTTATTGGCAATTACAACTGAAAATATGTGTCAGTTAGTATGATAGTGGTCTAAGTCAAAAATCCAAATTTTTTTATAGCCTCTACCTCCAGGAGGGGGGTATACTAACTTTATCATTCCGTTTGTAACATCTTGAAATATCGACCTGAGACCATCTAAAGTATATATATTTTTGATCGTCATAAAATTCTAAGACGATCAAGTCATGTTCGTCCGCCCGTCTGTTGAAATCACGCTAGTATCTAAAAGAAAGGAGCTAGGTCGTCCAAATTTTCCACAAATGCGTCTTATAGTCGTAGATCGGTTGAGATTGAACCCGGGTGAAATCGGCCCAAAGGAAACAATTTTTCCCTCAGGAAACGAGTTAGATCCTTATTTAAGCATGTATTTAAGCATTTTCAATATGTCAGCTTGTACTTACTTGACATTGGGTATGAGCAGTGATTTTTATTCGTAGGGGGTGAAATGGGGCAAAAAGGGATAGAAATGGTACATATTAAACGACAACAGCTAGAAACACGAAATTCGGTGTGTACATTCCTCTAAGTGTGTCGATACATAATATAAAAGTTTTTTTTCAAATTCGTACTTTTAAGGGATAAAATGGGAATAGAGGGATAAAAATGGTACCAACCAAACGGCTGTATCTAAAATAATGAAATTCGGTGTATAAATTCCTCTGATTGCGTAGACACGTAAAATAAACGAATTATTTGAAATTCGTACTTTTTGGTGTTAAAATCGAAAAAGGGGTAAAAATAGTACAAACGAAATTACCGCAGCTAGAGTCATGAAATTCGGTGTGTACATCCTTCTAATTGCGTAGACACGTACAATAAAGAGGTTTTAGAAAGTCGTACTCTTAAGGGAGAAAAAGGGATAAAAATGGTACAAACAAATGGCTGCAGCTAGAATCATGGAATTCGGTGTATACAAAAAAAATATTTTTCCAAATTCGTACTTTTTACTTTTACGGCAAAAAATGGTTGAATCATGAAGTTAGGTTATCTTGCCCTGTGTACGTCAGATAATGGATTTTCAAAATTTTGAAAATATAAATAGGAGTATTTATTTTTTGAATTGACTATTATTTTGATATGTAAACGTATTGGTAGCCTTGCCTTATAAGCGTAGTTTGAAATAATAAAAATATTATTTATTTATAAAATTTATGGCGATCAAGAATATAAATATAGTTTATAGGGTCTCAGGTCGATATTTCAAGGTGTTACAAACGCAATGACAAAGTTAGTATAACCCCATCCTGGAGGTGGAGGGTATAAAAACTTCTTCAAGGCAGACAATCAAAATAACATGAACATTTCAAAATTAAGAACGCCGGAATCAAAGAAGAATAGGATAATTTTTGCCTTATTTTTCAATAAAATGTTTTGCAATTAGTTATATAAAATAAAATTAGTAAAATGTTTACAAAATTCGAGTAAAATACGACACAGTGCTGTGCTGTTTTCTTTAGTTCATTCACAATTAAACAAAAATCAGGAAAAATATTAATTTTGAAACACCCATTCTTCACCTATGATTGGGAAAAAGTGTGTCGCTCTTTCATTTAAATACAATTTAATCGCAAGTAACTGTCAGAAATCAAAGAGTCGGACGGATCTTCTTATAGATTTATGTTTTTTGGTGTAATTTAATAATTCATTTGTTGGTTTACGTTACAAGTAATGTTTATAAAGGGTGATTTTTTAAAAGCTATAGGAAAATTTACAAAAAAAAAACATAAAATTCAGAAAAATGCATGAAATCTTTATTTGAATCGATAGTACGGTCCATATAATTTAATGTTTGAAGATTATTTCCTGCAAAGATTGACCTTGACTGCGCCTCAAATGGTCCATCCGCTTAGTCCAATTTTGGCATTTCCACGTTTTTGAGTAACAGAGGCCCTATTGCTGCGAACTGCGACGAATCGATAATTGATGGTCATCATTAACACTGGCCGATACAGCTGCGATATTTTCTTCAGTTCGCACTCTACGTAAGCGTGTTGGTGGTGTAATGT
Source organism: Polietes domitor (assembly GCA_947397865.1). Taxonomy (NCBI): domain Eukaryota; kingdom Metazoa; phylum Arthropoda; class Insecta; order Diptera; family Muscidae; genus Polietes; species Polietes domitor. The sequence continues at coordinate 79,656,950 of OX377621.1, read as the reverse complement.
CCAACAATGTAAATTTGGTGCGAAATTTAGTAACAATAGCCCGAATAGCCGCTTCAGTGAAGTGAGTAAAATGGAAGCGCGCGATGATCTTTCTTAACAGAGCACGCATTTTGATAATAAAATTAAATAATTTGCAAGCGTTGTTCTTTTGTAAGACGATTCATTTTTAAATTATAGACCAAACTGAAGATGTTTGACAGTGAAACAAAACACGAAACGTGCGTCAGCTGTTTAAAACAGTGTTGCCAAAAAGATAATAGCCAAAAAAATCACCCTTTACTTTAGTTTAAGTAGGTTATGTTTCACTGTAGAATATAATGTGTGTTGTGAGGATCACTATGTAAGTTGGGTTCTCATTCGTCTTCACTTGTATGTTGAGTATGGATTGTTCGAGGAACTTTTTATGGTTGCTGTTGACGTGTGTTGATGCTTTATGTTATTCCCGTGAGGGATATGCTCTTTTAGCGTTAGGTTGACAACTGATCTAAGAGCACATAGAGAGAAGGGGGAGAGCAAGTCGATCTTACAATCGCATGGAAATGGAGAGAGACGCTAGGAGAGCCGCCGATATTTTTTTAGATCTGACGGAGTTCTAACTCTTACTACCAAAATAGACGACCACCAACATGTATATATTTATGAAAACACACATACATATTATGTAACACACATACATATTATGTAACTACTAGGCTATTGTGTCTTTGTGCATTTGTTTGTAACATCCAAAAGGAAAGGAGTTAGACCCATCTTTAATTATACAGATCGGCTTAAAATCACTTACAGGTCGCAATTATTGTCCGATCTTAACAAAAATAGGCACAAGTAAGTTTTGTGGATCAAAGACAAACGTTATTTAATTTGAATCAAATCGGTTCAGATTTAGATATCGCTCCCGATTTGACTTTTTACGCTCTAGAAACCACAGATTGATATAGATTTTCTTCAAATTTGGCACAGCATCTTATAATCAAATTAGAAACACCTGTTGTGAAAGCGGTTAAGATTGGTTCAGATTTATAAATAGCCCCCATATAAATGTTGCTCCCGATTTAAAATTTTTCCGCTCTAGAAACACCTATAGTAAAAAAGGGGTCAGATCGGTTCAGATTTATATATAGCACCCACACAAATACCACTCCCGATTTGACTTTTCCACTCTATAAACCACATATTTTAACCGATCTTCAACTAGAGCCCCCATACAAATTTCGCTCCAGGCTTGAAATCACGTATTTTTTAACCAAATTTCTTCAAATGGAGCATAAAACGTTATACTGAACTGAAAGAACCTATTGCGAAAGTGGGTAATTTTATTTCATGTTTGGATATTGCCCGATACAAATATTCTTCTCGATTTGACAATATTGTTGTGCTTCTTTAGTGTGTCAAAGTAGGTAGAGCTTTACCATTCTTTGGAAGGATTATGATATTCAAGATGTCTGGCCAAGATGCCTCACATGAAAATCTGTAATTCAAAAAAATTATTAAATTCATCCATATTATAAAAAATTTTAAGAATGGATTCCCACTCTCAAAAAATAATTGTATGGGATAATAATATGAAATTATGGGAACATAGGCTAATATTAACGAATATTAAACTACTTGCCAAAAAATAATACAAATTGTTCCTTCCTTTTTCCCAAAATTGACAAATAAATTTCGTAATCAAATGACTGATCGAGCCGGTAATTAAGCCGAAAGCCGCCGAGACATTTTGGGTAGCGCCGCCGCCGCCGATAATTATGGGTCGGCTTGTAACTCTGCTTCAAGGTCAGAATTGCAAATGTCGTCGAAGAAATCTTATAGGCTGTAGTGTGTGTAGGTAGCGTATACGCACTGTTGATTGAGGATACCATCACTCATACGCACTGCAGTCGGACTGGCCATTAACAGAAACAGCTATATTTTTCCTACCTAAAAGATGTTAAGAATCATTCCTAGGAAGTTTATATATTAAAGAAAGTTGTTTAGTGAGATCTTAGGTAAATTTTTGTAGTTAATTGCTTTCCTCTATTTTGAACGGTTTGCTACCTATGGACCTGAACAAGGGAAAAAGGTTAAAAAAAACGAAAATCTGAAAATTTCTTTTCTATCTTCTCTTCATGGCAAAACATGAGCGTTTTCGCGACACTGTGCACTTGGCAATGAACTAAAATAGTTGGTTTCTTTACAAGTAACACCTTATCTCGTCGCTCATTCACGCCATAATGTTCATCACCATCGCCATCATCATCAGCAACCACCACATCCACCACCACACCACCGACCGACCGACATCCGCTCACCGCCATCCTTATCTTCATCACATCATCGTCACCGTCATACTCTTTTGGCTTTACCTTAAGCGTTTTGTTGGATTCCTTTGGCTCCGCCGTAAATGTATGTGGATGTGTGTCTCGCTGTCATTAAATTACTGCTGAAGTGTCACTCTAATTCAAAAGGAATTTTATGAATGCCATGCATTTGCAATGCTTGTCATTCGGTTGGCTTTAGCCACATCATTTTTCTAATTCCGTATCCGGTTTGTTACACCTTTTCTGCTTATTCTACGGTATAATTTGACGTATTCACTCGGTTGAAACTAACAACAGTCTGAGATATGCGGTCGCTACAACAGAGTGTGCTGATGTCGGAGGGGAAGAAACCGCTGCTGAGTGGTAACATATGCATTGGGAAATTGGCTTTTATTATTGGCTCTCACACTTTATCGCAAAAGATAAATCAGAGAATGCAAGAATGTTGGATATTTTTAACAAACAGTAGATTGATGAGGCGATGATTTATTCTATCAAAAAATATAGTTTATAATGAACAGATCCTAATTCATATTTTCATGATTTTCATTTTCGATGAGACAAAGTTCAAGAATAACAATTTTATATACCCTCCGCCTAATGGTGTATACATTGTGTGCAGTTATTTTAGGTGCATATTTTGCCTAGTCCCCCAGCCCTCAATTAACAAAATCACTCCTGTTTATTCAAAAATTTTGCCAACAAACTAGAGCATAGCGTTAAACTATTCGCTCAACATGTTATTTAATATACTGAAATATTAAATCATCAGCCACCCCATCAGTCTTTAGCCTTCCCATGCTACTTGTATTTCTTTCTGATTCTTTCCAAGATCCATTAGCCATTGTGCATTAAATCATTTTTGCACTTTTCAAAGGAAGGAAAAAAAGAGAGAGAAAACGGTTCGTTGGATGCAGCCCCATTATGTTCCATTAAAATATTGCTAAAGTTTGTATTTTATGTTTAGTTTTGATTGCATTTAAGTTAACGCAACTGCTTAATTGGCAGTGGAATGCAGAGCTTTGCGAGTTGGTCGAAGTGGGGGGCGAATGTTGGGTAAGTGGAAATGCATAAATATTCATTTTGGAAACATTTTTAAAGTATTCTTTTTTATAGACCAACAACAACTTACTCTATGGCTAGCATTTAATTTGTGTATGCAGTTAAAGGGTACATTAGTTGTATTTTTATACACTCCACGAGAGTATTATGTCTTTGTGCATTTGTTTGTAATACCCAAAAGAAAACGAGATAGACCCATTGTTAAGTATACCGATCGACTTAGACTCACTTTTTGAGTCGATTTAGCAATGTCCGTCCGTTCGTCTGTCCATCTATTCTTGTAATCAGAACAAAATGAAACTTTGCACAACGATGGGATAAGGACGAACGCTATTTAATTTGAAGAACATCGGTTCATATTTATTTCCCATACAAAATTTGCTCCCGATTTTACTCTTTTCACGCTAGATACCACATATTGTAACAGAATTTCTTCAAATTTGGCAAAATATCTTATATTTCCACTAGAAACACCCATGGTGAAAATTGATCAGATCGGTTCATATTTATATATAGCTCCCATACAAATTTCGCTCCCAATTTGAATTTTTCCACTTTAGAAACCACATATTTTATTAGATTGTCTTCAAATTTGGCAAAATATCTTATGTTTCAACTAGAAAAACACATGGTGAAAATGAGTCAGATCGGTTCAGATTTATATATAGCTCCAATACAAATTTCGCTCCCAATTTGACTTTTTCCGCTCTAGAAACCACATATTTTATTAGATTGTCTTCAAAATTGGCAAAACAGCTTATATTTAAACTATGAACACGTGTGGTGCAAATAGGTCAGATCGGTTCAGATTTATATATAGCTTCCATTCAAATTTCGCTCCCGATTTGACTTTTTCTGCTCTAGAAACCACATATTTTAACAGATGTTCTTCAAATATGCCAAAATATCTTATGTTTCACCTAGAAAAACCCATGGTGAAAATGAGTCAGATCGGTTTAGATTTATATAGATACCTCACACAGAAATTTCGCTCCCGGTTTGACTTTTTCAGCCCCAGAAACCACGTGTTTTCAGAGAATTTCTTTAAATTGAGCATAACACGTTATACTTGAAAAATTGTGTAAGTGGGTCAGGTCATATCAGCCTATGATCAGGAAGCATTCAAAAATCCTTCCCGTTTTCAATTTTTTACCGAATTATATAGTCGGTGAGATATGAGGAGTATTTTCAGTCCTTGCGAGGGAAACTATTTTCCCTCCGGACCGTTTTCGCCCACTTTCAATTTCGTTTTCTCAGGTTCCGATACATTTGGTGGAATTTAATGAGCATTCTTCATCGATTAATACAAGTGGATCGAACATATTCACTACCTTAGACGAAGTGTTAGAATTGTCAAGATCACTAAACAATAAAAGGTCTTCTTGATTATGACATATCGAACATTCTGATTAGAAAATTTTCTGCAAAGGCCATAGAATATTTTGTTATAGTTTTCAATAACTGTTTAAATAATTCGTACTTCCCTAATAAGTGGAAATTAGCTAAGGTTCTTCCTATACCAAAGAAGAAGAATGTAACTGATATCAACAATCTTCGGCCACTGTTGTCGACTTTAGGCAAATTATTCGAAAAGGTTTTAAGAGTGAGAATGGATTTAGGATTAGATCAAAATTATATTTCAGATTTCCAATTTGGATTTAGGAAGGGTAATTCGATAGTAGATGCACTGATAAAATTTCATAGTTTAAGAAGTAAGGAATGTACAGTTGCCATATCTTTGGACGTAGAAAAGGCGTTTGACAGCAATTATAATGATGGTGTGATCTATAAGTTAATACAAATAGGATTTGATCCTCATATAGTTAAAATTTTTAAAAGTTACTTTACAAATAGAAAATTCTGCATTCAAGTAGGAAATGAATACTCATCACTGAATACAGTGTCTTGTGGCGTTCCTCAAGGATCAATCTTTGCTCCTCGTTTATTTAGTATATATATATATATATATATGTATGACTTTCCTCATCAGAATTACGATTCCTTGGGTGTGATACATGCGGACGATTGCCTTTTGTATGCTCATGCGAGAACGCCAAACGAAGCTTTAAGAAAAGCTTCGGGTCATTTGAACGTAGTGGACAAATTTTACACTGATTTGGGAATCAGAATAAATACGACAAAGAGTGAGGCGCTCTGTTTGAGGAACGCGTCTGGTAAATGTGGTAGGAAGGTTGTACCGGAGAGTAAGTGTTTGAGGTTGTTACTGAACAGAATTGAAATACCTTTCAGGGACAGTTTCAAATACTTAGGAGTTTCTTTCAATAAATTAGTAAAATTTAATGATCATGTCCGGGTGGGACTGAAAAAGGCCTACCAAATTAAGGGATACTTTGGAAGACTTTTCTACAATAATAGATTACCCGAACAAACAAAATTATTATTATATAAATTGAGTATTACGGTCTTATGCTTTCCCGATATGGTTCCATATTTCACCATCTGTGATGATCGATTTCGGAATAATGGAAAGGAAAATCCTCAGATCTTGTATTGGGAAGAACTTCCAAAGTTGCAATAAGCGTTTTTTCAAACAAATTTATTTATGATAAAGCCTCAATAACGCCAATCCCTGTGTACGTGATGAAACTGATGAAAGATTTTGTAAACAGAGTCTCGAATCATGAGAACCCTTTAATTCAGAACGTATTTAACGAACAAGTATCATTCAGCTGGCATAATACAAATTATCTGTCACCAATTGGTATCAATATGACAATGGACTTGTCCTCCACCTTGTGTCCCCAATTTTACGTCAAATCTGACACTGGATCCCACAGGGGTTAAGTTTTTTGTTAGTTTTTGTTTATGTTTTTGTATATGTGTTTAGATTAAGTAATTAGATTTATTATTAGTTTTTTTAGTCTTAAGCACACTCTTTTATTGAGATATTCTCTCCTGTTACGTTAGTGTCGGGAGCAAACACGGATACTAAACCTCTTGAAATATTTATATATTTTTTACGATTTAACATAAAGCAAGATGCTTAAATTTTTTAACTGTAATTAAATCAATACATTATATATTGTTATATATAACACAGTGCAACACGAAAAAAAATAACCATATACGGACACCGCTACATGATAAAAGACCAAAAAAAAGACCCGTGTTTTTTTTTCCCCCAAAGTCATGCACTTTTTTTTATAGGCCCCCAGAGATTTGAGGCCTCGGTGTAATTTTTGGAAAAAAGTGATCATATTCTCTGGCTCATATCTTGCAAACCGTTCGTTTGCGGCTACCTAAGCGCTACCTAAACGGTGTTAAGAATAATTCCTAGGAAGTTCATATATTCTAGAAAGTTGTTTATTGAGATCTTAGGTACATTTTTGTAGTTGATTGTTTCCCTGAATTTTCAGCGGTTTGCTACCTATGGACCTGAACAGGGGAAAAAAGGTTAAAAAAAATTTTGACCTTGAAGATGAAGTTTTTTTGATTTTATATGTTCACAATTTTTGTTCTTTATGACAAGAGCTAGAACTTTGCCTCAGAGAGTAAATCAAAATTCCGAACGGTTTGCATGATATGAGCCTGAGAATATGATCACTTTTTTCCAAAAATTACACCGAGGCCTCAAATCTCTGGGGGCCCATAAAAAAAAAAGTGCATGACTTTGGGGGAAAAAAACACGGGTTTTTTTTTTTTGGTCTTTTATCATGTAGCGGTGTCCGTATATGGTTATTTTGAAATGACTTCAAAAATGTTGCACAGTGTAACATACATGATTTCAAAAAAGACTCAATAGATTTAAAATTACAATTAATGACAATTGATTTTTCATGTTTGACGTTTTCATTCTGATAGTAAATTTGTGCTGACGCTTTTGGTGTGTTTTTTTTAAATAAACTTATCTGCAGAAATACCAGACTAGCGACGAAAAAGTATTGGCGAAAAAATCCCCACAGTGCAATGTATGTAGATACGTACTGCCAAACGAATGTACTGCTCAAAGTATATCCATTAGGTTCAAAGTGTAATTTCAGATATCTCTGGTTTGAGTTTATGACACATAATCCAAGAGAATTCCAACACTCTTCACTTTACGCTCTCAGAGTAGGCATACATTTTCTAGTGGAGCGTAGCTAATTGAAATAAAGAGTTTTGTTTAGAACAGGGCTGCCAGATTTGTAGATTTTCATTTCAAAATGTCGATTTTCATTTCATTACAACGTTGAAATTTAAAAATATACAACCTAAAAACAACACTGATTTTGAGATATATGAGCAGTTCCATGGGTACATAGAAATTAAATTCAAAATTGTGAAAGTTATGTCAATTGAACTGGGATATTGCCCTGGCTCAAAACCATTTTGCATCTATATTTAATAGGATACAAATTTATTTACAAATGGCATGTTGACATTTATTACTTGGCTTCAGACTACCACTAACATGATTTCCACACCGTCAAAGGTTTCCTCAGGTGATTCTCACAAACGAATGAGAAGCACAACTCACTTGCCGAATATGCGTTAAAAAATCACACCAAGTAATAAAGCACACATGCAATCTTATGTCAATTTTAACATTTTCAATACCCTTTTTTACATAGGAAAATTTTTGTCATAGTATTCAAAACTAAACACGACTCAATTTGGTATTTTTATTTGAGAAAACAATATATTTCGAAAATAAATAATTTAAAGGTAATTTAAAAAATTTTAATTTTTTGGTAGAAAATACAAATATATATTTATTGTCAAATTTCAAACAAATTGCTTCTAGTTTACTATAATATTATCAAATCTTAAAAAAATATATTTATTTAATTTTTTCTTATTTCCATTTAAATTTTTAATTCACAAAGAAAAAAATAAAACAAATTGTCACATTGTCACTGCCTCTTTTTGACCTATAAAAGTAAAAAATGACAAATCGTCTCTTCTGGCAACTCTGCTAGCTACTCTTTCCTCACAAAGAGCATGTCAACACTCATTAGTTAAGCTCTTCTGTTTTACTCTCCCACTATGATCAGTACTCTCTCAGAGAATACCGCTTGCATTGGATTATATTTGTTTATCACATAAATAAACAGAACACAAATCCAAATGATTTTAGTTACTCGCCGCAAATTGTGGTGTTAAGATCGATCGACGAGGGAGAGACCTGAAAGTTTATTAAAAATTAAAAATATAAATACTATTAAATATATTTATTTATAAACGAAAATAACAAACGAATGCAATACCAACAAAGATGACGACAAATCAAATGGTGGCAACTCAACGAGAGGTAAATTTCCAGTGAAGTAATTATTTATTGAAAACAAATTCAACCGAAAACAATATTCAAAAAAAAAGTGGACTACGAACTTTCTACCTCTTGGGATTGTTTGATAACAAATCGACTGGAAAAAGTAAACAGTTTTTTACAACAATAATAAGTACATATGTACAGACTAATAATCAATAACAGAAATAACCCCATCCACATATCCGTATGTACATTTCTACGTCTGATGATATTAACGACGTGTCCCTGATTAGAATTATGACGATTTCTTATCGATCAGCCAACCCAACCGCACTTCTTGGGTGGTAGAATTTTAAACACTTGAACGTAGCCGATAACAACGTTGAAATCCAATGTAAAGTATGTGCTGAAGGTTTTGATTTCGATGGTGTTTGAAGAACCATTGCTAAATAAATTTGAGTTTAAAATTAAGGAATTGTTAATCCGACTGAAACTTCTTGTGTACCCTTCACTAAGGAGTACATTCCACAGGGTTACCGGTAGACTAGAGAGGTGAAAATTTCGTTTTGCACAGAAGGTTGACTTTTTTACAATCAGATCTAGCATATTCGAATAGGTAATATAAAATCAGCAGAGCACTGCCTTGTGTTGTTCTCATTCCCCCGGAAAATAAGTCGAAAATTTGAAAATGTTCCCAATTTCAAGATATAAACAAGTAAGGAAAGGCTAAAGTCGGTAATAACATGAAAACGGGAAGGTTTTTTTATGTTTCCTAATCAAAGGCTAATATGACCTGACCCAATTTATTAAATCGAAAAAATATTTGTATTGGCTATATCCAAACATGGCATGAACTGACCCAATTTCACAATAGCTTCTTCCACACCATTTTCAAGTTTAATTCAAAAGACACCATTTGAAGTTCAAAAATTCCATTTGAAATTCAAAAAATATCATTTGAAATTCAAAACTCATCATTTGAAAACCAAAACTCGTCATTTGTAATTCAAAAGACTCAATTTAAAATTCAAAAGTCGTCATATGAAATTCAAAACTCGTCATTTGTAATTCAAAACTCGTCATTTTTAATTCAAAATACACCATTTGAAATTCAAAAGTTTTCTTTTGAAATCATTTATTTTTTCTGCAAATTTGGATATTCTGCAGTTTTAGAAACAGATTTAATAAAATGATAAGCAACTAATAATTATAATGATGTAAAATGTCGGTAATTGAAAACTTTTGAATTTCAAATGGTGTCTTTTGAATTACATATGACGAGTTTTGAAATGCAAATGACGAGTTTTGAATTACAAATGAAGAGTTTTGAATTTCAAATGATGTGTTTTGAATTTCAAATGATGTCTTTTGAATTACAAATGACGACTTTTGAATTTCAAATGTTGACTTTTGAATTACAACTGACGAGTTTTGAATTTCAATTGACATTTTCTGAATTTCAAATGGAATTTTTGAATTTCAAGTGATATTTTTTGAATTGCAAATGGAATTTTTGAATTTCAACTGGTGTCTTTTGAACTTCAAGTGATGTCTTTTGAATTACAATTAAAAAAGGTGTAGTTCAAGTATAACGTGCTATGTTCAATTTGAAGAAGTTCGGTAAAAATACTGGGTTTCTGGGGCGGATAAATAAAGCCGGGAGCGAAATTTGTATGGGAGCTACATATATATAAATCTAAACCGATCTGACCCATTTTCACCATGGATGTTTCTATTTGAAATATAACCTATTTTGAAAGATTTGAAGAAGATCTGTTAAAATATGTGGTTTATAGAGTGGAAAAAGTGAAATCGGGAGTGAAATTTGTGAAGGAGCTATAAATAAATCTGAAACGATCTGACATATATTTACTATGGGTGTTTCTAGTGAAATTATAAGATATTTTGCCAAATTTGAAGAAGATCTGTAAAAAAGTCAAATCGAGAGCGAAATTTATATGGGAGCTATATATAAATCTGAACCGATTTTCTTCAAATTAGATAGCGTTCGTCCTTATCCCGAAAAATTGCAAGGTTTCATTTGGTTGTAGCTACAAATGTACTTTGATTACAAGAATAGATGGACGGACATTGCTAAATCGATTCAAAAAGTGATTCTAAGTCGATCGGTATAATTAGCAACGGGTCTATCTCGCTTCCTTTTGGATGTTACAATCTGATGCACAAAGCCATAAGTTGTTGTATCGAAATACGGCTACTGATTTTGTATTTAGCATTATGAATGTTAGAGTGATATAAATTTATAGGCCCGAAAAATGGTGGTGGACGGTACACGTCAGTCGATAAAAACATTTACATATCGACTAAAAATTTTGCAAATCTTTTAACGATAAAAGAGGCTTTACGTTCAGTTGGCAGCAATCCTAATAATATGCTGAAATATGCTCTAAACACACTATGCAACAAAAAAATAAAATAAATATTTGTTCTTTTCTTTGAGGCATATTAATTTATAAAATCAAAACAAAAAATTGTTTATGGATAATTTTTTTAAGTTTTTACTATTTTTCCTAAAATTTAAATTTTTAATCTCATTTTGGAAACATAAATCCCTTGTTACTTTCCGATAATACTCTTTTTAGATTTTTTTGTCAACTAGACAGTGCTACAAAAAAGAATGAAATAGAAAACACCGGGAAGTAATAATATTTTCTGGTAGGTATTGCCGAGTAGAACAGGAATATCTGTATTTGAAATTTGCCAGACACCCCAAAAATCTTGAGTTACGGGTAAAGAACCGGTTTTTCGTAACTTTGCACAGCAATAAGCCTGTAACTTATTTGGCTATCTCTGCGGATTTCAAAAGAAGAAACCTGGATCTTTCGATACATATAAAGCTTATTTAAGAAAACTTAAGAAATCTGTGTACTTTTATCCAGCGAACACACTTTTTTAACCATTTTTTATTTTTAACCATTTTTAAACATAGGAAATGTTGTTGCGCATTATTTTGTTTGGTAACCGTATCACAACTGAACTTATTTAAGTAACACATTGTCATGTTTACGTTTAAGTACTATCGGTCTTAGTAAAGGGTGATTTTTTAAGAGCTTGATAACTTTTTTTAAAAAAAAAACGCATAAAATTTGCAAAATCTCATCGGTTCTTTATTTGAAACGTTAGATTGGTCCATGACATTTACTTTTTGAAGATAATTTCATTTAAATGTTGACCGCGGCTGCGTCTTAGGTGGTCCATCCGCTTAGTCCAATTTTGGCATTTCCACGTTTTTGAGTAACAGAGACCCAATTGGTGCGAACGGCGACGAATCGAAAATTGGTGGTCATCATTAACACTGGCCGATACAGCTGCGATATTTTCTTCAGTTCGCACTCTACGTAAGCGTGTTGGTGGTTTAATGTCCAACAATGTAAATTTGGTGCGAAATTTAGTCACAATAGCCCGAATAGCCGCTTCAGTGGGTCGATTAAACTGACCATAAAATGGAAGCGCGCAATGAACTTTCTTAACAGAGCACGCATTTTGATAATAAAATTCAATAATTTGCAAACGTTGTTCGTTTGTAAGACGATTCATGATGAAATGTCAAAGCATACTGAGCATCTTTCTCTTTGACACCATGTCTGAAATCCCACGTGATCTGTCAAATACTAATGCATGAAAATCCTAACCTCAAAAAAATCACTCTTTACTTATATTAAAGGTACAAATATTAAAGGTATTTGGTTTTTATGAATCAGTATGCCTCAATGCAAACAAAACAAGTAAGGAAAGGCTAACGTCGGCCGGGGCCGACTCTATGATACACTCCACTTTCAATCCGAATACAATTTAATTCGGTGAACGGGAAGGATTTTTGTATCCTGTAAATGTATGTGTTTGACCAAAATTTTAAATCGGAAAGGACATTTGTATGTGGGTATATTGAAATGTGGTAGGTGAAATATAATATGTATAGTTTGGCCAAAATCGGTTAAACATTTGGGAGCAACATTTGTATTTGCGCTATATCTAAATCTGAACCGATCTTAGCCACTTTCACCATAGGTTTTTTACTTGGATTATAAGCTGTTGTGCCAAATTTAAAGAAAATCGAGTACAATATGTGGTTCTAAAGCGGAAAAAGTCAAATCGGGAGCCACATTTGTTTGGGGGCTATATCTAAATCTGAACCGATCTTAACCAATTTTTGCATAGGTGTGTCAAATTTAAAGAAAATCGGGTAGAATATGTGGTTTCTAGAGCGGAAAATGTCAAATCGGGAGCCACATTTGTTTGGGGGCTATATCTAAATCTGAACCGATCTTACCCAATTTTTGAATAGGTGTTTCTAGTTGTATTATAAGATGTTGTGTCAAATTTAAAGAAAATCGGGTAGAATATGTGGTTTCTAGAGCGGAAAATGTCAAATCGGGGGCGACATTTGTATGGGGGCTATATCTAAATCTTAACCGATGTTACCTAATTTCTGCATATGCGTTTCTAGTTGGATTATAAGATGTTGTGCCAAATTTAAAGAAGATCGAGTATAATATGGGGTTTATAGAGCGGAAAATGTAAAATCGGGAGCGACATTTGTATGGGGGCTATATCTAAATCTGAACCGATCTTACCGAATTTCTGCATAGGTGTTTCTAGGTTTCTACGCTATAAGGGAAACTTTCATACAAAATTGTAAGTTATTACACTGTCCGACAGTCCGTATTTCACTTGAACCATATGATATACATCTGAAACTATAGGTGAAATAGAGTTAATTGGTGTTTGCTAGAATTTTGCAAGTCTGCAAAACATACTTTTTTCTTTAATTTCAAAACGCGAATTTCTCTTTTTTTCGAGCAAATTTTCTTTACCCTCGGGCTAAATTTTATGCCAATCGGAGTTCATTTGCCTTTAATATGTCAAAAAAAAAAAACTAGTAACTCACATACTAGGTCTGTTCGATTGATCTTAATTTTTGTATGGAATTTACTCGCTTAACAAGATATTTGCTTTCTACTCGGTTAGGGGTGGGTGCTCGTAGGTCTGTAAATCGAGACTACTCCCTTAAAGATTGAACTCCGATAAATCCATTCTTGGTATGCGCCTCTGTCGAGTTAGAGATTTACGCCATTTGGTCTGGATGCTGATCAATGAGATAATCAGTCACTAACCCAAAGCTTTTTTCAAAAATGACGATTCAAATGTTAGAAACAGCTGTGATTTTCTCCGGGTATCAAAAATAATAAAAATAAGTTCGTTTGCACTTAAATGTTATATGCCAAATATTCGTTGAGTTATTGTATATATGTATTGAAATACGTTCGTCCTCTGTATGTGCATCATAGCATGAGAGTAAATAAATTAGTGTCAAAACAAATTAAAAACAAAACAGAAAAGAAGAATGCAAATATTAGATATATTGTATATGTGTATGCTTTTTCTCCATAAAAATGATATACATATGTATTTCATCGGGAATATTCCGAGTAAACATAAAATGTTTGAATTCTACACTGAGCAACCGAATTTGTTTGGTCGCAAAGTTTCTTCACGAAATGAATGGATAGTATAAAGTTATATCACAAATGTCTTGACTCAACACGTCCATATGACAGACATATCAGGAACAAGTACAGACATTATAAAAAAAAAGAAAAAAACTATAAAAAATCGCTCGCTAAAAGAAGAGTATACAAAAAAATTAAAAATTAAATTAATTTCTGAAATAAAGGCAGAATCGCCAAAAATGAAAAATCTTCCAAAATATAGGCTGAGGATTTCACTCAGTGAAAACTGTCCAAAAACTAATATTAAAAATTTGTCCGTACAATTTTGGATAAAAATGCATAGGAAATTAGATTTTTAGGGCAAGTTTGTTATTATTTTAACATAAACAGAAAAGGGACGATTAATTTAACACGATTACGTGTTTTGAACCATGGATTGTCGTCTTTCGTACGGACTTACATATATACTCCTCTAGGTTATATCCAAGGCTACGCACGACTTTAGCCTTTCCTCGCTTGTTTTCATATTTGATTTAATCAAATCTCATCCTATAATTACACTGTCCAACAAAAATTTTGCCCAAGGGCTATGTATAACATTTTCTAATGCATTTTGGTTTTCTAAATTCGAAAACGACATTAAAAAATAAATTTTATGAATTGAACTGGGATATTGTCCTCGCTTAACACCATTTTGCATATATATTTAATAGAATTAAATTTATTTACAAATGGCATGGTGACATTTTTATGAATTTTTACTAAAATTCCAATTGTTGCCTTTAAGATTTGTACTCTCATTTTGGAAATCTATGTTCGCTTACATCCGCTTATATACATATCTAGTTATGTTGGCTACAAATGCTGCGAATTTAACTTTCACATAGAAAAAGAGGTTTAGGAGCAGTTTCCGAAAAAATGATTTTTTTCGAAAGTTTTTGCTGGCACGAAAGGAAGAAAAAATGTCTACATGTAAATTAACTATGGATAAATGTAGAAGTTATGACTCTATATGTAGACGCAGAGGGAGTTCTTAATTATGATTTTATTTTTATATAAATAGCACAAAAAATCCTTAGATAAATTAGATAAAATAATATTTTATTTTGTAAGAGGTGTCGAAGAAAACAAAAACCTGGTTGGAGGAAGTCTACGGATAAATGTAGAAATTATAGATATACATACTTGAGGGTGATTCCATTGGAAAGGGTGTGATACTTTTGCTTAAATATGTTTAACTATCTCCCATATTCATTGACTGAAATTTTTACTATACTGCCAATTGAAAACGGCAGGTTAATCTGGATATTATTGGAAGTATAAGTATGTCTTAGCGTTTTAAATATTGAATAGTGACCTTAGCTTTGAAGAAAATCTTGAGTTTTTACTTATTTTCTTGAATTCGGAAATGTTCTTCCATTGCATGCCTTTATGCATTTTTGCTTATCAAAAGAGTAGTTCATTCTAACTTTCTTCTAAATTATACGTTACCGATATCAATTTATGAATATAGGAAATATAGGATATTGGAATTGTAACGGGTGTGACTTTTTGACGGTAATCCTGTTATGACACCAGTCTATATCTGGAAAAGGAAATTATCAGACCTATTGTTGTCATTATTTTTTTTAAATATAATCAAAAATGTGTTATGAGAAGTATAAACTTTACGAATGTTATCGGTGTGTTTACTTTACGTGGAATCATCCTTGACCAACCTACTAAATCAATTTTAGCAAACACTTTTTTTAATTTTACTACTGCTACATAAGGCTCATAAATTTTAAATGTATCCATAGATTTTCTTTTCTAAAATCACAGCTACTACAAAATAAAATATCATCTTACCTAATTTGGAAAGTGTAGTTTCGCGCTATTTAAACAATTTTAATTTTGTTCTACATTTATTCATAAATCTTTTACACAAAAACATTGTTTTCTGTGTTAGAATGTAAAAAAAGTTACAAATAGATTAAAATAATTGTTTCCGTTTTTTATTGTTTATTACTCCTTGTTAGACTGTTCCTAAACCATTGTTTCCGTGATATATTGCCAACAAATTAAGACTTTTTGAATGGGACATAATAGCGGTCCTATACGTCTGAAAGGGCATGTTGAGTAGATTATTTTTGTAGAATAAACTTATAGTCCAGCTAGTCTGAGTTCCTTTTTATAGCGGGTCAAAGTTTTCATTTCATAGTCGAAGGGAGAATTATACTGAGCGAAAAAAGTGTTGTAAGTTAATGTCTGAGAGATTTCCTATATTGTGGAACTTTATGAGGATCTTTTTTGGAAAACCTTAACTCTCTAGCTACTTTTTTATGGGTCAGTTTGACCCTTTTTTGAGAAATTCGAAAAAAGTCCTTTCAAAATCCTTCCAAAAGGACATTTAAGGACTAAAATGGTCTACGAAAAAACTTGTCGGAAAAATTAAGTTGGGACCTCCAAAGACGCCAAAGTTGTAACGCTTAAATAGCAAAATTACACGCAAACTTATACAACAAAATTACTATGGTTAAAATTCGTCCATGTTTTTTGGAAGATGGATCATTTTCGACAAATAATGTGGGTTTTTCTAAAGATACTTCTCACAATTGTTAACTTTACAGTCAATAGAAGCAAATTTCTATTAACGGCGAAATGATGGAATTTGATAGTACGATATAAGGGTAAAAATGATTTAATCAAATTCTTAAAACTAACGTGATAATGTATAACCAAAAAAATGTTTTCTCCAAATGTATATGACAGAACTCAGAGAATAGTTTGAGATCAAAAACTCATTTGCGGAAAAATGGCTCAAAGCCACGTTTCAATATAAGTCCTCGATATATATATGCCCACTACACCCGCTACGAACAGTATAGCTTTCGCCTCATATCGCCCAGTAATTATAGATTAAGATCCATTTTAAGCTATTTTTCATATTAAAAAAATCTCCCTTTTTATGGAATTGTTGAATTGAATGGCTTTTTCATTTTCTTACCATTATTCATTTTGATGATTTTTCTTAGACCCGTTACATATACCTTCACATAATAAATATAATAAAATGCTTAAGTTATTAAGATAATGACAAATTAAATTTCGATAATACTATCACAAGTGATAAAAGCCAGTAGATTTCTTGTGTAACTTTTATGGCTACATATTGGTTTCGATTATTTTCCGACGCCAAATTATAATTAGCAGAAGAGGTCTGATAAAATGTGACTATTGGTTTTATGTATTTAGTATCCACATCAAATGGCCAAATGACTTCGAAGATATTTTTGTGAAATATAATTTTCAGGGACAGCGACTGACTATTTGATAACTAAATCGAATGTGGTATATATATTATTATACAAATATATATTACTAGCAGTGCCAGCTGCTTCGCACGCGAAAAAGCCAGTTATTTGTTAATTTTATCCGTCTTTGTTTTTGGATAGTATTTACATTTTACACACTAAATTTCACGATTCTAGCTGTAATACTAAAGTTGGTACCATTTTTATCCCTTTTTGTCCCGCTCGCAACTTAAAAGTACAAATTTCGAGAAATCCGTTTATGTTGCATGTCTACGTTGTCAGAGAAATTTAAACACAAAATTTCACGACTATAGCTGAAATATCTTATTTAGTACTATTTTTATCCCGCTCATTGTTTATAAGTACAAAATTAGAAAAATTCGTTTACATTTGCGCTTCTCGTTGTCAGTGGAACTTACACACCACATTTCACGACTATAGCTTCAATACTTTAATGGGTACTACTTTTATCCCTTGTTGCTCACCCCTATAAGAAAATTTCAAAAAATCCATTTAGATTGTGCTTTACACAGAGTTTACACTCCAAATTTCCCGACTATAGCTGCAATTCTTAAATTGGAATCCTTTTTGTCCCGCCTACCCCCTAAAAAGTAAAAATTTCGAACAATTCAATTACACTGCGCTTCTACATGGTCAGAGGAATTTACATACCAAATTCCACGATTCTAGCTGCAATACTTTAGTTGGTACCATTTTTATCCCTCTCGCCCCTAAAAATACAAATTTCGAAAAAATCTATTTTACTTCGTTTCTATATGGTGAGAGGAATTTACATACCAAATTTCACGTTTCTAGCTGTAATACTTTAGTTGGTACCATTTTTATCCCTTTTTGTTACGCTCTTCCTTAAAAGGACAAATTTCGAAAAATCCAATTTTACTTCGTTTCTATATCGTCAGAGGAATTTACATACCAAATATCACGATTCTAGTTGTAATACTTTAGCTTGTACCATTTTTTATCCCTTTTTGTCCCGCTCGCCCCTTAAAAGTAAAAATTTCGAAAAAATCCAATTTTACTTCGTTTCTATATGGTGAGAGGAATTTACATACCAAATTTCACGATTCTAGCTGTAATACTTTAGTTGGTACCATTTTTATCCCTTTTTGTCCCGCTCTTCTCTTAAAAGTACAAATTTCGAAAAAATCAAATTCTACTTTGTTTCTATATGATCAGAGGAATTTACATACCAAATTTCATGATTCTAGCTGTAATACTTTAGTTGGTACCATTTTTATCCCTTTTTGTCCCGCTTGGCCCTTAAAAGTACAAATTTCGAAAAATCCAATTTTACTTCGTTTCTATATGGTCAGAGGAATTTACATACCAAATTTCACGATTCTAGCTGTAATACTTTTGTTGGTACCATTTTTATCCCTTTTTGTCCCGTTCGCCCCTTAAAAGTACAAATTTCAGAAGGTCAATGGTCAGAGGAATTTACATACCAAATTTCACGATGCTAGTTGTAATACATTAGTTGGTACCATTTTTATCCCTTTTTGTCCCGCTCGCCCCTTAAAAGTACAAATTTCGAAAAAATCTAATTTTACTTTGTTTCTATATGATGAGAGGAATTTACATACTAAATTTCACGTTTCTAGCTGTAATACTTTAGTTGGTACCATTTTGATACCTGTTTGTCCCTCTCGTCCCTTAAAAGTACATATTTCGAAAAATCCAATTTTACTTCGTTTCTATATGGTCAGAGGAATTTACATACCAAATTTCACGATTCTAGCTGTAAACTTTAGTTGGTACCATTTTTATCCCTTTTTGTCCCTCTCTTCCCTTAAAAGTACAAATTTCGAAAAAATCAAATTTTACTTCGTTTCTATATGGTGAGAGGAATTTACATACCAAATTTCACGTTTCTAGCTGTAATACTTTAGTTGGTACCATTTTTATCCCTTTTTGTTACGCTCTTCCTTAAAAGTACAAATTTCGAAAAATCCAATTTTACTTCGTTTCTATATCGTCAGAGGAATTTACATACCAAATTTCATGATTCTAGCTGTAATACTTTAGTTGGTACCTTGAAATATCGACCTGAGACCCTATAAAGTATATATATTCTTGATCTTCATAAAATTCTAAGACGATCTAACCATGTCCGTCCGTCGGTCCGTCTGTTGAAAGCACGCTAGCATCTAAACGGAAAGAGCTAGAGCGTTCAAATTTTCCAAATTTTCTTATAGTCGTAGATCGGTTGGGATTGAAACGGGGCGAAATCGGCCCAAAGGGAAAACTTTTTCCCTCACAAGCACTAAAAATACCCATAATAATCCCTAATATTTTAGCGTATTTAATTAAGCATGTTTTTTGAATATGTCTGTTTATATTTGCTTGATATTTGGTATGCGCATTCCCCTTATAGCAAAAACGTGCGCCATAAAGTGATTCTTATATGTAGGCGGTTAAAAGGGACAAAAAAGGGATAAAAATGGTACATATTAAACGACAACAGCTAGAAACACGAAATTCGGTGTGTACATTCCTCTAATTGAGTAGATACATAATATACAAGTATTTTTTCCAAATTCGTACTTTTAAGGGGTAAAATAGGAATAGAGGGATAAAAATGTTACCAACCAAACGGCTGTACCTAGAATAATGAAATTCGGTGTATACATTCCTCTGATTGCGTAGATAAGTAAAATACACGGATTTTTCAAAATTCGTACTTTTTGGGGTTAAAATGAAAAAAGGGGATAAAAATAGTACCAATGAAATGACCGTAGCTAGAATCATGCAATTCGGAGTATACATTCCTCTGACGAATTTTTCGAAATTAGTACTTTCATGGAATACAATGGTACAGAGGGATAAAAATAGTATCAACTAAACGACTACAGCTAGAATGATGAAATTCTAATTGCGTAAAAACGTCAAGGGAGTAAAAATGGTACCAACCAAATGGGCGCAGCTGGAATCATGGAATTCGGTGTATACATTCCTATGACTGCATAGACACGCAAAATAAAAAGTTTTTTTTCTAAATTCGTACTTTTTCTTTTACGGCAAAAATTACTTGAATAATGAAGTTAGGTTGTTTTGCACTATGTACGTCTGATAATGGATTTTAAAAATTTGTACTTTTGGAATTAAAATAGAATGGAAATACAACCAACTGTAGCACCCACTATCTACCAATATTTATGGCTTTGAAAATATAAATATAAGAGTATTTGAATATTGATGGCTTCACCCAGTGACGAAATATTTTGTAGATCATCATTAAACAATCCAATCTTCATTTCTGGGGGGGTGACCGCTGCAATTTATTTTCGTGACCCATCCTAATGTACATATATCTATCTAATTTACGTACAACGCACAATACATATTATTTGAGCAATAATTAAATTAGAACTAAACAAACAATCTAAGCAAAAACGTAAGCATACGCTGAGGCAAGAAAGAGTCCACACAGAAAACATTTGTTTGAAAATTTCTTCTTTCTTTCATAATTGAGTTATAATAGGTGATGACAGCCGGATGTATGTTCGTACAGCACTGATGCTTAATTAAATTGTTTTTATAAATAAGTGGTCAAGTCATACAAGATAGACTGGAAGTACGTCAAGCAGTCTGTGGCACTAAGGTGTGTTCATAATGACAACTAATGACCTTCGCATAACATTGAATAGAGTAAATAACACAGAGCAACACGAAAAACGTATAACCATATACGGACACCACTACATGTTTGTACTTTTTCATGGGCCCCCAAAGACTTGCGATCTCGGTGTCATTTTTGCAAAAAAAAAGTGATCATCTTCTCAGGCTCATATCTTGCAAACCGTTTGGAATTTTGATTTACTCTCTGAGGCAAAGTGGTAGCAAACTCAAACAACTTCATCTTCATAGTCAAAATCGCAAAAAACGTTTCCCCTGTTCAGGTCCATAGGTAGCAAACAGTTCAAAATTCAAGGAAACAATCAACTACAAAAATGTACCTAAAATCTCAATAAACAACTTTCTAGAACATATGAACTTCCTAGAAATGATTAATAACACATTTTAGGTAGGAACAAGTAAAAACGTGTTATATATTATACTACTATATATATACGGTTATATACCCTCCACCATGGATTGCATTCCTTAGAGACTGTCGATTTACGTAGAAGTGCAGTACTATTACAGGAAAATATAAATTTTATTAATATAGCCAAACAAAACAAATACAAATTTTAACAAAACCATTTTATAAATATATATAATATTTTTATTATTTCAAACTACGCTTATAAGGCAATGCTACCATGGCGAAATAATATTTCAATTCAATTCAAAAAATAAATACTAGTATATTTATATTTAAACAAGTAAGGAAAGCCTAAAGTCGGGCGGGGCCGACTATATAATACCCTACACCACTCCCTGCGTATGTAACACGCTTTGATTACTAAACCCAGTTATTTCATGGGAGCAATTTTATGTAGTTCATATAAATTATACAGTTACTATAAATTCATCTTTAGTCATATTTAACGAATATGGTTAATAATATGGTAATTGATCCAATTATCCGACAGACAAATACAAATTATAAAGTAGTAATAGGATGAATCGGACCGACATTTCAAAAGGGAGCCTATAACAACATTTTGGCCCTGGTCCAAAACGTGGGCCTATATATTTCTCATTCACGGTAGGTATTCCTAATTGAAAAATATCATGATATGCAAAATTGAAGATCCGATGTAAGATGTAGTTTCTAGAGCTGTAATAAATCAGAATGGTGCCCCATTTGGGTTATACCAAAGTATATATGTGCATCTCTCAAACAAGTAAGGAAAGGCTAAAGACGGACGGACTTTCTATCTCATTACATTCAATTCGGTAAAAAAGTGAAATCGGGAAGGATTTTTGCATCATGTAAATGTATGTGTTTGACAAAAATTTTAAATCGGAAAGGGCATTTGTATGAGGGTATATTGATACCCTTTCACCATGTATGTTTATTGGTGAAATATAATATGTAAAGTTTGGCCAAAATCGGTTAAACATTAGCGAGCAACATTTGTATGAGGGCTATATCTAAATCTGAACCAATCTTACCCACTTTCACCATAGGTGTTTTAAGTTGGATTATAAGATGTTGTGCCAACTTTAAAGAAAATCGGGTACAACATGTGGTTTCTAAAGCGGAATAAGTGAAATCGGGAACGACATTTGTATGGGACCTATATCTAAATCTGAACCGATCTTACCCAAATTCTGCATAGGTGTTTCTAGTTGGATTATAAAATGTTGTGTCAATTTTAAAGAAAATCGGGTACAATACGTGGTTTCTAGAGCGGAAAATGTCAAATCGGGAGCGACATTTGTATGGGGGCTATATCTAAATCTGAACCGATCTTACCCAATTTCTGCATAGGTGTTTCTAGTTGGATTATAAGATGTTGTGAAAATTTTCAAGAAAATCGGGTACAACATGTGGTTTCTAAAGCGGAAAAAGTGAAATCGGCAGCGATATTTGTATGGGGCCTATATCTAAATCTGAACCGATCTTACCCACTTTCAGCATAGGTGTTTCTAGTTCGATTATAAAATGTTGTGTCAATTTTAAAGAAAATCGGGTACAAGATGTGGTTTCTAGAGCGGAAAATGTCAAATCGGGAGCGACATTTGTATGGGGCTATATCTAAATCTGAACCGATCTTACCCAATTTTTGCAGACGCGTTTCTAGTTGGATTATAAGATGTTGTGCCAAAGTTAAATAAAATCGGGTACAAGATGTGGTTTCTAGAGCGGAAAATGTCAAATCGGGAGCGACATTTGTATGTAAATTCAATACCGATGGTCCTTGGCCAGAAAAAATAACTTCTGCCAAGTTTCATGATAATCGGACAACAATTGCGACCTGCAGAGTGCGAACAAGCTTAGATGGACAGCAGACGGACGGACGGACGGACAGACAGACATCGTTAAATCGACTCAGGTGGTGATTCTAAGCCGATCGGTATACTTAAAGGTGGGTCTAGCTCGATTATTTCTTGGTGTTACAAACATTTGGCGCGAAACTAACTTATAATACCCTAGACCACGAAGTGGTGTAGGGTATAAAAAAAGCTTAAATACTACAAATATTGGTAGATAGGGGTGATACAGTTGGTTGTATTTCCATTCTATTTTAATTCCAAAAATCCATTATCTCATCTACATAGTGCAAAATAACCTAACTTCATGATTCAACCTATTTTCACCGAAAAAGTAAAAAAGTACGAATATGGAAAATCTTTTTATTTTGCGTGTCTATGTAGTCAGTGGAATGTATACACCGAATTCCATGATTCTAGATGCGGCCATTAGGTTAGTACCATTTTTATCCCCTTTTTCCTATTTTACCCTCTTAAAACTACGACTTTCTAAAAGCTCTTTATTTTACGTGTATAAACGGAAAGGTGTTAAAGGTGTTATAAACGGAATGACAAAGTGGAGGTGGAGGGTATAAAAATATATCTTGCACGACTGTTTCTGTTCATGGTCAGTCCGACTACAGTGCGTATGAGTAATATTATCCTTAATCAACAGCACGTATACGCTACCCACACACACTAAAGTCTATAATATTTGTTCGACGATATTTGCTATGTTAACCTTGAAGATGAAGTTTTTGATTTTATATATTCACAATTTTTGTTCTTTATGACAAGAGCTACAGCTTTACCTCAGAGAGTAAATCAAAATTCCAAACGGTTTGCAAGATATGAGCATGAGAACATGATCACATTTTTGTAAAATAGACAACGAGGTCCCAAATCTTAAGTGTAAAAAAGTGCATGACTTTGGGCAAAACTGGTCTTTTATCAGGTAGTGGTGTCCGCATATGGTTACATTTCCATGACTTAACAAATTACACACAGTGTCAGCTTGTACCGAAAGGCTAATCTAAATTTGAAAGAAATTTATCTCAGTTCGACTGTAATGTTGGTTAGCCCACTCTTGCTTTAAGCGCATCAGCATAATCTGCAGACAACCTTTACACGCAATTTAATCTAACACGCATTCCCCCTCTTTTGCTTACAGTCGTTCGATCTGCGCATTCCCATGCCATGGGGTTATGTGGTGGGACGATGGTATGGCAACCCAAAGGTGAGACCAATATTAGCCCTACATGGCTGGCTGGACAATATGGGCACCTGGAACACCCTCATCCCGTTGCTGCCGGAACACATCGGAATACTCTGCATTGATTTACCCGGTCACGGACTGTCGCCCAAACTACCCAGAGGCATAGTCTATCATGCTGTAGACTATGTGTGTGTCATACTGCGCATAATGGAGGAGTACCAATGGCAGAAGGTTTCGATATTGGCCCACTCCATGAGCTCCATGATCTCGTTTATATTCGCCTCGCTCTACGCCGATCGTTTGGATATGTTGATCAGCATTGATGTGGTGCGCACGCGCTATCGCAGTCCCGGCGACCAGATCGAATACATTCGCAACAACATCGAAAAGTATTTGGTCGAAGATGATCGCCTGCAATTGGCCAATCAAATGGAACCGCCGTCCTATACCCGCGAGCAGGTGCTGAAGTTGATGTTCGAGGGCACCGAACGTTCTGTGACGCTGGAGAATTGCCAACATATCCTGGAGCGTAATGTCACCAAGTCCACAAAGTATCCGGACAAGTATTATTTCTCCAGAGATGGCCGCGTTAAGTTCTACTTTGAGTTCACCACCTCTCCGCCATTTGCCGCAGAATTGGCACGTAAAATACACAATGTCCCCTACTGTGTCATCAAAGGTTCCACCTCAAATTACATAGACGAGCAGAGTGAGGAAGTTATCGATATTTTGAAAACAAATAATCCTCACTTTGAATTGCACGAAGTTGAGGGAACGCATCATGTCCATTTGAACAATCCACAAGGGGTGGCGGCCATTATCAATCCTTTTATTAACCGTCATCGTCCTCCCATGCTAGAATCGTGGACGCTAAATGATGACACGGAGGCTGTGGGAGAGACACAGGACCAGCAGAATGTCAAGGCCAAAAAGAGAAAAAGCAAATTATGACTGTTGCCTCTATCTGTGACGGAGGACAGCAGCAGCCACGCGGGCAAGACTTCGATGAAGGATCGTTGGAGTGCATTGGGAAATTACAAATGATCAAAATTTTAATTCTCTGCATGAGTACTGGCAAATGTATGGATAGGGAGAATATATGTTGAAGAGATATGCGAGAATGGAGATCGTATAAGTCTGTTGGATGATATCTTTGTTAATAAATACATTGTTTTTTATTTACATATTTATATTAAACTCAAAATTATTAATGTTATTTATTATTAATATAATTAATTGTTATCTTGTGTATAAGTATTTGTTGCATTTTTAAGCTAAAACGTGTGCGCATGCGTACAACTGACTGACAAGAAAATGAAAGTGTTATCAAATTCTATTACAAACACAATAAACTAATCCGATATACTTATTAAGCTCTAATAGTTATAGTAGCTCTAATTGTTAAATATTCGTGCCATGTGTAAAGGGGGGTAACTTGTACCCCAGTTCACATAGTTTCAGAGGTGAACCTTCAAAGCGAACAATACATGTATATTTTCTGGATCCACTCTACCTGAATCCATTGCCCAAACCCTTGGAAAGTTTTGTTATATCATTATATTTTACTAGCTGGACCCCGCCTGCTTCGCCAGACAAAAAATGGTAAAATTAAAATCAGGTTTCATATTGATTTTGATTGATCATACTGATATTATCGTGGTCAGTAATATACGTTCCAGTTTTCAGCCTTCTTGCTAAAAAAACACTGGCCACGCCCCCACCGTCCACGAAACGAAAATACAAAATCCGGCATCATATTTACCTTTCTCGTGGTCAGTAATATATACGTTCAATTTTCAGTCTTGTACCTTAAAAAACACTATTGCTACGCCCACTAAACGAAAGTCCAAATTTCGGTATCATATTTATCATTCTCGTGGTCAGTAATATATACGTTCCAATTTTCAGCCTACTACCTCTCAAAAACACTTTTGCCACGCTCCTACCTCCCACGAAACGAAAATTCAAAATCCAGCATCATATTTATCTTTCTCGTGATCAGTAATATATATGTACCAATTTTCAGCCTTCTAGCTCTCAAAAACGCTTTAGCCACGCCCAACGCCCGAAAATCCAAATTTCGGCATTAAATTGATCTTTATCGTGGTCAGTAATATATACATTCCAATTTTCAGCCTTCTAGCTCAAATAACACTATTGCCACGCCCACAATCCGACCACAAAAAGAAAATCCAAATTTCGGCATCACATTTATCATTCTCGTGGTCTGTAATATATATGTACCAATTTTCAGCCTTCTACCTCTCAAAAACACTATTGCCACGCCCCCTCCGCCCACAGAGCAAATTTTTAAAAATTCTATAGCCTATAGTTCCTTCCAGACCTTCATCTCTCTGTACTGAAAATTTCAACAACATCGGTTCAGCCGTTTACACGTGATTGCGGAACAAACAAACAGACAGAAGTATAATTTGACCAATTTTTATGGGAGCTATTTATAAATCTGAACCGATCTGACCCACTTTCATCATTGATGTTTACAGTGTTGTGTTGAAATTTTTCAGAAAGAGTCAAATCGGGATCGAAATTTTTATGGCAGCTTTATTCAAATCTGAAGAGTTCTGCACCAATTTTGGTTGGGATGGGACAATTACAAGAATAGATAGACAGATAGACGAACAAAGCTAAATCAATCTAGGAAGAGTTTTTAAGTCAATCGCTATAAAAAACAATTGATTGTTTACACTTCATTTCTGGTGTAACAAATAATTACACAAAGACACAATACCCTAGTTGAGGGTATAATAATAATGGTGTACATTTGTATACGTGTATTGATTTTTTAAACGCTTTAGAATAAAAGGCAAACAAGTAAGTAAGTTTCAGTCGGCTAAACCGACTTATATATACCCTCACTCTCAGAGAAATTATCTACGGAAGTTATAAGGAATTACATTTTACATAAGGCAGGATAATTTGTATGGAAGGTCCCATGTAGGGATCTATAAATCGACTTTCGACTAATCGTTTAATCGACTTTTGGTTTATATCGAAAAATCGACTTTCCATTTTCAAAAAGTCGACTTTTGTTTTAGTCTTTGGGCGTCAATCAATTTATGTTTATTAATACCTACTCTACAGAGTAGGAGGGTATATATAATTTGGGACAGAAAAAAGTGTAACGCATTGAAGGAGTGACTTAAGACCCTAAGTATGTTTGGACCTAATCCATTTCACGACTTTTTAAGTCGTTTGAGCCATGTCCGTCCGTCCGTCAGTCTGTCTTGCTGGGTGGTGTACACGACATCTCATGAAAGGCGTTAAGGAATCGATTCAAACATTGCACATGATAACATTTTCCCCAAACTTAGTCTAAGTTCGAAGATGGGCGAATGCCCCTTCTGGTACCTTCCACACAAATGACTCATATTTCTATGGCAAATTAACACCCATTTAACTTCCACACGAATCTTCGGAATCAGCTATATTTTGGTATTTGCTAACGTTTTTATAATCACTTTAAGTGTACTAAATATGACCGGTATTGACACGCCCCACACTGGTCCCAAATCCATTTTTTATGGCATAAAGTCGAAAGATAAACATACAGTCTTGTAACTTTGCACATTTGCTACGCAAAAAATAAAAATAAAATTGGGCCGATCGGACCACGCCCACTACCACCTCCAATATAAACTCAATATATAACCAACATAATTATCACCCTATATTGGTACAGGGTGACCAAAAACAAAACTTTATGAAAGCTTAAAAGAATGAAGAGTTGTTTATTTTGACGAAATGTGTTTATCTAAACATTATTACAAAAGCAAATAAATAAATAATTATTTCAAGAAATAAAGTAAAATGTATACATATGTACAACAAGGTAAATGATGTTGTATACCATTTTAAAGGTACTTTTAAATAAAATATTGATGGGCCTCGTACACACAACTAATTCAGAGATATAATCATATAAAGGGTGATTTTTTAAGAGCTTGATAACTTTTTTTTAAAAAAAAACGCATAAAATTTGCAAAATCTCATCGGTTCTTTATTTGAAACGTTAGATTGGTCCATGACATTTACTTTTTGAAGATAATTTCATTTAAATGTTGACCGCGGCTGTGTCTTAGGTGGTCCATCCGCTTAGTCCAATTTTGGCATTTCCACGTTTTTGAGTAACAGAGACCCAATTGGTGCGAACGGCGACGAATCGAAAATTGGTGGTCATCATTAACACTGGCCGATACAGCTGCGATATTTTCTTCAGTTCGCACTCTACGTAAGCGTGTTGGTGGTTTAATGTCCAACAATGTAAATTTGGTGCGAAATTTAGTCACAATAGCCCGAATAGCCGCTTCAGTGGGTCGATTAAACTGACCATAAAATGGAAGCGCGCAATGAACTTTCTTAACAGAGCACGCATTTTGATAATAAAATTCAATAATTTGCAAGCGTTGTTCGTTTGTAAGACGATTCATGATGAAATGTCAAAGCATACTGAGCATCTTTCTCCTTGACACCATGTCTGAAATCCCACGTGATCTGTCAAATACTAATGCATGAAAATCCTAACCTCAAAAAAATCACTCTTTATATGTCTACGGCTAATCAAAAACTGTGCTAAAATAAAATGACAATTTTTGGAGTTTGCCGACGAGTTATTAATTCCACCATAAACTACAACCTCAGACGAACTCTTTCACATTTACACTTTGAGTCAAGTTGAGTCATACATATAAATTTTGGTCCACGACATTTATAGATTATGTTCTCTACAAATCACAAAATTACAATACCTATGAATACTGACAAGACCACAATAATCATAAAATGTTAAATATAATTTTTCAACTACTAACTCTTGCCGTTAATTTTCATAATATAGTCACTTTATTATTTTCTTTTTAAGTCTTGATTTTAATTAATTTGTAAAACTGCTTTATTCAAAATGAATCCTACTTTTTTTGAACCGCAAAGTTTAAGTACCATTCAGGCTTGTGGTGTTGCCACCTAATTTTCTCCAGTATATTTTCTTGATTGCTTGGAGTGTTGCCATAAAGAAAATATATACACATTTACCACTTTCCAATTTGAATTTTTTTTGAATTTCTGCCAAATAAAATGGATTTGGGACCATAGTGCGCCCCTTCCAGTACCTCCCACACAAATCACCCTAAACTACGTAAAATTAAAGATGGTATAATTTCTATATGGATGATCGGTATACTGTGAAGTTTGATATTTGGCCATGCTTTTATAGAGGTTACCTTCGTGTGGAATATGGTCGATATTGCCACACCTCTTCTGGCACCTCCCAAACAAAGTGGCATAAACTTTGGTTGCAATAAAACCATTCGGGTAATAAAAATCATTTGCAATTTGATAATTCAATTTTTTTTTATAATCACTTTAAACATAAAAATTAACGCTTTAGCAAACGCCTACCCACACAATTGCCTCTATCCTAGGTAAAATTAAATCCTTCCTTGGTAGACAAACTATTTAATAAAAACTTGATAAGCCTCATAGAAAAGAACAAATTGACGAATAAAATTGCTACTGCCCCAAGAATATACGGACTCCCCAAAATTCACAAGGAAGGTACTCCTCTGAGACCAATCTGCTCCTCAATTAACTCACCTTCATATGGACTATGCAGATATATTGTTGACGTACTCAAGAACTTAACAAAGGACTCTATATACAATGTCAAAGACGCGAGCGAATTTAAAAAGAAAATTAACAACACACATATTGATGACGACGAAATAATAATATCATTTGACGTTGTGTCCCTTTTCCCCAGTATACCAGTCAACCTCGCCATAAGGACAATTGAAGACAAATGGTACATAATAGAAGAATTCACCACGATACCAAAGGATTTATTTATAGAGATATTGACTTTCTGCATCAAAGACACAAGATATTTTAAATACGACGACAAATTCTATGAGCAAAGAAAAGGAATGCCAATGGGCTCCCCTGCATCACCAATAATTGCGGACATAATTATGGAACAACTTCTTGACACAGCAATTGAGAAAATGACCAGAAAACCTAGGTTCTTGACAAAATACGTTGACGATCTCTTCGCAATTTTGAGGAAAAATCATATTGATGAGACGATCAAAATACTAAATGGATACAACAGACAGATTCAATTCACGATGGAAGAAGAAAAGGACAACAAATTACCATATCTGGATTCTATAGTACACAGACAAGGCAACATCATAAAACTAGACTGGTATCAAAAACCCACATCTTCAGGCCGATTAATTAACTTTTATTCAAAACACCCAAGAAGGACCATTTTCAACACCGCGACCAATTTTATAAGAAGAGTACTAGACATAAGTGATGAGGACTTCCACAAAAATAACATAGAGAAAATTAAAAATATTTTAAGAAAAAATGACTTTCCCATAAAAACAATAAGACAATTAATTAAAAATGTACGAAATCCCAAAAGCCACATAGAAAAACCAACAAAGCTATACAAGACTATAACATATATACCCGGATTCTCGGAAAGATTCAAAAACTCAGACTTATACGACAAAGAAAAATATGAATTAGCCCAAAAATCTCACAACACGGTCAACAATTTATTCAGCAAGACAAAATCAAAAATAAAAAAAGAAGACAGAACGGACGTAGTATATAAAATTAAGTGTAATGGTGACAAGTCCAACTTATGCAATAAAGTATATGTTGGTACTACAAAGACAAAATTAAAAACTAGACTTTCTTCTCATAAATCTGACCTAAAAGCACTTGACAAACCATTAGAGCAAAAAACTGCACTTGCAGCCCACTGTGCACTAACTGGACACACACCCAACTTTGACGACGTAGACATATTAACAGAAGAGAGTGACTACCATAGGAGATATACATTAGAAATGCTCTACATTACGGACGTTCCTACTGAAAAGAGACTAAATTACAAGACAGACACAGACAAATGCGCACACATATACAGAAATATCATACACAAGAATAGGAAAGACGGACAGTAGTTGACAAAAACTTGTGAAAGTGGAAGGATCGTTTTGTTTTTTAAAATGTAACTATATTAATTGTTTTAAAAATTGTTTGTATATTGATTGTTATTCTTATGTATATTTGTTTAGTGTAACGCCCCTGAGGATGATCGACGAAGTCGTTCGAAATATCGGGAACAAAATTGAAAAATAAAATAATAAACAAACAACATCTTGTTTTTATTTACTTGAGACCTTAAGCCGGACAATAATACAAAACATCCTTCATAAATTCTATACTGGTAAATGGAATCCACTATGACTTGATATCCGAGCGGGAAAGAGAAGGCCTACGCCAGGCCTTCTAAAGGAGTCGCAAGGCATGCTTGCTGCAATCAATAATCATTTAAAATTAACACGGGGTAAGATTGGAGAGCAAGGCCTTCCCCTCTCGCTTCTATTTGCAGGCATTCTAGAAGGGCTCTGACAAAAGATCATCTAGAAGGCCTCCTACCAAAGACTTTCTGGAAGGCCTGCAACCAAAGCCCTTCCAGAAGGCATTCTAGAAGGTCAAAAAATAGGGCGCAAAATTAAAAAAATATGACGAACCAATGGACCAGCATTTTTTTTTTTCAATATTTCTGGCCTTGTTATTGGTAGTATATTTATTTTCAATTTAAATCTTTCATCATTTCGCCGTTGCCTTCTTTTGGCAGGCCTTTTAGCATGCCTGGCGAAAGAAGGGAAGTAGGAATGAGCCACAGAATTTTGTTATGCGTTTACAACCCAAAAGTGTGTAGAAAACACCCATCGATAAATCGAACACCTTCCGCGCTGCCTTCTCTTGCAAGGCCTTCTAGCATGCCTATCCGAAGAAGGCAAGCAAGCATGAGTTATGTATCGTGTAGCATCTAATGGGAAGGCCTTCTAAAATGCCTTTTAGTATAAGGCCTTCAGGAATGGGTGTCGGACGTGTAATAATATTAATTTCTGAAGAAAGTATGAAGCATACGATACATATTTTGGTAAGAACGTTTTTCGTTTGGTCTTGAAGATGAGTTAAATATTTTTCTGTTTCATCTATATATTGTCGTGGATATTAGTGGACGTAAACGTCTAAATAATAAAGGTCTTCAATACTTCACTGTTTATAATTAATTCTACAATTTGTAACACCGTGGAATTATCGCATATATCTGACTTTTGGAGCGAAAATCATTGAATCAAAGAAATCATTGGTCCTTTTTATGGGTCTATATGAAAACATACATATATAAAGGCATTTCTATAAAGGCTATATCTACATTTAAACCGATTTGCTTAATATCAAATAGCGTTCGTATTACCCCGAAAAAACCATATATAAAGTTTCACTTGAATCGGTGAAGAATTGCGACCTGTAGTTTGATTGCAGGAATAGATGCACAGACAGACATTGCTAAATCGACTAAGAAAGTGGATCTATGTCGATCTGTATTATATTGCCTCTTTTAGTTGTTACAAAGAAAGTCACAAACAAATCACTAAACAATCAAAGCATTTAAAAAATTATTTTAATAGGATATGAGAAGGCCTTTCTAAATGCCTTCTCGAAGAAGGCAGTCAAGAATGAGTATAGGATTTATAAATGCTGATGATTAGGCCTTCTGGTAGGCCTTCTTAGAAAAGCGAGGTAAGAATGTGCGCCGAATCTTTTTTCATGCGCGAAGAAGGCCATCTGGAATGCCTATTTGAAGAAAGCCTACAGGAATGTGTTTCGGATCCGAAGAGAAGGCATTTTAACAGGCCTTCTAAGGGGAGACCTTCCAAATTTTCCCACTGGGATTTTAAGATGTTTTTGCAATTGTTTTATAACAGTGGAAGCTAGGACCAAATGCCATGAACCTACTAGTACCTTCCACACAAATCATCCATATGTAATCTGAGAGTGAGCGCATATTTAAGTCGGTTTAGCCGACTGGCGTTTTCTTACTTGTTTTTTTATTCGAAACTGGGTAGAAAATGAAAATTATAAATACGAAGGGATTTCGGCTAAAACAGTGCGCATCAAAAAACACATTCCTCTGACTGTATATGAGTGCTATCTAATAGGAGGTTTCCAAATTACTATTTTAGGTTCAAAGACAGAAACGGATAAAACTAATAACAAATAACTGACTTTTTCACATGTGAAGCAGCGGGTACTGCTAGTTCTAATAATACTATTTATGCAAATCATTACCATTGATTTCATTTGGGTCCTCAAATATATAAAAAATGTCAGTGCCACTATATTATTTTTTTGCTTTTTTCGAAATCTCAGATAAAATATATCTTTTAAGCGATGGTAATCAGCTCTCATAACCGAATAAATAACTAAGTTTAATATAGGGTGTTTTTTATTGAGGTATAGAACTTCGAATTGAAATAAAACACAAGAAAATCGTTTTAATGTCCATCAATTTGGCTTTATTGGAAGGATAATTTTATGCCATTAATGTTTAAATATGATTTCGGGCATGTGGCCGCCGCTGCTGGCTCGAATATAGCCAATTCTACAGGTCCAATTTTCAACCACTTTCTCCAACTGCTGTGCAGCTCCAATTGCTGTGCACGGTGGCGAATCGATTCATTCGGGTCCTCTTCAACACTTTGCTCTACAGCGGCAATTGTTTCTTCGGTGCGCACTGTTCGACGTCTCTGCGGATGCGTATTATCACATAGAGTAAACGTAGTGCGAAAACGACCCATGGTTAACCGAATTAGTTGCTCTGATGGACGATTATGTCGACCATAAAATGGACGGAGCTTGCGGTGAACTTCGCGAACTGAACCATTACTTTCGAAATAAATTTGCACGATTTGCAAGCGTTGTTCTTTTGTCAACCTGTTCATGATGAAATGGCAAACCAAACTAAATATTAATCACTTGACAGCTGACAAAATGGCCGCCAGTTAAAAAAGTGATGCCAACTTAAAGTTCTATACCCCAATAAAAAACACCCTTTATATCTGTCAGATTTGTTATTGAAGCAATTATTCCAAATAACCATAGATACAATAGCATTACGTAGCGTCAATTACGTACTGTCACTATGGAGTATTTTTTAAAGTACACTTTTAGGAATGCCATATTAACTTTAATTGAATTCACAGCCTTAGCAATGCAAAGTGGATGATCTACCTAATACACCACAGAGGCAGTCTTTTTATTGTATGTTGTATGCTGATGATTGCCTGGTATATGCCCACGCGGAATCGCCGATTGAGGCGTTGTGAATTGTGTCAAGGCATCCTAAAACGGTCGACGAATTTTACTCCGAATGGGGGATTAAAATTAATACTTCGAAAAGCGAGGCAATGTGTTTGAGGAACGCTTCGGGAAGGTGTATGAGTTGGGTCGTGCCTGAAAGTAAATATCTGAAGTTGTTTTTGAATGGTGTGGAGATACCAGTCCGAGACAGCTTCAAATATTTGGGAGTACGCTTTAACAAATTAGTAAAGTTTAATGAGAATGCGCGACGTGCCTTGGCAAAGGCATGTCGAATTAAGGGCTCCTTTGGGAGGCTGTTTAATAGTAGAACTTTGCCGGTTCGGACTAAGTTATTGCTGTATAAGATAAGTATAAGACCGGTCTTGCTCTATGGTTTCCCAATTTGGTTTACGATTTCGCCAACGGTTATGAAGAAGTTTGGCATTTTGGAACGTAAAATACTTCGCTGTTGTATAGGCAAAAACTTTCAATCATTTAATAAGCGTTTCTCAAACAGATTTGTGTATGAAACTGCCTCTGTCTTACCCATTCCTGTGTATGTGATGGACTTAATTAAGAGATTTGTAAACAGACTTTTAATACACGATAACCCGTTGATACAGGGTGTAATTCGGGACCAATCTGGTTTCGATTGGTATAACAATTATTATATCGCATCTCTTGGAATGGATTTATCTATGGACGTGGCATCGACTTTGTGTCCTGAGTTCTATAGTCATGCTCACCGCGGCACACACAGAGGTTAGTTGTTCACTTAAATGTAGAAGGTATTTTGGGTGTTGTGTATTTGGCGTTGTTTGTTGTAAAGGGTGATTTTTTAAGAGCTTGATAACTTTTTTTAAAAAAAAAACGCATAAAATTTGCAAAATCTCATCGGTTCTTTATTTGAAACGTTAGATTGGTCCATGACATTTACTTTTTGAAGATAATTTCATTTAAATGTTGACCGCGGCTGCGTCTTAGGTGGTCCATTCGGAAAGTCCAATTTTGGGCAACTTTTTCGAGCATTTCGGCCGGAATAGCCCGAATTTCTTCGGAAATATTGTCTTCCAAAGCTGGAATAGTTGCTGGCTTATTTCTGTAGACTTTAGACTTGACGTAGCCCCACAAAAAATAGTCTAAAGGCGTCAAATCGCATGATCTTGGTGGCCAACTTACCGGTCCATTTCTTGAGATGAATTGTTCTCCGAAGTTTTCCCTCAAAATGGCCATAGAATCGCGAGCTGTGTGGCATGTAGCGCCATCTTGTTGAAACCACATGTCAACCAAGTTCAGTTCTTCCATTTTTGGCAACAAAAAGTTTGTTAGCATCGAACGATAGCGATCGCCATTCACCGTAACGTTGCGTCCAACAGCATCTTTGAAAAAATACGGTCCAATGATTCCACCAGCGTACAAACCACACCAAACAGTGCATTTTTCGGGATGCATGGGCAGTTCTTGAACGGCTTCTGGTTGCTCTTCACTCCAAATGCGGCAATTTTTTTTTATTTACGTAGCCATTCAACCAGAAATAAGCCTCATCGAACAAAATTGAAATTGACTGAACAAAATTTGTCGATAAAAAAGCGGATTTTCTGCCAACTTTTCTAGGGCCCATTCACTGAAAATTCGACGTTGTGGCAGATCGTTTGGCTTCAGTTCTTGCACGAGCTGTATTTTATACGGTTTTACACCAAGATCTTTGCGTAAAATCTTCCATGTGGTCGAATAACACAAACCCAATTGCTGCGAACGGCGACGAATCGACATTTCACGGTCTTCAGCAACACTCTCAGAAACAGACGCAATATTCTCTTCTGTACGCACTGTACGCATTCGTGTGGTTGGTTTAATGTCCAATAAAGTAAACTGAGTGCGAAACTTGGTCACAATCGCATTAATTGTTTGCTCACTTGGTCGATTATGTAGACCATAAATCGGACGTAAAGCGCGAAACACATTTCGAACCGAACACTGATTTTGGTAATAAAATTCAATGATTTGCAAGCGTTGCTCGTTAGTAAGTCTATTCATGATGAAATGTCAAAGCATACTGAGCATCTTTCTCTTTGACACCATGTCTGAAATCCCACGTGATCTGTCAAATACTAATGCATGAAAATCCTAACCTCAAAAAAATCACTCTTTATAAGGTTACTTTCTATATATGTTTGTGTGCCACAAAATTTGAAATCAATTTTTGAAAGCTTTTTTCTCAACCAATTTTGCTCAAATTTTGCACACTTAATCATTTTCGATGACAATACAAGGAAATGGAAAAATTTGACCAATTGGACAAAGGGGCGTGGCACCTCCCATACGAAGTTAAAACCTATTATTGAATA
This sequence comes from Polietes domitor, assembly GCA_947397865.1. Lineage (NCBI taxonomy): Eukaryota > Metazoa > Arthropoda > Insecta > Diptera > Muscidae > Polietes > Polietes domitor. Next base: position 79,619,971 of record OX377621.1, on the reverse strand, counting down.
TTGTCAGTTCTATGACACCTAGAATGCTGAAATTTTGTGTAAGTGCATCTAGCATCAATTCGCATAGTTGTGCCAAAAATGGGCGGTATTGGAAAAGTGGGCGTGGCATCTCCCATACGAAGTTAAAACCTATTATTGAATATTGTCAGTTCTATGACACCTAGAGTGCTGAAATTTTGTGTAAGTGCATATACCATCAATGTGCATAGTTGTGCCAAAAAGGGGCGTTATTGGAAAAGTGGGCGTGGCACCTCCCATACGATGTTAAAACCTATTATTGAATATTGTCAGTTCTATGACACCTAGAGTGCTGTAATTTTGTGTAAGTGCATCTAGCATCAATGTGCATAGTTGAAACAAAAATGGGCGGTAATGGAAATGTGGGCGTGGCACCTCCCATACGAAGTTAAAACCCATTTTCGAATATATGCCGTTCTATGGCAGATAAAAAACTGAAATTTTGCAGTAATTTTTCCTTCTACAAAAGATAACTAAAAAAGAATTTCTAGGCCCAATAGAATTCTGCTTGCATAAAGCATGGATTTGAAAATTTTTTTTTTTTTTTTTGATTTACTAGTTTACTGTTAAATTGGTCATAACTCGTGAAAAAATGTTTCAATTTTTTCCCAAAAACACGTATACAATGTTTTTATGAAAAGAATACATACACAAACTTTCAAAACAAACGCAGCCATTGAGGTCAAAAACCGTACCGCCTGACATGGAATGACTCACTTACAATTTTTAATTTGAACTACCGATTACTTTGACTTTGAAAGGTTGAATAGCATTAATTTGTATTTTCAAGTTAATGTTTGATATTTGCAATATGGGACGCGGCCGATGTGTTTTCGGTTCGACCAATGGGTTGAAAATTGTTTGGCAGGAGATGAAGAATTTTTCAGAAAAGTCGCGTTTACTGATGAGGCTCATTTTCATCTCGGTGGCTATGCCAATAAGCAAAATTGCCGCATATGGGGTTCAGAGAAACAACACGTGACTATTGAGAAGTCAATACATCCACAACGAGTCATTGTTTGGTGTGGATTTTGGGCGGGCCATTTTTCTTCGAAAGCATAGAGCAGCCGTTACCGTCAACGGTGAGAGTTACCCTGCTCAACGATTTTTTTCAAGAGAATGACATGTACGACATTTGATTTCAACAAGACGGGGCCCCATGTCACGCAGCCAACGCATCCATCGATATTTTACGCACTGTTTTTGAAATTCGAATAATCAGCCGAAATTGTGATTTCAATTGGCCGCCTCTGATGTGTGACTTGAGCGCTTCGGATCAGTGTCTGGGGGAGCCATTAAGGATTATTGTTAAGCAAACCTTCCAGAGACAATTGAAGCGTTGAAACATGAAATCGAAGTTGCCATTGAAGAGATTCGAGCCGGGACAATCAAAATGTACTGAAAAATTTGTTTGTTCGGATGAGGTACTGCCGAGCCAATGATATTGTTTTCCATTATTAAATGATAAAGTTCAACCTTTCCAATAAAACCACAAATTTGAAAAAATAAACAGTACTTTTTTAGTTCTGATCACACTCGCTAATAAGTTCGTTTAAAGGTAATTCCCAGCAAGAAGATTGTATCCGCAGAAGTGAGAAAGGTGCTATCTTGTGATTTGAAAGTGGTGAAAATTGGGAGGAGAAAATTGTCATAGGAAATGTGTCCTTTATTTTGAAAGACTTGAAAGTTAATTTGGAGTTATGGCGCTTTTTCACTACTTTCCAATACTATTTTAAAAAATCAGCCGCTATCGGAACATTGATTATTGAACTGGAGGCCTTCTGGGTGCAAAGAGGACACCTTTCCTCTGTGCCCAAATTCGAAAAATTCGTTGCCACACGCTTGTGAAAATGTTATTCTTTTTGAAAGTATTTTTGGAAGAACTCCCTCAAATGCGGAAATATGCAAATTGGGATTTAGGGATGGGACTAAAATGTGCCCCTTATATTTAGTGTATTCAGGTGGTACACACATTCCCCAAACAAAGATTATTTTGCAAAATTCGTACTTTTAGGGGGTCAAATGGTACAAGAAGGGATAAAGGTAGTACCAATCACATCACAACCCCGTTTTTGGGATTTCGAAACCAACAAAACGATGACTGAAAATACTACATTTTTGAAAACTACATTCATTACATTAATTTAATTAACAATTAATTTAATTAATTTGGAAACTATCACGCTATGTAGAAATTTTGGAAGCCCCGCACTATGAGTAGGCATGTTCTTTAACATTTTTATACCCTCCACCTCCAGGATGGGGGTATATTCACTTTGTCATTCCGTCTGTAACACCTTAAAATATTCTGGGTTGTGGTAAAATTCTAAGACGATATAGCTGTGTCCGTCTGTCTGTTTGTCTGTTGAAAGCACGCTAGCTTACGAACGAAATGAGCTAGGAGGTTCATATTTTCCCTAAATGTGTCTTATGGTTGCAGATCGGTTGGGATTGAAAGTGGGCGAAATCGGCCTAGAGGGAAAAATTTCTCCCACACAAGGACTGAAAATACCCCTAATATTTACAGTATTTCAGCCTGCTTTTTGTATATGTCTGCTTGTATTTACTTGATATTTGGAATGAACATTCCCCTTATAGCATAAAAGCGCACCATAAAGTGATTCTTATTCGTAGGGGACGAAATGGGACAGAAAAGGGATAAAAATGGTACATATTAAACGATAACAGCTAGAAACACGAAATTTGGTGTGTGCATCCATCTAATTGAGTAGATACATAATGTAAAAGTATCTTTTCCAAATTCGTACTTTTAAGGGGTAAAATGGGATTAGAGGGATAAAAATGGTACCAACCAAACGGCTGCATCTAGAATAATGGAATTCGGTGTATACATTTGTATGATTGCGTAGACACGTAAAATAAACGGATTTTTTGAAATTCGTACTTTTTGGGGTTAAAATGTAAAAAGGGGATAAAAGTAGTACCAATCAAATGACAACAGCTAGACTCGTGAAATTCAGAGTATACATTCCTCTGACTGCGTAGACACGAAAAATAAAAGTTTACTTTTATTTTTCGTACTTTCGTACTTTCAAAAGGTGTAATGGGTACAGAGGGATACAAATAGTACCAACTAAACGGCTACAGCTAGAATGGTGGAACTAGGTGTGTACATTCCTTCAATTGCGTAGACACGTAAAATGAAGAGATTTTAGAAAGTCGTACTCATAAGGGGGTAATTGTAATTGGTAATTGAAAAAAATGGGATAAAAACGGTACCAACCAAATGACTGCAGCTAGAATCATGGAATTTGGTGTATACATTCCTCTGACTGCATAGACACGCGGAATAAAAAGATTTTTCCAAATTCATACTTTTTACTTGTACGGCAAAAATGGTTAAATTCATGAAGTTAGGTTGTTTTGCACTATGTACGTGAGATAATGGATTTTCAAAATTTGTACTTTTGTAATTAAAATAGAATGGAAATACAACCAACTGTAGCACCCATTATCTACCAATATTTTCGGTATTTAAGCTTTTTTGAAAATATAAATATTTGTAAGACCATTTACTTTTTGATTTGACTTGAAGTATTACTTCGATACGTAAACGTATTGGTAGCCTTGCCTTACACAGTGCAACACGAAAAGAAATAACCATATACGGACACCGCTACATGATAAAAGACCAAAAAAAAAGACCCGTGTTTTTTTTCCCCCCAAAGTCATGCACTTTTTTTGTATGGGCCCCCAGAGATTTGAGGCCTCGGTGTAATTTTTGGAAAAAAGTGATCATATTCTCAGGCTCTTATCTTGCAAACCGTTCGGAATTTTGATTTACTCTCTGAGGCAAAGTTCTAGCTCTTGTCATAAAGAACAAAAATTGTGAACATATCAAAATCGCAAAAAACTTAAAAAAAATCGATTTTTTTTAACCTTTTTTCCCCTGTTCAGGTCCATAGGTAGCAAACCGCTGAAAATTCAGGTAAACAATCAACTACAAAAATGAACCTAAGATCTCAGTAATCTACTTTCTAGAACATATGAACTTACTAGGAATGATTCTTAACGCTGTTTAGGTAGGAAAAATATATCTTGCAAGACTGTTTCTGTTACTGGTCAGTGCGACTACAGTGCGTATGATTGTTATTATCCTTAATCAGCAGTACGTATACGCTACCTACACACACTACAGCCTATGAGATTTTTTCGACGACATTTGCGATTTTGACCTTGAAGATGAAGTTTTTTTGATTTTATATGTTCACAATTTTTGTTCTTTATGACAAGAGCTAGAACTTTGCCTCAGAGAGTAAATCAAAATTCCGAACGGTTTGCAAGATATGAGCCTGAGAATATGATCACTTTTTTCAAATCTCTGGGGGCCCATAAAAAAAAGTGCATGACTTTGGGGGGGAAACAAAACACGGGTCTTTTTTTTTGGTTTTTTATCATGTAGCGGTGTCCGTATATTGTTATTTTAAAATGACTTCAAAAATGTTGCACAGTGTTATAAGCGTGGTTTGAAGTAATAAAAATATTATATTTATTTATAAAATTATTTTGTCAATATTTGTATTTGTTTTGGTTTGCCTATATTAAAAAAAATATTTTCCTGTAATATTACTGCACTTCTACGAAACTCGAAAGCCTCTGTGGAATGCAATTCATGGTGGAGGGTATATAAAGTTCGTCCCGACCGAACTTAACGCCATTTTTACTTGTTTAATATATAATAAAAAGTATCAAATCATCACTGTAAACAAATATCGCAATTTTTATACAAATATCATAATTGTGAATGTTATAAGTATTGGCAATAAAACTTTTTAATGGTACATATAGAAGGGACTTTAGCTTTCCTTACTTGTTAAATATATATATCTGATTTCTGAATGAAGAAAACGTGATGTTATTTCGCGTGGCGCTTTATTTCAATTATCTGGAACTGTTGATATCACACCCTGAGCTGATATAGAGTTGATATAGCCAGCGAAAAACAAGCAAAGCAGTTGACCAGTACAATATAAATTATTATTTTCTTTATAATTTACTATCGTTTTTCGACTTTTGTGGCATATACAGTCGTATGAAGCTCGAATCGAGCATAACATTAGTATTGATCTATATCGCATGACCTGGCCTTAAAATCACTTACCACAAATCGATTCAGAAGGTGATTGTAAGACAATCCGCATAAGAAACAATAATCTTATCTCGCTTTCTTCTTGGACGCTACCAGCAACCACTGCTCAGTGGCAGTGTGTTGGTTGTCACAAAACACAGAACTCCTTTCGCGTGTCTCCCACACAAATGACCCAAATCCAAGGTTGCAAATAAAACCAATAACATAAAACATCTATAGATGTTTGGCCTAACTCCAATTTTTAAGCGGATTCAGTTTCCATGCGGTGTCAGAATGGGAATGAGACAAATAATAACAAAATACCACTTGGCGCCTTCTGGGCGGCCATAAAAGTGTTTTTTTTAGAGAGAAAGAAACTAAAATAAAACACAGATGAAATCCTTTGATTTGATTTAAATTTGAATCGTTCTTAGTACATTTTGTGGTGCTCGTATATTGTTGTGAATCGTATGGAGTGTGTCTTTAAGTTGTCACTTAAATGTTCAAAATACATATATTAACAAATTGAGAGGAGATATGGAATTAAAAGAGTGTGGGCGGGATTATTTATTCATTTAAATAAAGTATTATTTAAAACAAGTAAGGAAAGGCTAAAGTCGGGCGGGGCCGACTATATAATACCCTACACCACTCCCTGCGCATGTACCTCGCTTTGATTACTAACCCCAGGTATTTCATGAGAGCAATTTTATGTAGTTCATACAAATTATATAAATTATATTCATATAATTTATATGCTATAAATTCATCTTTAGTAATCTTATGGTAATTGATCCAATTGTCCGACAGACAAATATTTACAAGTCAGACAAAGTATGGGCATCACCCAAACAATTCTCATTGCAATTCAATTCGGTAAAAAAGTGAAATCGGATTCAGGATTTTTGCATCCTGTAAATGTATGTGTTTGACAAAAAATGTTAAATCGGAAAGGACATTTGTATGGGGATATATTGAAACCAGGAACGATGTGACCCGCTTTCACCATGTCTGTTTATTGGTGAAATATAATATGTAAAATTTGGTCAAAATCGGTTAAACATTCGGGAGCAACATTTGTATGAGGGCTATATCTAAATCTGAACCGATCTTACCCACTTTCATCAATAGGTTTTTTAGTTGGATTATAAAATGTTGTGCCAATTTTAAAGAAAATCGAAAATCGTCGTTTCTAGAGCGGAAAATGTCAAATCGGGAGCGACATTTGTATGGGGGCTATATCTAAATCTGAACCGATCTTACCCAATTTTTGCATACGTGTTTCTGGTTGGATTATAAGATGTTCTGCAAAATTTAAAGAAAATCGGGTACAATATGTCGTTTCTACAGCGGAAAATGTCAAATCGGGAGCGACATTTGTATGGGGGCTATATCGGAATCTGAACCGATCTTACCCAATTTTTGCATACGTGTTTCTAGTTCGATTATAAGGTGTTCTGCCAAATTTAAAGAAAATCGGGTACAATATGTCGTTTCTAGAGCGGAAAATGTCAAATCGGGAACGACATTTGTATGGGGGCTATATCTAAATCTGAACCGATTTCCTCCAAATTCAATACCGATGGTCCTTGGCCAGACAACAATTGCGACCTGTAGAGTGCGAACAAGCTTAGATGCACAGCAGACGGACAGATGGACGGACAGACAGACATCGTTAAATCGACTCAGCTGGTGATTCTAAGCCGATCGGTATACTTAAAGGTGGGTCTAGCTCGATTATTTCTTGGTGTTACAAACAAAACCACCTCTCACCGACCATATAACCCAAATTTATTTTTGACCCAAACTTTTTGAAATTTGGCACAGAAACTTTTATTGCCTCAATTAACGCCCACCACTCACTGCCCGTAGAACCCATATTATCTTTTTCCCAGAACTTTTTGTTTCTTTAGCAAAACCAACTATTTTATAAATAAATTTCAGTACTTGCATTAAAATATAGACTTGTATTCATCATCTATCATTTCTGTAACTATATCATCAAGTTCCAGAGTTGACAATTTATTCTACTTATAAAAGGATCTGACGATACTAGAAGTCGATGAAAAACATCTGTATTTGTTGCAACTCTATCACACTTTCTGGAAAACCTTAATCTATAATTTCTATAATCTTTTATCTGTTTCTATATCTTTTTGTAATTTTTTTTAAATTATTTGTTTTAGTTTTTTAGTTTTTGGTTTGTAATCAATATTTGATTTGAACTGGGATATTGTCCTGGCTCAAGACCATTTTGCATCTATATTTAATAAAATGCAATCATGACTTCCACCCAGTCTAAAGGTTTCGTTCAGGTGGCAAAAAACAAAATACAAACGAAAAAAAACTAAAACAAATGAGCGTTGGCACGGCAGAAGTATTGCTGCGTAACTATACCTACATATGCATCTCAATGAGATGCTTGTAAAATGGCATGTGTACTTTATTACTTGGTGCGATTTTTAAACGCAAATGCGGCAGTTGTGCTTCTCTTTCTTTCTGTGAATCATTACCTTAAAGAGGCCGGGTTTGATGTTGAAAAGTCGCTGCAAAGCCACCTGAACGAAACCTTTAGACAGGTATGAAATCATGATAGTGGTAGTCTGCAGCCAAGTAATAAATATCACCATGCCAAATATATATGCAAAATGGTCTTGAGCCAGGACAATATCCCAGTTCAAATAAATTTTTTTAACTTAAAAATTTCATGAATTTGGAGACAAATTTTATTATTTTATAAAAGATTATTAATTATTTAAACTTTTTCTTTTTGAAGAAGTGACTTAAGGTCCTAAGTATGTTTGGACATTTTAAGATGTTTGAGCCATGTCCCTCGTTCTGTCCGTCCGTCTGTCTGTCTGTACACCACGATAACTCTCGAAAGGAGTTAAGGAATCAATTCAAACTTTGTACATGGTAACATTATTGCAAAACTTAGTTGAAGTTCGAAGACGGGCAAAATTGCAACGCTCCTTCTGGTACCTTCCACACAAATGGTACATATTCCTATGTTAAATTAATACCAATTAAACTTCCACACGGATTGTCGGAATTAGCTATATTTTGGCACACGATAAAATTTTTATAAGCTCTTTGAGCGTGCAAGAATGGCGTGGGTTTTGCCACGCCCCTTCTGGTAACTGCAACACAAATCACCCCAACCTACCTAAAATTAAAGATGCTATAACTTATATACGGATGGTGGGAATACTATGAAATTTGACATTTGACAATGCTTTTATGAGCGTTTGATACACTCAGAAAAATTTGTGTAAAATCCATACTCCAATGTAGTTCAAAAATTTTACTCCAGTTTAGTAAAAATTTCGTTTAAAATAGGAAAATCTACTCAGTATGAGTAATGTTTCCTTATTTCAAAGCCATAGCAAATATTTCATTTACTAGAAATAGGGAAGTAAATTTCACTTCAAAACATTGGATCTAATAAAAAAATTTTACAATTGAGTAAATTCATACTTGTGTGGAAGAAATTTTCCAAGGTTTTTAGTAAGAAAATAATAAGATTTTTTTGTATGGAAAAAATTTCATTTAGGCAATTTAAGTTAATGAGTTTACTGAAATTTATGCCGAGTTCTTCATACATTTAAGTATTAAAGAACTTAAAAAATCACTTCAATTTGTTTAGAAAATTATTGAATACTAATCTAAGAAGCAATTCTCATTCATTTGCCGAGACTAATTTCTGAAATAATTCAAGTATTATTTTAAACAACCACTGCGAAGGCTACCTTGAAGACTACCTTGCCTCGCAGCAATAATGGAATAATAGCTCAGCTATTTATGGCAGAGGTATAATGAATTTTTAGAGAAATATTTCATTAGCCCATTTTGGTATCAGTTTTGCATACTCTCATGCAAAATCATTTGTTTGCATTATTTTGAGACAAGTTGAACTTATTTTAATTTAATTGTTTTCCTTGTATCAAGTAAAATTTTCCACAGTTTAAGTAAAAAACAAGTAAAAACGGCGTTGAGTTCGGCCGGGCCGTACTTTATGTACCCTCCACCATTGATTGCATTCCACAAGTATTAAAAAATAATTTTATTATAAATATAATATTTTAATTATTTCAAACCACGCTTATAAGGCAAGGCTACCACTACGTCAATTCAAAAATAAATATTGATCTATTTATATTTTCAACAAGCTTAAATACCATAAATATTGGTAGATAGTGGGTCCTACACTTGGTTGTATTTCCATTCTATTTTAATTCCAAAAGTACAAATTTTGAAAATCCATTATCGGACGTACATAGTGCAAAATAACATAACTTCATGATTCAAACAATTTTTGCCGTAAAAGAAAAAGTACGAATTTGGAAAAAACTTTTTATTTTGCGTGTCTTTGCAGTCAGAGGAATGTATACACCGAATTCCATGATTCCAGCTGCGCCCATTTGGTTGGTACCATTTTTACCCACTTGACGTTTCTACACAATTAGAATTTCATCATTCTAGCTTTAGTCGTTTAGTTAGTACTATTTTTATCCCTCTGTACCATTGTATCCCTTGAAAGTACGAATTTCGCAAAATCTGTTTATTTTACGTGTCTACGCAATCAGAGGAATGTAAACACCGAATTTCATTATTCTAGGTGTAGCCCTTGACAGTACGAATTTGGAAAAAACCATTAATTTTCCAAGTCTACATAGTCAAAGGAATGTATACTCAGAATTTCATGATTCTAGCTGCGGTCAATTGGTTGGTACTATTAGTACCCCTTTTTTCATTTTAACCCCAAAAAGTACGAATTTTGAAAAATCCGTGTCTTCTACGTGTCTATTCAATCAGAGGAATGTATACACCGGATTTGATTATACTAAGGGGCAGCCGTTTGTTGGTACCATTTTTATCCCTCTATTCCCATTTTACCCCTTAAAAGTACTAATTTGGAAAAAAAATACTTTTATATTATGTATCTACTCTATTGGAATGTAAACACCGAATTTCGTGTTTCTAGCCGTTGTCGTTTAATATGTACAATTTTTTATCCCTTTTTCCCCCATTTAGGGGGTGAAATAAGAATCACTTTATGGTGCACGTTTTTGTTATCGGGGGAATGCGCATACACAATATTTAATAAGTACAAGCCGACATATTGAAAAAAATATGCTTAAATACTCTAAAATATTAGGGATTATAATGGGTATTTTTAGTCCTATGGGCCGATTTCGCCCCGTTTCAATCCCAACCGATCTACGACTATAAGACGCATTTATGGAAAATGTGAACGTTCTAGCTCCTTGCGTTTAGATGCTAGCGTGCTTTCAACAGACGGGCAGACGGACGGAGATGGCTAGATCGTCTTAGAATTTTATGCCGATCAAGAATATATATATTTTATAGAGTCTCAGGTCGATATTTCAAGGTGTTACAAACGGAATGCCAAAGTTAGTATACCCCCATCCTGGTGGTGGAGGGTATAATTACTCGCCTTGAGGAAAAAATCAGCAAAATTGTCCTCTGTTTAAGTAAATATTTACTTGATTTGAGTAAAAATTTGCTTAATTTTACGAACATTTCAGCAACATTTCTCTAAGATTTAGTGAAAATTTACTTCGGTTGAGGAAAAATTTACTTGAATTTAGTAAAAATGTATTTGGTTTTAAGAAAAAATTACTTCGATTTAGGAAACTTTTAGCAAAATGTTACTTAGATTTAGTAAAAATGTACTTGGTTTGAGGAGAAACTTACTGGGATTTTTCTTAGTTTGAGTAAATATTTACTTGGTTTGAGGAAAATTGAACTAGAATTAAGTTCAAAGCATGTACTAAAGGGTGTTTTTATTGAGGTATAGAACTTCGAATTGAAATAAAACACAAGAAATTCGTTTTAATGTCCATCAATTTGGCTTTATTGGAAGGATAATTTTATGTCATTAATGTTTAAATATGATTTCGGGCATGTGGCCGCCGCGGCTGGCTCGAATATAGCCAGCATATGGGGCCGTATGTTGGCAATAACGCCACGAATGTTGGCTTCCAAGTCCCCTAACGTTTCTGGTTTGTTGGCGTAGACGAGCGACTTCACATATCCCCAAAGAAAATAATCCAATGGTGTCAAATCACACGATCTTGGTGGCCAATTGACAGGTGCATTCCGCGAAATTATGCGGTTAACCGAATTAATTGCTCTGATGGACGATTATGTCGACCATAAAATGGACGGAGCTTGCGGTGAACTTCGCGAACTGAACCATTACTTTCGAAATAAATTTGCACGATTTGCAAGCGTTGTTCTTTTGTCAACCTGTTCATGATGAAATGCAAACCAAACTAAATATTAATCACTTGACAGCTGACAAAATGGCCGCCAGTTAAAAAAGAGATGCCAACTTAAAGTTCTATACCCCAATAAAAAACACCCTTTACATTCAAGTAAAAGTTTGAATTTGATATGAGGAAATATTGCTTTTGTGCTATACGAAGTTCAATTTTCATAAATTTTAGTTCATTTTAACTTGTTGTAGCGTTCACTTTTTTCTGGGTGTACACTTGAAATATGTGCGATATTGCCACACTCATTCGGGTACCTCCCACATATGAATTTTGTAAAATTACACGTTTTCTTTGGATTTTCTTAGCACAAAAATAAAGAAAGGTTACAAAAAAAGAAATATCCATGAGTCATATGCCGGCTTAAGTCAAGAAAATGGAAATTATATAAATTATATAAATTTTTTAGTTTTTGTGTTGTTTGATTAGTGAACAATCCATAGATGTTTCTAGTTGAAGTATACGGTGTTTTGCCTAATTTGAAGAAAATCGGTTCAAATATGTGGTCTCTATAGTGCGGAGAAAGTCAAATCGAGAGCGAAATTTGTATGGGGCTATATATGAAACTGAAACGATTTGCACAAAGATATAATACCCTAGTGGAGGGTATAAAACTTGATAGTATCTACGTATTTGTATTGTTTCTATACCTTGAAATTACCTTCAAAACATTATCATCGATCAAGTATTCAGGAGTTACAGCCGATTGATTGACACACATTAATGAAAAACCGTAATGTTGTTGGTTTTGATTTTTTCAGTAACAATGTAAAAAATTGTCTTTCTTAGCCACTGTGCATTCACTCGGCCAACAAAAGGCAACATTGTGTTTGTTGCTGCTTCGCTGCAGTCACTCTCTGAGAGAATTTTTATGTGATCTCTTGCGTGCACATCGTGTTGCCAGATTTTTTTCAAGCGTTTCCACCAAATCGCCAAAAACAACCCTAAAAATACAAAATTATATAAAAGAATTATTTTTTCACATTATTGTTTTTTTTTCGTTTGTATTTTTTGGTCTGTAATCAATATTTGATTTGAACATATTGTCGCCAACTACAATATAAATATTTGTATCAAAACGAATTTTCCAACAAACCTCGATAACCATAAATTTTACTTACACTGGATAAGCACAAAATTTTTAATATAAAATATTTTTTTTTTCAAAATTTGTTTTCATACACACATTGATATTGCTGTTGGCGGAAATTAAAAAAAAAATAATTATTTTATTACGAGTGAAATTTTAACATTTTACTTAGATTTTTGTTATAGAAGCTTAGTTATAGTGTCTTAAAGAAAAACCGCTCTATTATATTATTTATTATTACATTATGTTAGATAATTTTTTTAATATTTTGAAAAAGAAAATGGGAGACTTACTTAACCAGTCATATCTTTTGTTCTTTAAAAGATATGACATATGTTTTGCCGGAGAAATGTTGGTTTCAAAAAAGATTTTTTGTATATTTTATTTAAATATGTATTGATTTTTTATACACTCCACGAGAATATTATGTCTTTGTGCATTTGTTTGTAACACCCAAAAGGAAGGGTGATAGACCCATTGTTAATTATACCGATAGGCTTAGAATCACTTTCTGAGTCGATTTAGCAATGTCCGTACGTCCGTCTGTCCATCTATTGTTGTAATCACGATACGATTGTAGCCAGAACTAAGCGAAACTTTGCACAATGAAGTTTTTCGGGATAAGGACGAACGCTATTTAATTTGAAGAAAATCGGTTCAGATTTAGTTATAGCCCCCATACGAATTTCACTCCAGATTTAACTCTTTTCACTCTAGATACCATATATTTCAACAGATTTTCTTCAAAATTGGCAAAACATCTTATAGTTCAACTAGAAACACCTGTGGTAAAAATATGTAAGATCGGTTCAGATTTATATATAGCTCCCATACAAATTCCGTTCCCAATTTTAATTTTTCCGCTCTAGAATCCACATATTTTAACAGATTTTGGAAACACCTGTGGTAAAAATGTGTAAGATCGGTTCAGATTTATATATAACTCCCATACAAATTCCGTTCCCAATTTGAATTTTTCCGCTCTAGAATCCACATATTTTAAGAGATTTTCTTCAAAATTCGCAAAACACCTTATATTTCAACTGGAAACACCTGTGGTAAAAATGTGTTAGATCGATTCAGATTTATATATAGCTCCCATACAAATGTCGCTCCCAATTTGAATTTTTCCGCTCTAGAATCCTCATATTTTCTTCAAAATTCGCAAAACACCTTAAATTTCAACTGGAAATACTTGTGGTAAAAAATTTTTAGATCGGTTCAGATTTATATATAGCTCCCACACAAATTTCGCTCCCAATTTGAATTTTTCCGCTCTAGGATCCACATATTTGAACATATTTTCTTCAAGTCTTGCATAATATCTTACATTTCAACTAGAAACACCCACGGTGGAAATGGGTCACATCGGTTCAGATTTACATATAGCTCTCATACAAACTTCGTTCCCCCAGAAACCGCGTATTTTCAGAGAATTTCTTAAAATTGAGCATAACACGTTATAAAGAGTGATTTTTTTGAGGTTAGGATTTTCATGCATTAGTATTTGACAGATCACGTGGGATTTCAGACATGGTGTCAAAGAGAAAGATGCTCAGTATGCTTTGACATTTCATCATGAATCGTCTTACAAACGAACAACGCTTGCAAATTATTGAATTTTATTATCAAAATGCGTGCTCTGTTAAGAAAGTTCATTGCGCGCTTCCATTTTATGGTCAGTTTAATCGACCCACTGAAGCGGCTATTCGGGCTATTGTGACTAAATTTCGCACCAAATTTACATTGTTGGACATTAAACCACCAACACGCTTACGTAGAGTGCGAACTGAAGAAAATATCGCAGCTGTATCGGCCAGTGTTAATGATGACCACCAATTTTCGATTCGTCGCCGTTCGCACCAATTGGGTCTCTGTTACTCAAAAACGTGGAAATGCCAAAATTGGACTAAGCGGATGGACCACCTAAGACGCAGCCGCGGTCAACATTTAAATGAAATTATCTTCAAAAAGTAAATGTCATGGACCAATCTAACGTTTCAAATAAAGAACCGATGAGATTTTGCAAATTTTATGCGTTTTTTTTTAAAAAAAGTTATCAAGCTCTTAAAAAATCACCCTTTACTTCAACTGGAAGAACTTGTGAAAGTTAGTCACTTCATTCCATGTTTGGATATTGCCCCGAAACAAATATTATTCTCGATTTGACAAATTGGACCAGGTAATATTAACCTGTGATTAGGAAACATACAAAAATGTTTCCCGTTTTCACTATTTTACTGAATTGAATTGTATTCCGATAGAAAGTGGAGTGTATCATATAGTCGGCCCCGCCCGACTTTAGTCTTTCCTTACTTGTTTTAAATTTACGTTTAATTACAGCTGTGATCTAAATACTCTGCTTACAAAAATACCCCTAAAAATTCCCCTAAGAAATGCATCTCCCAAACAATTCCACTAAAGTCGCCCTAACATGGCAACACTGCATGTTTGATTTGTACACTCTTTATATATCATTTTCGTATGAATAGACTTTGTTATGCTCAACTAAGCAATCTCTCTACTGATTAAAAAGTAGCTATTTCCATCACTGTTAGCATTCAGATAATAGTTTTCGATTCAGTATTATCAGAGTACACGCGTTTACAGTTTTGATTATAACAAAAGCGCGACAAATTTGAAACAAAAACTTTAAAAAACCATAAGTATTTAATAACTGAATGTATACAAAATTAATAGACCAGGACAATAAATTGAAGTGAAATGGATAGCCCGCCTCTGGAAGTAAGTTGCCACAAAACCAATTTAAATATAACCGTTATTATGTATTCATTACCCTAAGGTACATTTAAATCTTTAACGAATGAAAAAAATCTAAATCATATTTAATATTTACAAATTTATGCTCCTCTAAGACACATAAATATGTTCACGAACAGAGCAGTTTGAACTATGAAACCATTAGGGTATTGCAAAAAAATCAAAATCATATTTAATATTTCAAACTCCTCTAAGGCACATAATTATGTTCACCATCACAGCCGCTTGAACTATGAACCCATTAAGGTATTCCCTGAATTGCAAAAGCTTAAAAGTCTAAACGTTCTCAAACTCGTTTCGTGTGAATTTCGTATGTCTATAGAGAGTCGTCAGCTGCAGGGGCCAATGGCGGTGTATGGCCCTCATACAAAATTCGTGGTAATAATCAACGATCTGCCTCCGGCATGTTTGATTGTGTGTTGTGACTCAAACTGCTGCCTTGAATGCAATTATCAGTAATAATGAGCATGTTATTATACATTAGGCTGTCGCATTTTATTTTTCTCTGAAACTAATCAAGTAAGGAAAGGCTAAAGTCGGGCGGGGCCGACTATATGATACACTCCACTTTCTATCGGAAAACAATTCAATTCAGTCAAAAAGTGAAAACGTGAAAAATTTTTGCATGTTTCCTAATCACAGGTTAATATGACTTGGTCCAATTTGTCAAATCGAGAATAATATTTGTTTCGGGGCTATATCCAAACATGGAATGAAGAGACTAACTTTCACAATAAGTTCTTCCAGTTGAAGTATAACGTGTTATGCTCAATTTTAAGAAATTCTCTGAAAATACGCGGTTTATGGGGGAACGAAAATATGTGGTTTCTAGAGCAGAAAAAGTCAAATCGGGAGCAAAATTTGTATGGGAGCTATATATAAATCTGAACCGATCTAACACATTTTTACCACAGATGTTTCTAGTTGAAATATACGTTTTTTTGAGACTTTAGAAGAAAATCTGTAAAAATATGTGGATTCTAGAGCGGAAAAATTCAAATTGGCATCGAATTTTATATGGGAGCTATATATAAATCGGAACCGATCTTACACAATTTTACCACAGGTGTTTCTAGTTGAACTGTAAGATGTTTTGCCAATTTTGAAGAAAATCTTTTGAAATATGTGGTATCTAGAGTGAAAAGAGTCAAATCGGGAGTGAAATTCGTACGGGGGCTATATCTAAATCTGAACCGATTTTCATCAAATTAACTAGCGATTGTCCTTGTCCCGAAAAATTTCGTTGTGTAAAGTTTTGTTTAGTTCTGGCTACAATTGCGACCTGTATCGTGATTACAACAATAGAAGGACAGACGGACATTGCTAAATCGACTCAGAAAGTGATTCTAAACCGATCGGTATAATTAACAATGGGTCTATCACCCCTTCCTTTTGGGTGTTACAAACAAATGCACAAAGACATAATACTCTCGTGGAGTGTATAAATATGAGAAAAAATCGTTAAACCAAAAGTTTAGTTTTATCAAATTTTATTATTATATTATTATTTCATAAAAACATTGTATACGCATTTTTGGAAAAAATAGCAAATTATTTTTCACGGGTTATGGCCAATTTAACTGAAAACAAGTAGAAACGAAACGAACTTTATATACCCTCAACGATGTCTTGCAATCCACAGAGGCTGTAGATTTTTGTAGAAGTGCAGTGACATTACAGAAAAATGTTTAATACAGCCAAACCAAAACAATTAAAAATATTGAAAAAAAAATAAGTTTATAAATAAATATAAAGTTTTAATATTTTAGACGATTCTTATAAGGCCTGGTTACCAATATGTTTATACCATGTATCGAAAGTAAATATAAGGCAGCAATCTTCAAAAAAGCTTAAATACAATAATTATTGGGTGCTACAGTTGGTTGTATTTTTATCCTATTTTAATTCCAAAAGTACAAATTTTAATAATGCATTATCTCCCACGTACACAATACAAGATAACCTAACTTTATGGTTAGGTGTAGTCGTTTGGTTGGTACCATTTGTATCCCTCCGTACCCATTTTACTCTTTAAAAGTACGAATTTGGAAAAAATAATTTCATATTATGTATCTATTCAATTAGAGCAATGTACACACCCAATTTCCTATATCAAGTAAGTAAAGGGTGTTTTTTATTGAGGTATAGAACTTCGAATTGAAATAAAACACAAGAAAATCGTTTTAATGTCCATCAATTTGGCTTTATTGGAAGGATAATTTTATGCCATTAATGTTTAAATATGATTTCGGGCATGTGGCCGCCGCGGCTGGCTCGAATATAGCCAATTCTACAGGTCCAATTTTCAACCACTTTTTCGAGCATATGGGGCTGTATGTTGGCAATAACGCCACGAATGTTGGCTTCCAAGTCCCCTAACGTTTCTGGTTTGTTGGCGTAGACGAGCGACTTCACATATCCCCAAAGAAAATAATCCAATGGTGTCAAATCACACGATCTTGGTGGCCAATTGACAGGTCCATTCCGCGAAATTATGCGCTCATCGAATGTTTCCTGCAATAATTCGATTGTGACGTTCGCTGTGTGAAACTTTCGAAATAAATTTGCACGATTTGCAAGCGTTGTTCTTTTGTCAACCTGTTCATAATGAAATGGCAAACCAAACTAAATATTAATCACTTGACAGCTGACATAATGGCCGCCAGTTAAAAAAGTGATGCCAACTTAACTTATACCACAATAAAAAACACCCTTTACAAGCAGACATTTTGGCAAAAATATGCTTAAATACTATAAAATATTAGGGGTTATTATGGGTATTTGTAGTCCTTGTGAGGGAAAATTTTTTCCCTTTGTGCCGATTTCGCCCAGTTTCAATCCCAACCGATCTACGACTATAAGACGTATTTGGACGTCCTAGCTCATTTCGTTTAGATGCTAGCGTGCTTTCAACTGATGGACGGACATGGCTAGATCGTCTTAGAATTTTATCACGATCAAGAATATATATACTTAAAGGGTCTCAGGTCGATATTTCAGGGTGCTACAAACGGAATGACAAAGTTAGTATACCCTCATCCTGGAGGTGGAGGGTATAAAAAGAAGATTTAAAAAAAAATGTGATCATTAAATCGCCTGTAACTCCTTAAATACATGACCGATTTCAATGTGCTTGCTATACATTGTGTTGCAGGCAATTGCAGTTACTTTTATTCTTTTTTTAGAGTTTTTACAATTTTATTTCTTTTATTTTGATTGTAATTTTTTGTAATTTTAAAATAGGTCCTTTTTAAGCGACTGTGTGAGTTTGGAAGTGGTTAAATGATGGCTTTTATTTTTTATTATTTTTTTTTCGTTTTTTTTTTCTTTTGAAAAATCAACTAGAATTTCAGTTGAAAATCGTCAGAATTGAATTTTTTTAGTAGTTTATTAACACTAAAATCAATGAAAAATCTAAGACAAAAGAGATAATGGAAAAATATATGAGTCATTCCATGCCATTTTTTATACCCTATTCACTTTGTCATTCCGTTTGTAACACCTTAAAATATACATTAGAGACTCCATAAAGTATATATATTCTGGGTCGTAGTAAGATGCCAAGACGATGCGCCTGTCAGTCTGTTGAACGCACGCTAGGAGAAAAGAGCTAGGAATTTAAAATTTTCCCTAAATGTGTCTTATGGAGATCGGTTGTTATTGAAATCGGCCCAAAGGGAAAAACATTTTCCTAACAATGACGGAAAATACCCCCTAATATTTAGACTATTTAAAAAAATTAAATTAAAAAAATTTCTGCTTTCACTTGAAATTTTTTGCTTACATTCTTCTTGTAGCGTAAAAGCAGCAAAAAGTAAATACTTGTTTTAGCGGGCGAAATGGAAACAAAAAGGGATAAAAATTGTACCCATGATACGACAATAGCTAGAAACATGAAATTTGGAATGTACATCAGTGTAATTGAATAAGCACGTAAAATAGAGAGATTTTTCAAAATTCGTACTTTTAAGGGATACAATTCGAAAAGAGGGATAAAAATGGTACCAACCAAATCGCTGAAGTTGAAATCATGAAATTTGGTATGTACACTCATCTGACTGCGAAGATGCGAAATAAAAAGGATTTTTTTCGAAATTTGTGCTTTTCTAAATTCATACTTTTAAGGTCAACATGAAAAAAGGAGTGAAACTGGTATCAATTAAGGGTTAGAATCGATTCTCGATTCCCCGATCAGCTATTTTTCAATCAGATTCTTCGAAGAATCGGACGAGATAACCGATTCTTATCGGAATCGGTTGAACCATACAATCCAGAAATTAAATTTTTTTTACCGATTTTGCTGCGTGATGATATAAAAATTTATAAAAGTTAATTTAATTCAATAAAATATTTTATCTTGACAACAACAAAATTAAAAATAATTTTTTACGAACTAATGTCCCTTTCAATTTTAATTATCTTTTCTCTAGAAGTAGCCCAATGTCTTTAATAAGAAGATTTTTGTTGTTAAAAACTAAAATAATTATTTCAAATCATAAACAATTTTTAGTAATTTAACAAAAGCAAATAGTTTGAAAATAGTCTGTTTGATTACAGACTTACTGATCGCGTTTGGATTTTTTCGAGGACCGCTTTTTAAGCACCGAGGAGTTCGAGTTTCGTGTAATATTTCTTCAAAATTTAATATTTCTTGGATGAAACTTGCAAACAACGAATGTTTTAAAAATGTTCCAAACGTTCACTAATTATTGCATTGGTAGTAGACATCGATAAAAACCGACAGAAATAATTGACCATATTTTCAGTATATGTTGGCATATCTACACAATATTTTGTAGACTTTTCCAAGTGTTTGGAAATGTTTGATACACATTGAGCTCCTACCTTTTGTACCATTTTCAATTTCTTTATAATAATTTCATACTGAACTGGAACCTATTTTCTTTTGTGTTTAGTTATAGTATTCACAATTTTCAAAAAATAAATATTCTTATATTTATATTTTCAAAAAGCTTAAATACCATTAATATTGGTAGATAGTGGGTGCTACAGTTGGTTGTATTTCCATTCTATTTTAATTCCAAAAGTACAAATTTTGAAAATCCATTATCTCATGTATATAGTGCAATATAACTTAACTTCATGATTCAACCAATTTTTGCCGTAAAAGAAAAAGTACGAATTAGAAAAAAAACTTTTTATTTTGCGTGTCTATGCAGTAAGAGGAATGTATACACCGAATTCCATGATTCCAGCTGCGACCATTTGGTTGGTGCCATTTTTACCCCTTTTGACGTTTCTACGCGATTAGAATTTCATCATTTTAGCTGTAGTCGTATAGTAAATAGTAATAACTAACTATTTTTTCCCTCTGTACCATTGTATCGAATTTCGAAAAATTCGTCTATTTTCCGTGTCTACGCAGTCACAGGAATGTATACACCGAATTTCATTATTCTAGGTGTAGCCGTTTGGTTGGTACCATTTTTATCCCTCTGTACACATTGTATCCCTTGAAAGTACGAATTTTGAATAAAAACCTTTTATTTTTATGTCTACGTAGTCAAAAGAATGTATACTCCGAATTTCATGACTCTAGATGCGGTCATTTGGTTGGTACTATTTTTATCCCCTTTTTCTATTTTGACCACAAAAAGTACGAATTTCGAAAAATCTGTTTATTTTCCGTGTCTACAAAGTCAGAGGAATGTATACTCCGAATTTCAGTATTCTGGGTACAGCCGTTTGGTTGGTACCATTTTTATCCCTATATTCCCATTTTACCCCTTAAAAGTACGAATTTGGAAAAAATAGTTTTATATTATGTATATACTTAATTAGAGGAATCTACACACCGAATTTCGTGTTTCTAGCTGTTATCATTTAATATGTACCATTTTTATCCCTTTTTTGCCCCATTTCACCCCCTATAAATAAGAATCACTGCATGGTGCATACCAAATATCAAGCAAATATAAACAGAAATATGGAGAAAACATGCTTAAATATGCTAAAATATTAGGGGTTATTATGGGTATTTTTAGTCCTTGTGAGGGGAAATTTTTTCCCTTTGGACCGATTTCGCCCTGTTTCAATCCCAGCCGATCTACGACTATAAGACGCATTTATGGATATTTTGAACGTTCTAGCTCTTTTCGTTTAGATGCTAGCGTGCTTTCAACAGACGGACGGATATGGCTAGATCGTCTTAGAATTTTACGACGATCAAGAATATATATACTTTATATGGTCTCAGGTCGATATTTCAAGGTGTTACAAACGGAATGACAAAGTTAGTATACCCCCATCCTGGAGGTGGCGGGTATAAAAATGAAGCATCGCAATTTTCCTAATATGGTAGTGAACTTCTATGTCAAGTTGGCAGTCTCTAATCTGCCGATAATACTGTGGAATGCACTC
The DNA here is from genome assembly GCA_947397865.1 of Polietes domitor. Taxonomy (NCBI): domain Eukaryota; kingdom Metazoa; phylum Arthropoda; class Insecta; order Diptera; family Muscidae; genus Polietes; species Polietes domitor. The sequence goes on along the minus strand of OX377621.1, from coordinate 79,598,313 downwards.
CGTGATGGAGGGTATATAAGATTCGGCCCGACCGAATAAAAAACAAACTATAAATTGAAAGATCATTGGATAAATGTAGAAATTATGGCCCTCTTTATAGACACAAACGATTTTTTATCATGATTTTGTTAATCGTCTTAGAATTTTACCAGGATACGGAATATACATACTTTATGGGTTATGGGGTCTTCGTTGAATATGTTACAAACGGAATGATAAAATGAATGCTGTCTGCTGCAAAATATACTAAAATCGCTGGATGCCCTGGAAAAAGGTTTGTCTTCTCCCGCCATAAGTACGACACAAATGCGAGAGAATACAAATCTGAAGACAAACGGGGCATGCTATTGTACACACAATTGAATCATCAGAAATCTAAAGACCTTTAATCATTTAAAATATTATAAAATACTGATGAAAAAATTGTAAGCAAATCCCGACCTATGTGGGAGGTTCGAGTCAACTAACATTATAAGTTGTTGCAATTCAAATTTCAGCGAAACTATGACATATAGAGAAAATATTTCTGAGAATCAATTATAATTAATATTCAAGCTTGCTGCTGGCGGGGAAAGATTTCCGATAAACACATATATTTATAATGAAAATTATTTATTTTGTAACGTTTAGTAAGAGTGAAATGGGATAAATCTTAACTGTAAATAAATGATAAATGACAAATGTGATAAATCTTTGCTGTGCAAGTTGCTTTAGAAAATCCCTTTTTTGGCATATGATTGCTGACTAAATAGGGAATATTTGTGACAGAATTGTTTCAGAAACCCAGGTAGAGAAAATTGAAATAAATGCAATTGCAACTGCGAATTGTATAATTTTACAACAATTGCAGAAGCGGCATTGGTTCTTAATACACATGCAAAAAATCTGCCGGATCTATTGGATAGATCGCTAGAAAATTACAAAACAAAAATGTCAGGCATACAAAATCATTCAAAACTCCCGCGAAAATGATATTCGGTAAAAAATATATCCAATTTGTATTATACCTTCCACCTCCAGGATGAGGTATACTAACTTTGTCATTACGTTTGTAACACCTTGAAATATCGACCTGAGACCCTATAAAGTATATATATTCTTGATTGTCATAAAATTCTAAAACGATCTAGCCATGTCCGTCCGTCCGTCTGTCCGTTTGTTGAAAGCACGCTAGCATCTGAACGAAAGGAGCTAGAACGTTCAAATTTTCCATAAATGAGTCTTATAGTCGTAGATCGGTTGGGATTGAAACGGGACGAAATCGGCCCGAAGGAAAAAATTTTCCCTCACAATGACTAAAAATACTCATAATAATCCCTAATATTTTAGCGTATTTAAGCATGTTTTTTGAATATGTCTGTTTATATTTGCTTGATATTTGGCATACGCATATAAGGGGATTATAGCAAAATCGCGCACCACAAAGTGATTCTTATTTGTCGGGGGTGAAATGGGGCAAAAAAAGGATAAAAATGGTACATATTAAACAACACCAGCTAGAAACATGAAAGTCGTACTTTTAAGAGGTAAAATGGGTCCAGAGGGATAAAAATGGTACCAACTAAACGGCTTTACCTAGAATAATAAAATTCGGTGTATACATTCCTCTGATTGCGTAGACACTTAAAATAAACAGATTTTTCGAAATTCGTACTTTTTGGGGTTAAATCGAAAAAGGGGATAAAAGTAGTACCAATCAAATTACCGCAGATAGAGTCATGAAATTCGGAGTATACATTCCTCTGGCTGTGTAGATACGGAAAATAAACTGATTTTTCGAAATTCGTACTTTTTGGGGTCAAAATAGAAAAAGGGAATAAAAATAGTACCAACCAAATGACCGCAGCCAGAGTCATGAAATTCGGAGTATACTTTCCTTTGACTACGTAGACATGAAATATAAAAGTTTTTTTGGGGTCCAGAGGGATAAAAATGGTACCAACCAAACGGTTACACCTGGGGTAATGAAATTCGGTGTATACATTCCTCTAATTCGTAGACACTTAAAATAAACAGATTTTTCGAAATTCGTACTTTTTGGGGTCAAAATAGAAAAAGGGGATAATAATAGTACCAACCAAATGACCGCAGCCAGAGTCATGAAATTCGGAGTATACTTTCCTTTGACTACGTAGACATGAAATATAAAAGTTTTTTTTTTAAAATTCGTACTTTCAAGGGAAACAATGGGTACGGAGCGATAAAAATGGTACCAAAATTTTTTTTTTCAAAATTCGTACTTTCAAGGGAAACAATGGGTACGGAGCGATAAAAATGGTACCAACACTTAAAATAAACAGATTTTTCGAAATTCGTACTTTTTGGGGTTAAAATGAAAAAAGGTGATAAAAGTAGTACCAATCAAATGACCGCAGCTAGAGTCATGAAATTCGGAGTAGAGATTCCTCTGACTGAGTAGACACCGAAAATAAACGGATTTTTCGAAATTCGTACTTTCTAGGGATACAATGGTACAGAGGGATAAAAATAGTACCAACTAAACGACTACAGCTAGAATGATGAAATTCTAATTGCGTAGAAACGTCAAGGGGGTAAAAATGATACCAAACCAAATGGGCGCAGCTGGAATCATGGAATTCGGAGTATACATTCCTCTGACTGCATAGACACACAAAATGAAAAGTTTTTTTTTTCCAAATTCGTACTTTTTCTTTTACGGCAAATATTGTTTGAATCATGAAGTTAGGTTATTTTGCACTATGTACGTCTGATAATGGATTTTCAAAATTTGTACTTTTGCAATTAAAATAGAATGGAAATACAACTGTAGCACCCACTATCTACCAATATTTATGGTATTTAAGCTTTTTGAAAATATAAATATAAGAATATTTATTTTTTGATTTGAAATAAATAATTGTTTGAAATAATTAAAATATTATATTTATTTATAAAATTATTTTTTTTTTAATATTTGCATTTGCTTAGGTTTGGCTAAATTAAAAAATTAATATTTTCCTGTTATTAACCTCTGTGGAATGCAATCCATGGTGGAGGGTATATAAAGTTCGTCCCGGCCGAACTTAACGCCGTTTTTACTTGTTTTTTGCTTACCGTGCTTTTCCAAAATATGTGGACGAATTTTAATCCTAGTAATTTTGTTGTATAAACTGGCGTGTAATTTTCCTATTTATATATACAACTAGCAAATACCCGCTTTATTTTGCGCAACTACGTTTTCAAAGGTATATTCACACCAAATTCTCCAGATCTCTGCATAGCCGGAGAATTTTATACACCGAATTGATTTTTGATATACATACATTCCAAAGAAAAAATTATAATTATTTCAAAATAATAATAAAAAACATCACAATTTATTTAACTAATATCTCTATTACAAAAAACTCGTAGTTTTCCTAATATAGGGTCCGCAAAATAACTTTTTTTTTTGAAAATACTATAAAAAAACTACTGAATATTTTTTCAAATTTCTTTTTTTATTTGAAAGTACAATCCTTCCGGTTAATAATGGAAAATAATTTCATTCAAATGGCTGCCTCGGGCACCCCACAAATAATAGTCCAACGGTTGAATATTTGTTTTTGTTTTTTGAAGTACTTTTCAGAAAAAATATTCACAATGTTTTTGTACACAAATTTTGATTTTTTAAATTAAAACTTTATTTTTTAATTGTTTGTACTCCTCGAATTCCTCGTTTTTTTTTATTTAAACACTCTGTAACATACTCTGTAAAATTTAGGCTTGGTTGAAAGTGGGACTGTAAAAATTACTATGTTCTTTAATTTTTGTCGTGTTTCCAAATTTTCAAAAAATTAAAAAACATAGTAATTTTTATAGTTCAACTTTCAACCAAGCCTCAAAATTTATACAGTAAATAGATTTTTAAATAAAATTTTTTTCGAGAATATCGAAGAGTGCAAACAGTTAAAAAAAATAAAGTTTTAATTTATTTTTGGTTTGCCAAATTTTCAAAAAATTTAAAAAAATATATTAATTACTGTAGGCCCACTTTCAACCAAACCTCAAAATTTACAGAATAAATAGATGTTTAAATAAAAAAATTTTCGAGAAATTCGAGGAGTACAAACAATTCAAAAATAAAGTTTTAATTTAACAAATCAAAATTTGTATACAAAAACATTGTGTATATTTTTTCAATACATTTTCTTAAAATTAAACCAAAAAAACAAAAATATTAAAACAACAAGGGCTAAAGTCGGGCGGGGCCGACTATATAATACCCTACACCACTCCCTGCGTATGTACCTCGCTTTGATTGCTAAACCCAGGTATTTCATGGGAGCAATAATATGTAGTTCATACAAATTATATAAATTATATTCATATAATTTATATGCTATAAATTCATTTTTAGTCAAATTTAACGAATATGGTAAATAATATGGTAATTGATCCAATTGTCTGACAGACAAATACAAATTATACAGTAGTATACCAAAGTCATACCAAAGTATGGACATATGGGCATCACCCAAACAATTCTCATTGCAATTCAATTCGGTAAAAAATTGAAATCGGGAAGGATTTTTGCATCCTGTAAATGTATGTGTTTGACAAAAAATGTTAAATTGGAAAGGACATTTGTATGGGAGCATATTGAAACCTAGAACGATGTTACCCGCTTTCACCATGTCTGTTTATTGGTGAAATATAATATGTAACATTCGGGAGCAACATTTGTATGAGGGCTATATCTAAATCTGAACCGATCTTACCCACTTTCACCATAGGTTTTTTAGTTGGATTATAAGAGCTTTAAAGAAAAACGGGTACAATATGTGGATTTTAGAGCGGAAAATGTCAAATCGGGAGCGACATTTGTATGGGGGCTATATCTAAATCTGAACCGATCTTACTCAAATTCTGCATAGGTGTTTCTAGTTGGATTATAAGATGTTGGTCCAATTTAAAAAAAAATCGGCTACAATATGTGGTTTCTAAAGCGGAAACAGTGAAATAGGGAGCGACATTTGTATGGGGGCTATATCTAAATCTGAACCGATCTTACCCAATTTCAGCATAGGTGTTTCTAGTTCGATTATAAGATGTTCTGCAAAATTTAAAGAAAATCGGGCACAATATGTGGTTTCTGAAGTGGAAAATGTCAAATCAGGAGCGACATTTGTATGGGGGCTATTTCTAAATCTGAACCGATTTCCTCCAAAAATAATAACCAGAAAAAATAACTTCTGCCAAGTTTCATGGCAATAGGACTACAATTGCGACCTGTAGAGTGCGAACAAGCTTAGATGAACAGCAGACGGACGGGCGGACAGACACACATCGTTAAATCGACTCAGCTGGTGATTCTAAGCCGATCGGTATACTTAAAGGTGGGTCTAGCTCGATTATTTCTTGGTGTTACAAACATTTGGCGCGAAACTAACTTATAAAGAATATCCAATTCGGACCATTATTGACAAAGTTATGAGCAAAAGACTAACTACTATTTAACGATTTTTAAAAAAGCTATATCTTTTTAACGAGTAATTAGAAAAAACTCAAAATATACCAGGGGTTGTTTTTAATGGGTACTAAAAAATTAAAAAAAATGGAGGAAATTAAAAATATTTTTTAACTGTCCGATTTGTCATGGAATATTCCATATATATACATTAGAATGAGTCACGAAAATAAATTGCTGCTGTCACCCCCCCCCCAGGAATAAAGATTGTATTGTTGAATGATGATCTGCAAAATATTTCGACGCTGGGTCAAGCCGTCTGTGAGCTAAACGCTCCTAAAGACACGTCTTAAACAATCCAATCTACATTTCGGGGGGTGACTCGAAATTGGATTTACTTTTGTATGGACCGCGACTAATATACATATACTAATTTGCTATATATTTATATATATGTTACCTCTTAACTTTACACTATATTTAGTTTATTTTTAACTTTCTTAATTAATTCAGTACTTAACAAAAACATGCTCTTCTCATTATTATTCGTATGAACTCGTCTGGAATACAATAGTTTTGGCTTATCTGTACAAACAACATTTGCACGAAATTCAGTGCAGGTAAACCTGTCTCGATGTGGAGGTAATTCAAATCGCTTAAGTGGTGCCAATATAGAGGTATGCCAAAAAATATGCTATATCGAAATGCGATGAAATTGAATTTACTTATTTGCCCGTTCAAAGTTAGTTACATCTTTCAATTCCTCAAACCACCTTATATTAAATAACGATTCTCTTGTTTGCATTATGATTACAAATATTGAAGTACATACAAATATTGAAGACTGTTATCTTAAATATACAGGTATGAAATGTGCACTTAAAAGAAATATTTGAGAGGGAGTCTGAGCCAAATAGATGTAAGTTGCTCAGCAAAACCTAAAGTGCAGCCAAGTGCAAGGCAGCTAAATCATAACTACTGTAGGATGTAATCTATATATAAAAACAAGTGAGACGGCAAACAAATCAGAAACTGAAAATGAACGGTGGCAATTTCTTTGCGTAATGCTACACCTTTGCTGTAAGTGTTCCTAACTGAAATATAACGTGATGTAGAAAACACGTATTAAATTGGGGTCCATGGTCCACTTCATCATTAAGTGTTCCTATGTGAAATAATCTATGATCTGGAAAATTTGATCCAGATCCGATGTACTATAATGGATATAACATCGCTCTTTATATACCCTCCACCATGGATTGCATTCCACAGAGGTTGTCGGTTTTCGTAGAAGTGCAGCAATATTACAGGAAAATATAATTTTTTTTAATATAGCCCAACCAAAACAAATGCAAATATTATAAAAATAATTTTATAAATAAATATAGTATTTTAATTATTTCAAACCATTATTTATTTCAAATCAAAATATAAATATTCTTATACTTATATTCTCAAAAAGCTTAAATACCATAAATATTGGTAGATAGTGGGTGCTACAGTTGGTTGTATTTATTTCCATTCTATTTTAATTCCAAAAGTACAAATATTGAAAATCCAGTATCAGATGTACATAGTACAAAATAACCTAATTTCACGATTCAACCAATGTTTGCCAAAAGTACGAATTTGGAAAAAAACTTTTTATTTTGTGTGTCTATGCAGTCAGAGGAATGTATACACCTCATTCCATGATTCCAGCTGAGCCCATTTGGTTGGTACCATTTTTACCACCTTGACGTTTCTACACAATTAGAATTTCATCATTCCAGCTGTAGTCATTTAGTTGGTACTACTTTTATCCCTCTGTAACATTGTATCCCTTGAAAGTACGAATTTCGAAAAATGCGTCTATTTTCCGTGTCTACGCAGTCAGAGGAATGCATACTCAGAATTTCATGACTCTAGCGGAGGTCATTTGATTGGTACTATTTTTATCTCCTTTTTTCATTTTAAGCCCAAAATCTGTTTATTTTAAGTGTCTACGCAATCAGAGGAATGTATACACCGAATTTCATTATTCCAGGTGTAGCCGTTTGGTTGGTACCATTTTATCCCTCCGTACCCATTGTATCTCTTGAAAGTACGAATTTGGAAAAAAACCTTTTATTTTTCATGTCAAAGGAATGTATACTCTGAATTTCATGACTCTAGCTGCGGTCATTTGGTTGGTACTATTTTTATTCCCTTTTTCTATTTTGACCCCAAAAAGTACGAATTTCGAAAAATCAGTCCATTTTCCGTGTCTACACTGTCAGAGGAATTTATACTCCGAATTTCATGACTCTAGCTGCGGTCATTTGATTGGTACTATTTGTATCCCCTTTTTTCATTTTAACGCCCAAAAGTACGAATTTTGAAAAATCCGTTTATTTTACTTGTCTATGCAATCAGAGGAATGTCTACACCGAATTTCATTCTTCTAGGTACAGCCGTTTGGTTGGTACCATTTTTATCCCTCTATTCCCATTTTACCCCTTAAAAGTTCGAATTTGGAAAAAAATACTTTTATATTATTTAGCTACTCAATTAGAGGAATGTACACACCGAATTTCGTGTTGCTAGCTCTTGTGGTTTAATATGTACCATTTTTATCCCTTTTTACCCCATTTCACCCCCACAAAAAGGAATCACTTTATGGTGCTCGTTTTTGATATAAGGAGAATGCGCATACCAAATATCTAGCAAATATAATCAGACGTATTCAAAAATTATGCTTAAATACGCTAAAATATTAGGGATTATTATCGGTATTTTTTTATTAAAATTTCCCTTTAGGCCGATTTCGCCCCTTTTCAATCCCAACCGATCTACGACTATAAGACACATTTATGGAAAATTTGAACGTTATAGCTCCTTTCGTTTAGATGCTAGCGTGCTTTCAACAGACGGACGGACGGACATGGCTAGATCATCTTAGAATTTTATGAAGATCAAGAATATATATACTTTATATGGTCTCAGGTCGATATTTCAAGGTGTTACAAACGGAATGACAAAGTTAGTATATATATAATAATATATAATAAAATTTTTACTTTTCTATAAAATCGAAAAATGCGAAAAGTAATAAACTTTGGCTAAATGTATAATTTATAATTTTTTGTAGACCTTAAAAATGTTTACTAGAACAAAAGTTACTGAATTTAGGCCTATGGGTTTTGATTCTGAACTGGGGTTTCACAAAAACTGTTTGGCAAAAGTAACACAATTCTATTTTGTTTCCAAAAAGAATTTTTGCGATACCTCATATAAAAATCCCACAATTCCCAAAAGGGGGAACTATATTCCAAAAATTTAATTTCGATTGAAGATCAGAAGACATGAAAATCATTTTTCGTAACATACGAAACCAATCTCGCCATATACAGGCATGTCTCAGAAACCCAAATCGTACGAATTTGTAAACCAAAACGTATTTAGTTTCCCCCTAAAAACGTAAAACGAAAAGAAATCGATTTGAAACCATTGACAAAATCTGAAGTGAAATTGATATTTTAAGTAACTTAAACTCCAAATTTTTTGAAATTATGTTCAAAATTAATTATGAATATAGTGTTTTTATGAAAAATATATATACTAAATACGTTGGGTATGCTAATGTTAACATCTTTTTAAACGTATAAAGTATCAGGCATGTCACAGAAATCCAAATCGTACGAAAACTGAAAAACGTGTTGCCATTTGCTCAATTGTGTGATCTTCTACGTGATACTTCATACGTTTTACATAAACAGAGTGGCAACCTTAACCAAACAAGAAATATAAATAAAGGGTGATTTTTTAAGAGCTTGATAACTTTTTTTTTTTAAAAAAACGCATAAAATTTGCAAAATCTCATCGGTTCTTTATTTGAAACGTTAGATTGGTCCATGACATTTACTTTTTGAAGATAATTTCATTTAAATGTTGACCGCGGCTGCGTCTTAGGTGGTCCATTCGGAAAGTCCAATTTTGGGCAACTTTTTCGAGCATTTCGGCCGGAATAGCCCGAATTTCTTCGGAAATGTTGTCTTCCAAAGCTGGAATAGTTGCTGGCTTATTTCTGTAGACTTTAGACTTGACGTAGCCCCACAAAAAATAGTCTAAAGGCGTCAAATCGCATGATCTTGGTGGCCAACTTACCGGTCCATTTCTTGAGATGAATTGTTCTCCGAAGTTTTCCCTCAAAATGGCCATAGAATCGCGAGCTGTGTGGCATGTAGCGCCATCTTGTTGAAACCACATGTCAACCAAGTTCAGTTCTTCCATTTTTGGCAACAAAAAGTTTGTTAGCATCGAACGATAGCGATCGCCATTCACCGTAACGTTGCGTCCAACAGCATCTTTGAAAAAATACGGTCCAATGATTCCACCAGCGTACAAACCACACCAAACAGTGCATTTTTCGGGATGCATGGGCAGTTCTTGAACGGCTTCTGGTTGCTCTTCACTCCAAATGCGGCAATTTTGTTTATTTACGTAGCCATTCAACCAGAAATGAGCCTCATCGCTGAACAAAATTTGTCGATAAAAAAGCGGATTTTCTGCCATTAATTTCTCGCATTAATTGTTTGCTCACTTGGTCGATTATGTAGACCATAAATCGGACGTAAAGCGCGAAACACATTTCGAACCGAACACTGATTTTGGTAATAAAATTCAATGATTTGCAAGCGTTGCTCGTTAGTAAGTCTATTCATGATGAAATGTCAAAGCATACTGAGCATCTTTCTCTTTGACACCATGTCTGAAATCCCACGTGATCTGTCAAATACTAATGCATGAAAATCCTAACCTCAAAAAAATCACTCTTTATCTGAAGAATATTTCGAATATTCCGCCAAAGAAATTTAAGTTTTTGTTTTAATATTAAAATTAATTACTAATTTTTATGAATTCAATGGGACAAACACAAAATCATAGCTCAATCCAAAATTTTGTGGATTTTATGGAATGCCACCAAGACATTGCAAAAGGATATCTGAAAGGAGACAAGGTGGTTGTAGTTTGTGGGAGGAATTGGCGGAAAAATTTAATAGCTCTAAAAATCTTTCCGAATGGATAAATGGGTAGATTGGAAGGCAAATATGAGGGACATGTATCAAAATAAAAAACTTCTTTGTTTGTTTACTTTCTTTTAATTTTAATCACTACCGCCAATCAGAGTGTGGTGCCGAACCGAAATTATTGACGGCGGTGGGTCAATGCTACCATATTTTTAATAGGAAATATTAGTTTTCCATTTTTTCGGTTTCATCAAAATCAGGAAGTCTTGAAGAAGCAAAAGTAAAACGTTACGATTTAGAAATACAAAATCAAATCGTTTTCGTAAAATTTCTGATAATATGTCTTTTTCTTGCAAGTCGTATATCTCTTAAATTATCTATTTTGTTTTCAAAAAGAATTTTGTGATACCTCATATAAAAATCGCACAATTCCCAAAACGGGGAAAATTTATCCCAAAAAGTTAATTTCAATCGAAGATCGAAAGACAAAAAAAGTAATTTTTCGTAACGTACAAAACTAACCTCGGCAAATAATATGTTTTTTCTTGTTAGTCAGATATCTCTTAAACTAATTAATAATTAAATATTGATTTTATTATAAAAGTAACAAAAATAAATAATTTCTGATTTGCTTAGGTAATTCCGGGATGGCGAAAAATCCTCCGATCAAATGTTTTTAATTAGTGTTATCGTTAAGTTATTTCACATGTAAAACTGTAATCCATCTAATTTTTCTTTTCCTTTCCTTTCAGTACGAAGATCTGCAAATTAAAGTACCTTGGGGCTACCTATCTGGTCGCTGGTATGGCTCACGTAAAGTACGTCCCATATTGGCACTGCATGGCTGGCAAGATAACCTGGGCACCTGGACGCCTCTGCTGCCACTATTGCCACGACACATCGGCATATTGTGCATTGATTTCCCCGGTCACGGCCGTTCCTCCAGATTGCCCAAGGGCATAACCTACCACGTTCTCGACTATGTCCACACTATACTGAGTGTTATGAAAGAGTACAAATGGCCAAAAGTGTCGCTTATGGGTCACTCGATGGGAGCCGTTGTAAGCTGTCTATATGCCACGATATATCCGGAAACGGTCGATTTGCTGATACAAATCGATATAATGACGACGCCGTATCGTTCACCCAGCTTTCAGCTTGAAAGATTTGCCACTTTCAATGAAAAGCTGTTGGTAGAGAATGACCGTTACGATGACCCCCGGGAACCGCCGTCGCGTTCTTTCGAGCAAATGGTCGACATTATACACCGCGGTTCTGGCAAATCCGTCAACAGAGAGAATTGTAAATATTTAATTGAGCGCAATTGCAGCCGATCGGCTAAAGATCCCGAGAAGCTGTATTTCTCACGAGATTCCCGCGTTAAGTTCTATGTGGAATATACACTGCAGCATGACTATCGCTGGGAAATGACCAAACCCATTAGGAACATCAACTATTTGGTCATTAAGGGCAAACAGTCGGACTATGTGGCACCGGAATCCATAGAGTTAATTGGAATGATTAAGGAACAAAATCCACATTTTGAATTCCACGAAGTAGAGGGTACCCACCATGTGCACATGAATAGTCCGCGGGAAGTGGCGGCGATTATTGCTCCATTTATAAGTAAACATCGTCCGGCGGAAATGGCGGTCGATAGCGAAAGAGCGGAGAAGGCAGCGCCGAAGATATTGCATAAGTTATAAAATATTTTTATAATGGATTTAAAAATATTTTTTTGATTGCACATTTTGCAATGTTTATTGTTTGAAATAAATGCAGTATTTTATATTTAATATAAATTTTTATTCCCTCCTGACTCACAAAATGTACTGCATACTCTTCTTTTGTAGTGTGATTTTTTAAAATACTTGTTCTTAGGTAGTGGAATAGGGCAAAATGGTGTGAATACAAATGTGGCATTTGGAGTATATGTCCCTCATATTGTGTAGTTTGAAAATTCTATATTTATACCCTCCACCTAAATAATATACCCTCAAAATAAATAATACATGTCTCAAATGTTTATAATTTGTGCTGAATTGTGTCCAATTGTATCGTAAAAAGTTTTTCGAAAACTTGAAAATTGACCGAGATATTGCGAAAAAAACTTTTTTCAAAAAAAAATCGCTGGGATTGCCATTTTGTTTTTTTTTTTTTTTGCAAAAACAAAAGTTGTGCTGAATCGTGCTAGCGGAGTACATAATTGTGCCGTTTTTAAAAAAGTTCTATCTCAATCCGTTTTAAAAAAAAATCGCTATTTTCGAAAGAATCCTAGAATTGCCATTTTGTTTTTACGCAAAAGCAAAAGTTGTGCTAGATTTGTGCCCAATTGTGTCGCAAGACAGTTTTTCGAAAAAAAAACGAAAATTGACAGAGATACAGCAAAAAGACTTTTTGCAACAAAAATCGCTGAAATTTTCATTGTAGGTTTTTTGAGCAGCAAAAGTTGTGCTAGGTTCTACAAGGGGAGGGTGTTATTGTGCCGTTTCAAGCTAAGTTCTATCTCAAACTGTTTTCGAAAAAATCGCAAATTAAAATTTTGACGATTTTTCAAAAAAAATCTCTAATTTTGTTAAAATCGCGATTTTTGCAAATCCAAACTATGCTGAATTGTGCTCGCCTAGCACAATTTTGTTATCATATTCCAAAAAGCGCCGACTTTTTGTAAAAGTCGCAAAAACGCCAAAAATTCTAGAATTGTCATTTTGTTTTTCAAATGTTGTGCTGGATTGTGCTAGCCGCGTAGACAATTGTGCCGTTTCAATATAAGTTCTATCTAAAACCGTTTTCGAAAAAATCGCTCATTAAAATTTTGGCGTTTTTTTTTTTCAAAATGCTCTAATTTTGTTAAAATCGCGATTTTTGCAAATCCAAACTGTGCTGAATTGTGCTCGCCTAGCACAATTTTTTCGCAATACATCAAAAAATGTTCATTTCAATGGTTCATAAAAAAAATCGCCATTTTAACTTTTTTAGCCATTATCCACATAACTTTGCAAAAAACGCGAATTTTTACAAAATCCAAAAGTTGTGCTGGATTGTGCTCGCCTAGCACAATCTATCATATTCCAAAAAGCGCCAACTTTTTGTAAAAGTCGCAAAAACGCCGAAAATTCTAGAATTGTCATTTTGTTTTTTCGCAAAAAAAAGTTGTGCTGGATTGTGCTAGCGGCGTAGATATTTCTGCCGTTTCAAGCTAAGTTCTATCTAAAACCGTTTTCGAGAAAATCGCTAATTAAAATTTTGGCGATTTAAAAAAAAATGCTCTAATTTTGTTAAAATCGCAATTTTTGCAAATCCAAACTGTGCTGAATTGTGCTCGCCTAACACAATTTTTTCGTAATACATCATCAAGTGTTAATTTCAATGGTTCATAAAAATAATCGCCATTTTAACATGTTTAGCCATTTTCCATATAACTTTGCAAAAAACGCGAATTTTTACAAAATCCAAAAGTTGTGCTGGATTGTGCTCGCCTAGCACAATTTTGCTATCATATTCCAAAAAGCGCCAACTTTTTGTAAAAGTCGCAAAAACGCCAAAAATTCTAGAATTGCCATTTTGTTTTTTCGCAAAATCTAAAGTTGTATGGACAATCCAGCACAGGTTTTATGCCAAGTTTAAAGAATATTGGATACAACATGTTGTTTTTAGAGCGGAAAAAACCTATTAGACATTTTTGAGTTCTGTAAAAAACAAAATAGACAATGACCCAAGTATTATTTTGAGATATATACATTAAAAATCGGGAAAACGTATATATTTTAGAAATCGGTTCAATGTTGACTACTTTTCTTATTTTTCGGTATAACCCCCATACAAATTGGGCCCCCATTCTACTCTATTACATCTCTAGAACCCACATCGTTCACTGGATCTCGATATAATTTTGCATATCATGCCATATTTCAACTAAGAATACCTACTTTGTAAGTGATCTATATGGAACCATTTTTTAATGTAGCGCCCTTACAAAAGGCGCCCATTTTTAGTATTAACCCTCAAGGACTCAAATTTTACATCGCATTTTTTTAATTTTGCAGATTATTTCTGTGGACTTTTGACAAAACAACATAAGTCGAGATATGAAAATTTGCATTTTTTTTTAATCATATGGGCAATTTTTGAAGGCGCATCTTTTGGGCTAATCAGCGTCTTTCTACGATATCTAGATCGGAAGATATGAACTTCGAAAAATCAAACACAAAAACAAAACATCATATGTCGATGTAATTGGTTTTGTCAAAATCAAAAGAAGAAACCCCGTGTTCTCATTTCTAAATATGTGCTTTTGTCGTGTGCATTTAAAAAAAATAAATGAATAAACGAGATCACTTCATTACAAAACACACCACAATGGAGAGAGGACGGTTGCTTGCTGCTATGGCTAGAAAAAATCCAATTGAGGGAGAAAATGTTTTTGATAAAAATAAATGCGGTTTTAAACGTAATCGAGAAAAAGGGATGGAACCATTTCTAATGAAACGTTCACATCGTTTGATGTTCGGGCGATTGATAAAACTTTATTGAAGCTTCGGCAGAATAAAGTTGAAATGATGGAAGAAATGGATAGTCAGAGCCAATCTGAAGAAGATATTTTTCATGAAACTGACTTCGATGATTCCGACTATATTCCTTCCGATAGTAGTTCAAATTCACACCTAAATTCAACAACCGAAAGTGTTCGAGCTATGGCTAATGTTTTGGAGTCAAACTTGTCCGATATTGATTTGCCACAGCTTGACGAAATTGACTTACTTACTTCTAGCTCTTCATTGAAAAAAAGAAACAAACATAAGAAAAATCTGGGAGTAGAATATGTTACTTACAAAAATAAAACTGTTCCTGCACGAAAAACTCAAGAATTGGGAGTGTTTAGATTCAAATGTCAAACCAAAATAAATTTTGAACAACAAAAAAAATTTTCGAAGTTTACTAGAGTTTGG
Source organism: Polietes domitor (assembly GCA_947397865.1). Classification (NCBI taxonomy): domain Eukaryota; kingdom Metazoa; phylum Arthropoda; class Insecta; order Diptera; family Muscidae; genus Polietes; species Polietes domitor. Next base: position 79,582,966 of record OX377621.1, on the reverse strand, counting down.
GAGTGTATAATAAGCGCCGTCAAATTCTGTCAAACTTAATTGAAGTTCAAACTAAGAAAACAGAGACAGTTAAAAAGTCCGAAACCCCCAAGAATAGACAATTTGTATATTTATATCATTTTGAAATCCACGGACAAAAGACAAGAGTATGCAAGCAATGTTTCCTGAAAATATTTGGTGAAACCGAGCAGAGTGTAAGAACTGTCTGCATAAATAAGACACAAGATGAACTGCCCGGAGTTTCCCAACATGACAAGCGTGGTAAACACGCTCCTGCTCATAAGATCTCAATTGAGAAACATAACGAAGTTCTGGAATTTATTAATCTAATTCCGAAGTATCAAAGTCATTATAGCCGTCGACATACCAATAAAGTATATTTTCAGTGCGGACTTAACCTCTCAACATTGTATACCCTTTATAAGAGTAAAATATCGCAACCAGTTTCAAAGTCAAAGATTGAAGCAATATTTCGTACTTTAGACATAAAGTTTAAAAAACCCCGGCTTGATTTATGTACGCAGTGCGAAACATTAAAAGCAAAAATAAAAAACACCCAGAATGCCGTTGAAAAATTAGAGCTTTCACAACAATAAAAAAAATGACAAAAGTCTTTCTATAAATAATCAGTCCGTAAAAATGTTTACATTTGATTTGCAGCACTTCGTATTTGAGTGCATCTATATTTTTTTACAAACGTCATTTGTGGACGTTTAACCTTACTATTCATGATGGTGCAACAAACAAAGCTAATTGCTATATTTGGCATGAAGGTATTGGAAAACGAGGTGCGAATGACATCGGGTCTTGTATTTATAAGTGCCTTTCAGAACTACCAAATTCAGTAAATCACGTTATTTTATATAGTGATTCGTGTCCTGGGCAAAATCGAAACTCTTATCTCTGTGCAATGTTCGAAAAAGTCCTGCAGGATCATCCGAGTATTCAAATCATAGATCACAAATTTCTTGTCGTAGGTCATACTCACCTTGAGTGTGACACAGTTCATGCACAGATAGAAAAAAAGAAAAAAAAATTCTTCTGGTTCTATTCAACATCCACATGATTGGGCGAACTTAATTGCTGCTACAAATAAAAAATATATTGTCCATGAATTGAAACAAAATAACTTCTACGACTTTCAGGCTTTTTTAAAGGAAAATTTTACTTGGAGAACAAATAATGTCACAGGTTAGTAAAAATATTTTATACATATATTAACTTTTTTCTAACATAGGCTATCATTTACAGGTGAGAAATTTGAATGGAAGATGGTTAGGTGGATGCGATATGAGAAAGACAAACCCGGAATACTGCAATATAAACATTATCATCAAATGGAGGAAAAATTCAAAGAGTTGAATATCAATCAACGTCGTCAAAAGGAACAAAGAACGTCATTAACCCAAAGTTATACTACTGACCTACCTATTCTAATGAACAAAAAACGTGATTTGATTGATATGCTACCATTGATCGACGAAAATTTTCACAATTTTTATCGAAATTTAAAGGCTGAAGGAGAATCTTCAATTGAAGTACATTCAGACTTAGATGAAATAGACAACGCTGAATAAAATTTAAGTATATAGAATAATAACCATAAGTATCTCTATAATACTCACTTTTTACTTTCTCAAATATATTTATATTTTTTAAATAGTTTATTTTAATTTGTAATAATTTTCAATGAACAATTTTATGTGTACTCGTATTTGTATCAATTATCATTAATTTTTATTGCATAACACATTAGTTTTGTAATTATTTTTATTTAAAATAAATTTCATGAATTTTTCTTTTTAAGTTTCCCAAAACTTCAATAAAATGTATTTTGAAAAACAACATATATCCGATATTTGTCTTATGATCCATTTGACAAAACATCGTAACTCGGCATATGTTGATAAATTCAGTTTTTGCTTTGGCAAATATCAATTTGACATAACAACATATCTCGAATTATGTTGTTTTTCTTTCTAAAAAACCTTTTGACAAAACATCTTATTTCGTATTTTCTAAAATATCTCCAAAAACTTAAAACTTTAAATTCTTTTGAAAAAATCAACAGATAGAGCATAAAAAAATTTAAAATATTGAATTTTAACTTTTCCTTAAATGAAAATACAATATAACTATTTAAATACAATAAACACTAATTTCGCTCTCCTGAAAATTTTTAAAATAAGACATATGTTGTTTTGTCAAAAGTCCACAGATTTTATACTTTGACTAAGTATACATACTATGCAAGTGAAATATATGTGTCCATACTTTGGATTAACCCCATTCTACTCTATTACAGCTTTAGACACTACGTATTACATCGGATCATGATATATTTCAACTAGGAATACCTACCGTGAATGAGAAATATATAGGCCCATGCCCCAAGTGTTGTTACAGGCCCCCTATAAAATGTCGATCCGATTTATCCTATTACTTCTGTATAATTTGTATTTTTCTGCCGGAAAATTGGATCAATTATCATATTATTTACCATATTCGTTAAATACGACTAAAGATGCATTTATATATATGTATAATTTATATGAACTACATAAAATTGCGCCCATGGAACACCTTGGTTTTGTAATAAAAGCGAGGCATTTACGCACAGAGTGGTTTAGGGTGTTATATAGACGGCCCCGCCCGATTTTAGCCTTTCCTTACTGGTTTTTATAAGAAGTTTTTGTTTCAACTTCATAATTATAAGAAATAATAATTTGATTTGAACTGGGATATTGTCCTTGCTCAAGACCATTTTGCATCTATATTTCATAGAATGCAAATTTATTTACAAATGGCATGGTACCATTATTATTATATGGCTGCAGACTACCACGATCATGATTTCGACCATGTCAAACGTTTTTTCAAGTGGTTTCGCAGCAACATTACAACATCAAACCCGGCCTCTATAAGGAGATGATTCTTGCAAACGAACGAGAAGTACAACTCACTTTCCGAATTTGCGTTTAAAGATATCGCACCAAGTAATAAAGTACACATGCCATCTTACAAGCATCTCATTGAGTTGCATATGTAGGTATGTGTATATGAAGGTATAGTTACCAAAATTGCAAATTGCAAATTGTTTTGAAAATACTCCAGATTGGCCGTTCCATAACACATGCTTTTTTTAAATTCTTAGTGCATCGGATAGTGTGACGCTGTCATTACTAGTTGACCTAATATTAATCGCATGTCTTCATTCAATGCCTCAATGTGAATTTTCAGAAATGTCAAAGAGCACGTTTCTGAAAATTCCCAAAAAGTGTATAAAATATAAAGATTTTTTTGCATTTTGTCCAAATTTTCTGACTTTTCTTTATAATTATCTGATTTTTTGTGTTCCGAATCATAACGAACATAACGTAAAAGAATCTCGCATATCCATTGTTTGAATTGAGACTTATAGCCTTGATTGAGTTCATTCAAAAATTCTATAGAAAAAGGCACTTTCAGTTTTTTACAAGTATTCTTAGTTTGCGGTCAACTATCCAAAAGTGTTTTCATCTTAAAACCCAGTTCGGACTACCACGAGTAGTTTGTAACAAAGATCAGCCCTATCTCTTCAGCCGTTCTCAAGTGATGCGATTACCAACGAACATCATTTCATTTCTATTATATAGATAAGTTTATACATTTTAGAAAGAGGTCTTCATGTAAATTTACACACAAGAATCAAGATGGATAACTAAAAGAATTCGCTCAGCCGAATCACTAGAATATGAGCAATTCTTAAAAAAAAGTAATTTTGACAATCACTTCTCGAAATCTATAAAATCGATTTCACAAGTAAACATTGAAATCTAGCTGCTCAAAATAATATTTGTTCTTCTGGTCTCGATCGAAATTAAGAAATGACGGTTGTTTATCTAAAAAAAATCTAAATTTTGGTAGAAATTTTTGTATGAGTTATCACAAAACTGTTTTTCAAAAGCAACACGATTAAAATTCATGAAGACTGTTGTAACGCCACAACGGGCAAAATATATCCCAAAAATGAGATTTTTTAGAAAAATCACCAGAAAGAATCATAATAAAGAGTACACAAAAAAGTGTAAGTCGCCACTTAGTCCACAACGATTTTGTTATGCTTTCTCTTGAGGCGTTCATTGGTATACAGAGTCGCATAAGCGGGAAAAAATCGCTAAACAGGCCTGGCACATTGATATTTGCTTTAAGAGAGTTCGCACGCAACTTGTTTTAATGTTGACCTACTTTTTTCTCTTTATTTTTCATATCAGCTATGATTATACGATTGTGTGCGTACAATCGCGATTAGTTCGCCACAAAAGTCAGTAAAAACTTAGTCTGGCTGAAGTTCGGTGAACCCATTTCCATGCTGGAAACAGTTGAACGTATTCATTGAGAATTACTAAAAATTATTTGTAAAGTTTTACGATGCACGAAGACCAAAAGCTTGAAGTGAGTACCCATGATAACTGGAAATGCTGATTCAGTAACTGGGCAGGGTGAAAATATCGCAGTTACACGATTTATTTGAGAAACAAAATTCACATCTTTCTTACCTTACCTTAGTATGACGACATAACAATTGAAGTCCCCTGGGGTCACTTGGCCGGACGTTGGTATGGCAATCGCAAGGTACGTCCCATACTGGCGCTGCATGTTTGGCAAGATAATCTGGGTACCTGGGACCGTTTGATACCCCTGCTGCCACGACATCTCGGTGTTCTTTGTATTGATTTTCCCGGACATGGACGTTCGTCGAAATACTCCGAAGGTGTGGATTAAATGCCCTCCAGTACGTCAAACATAACATGATCTGGAAAAATTGATCAAGATCCAGTGATAAATGCAGATTATACAACGGTAATAGGATGAATCGAGCGGACATTTGAAGGAGGTCCATAACAATACTTGGGGCCTGTGCCAAAATATGGGTCTATATAGTTTTCATTCGCGGCAGGTATTCCTAGATCCGATATAAGAAGATGTAGTTTCTAGAGTTGTAATAGAGTGAATGGGGCACCATTTTGGTTATACCAAAGTATGGACACATATATTTGATTTTCATAGTATCTATTCTTATAAATATGAAATTTGAAAACTTCAGATGCAAAATTTGGGTACTAGAGGGGTAATAATCAAAACTGGGGACTATTTGTTGTGGCGCTACATTAAAAAATGGGCCCATATAGATCACTTTCATATAAGGTATTCTTAGTTGAAATATAACATGATCTGCAAAATTGTATCGAGTTCCAATGTACGATGTGGGTTCTAGAGCTGTAATAGAGTAGAATGGGGGCCCAATTTGTATGGGGGTTTTATCAAAATATGGAATCATATATTTGACTTTCATAGTATGCATTCTTATATGATATATAATATAGTCTGCAAAATTTGATAAACTTCCGGTGTAAAATGTGGGTCATAGAGTTGTAATAATAAAAATGGGGGCCCATTTGTAAGGGCGCCACATTAAAAAGTGGGTCCTTATAGATAACTTTCAAAGCAGCTATTCTTTATTGAAATAAAGGGTGATTTTTTAGCTATTATGTTTTTGGCAACTCTGGTTTAAGCAGCTGACGCACGTTTCGAGTTTTGTTTCACTGTCAAACATCTTCAGTTTGGTCTATAATTTAACCATGAATCGTCTCACAAACGAACAACGCTTGCAAATTATTGAATTTTATTATCAAAATGCGTGCTCTGTTAAGAAAGTTCATCGCGCGCTTCCATTTTACGGTCAGTTTAATCGACCCACTAAAGCGGCTATTCGGGCTATTGTGACTAAATTTTGCACCAAATTTACATTGTTGGACATTAAACCACCAACACGCTTACGTAGAATGCGAACTGAAGAAAATATCGCAGCTGTATCAGCAAGTGTTAATGATGACAGGCCTCTGTTACTCAAAAACGTGGAAATGCCAAACTTGGACTAAGCGGATGGACCATTTGAGGCGCAGTCAAGGTCAACATTTGCATGAAATAATCCTCAAACATTAAATTGTATGGACCGTACTATCGATTCAAATAAAGATTTCATGCATTTTTCTGAATTTTATGTGTTTTTTTTTTTGAAAAACTTTCCTATAGCTTTTAAAAAATCACCCTTTATAACATGATGTGCAAAATTTTTATCAAGATCCAATGTAAGATATGGGTTCTAGAGCGATATTACTGTGAACTGGGGGGCCATTTATATGGGGCCTATACCCAAACATTGACCTATATAGCTGGCTTTCAAAATAGGTGTTTATAGTCTAAATGTAACATTGTGTGGGAAATTTGATCAAGCTCCGATGAAAATTGTGCATTTTAGAGCAGTAATATTGTAAATCTGAGGTACATGTGTATGGGGGCTAGATGGACAGACATCGTTAAATCGATTCAGCTGGTGATTCTAAGCCGATCCGTATACTTAAAGGTCTAGCTCGATTATTTCTTGGTGTTACAAACATTTGGCGCGAAACTAACTTATAATACCCTAGTCCACGAAGTGGTGTAGGGTATAAAAATGGAACGATACACGCTTCAACAACGCATTGAAATTATTAAAATTCACCACAAAAATGATGAAAATCTTGCAGCCACAGTTCGAAACACTAAAGAGTTTTTGGGTCGTCGTGAAGAACCTTGTCGGACCGCAATACAGAAATTGGTGGAAAAATGGGAGCTGCTGGGACAAGTTAGTGATGTGAAGAATAAAACCAGTGTACGTCGTTCAAGAACAACTGAGAATATTGCTGCTGTCCATGAATGAAAATGATCCGGAATTCCATCGAATTCGTCTTGACTGATGAGTGCTATTTCCACCTCGTTGGCTACGTCAACAAGCAAAATTGTCGAATCTGGGACTCGGAAGACTCAAGAGTTATTGTTGAGAAGCCTCTCCATCCTCATCGCGTGACTGTTTGGTGCGGTTTATGGTCCGGCGGGGTCACTGGACATTACTTTTTCGAAAATGAGGTTGGATCAACAGTTACGGTGAATGGATTATCGAGAGATGATTAATGATTTTTTATGGTCGGAGTTGGATGGTATTGATCTGGACAACGTTTACTTTCAACAAGACGGCGCTACGTGCCACATAAGCAACAAAACCATTGCTCTTTTACGGGAAAAGTTTCCGGGCCGTGTTATCTCTCGAAGAAGTGATACCAATTGGACACCGAGATATTGTGATTTAACACCTTGAGACTTTTTCCTTTGGGGCCACGTGAAAGATAAGGTCTACGCCAACAGCCCAGCGTCGATTCAAGACCTCAAAGATAGAATTCGTGAGGCTATCGAGGACAAAGGGGTGCCACTTTGCGATTTGGTTATGGAAAATTTCATATATGTATATATTTCAGGATATGGTCCTGTAAGCGTGGTCTTGGTTGCCATTTGGCAGATGTTGTTAATCATTATTAACGGCATACCATCCACTTTATTATGAAATAAACATCCGATCATTTATCTCAAAAAATGACATTTTTCTTTGAATACCAAAATAACACCTCTTGTTGGAAAACCCTGTACAACTCGAAAAAAAAATTTTGGATAATTTTTTTATTTTACTAAAATTCCTATTTGCTGTCTTGACTATTTCGACTAAAATCGTTAGTCATCTTCAGCGAATCTCACAAAAAAAAACATATTATTCTCACATTTTTATAAAACCATAACAAAACATTGGTATTTATATTAAAATTTAAACAAGTAAAAACGGCGCTAAGTTCGGACGGAATGAACTTTATATACCCTCCAACTCGAGTTGCATTCCACAGAGGCTGTCGATTTTCGTAGAAGTGCATTTGTATAGCAGGAAAATATATTTTTTTATATAGCCAAACAAAAACAAATACAAATATTGAAAAAAAATTATAAATAAATATAATATATTAATATTATTTCCAACAACGTTTATAAGGCAGGGCTACCAATACGTTTACATATCGATACTTCAAGTCAATTCAAAAAATAAATATTCTTATATTTATATTTGCAAAAAAGCTTAAATTCCATAAATATTGGTAGATATGGGTGCTACAGTTGGTTGTATGTCCATCCTATTTTAATTCCAAAAGTACAAATTTTGAAAATCCATTATCTAACATACACAGGGCAAGATAACCTAACTTCTTGATTCAACAAATTTTTGCCGTAAAAGTTAAAAAATTACGAATTTGGAAAAATCTTTTTAGTTTGCGTGTCTATGCTGTCAGAGGAATGTATACACCGAATTCCATGATTCTAGCTGCGGTAATTTGGTTGGTGCCATTTTTATCAATTTTTTCCAGTTTACCGCTTAAGTGTACGACTTTCTAAAATCTCTTTATCTTACTTGTCTACGAAATTAGGGGAATGTACTCACCGAATTACATCATTCTAGCTGTAGCCGTTTAGTTGGTACTATTTTTATCCCTCTTTACCCATTGTATCTCTTGAAAGTACGATTTTAGAAAAAAAAAATTATTTTTCTTGTTTACGCAGGAATGTATACTCTGAATTTCATGACTCTAGGTGTGGTCATTTGGTACTGTTTTTATCCCCTTTTTTTCATTTAGCCCAAAAAGAACGAATGTCGAAAAATCCGTTTATTTTACGAGTCTACTCAATCAGAGGAATGTATACACCGAATTTCATTATTCTACGTGCAGCCGTTTGGTTGGTACCATTTTTATCCCTCTATTCCCAGTTTACCCCTTAAAAGTACGAATGGAAAAATACTTTCATATAAAGTATCTGCTGAATTCGAGGAATGTATATACCGAATTTCGTGTTTCTAACTGTTGTCGTTTGATATGTACCATTTATATCCCTTATTGTTCCATTTCACCCCCTACGAATAAAAATCACGTGTTTGTTGTAGGGGCGCATACCAAAACAAAACACAAAATATGCTTAAATACTCTAAAATATTATGGTTTATTATGGGTATTTTTAATCCTTGTGTGGGGCGATTTTCCCTTTGGGCCAATTTCACCCAGTTTTAATGCCAACTGATCTATAAGACACATTGATGGAAAATTTGGACGTCCTAGCTCCTTTTGTTTAGATGCTAGCGGAATGACAAAGTTAGTATACCCCTATCATGGAGGTGGGGGGTATAAAAATTCGCATAGAACTCAAACCGTTCTGGCTCATTCTGCACCACCCTGTACGAGATTCCGAGATCTGCCACTATCCAAATATGTGCACCTAAAAAAAAAGAAGAAATGATGGAGGCTATCGGTCATACCCATGGAATGACCCAGTAATGAAACCTTTCGCCAGTTATACTCCTTGGTAACGCATATTATTATGTGGACTTACTGGAGGCCATTGTAATCCACACTTTCGGAGTATTCGGGCGAAAGTCTATGGCCGGGGAAATCAATACAAAGAACACCAAGACGTCGTGGCAGTAGGGGTATCAGGCGGTCCCATGTACCCACCCATGTAGTGTCAGTGTGGGACGTACCTTGCGTTTGCCATACCAACGTTCGGCCAAGTAACCCCAGGGGACTTTATTTTTTATGTCGTCATATTAAAAAAGAAAGATATTCATTTGTTTTTCAAATAACTCGTGTAACTCTTATATATATTCACCCTGTCCAGTTACTGACTCAGCATATTATGTTATCTATAGTGTTAACTAATAGCTTTTGATCTTCGAGCATCGTAAAACTTTACAAATAATTTTTAGTAATTCCTTATGAATACGTACAACGTTTTCCAACAGAAATGGGTTCACCGAACTTCAGCCAGACTATGTTTCTGCTTACTTTTGAGGTGAACTAATCACAATTGTACGCATACAATCGTACAATCATTGCAGATAAGCATGAATAGAGATATGAAAACAAGAGATAGAAAATGTAGGGCCCCTTTAGAACAAGTTGCGTGTGAACACTCTTAAAACGAGTAACAATGTTCCAGGCCTGTTTCTAGCGATATTTTCCCGATTATGTGACTCTGTATCCCGAGGATTATCGCAAAGAAAGCGTACCAAAATTGTGAATATGAATTCTATTGAATACCTACCTCGTTCAATACTGAATGGCGACTTATACAATTTTTGTTTTTTTTTTGTGCGCTCTTTAACATGATGCTGGAGCTGTGTATTTGCCAAAATACAAAAAGTTTTATTTTTCTAAAATAAAAAATTCCAAATTTACGAAGTGCAGAAAATATGAACATATTAACGTATACCATACTCATTAAATAATCCAAACTTTATTTTCATAGGTTGACTGGAAATTGTTTAACGTTTGTATAGATATATATTAGGATGGGTCACGAAGATCCTAGATCAAGCTGTCTGTGAGCTAAAAGCTCCTGAAAACGTCTCTAAAAATCATGTTTTCCCGTGTAATTTTTTATGTTGGATTTTTGTCCATTTTTTCCGAATTAGTAAACCCTTGTAAGCACTTTAGATATAATTTTTTGTTCCTGTCTTAGAATTACTTTGATGCTGACTAAATGATGAATATCGGACGGAAAATTACGACACGGACTCAATTTTTGTGAAATAATTTAATACAAGAGATGGATTTTCAGAGCCAACATTTTCAAACTCTTTTTACAAAAATTAGCGCAGCGGCGTCAATTTCCATCCGATGTTCATCATTTAGGCATCATTCGAAAGGTATGGCATGTAGCTATTTATATTTTATAGAATACTGTCATCAAATACGAAAAAAAATACTACAAATGTCCATTAATTCAAACAATAAGTTACTATAAGACAAGAATGAAAATTTACATTTAAAGTGCTTTCAAGGATCTATTAATTTAGAAAAAACTGGTTAAAATGCAAAACAAAAAAATACAAGGGGAGAACATGATCTTTTGGGTTATTTTCAGGAGCGTTTAGCTCACAGACGGCTTGATCTCGGAACGAATTAGTTTGCAAATTTAATTAATCCAAACAATCATATCCAAACTTTATATTCATGGGGTGACTGAAAAATGTTTTTCAAATTGTATGGACCGCGACCCACAGTGGAATAATTTCATACAAGCTGCGGCAAAAATTATAAGGAATAGAGCTAGGACCTTAAAGTATCGCATACATCCCTTAGATCAAAAACAATTTATTGTTTAAATCCGCCCACCACCACGCCCACCTCCCATGTTAGTTAAAATGAAAAACATCATAAATTTCTTATTTTAATATATATGTGAATAAAAATCATTACCAGTGATTTCATCGGAGTCCACAATTAATTAAATTAAATTTTTCGTTAATAACGATTTTCGATTTTTTGTTATAAAAATTATTTTATTTTTTAATCGTTGACACATGGCTATTATAGCTTTTAACTCGACTTAAGATTAACATCGAAGAAAGTATTGCTTCATTTTTGGCTTAGAAGGTTTTACAATTAAGGTAATAAAATCCATGTTAACAGCTAAAAGCAAAATATTCATTTTAAAATGAATAAAAAAGGCAATAATTTAACAATATTTGTAAGTGCCGAGGCATCGGTCGGCCTAGCGAATATGGTTTTATACTGTAGAAAATTAGCAATACTGAATGAATAAATAGAACTTTCAGGTAAACCTCTGTCTGAAAAAGAAAGCAAAAACATAATTACACTTTTTTAAATGCAAAAGAACACCTCAAGAGCTCCTATTTTCTACGAACGAAATTTAGTATATATAGTAGGGTTTGCATCCAGCTATTTCCCGCGGGAAAATTCTTCGCACATTTTTCATTTCCCGTATCCCGGGAAATTCGTAAGGAAACCCAGCGGGAATTCAGTAGAAAATTTTACATATTTTTTTGCATATTTTTTCCATAATTTCCACAATAAAATTAAAAATGTTGTATACAAATTTAGATCACATAGCTTTTAATCAGGTATGTCAAATATTGTAGTTGGATGACAAAATATTTTTAAGCTGCGTTCGGATGTAGATTAAAATCTGGGAAAAATAGATTTTGGGCGTGTATCCAAACGCCAAAAATAAAGAATTTAAAGTTTTCGAAGCGACAGGACAAAGAACAAACATTTCATTTAATGCTCTACTCACTATTAATGTGAACGACGTTCTCCGTTTCGTCCACATTTTCCAATAAAATAAGATATATCTGATCGTTAATTAATTTTGAAACTTGAAAAGATGTTTGAATTGATCTCACATTGCGCTTTATTAAATGAATTCTGTAACAGGATCGTTGTAAGTTATATATTTATTTTACTTTAATAAATGTGAATGTTTCATTGGAAAAAATAAGCTTAACTCATGGTAAACAGTGTGGTGACGATTTCTCGTGCTGTTCCGGGATCCCGGGAAATTGAAAAAATAATTTTCGTTTCCCGGGAAATAAAAAGTACGGGAAAATGCAAACCACAAACCACGAAGTTACACAAGTTCGTTGAAAACCTAAACTCACATCATTCCAATCTTTTTAGTATGACGATGTAAAAATTGAAGTGCCCTGGGGTTATGTGGCCGGACGTTGGTATGGCAATCGCCAGTTACGCCCCATATTGGCGCTGCATGGCCTGCAAGATAATCTGGGCACCTGGGACCGTTTGATACCAATGCTGCCACGACATGTGGGTGTTCTTTGTATTGATTTTCCCGGCCATGGGCGTTCCTCCAAATATCCCAAAGGTGTGACTTACACTATGATCGAGTATGTCCAGATAATAGTACGCGTTATCAAGGAGTATAACTGGCCAAAGGTTTCATTACTGGGACATTCCATGGGTGGCATTCTAAGTTTCCTGTACGCTTCGCTGTATCCTCATACCGTCGATATGATAGTGCAGATCGATATAATTAAGTCGCCCAAAAGACGTGTGGACAGGGACAAACTGATAATAGAAAATGAGCGACTGAATCAAATGCACAAAGGTGAACCAGCTTCCTATACATACCGACAACTGGAAGAACTTCTCAGCCGAGGCACAAGCAATTCAGTGCCAAAGGAGAATTGTAAATATCTATTGAATCGTAGCATAGATCAATCGCAGCTGTATCCCGAAAAATACTATTTCTCGCGAGATGGCCGAATTAAATATTATTTGCAATTTAGTGACGAGCATGGCTTAGCCTTAGAACTGGCCAAGCGTATTCGAAATCGGAATTATTTGTTAGTAAGAGCTACTGAATCGGAATATATAAGTGATAAAATGTCGGATTTAATAGAAATTCTACGCCAGAATAATCCCAATTTTGAATTGCACGATGTTGAGGGAACGCATCATGTTCATTTGAATAATCCGCAGGCAGTGGCCAAGGTATTGGTTCCATTTATACTGAAACATCGCCCGGTGGCATTGGATGGATGGTCGATGGATGTCGATGCAGCGAATGGTCATAATAGATTTAATACGAAGAATAGTAAATTATAATTATATATCGAACGATGTGTTTGTTCTTGGCAAACTAGTATATATTAGCTTACATGTTTTCGTATCATATATTTAAGTTACAAGAAAAAATTCATAATTTATGAATATTTTATTGTTAGATTGCTTATGAAATTCTAAATATTCTAATAAAAAGATTGATGCAAATCTGTTACTTTGCTGGTTTAAATAATCTATTTGTGTTAGGGAATAGAAGAAAAACTCTTGATTAGAAAAATATCACTTGTTGTTCTTAAATTCAACAGGGCTCAAGATTACGAGATGGACTTGAAATTTTTCAAAACTGAAAAAACACAAATGGGAGAGGAAAAATCCAAAATTTTGAATAGAAAGACATACAAAAATAAATTATGAGTCAAATATAAGCTAGTTAAAGAATCATAGATAGTATTTTTTGTCGAAAATCTCAACGTGAGAGAAAATTTGAAATGAAGGAAGAGTCATGTTAAATTTTCCTAATTGAGAGTTTTTGAAACTGAAAGCATGAATGTGAATTGGGCTGCATGCATTTTATTTATCTGGAGAAGGCTATACTTCATATTAACACATTTTGACCCAGTATTCGACAAGTCTTTAATGGGTTAGAAATAATGAAAAATAAAACGTGAAAGCATTAATGTATTTAAACAAGTAAAAAGGGAGTTAAGTTCGGCTGGACCGAACTTTATAAACCCTCCACCATGGATTGCATTCCACAGAGGATGTCGATTTTCGTAGAAGTGCAATAATATTACAGGAAAATATATATATATATATATATATATAATATACAAATATTGAAAATATAATTTTAAAAATAAATAAAATATTTTAATTATTTCAAACCACGCTTCTATACCAATTTACGTTTACTTATCGAAATAATACTTCAAGTCAATTCAAAAAATAAATATTCTTATATTTATTTATATTTTCAAAAAGCTTAAATATTATAAATATTGGTAGATAGTGGGTGCTACAGTTGGTTGTATTTCCATTCTATTTGAATTCCAAAAGTACAAATTTTGAAAATCCATTATCAGACGTACATAGTGCAAAATAATCTAACTTCATGATTCAACCAATTTTTGCCGTAAAAGTAAAAAGTACGAATTTGGAAAAATCTTTTTATCAGTCAGAGGAATCTATGCACCGAATTCCATGATTCCAGCTGCGGCCATTTGGTTGGTACCATTTATACCCCCTTAAGATTACGATTATCTAAAAGCTCTTTATTCTACGTTTCTACGCAATTAAAGTTGCATCATTCTAGCTGTAGTCGTTAAGTTGGTACTATGGTTATCCCTCTGTACCATTGTAGCCCTTGAAAGTACGAATTAAAAAAAAAACTTTTATTTTCCGTGTCTACGCAGTCAGAGGAATGTATATTCCGAATTTCATGAGTCAAGCTGCGGTCATTTGGTAGGTACTATTTTTATCCCCTTTTTCCATTTTCGCCCCAAAAAGTATGAATTTGGAAATATCCGTATATTTTACGAGTCTATGCAATCATAGGAATGTATACACCGACTTTCACTATTCTAGGTGAAGCCTTTTGGTTGGTACCATTTTTATCCCTCTATTTCTATTTTACCCCTTACCCTTTTTGCTATAAGGGGAATGCGTTTACAAAATAGCAAGCAAATATAAACGAACATATTCAAAAAACATGCTTAAATACCCTAAAATATTAGGGATTATTATAGTATTTTTAGTCATTGTGAGTGGAAAAGTTTTCGCTTTGGGCCGATTTCGCCCCGTTTCAATCCCAACCGATCTACGACTATAAGACGCACCTTTCGTTTAGATTCTAGCGTGCTTTTAACAGACGGACGGACGGACATGGCTAGATCGTCTTAGAATTTTATGACGATCAAGAATATATATACTTTATAGGCTCTCATATTTCAAGGTGTTACAAACGGAATGACAAAGTTATCTTGGAGGTGGAGGGCATAAAAATCAAAATTTGTATACAAAAACATTGTGAATATTTAAAAGTACTTAAAAAAACAAAAATATTAAAAAAGAATATCCAATTCGGACCATTATTGACGAAGTTATGAGCAAAAGACTGAAAAACAACTTCTATTTAACGATTTTTAACAAAGCTTTATCTTTTTAACGAGTAATCAGAAAAACCTCAAAGTATACCAGGGGTTTTTTAGTTGGTACTAATATAAGAAGAAATGGAGGAAATCAGAAATATTTTTTTTGAGCTGTCCGATTTTTCGTGGAATGCCCCATATAGTCAGTCGCGAAAAAGCTGTAATTTTTGCAAAAATACAAAATTCGCGGTTGCAATTGCATTTATTTCAACATTCTCTATCTGGGTTTGTGAAACAATCACAATTATTTCCCACTTAGTCAGCAATCATATGCCAACCAAACATTTTAGTTCTCTATAATTTTTGACTTTACCGCCAATATTCTTTTTTTAATGTTGTGTAATTAATTTTAAAAAATGGAACCTATCATTTCACCACTTCCAAACTTACACAGTCGCTGAAAAAACTCGATAAAAAAGACACAGAACTAAAACACTACGTTAAAATTTCAAAAAAAATGGTTAATGTAATCATTTCGAAATTTAAAATTATAAAACTGAAAAAAAAAAAACAGACTGTAATAAACCGCATGAATATTTTAAAAGTAAATGAAATTAACTTATAAACAAGGTATAACATACTATAACAGGAGTTACAGGCGATTGAATGAACACACCTTTTTGAACAAATCTTATTATTTCACTGTTAATTTGGTCAATACTCGTGAAAAAATCTATTTTTTTTTCCAAAAATACGTATACAATATTTTTATGAGAAAAAAAGGAAGGAAAGGCTAAAGTCGGGCGGGGCTGACTATATGATACACTCCACATTCTATCCGAATACAATCAATTAGAGTGATCAAAAAAACGAGTTTTCTTCAATGTCGGGTTTTCGAGTTTTTCGAAAAACGTGATTTCAAAAAATCCGGTTGCCCGGTTTTCTTTTTATGAAAAAACCGCTCGTACCGGTTTTTTCGGATTTTTCTTATAACATTTATAAATGAGGAAATTATTTATTATGGGTAATTCCACAAAATGTTATAGTATTGTAAATATTCGTTCTCTGGGATAGGACAATCTTTCAAAATTTACTCCATACATTCCTGTCTGACTTAGTTTGAGGAACATTTTGGGCCTTTGTCAACAAATGGCTTGCTAAAAGGTAATCATTTTGAAAACAAGTAAGGAAAGGCTACAGTCAGACGGGGCCGAATATATGATACAATCCACTTTCTATCCGAATACATATCTATTCGGTAAAAAAGTGAAAACGGGAAGGATTTTTGTATCTATTTTTTGTTGGATTATAGAATGTTGTGCCAAATTTAAAGAAAATCGGGTACAATATGTGTTTCTAGAGCGACAAAAGTCAAATCGGGATCGAAATTTGTATGGAGGCTATATCTAAATCTGAATCGATCTACCTCGCTTTAGCCACAGGTGTTTTTCGTTGGCTTATAAGATGTTGTGCCAAATTTAAAGAAAATCGGGTACAATATGTGGTTTCTGGAGCGGAAAATGTCAAATCGGGATCGAAATTTGTATGTGGGCTATATCTAAATCTGAACCGATTTGCCTCAAATGAAATAGTGTTTGTCATTGATCCACAAAAGGTACTTGAGCCAATTTTTGTTAAGATCGGACTATAATTGCGACCTGTAATTTGATTACAACAATAGATGGACAGACGGACATTGCAAAATCGACACAGAAAATGATTCTAAGCCGATCTGTATAACAAACGATAGGTCTAGCTCGCTTCCTTTTGGGTGTTACAACAAATGCACTCTCGTGGAATGTATAAATACATGCACAAGTTTTCAAAACAATCGCACCTATCGAGGTAAAAAATCGTACCGATTGATAAGGAATACCTCATATCGTAAATTACCATATTGAAGGAAGCTGACATATATTTAATTAAAAGTGAAATTCTTGAATTAGTTTCCTACTTTCTACAATGTTATAGTGAAAACAGATTACAAAAATTTGCAAAAAAAATAGGTAAAAGTTAGTGCTGAGTCCCGCGCGAATTGCGTATAAATACGTGAGATACCGTAAATTCCCGGGATGCAAGCTCTACTATTTACGAGTATTAACGAGATATGAACATGAACACAAAGTGTTCATATCTCGTTTTTACACATGCCCATTATTTCTCTTAGCATTGTAGTTCCCTCTTCGTGTGACTACTACTCTCTTCATGTTTACCTGCAGTGGTATTGACGGTAGAGCTATAATTCTGATTAGTTTGATAGTAATAATCGGTGGCATAGTCAGGCTAAAGTTCGCTTGATCCACTTGTTTTGGAAAATGTCAATCGCTTTTTGAAGAATTACTAAAAAAGTCTTGTGAATTGCATTATGGACGAAATTCAAGCGATAGAAGTGAGTAGTATTGATAACAGACAGAACTGAGTTAATAACTGGCTAATCTCTGGACACTGTGCGAATTATTCGAGTTACACTAGTTCGTTGAAGAAAAAACTAACAGCTTTCCAATCTTTTTAGTATGACGACGTAAAAATTGAAGTGCCCTGGGGTTATGTGGTCGGCCGTTGGTATGGCAATCGCCAGGTACGCCCCATATTGGCGCTGCATGGATGGCAAGATAATCTGGGCACCTGGGACCGTTTGATACCCCTACTGCCACGACATGTCGGTGTTCTTTGTATTGATTTTCCCGGCCATGGGCGTTCCTCCAAATATCCCAAAGGTGTGACTTACACTATGATCGAGTATGTCCAGATAGTAATACGCGTCATCAAGGAGTATAAATGGCGAAAGGTTTCATTACTGGGTCATTCCATGGGCGGCATTGTTTGTTTTGTGTACGCCTCGTTGTACCCTCACACCGTCGATATGCTAATACAGATCGATATAATTAAGACACGCAATAGACATGAGAAAAGCCAGATTGCCTTTATGGCTATGCGCGCCGACAAACTTATAATAGAAAATGAACGCCTGAATCAGATGCACAAAGGTGAACCCCCTTCCTATACGTACCGGCAGCTGGAAGAAGTTCTCTACAAAGGCTCAAACAATTCGGTGGAAAAGGAGAATTGTAAATATCTATTGAATCGCAGCATAGAGAAATCGCAGCAGTACCCCGAAAAATACTACTTCTCGCGAGATGGCCGAATTAAATATTATGTGCCGATTAGTGGCGAACATGGCTTAGCCTTAGAAATGGGCAAGCGCATTCGTAATCGGAATTATTTGGTGATAAGAGCTACTAAATCGGGATACATAAATGATAGCGTAGCGGATTTAATAGCAATTCTACGCCAGAATAATCCCAATTTTGAATTGCACGATGTTGAGGGAACGCATCATGTTCATTTGAATAATCCCCAGGAGGTGGCCAAGGTGTTGACTCCCTTTATCCTCAGGCATCGTCCGGTGGCATTGGATACTTGGTCGATGCATGTTGATGCAGAGAAGGGGCAGCATAGTTTAAATAAGAAAACTAGTAAATTATAACGAAATACCGAACGATGTTTTAATGGCAAACTTGTATATATAGCTAATATATATGTTTATTTATTATATTTTTGTGATATATTTCAGTTACAGGAAAAAATAATAATTTATGAATATTATATTTTAAGATTGCTAATAAAATTCTAAATAAACTAATGGAAAAATTGATGCGCTGATCTGTTTCTTTGCTGGTTTAAAAAATGTATCTGTGTCAATGAATTGAACAAAAACTCTTGATTAGAATAATGATGGATTTTTTCCAAACTGATAGAACACAAATGGGAGAGGAAAAATCCAAAATTTTTAAAAGAAAGAGGTAGAAAAATTATGGGTCAAATACAAGCTATCATACCGCAATTGGTATTTCAGGTCGAAAATTTTTGAGTAGAGGACCATAAAATTGTTAAGAAAATTGGGGGAGGTGGTTGGTAATCGATATCTCGCGGAGAAGTAAAGGGTGATTTTTTAGCTATTATCTTTTTGGCAACACTGGTTTAAACAGCTGACGCACGTTTCGTGTTTTGTTTCACTGTCAAACATCTTCAGTTTGGTCTATAATTTAACCATGAATCGTCTTACAAACGAACAACGCTTGCAAATTATTGAATTGTATTACCAAAATGCGAGCTCTGTTAAGAAAGTTCATCGCGCGAGTTATGTCGGCTTCGACTCCACCACCACAAACACAATCTCAAAAGAACCCCCTTGAGATTAACTTCAAACAATAGATAGCGTAATGAAAATTTTGCATTTAACACAAACACATAATTTTCATTTTTATGTGTTGCTTTCTTTAATTTCATAAATAACAAATTATGGCCAACCTTTTATTTTTTAATAAACTCAATTGAACTCAAGTGTTACACATTGTCACTTGAAACCCCTATTTCGGTATTCTCGTAACATGACTCCACACTTCAGGCCGACGACTTCACTGCAGTTTCAAGAGGGTAACAAACTATGAAAATGTAGTAAAGTCAGCATAATTGCATTGCAGTTTCAAAAGGTAATAAACTAAGAAAATACAGTAAAGTCAGCATATGTTTTAAATAAATTCCAATTTTAATTTTTGTTCGATTTTGCCCCGTTTGTATTTTTCGAAGGCAAAATCGAAGTCAACACATCTAGATTTAGATATGCATATATAGTATGTCACGTTTTAGTAATACAGTCAGTTAGAATTTGTTCATGAGTGCTGAAGCACTAAATAAAATATACCATCAAATTTAATAAAAGAAGAAAACAAGGAAACTATCTCTTTTATTTTTACTAACTCAAAATCTGTGTAAGTGCTAAAGCAAATACACTTAACTGGCGCAGTCAACACAGGAATCTTAATCCAAAGATTAAGACACGATCTTGCTTCTAAAGCTCATTCGAACCACGATCGATATCGTTAACAATACTTTTGTGAAGAAAAAGTGAAACAAAAAACAAATATAATCGATAAAGTCTGTGAAAATGCCTAAAGACATGGAAAAGAAGACAGAATCCTGTAGACCATACTTCACACCCGAACAGCTGACCGAATCATTCCAAAACATGGAACCATTATCAACGTTCCAAATGTCAGCTTCCAGTGCGAAAACAACAACAACATCCACCAATCCCACCGCTACAAGTCACGAACAGCTCCCCTTATCAGAAGCCCTTAAGGAAGCATCGAAGATACAAGAATTTCGAGGCGACAGAAGCTACGACGTGACATCATTCATCGACGAAGTGGAATTATTCAGCACACTATTTAAAGGAACACATATGGAGGAATATTTCTTCAAGAGGTATGTGCTAAAAAAAATACAAGGGGAAGCAGCAAACGTCATCAGAGCGACAGGAGACATGAACTGGGAACAAATCAAGCAGGAACTACTAAAAAATTTTGGAGTCCGAGAATCATACCACCAACTATTCCACAGGGCACTAAATGTCAGAACTGGTGATGTAAGTCAAGCTTTTAATTATTTAAAAAACATCCTAAATAAATTGAACAATAAGTATTTCCAAGATCCCCAGAAACCAGGAGAATTTTCTCCGAACACAAACGAAGCCCTAATTTTGAAAACATTTTTAACAAGCATACCACCTCACTTAGCCAGTATTATACACAGTAGAAATATAAAAAGTCTAAGGGAAGCATATTATTGCCTAGAAGAGTGTGGCTTAATTAAATACAATAAAAAGAGAAACGAAACCCAAAATTTTAGTAAAACAAACAATAGCCAAAATACTCAAAATTTCACTGAAAATAATGCAAATACCAATCACAATAACCCAAACAATAATAAATACAATACCAATTCAGGACACTTTCGCCAATCAACTATGTCCAAACAAAACGACCAAAGATTCGCATCAAACACACAGTCGGGCAACATCAGGCATAACAATAGGGATAGGTCAGGAACATTTAGAACCTCTCTAAACCAGAATAAACAATATCCACAACCAATGGAAGTAGATCACTTACAGCAAAATTCACATGAAGAAGCAGAAGAATCGGAAGTAGAAGAAACAGTAGAAAATGAAGTAAATTTTCAATCAGACAGCCCGGAATACACTTACCCTTGATTCAAATAACAATCGGAGATAATAAAATTAAATGCTTAATAGATACAGGTTCCACAACAACACTCCTGAATAAAAATTCCCTACCAAAGTACAAAAGAATCCTTTTAAATAAACCAATAATATTTAACACTCTTTCCGGACAAACGAAAATAGATAATGAAATTATCACTGAAGTCCCAAAGGAATTCAGAGATAGTAAATTTATGCGATGGAAATTAACAGATTTCAGTAACAAACAATTTGACGGCTTAATTGGACAGAATATATTACAATCATTTGGAGCAAAAATAAATCTTGAAGAGGAATTCATCGAAATTAATAAAAACAAGATTAAATTTATAAATTCTTGCCCTTTTCTCTATGAAGAAATTCACACAATAGAAGAGTCAAACATTAATGACGAAAACGTATCACAACTCTTTAGAGAAGATATGAATTCTGAGGAAAAGGAATATTTAAACACAATTATAAACGAAAATTCAGACCTTTTTTACAAAGAAGGACAACATCTCTCTCATACACACGAAATCAAACACAGCATAATAACCACTACAGACAGACCCACATACACAAAAATCTACAGATATCCAAAAGTACACGAAGAAGAAATAGCAAAACAAATTAAAGAAATGTTAAAACAAAACATTATAAAAGAAAGTAATTCTCCTTACAACTCCCCAATCTGGATTGTACCTAAAAAATTAGATAGTTCTGGTAAACAGAAATGGCGTATTGTAATCGATTACCGTAAATTGAATGAAATTACGGTCAACGATAAGTTCCCTATTCCCAATATTGAAAATATATTGGATAAATTAGGAAAAGCCAACTATTTCACAACTTTGGATTTGGCAAAGGGTTTTCATCAAATTCCAATAGAAAATGATGACCAAAAGAAAACGGCCTTTTCAACCCCTTACGGTCATTACGAATTCATTCGAATGCCCTTTGGCTTAAAAAATGCCCCCTCCACCTTCCAAAGATTGATGAACTCAATACTACGTGAATACATAAACAAGATATGTGTTGTCTACTTAGACGACATACTTATCTTCAGTACAAGTATCGAAGAACACATGGACAACATAAAGAAAATTTTTGCAAAATTGAGAGAACATAACCTTAAAATACAAGCCGATAAATGTTCCTTCTTCTGTAAACAGACAAATTATTTAGGCCATACCCTCACCACAGAAGGAATAAAACCCAATTCAACCAAAGTTGAATCAATTCAAAAATTGAAGCTCCCAAAAACCCAAAAACAGATAAAATCTTTTCTGGGAATAACAGGTTACTACCGAAAGTTTGTAAAAGACTATGCTAAAATAGCATACAACCTTACTAAATACTTGAAGAAAAATGCAAAAGTAAATATTAAAGACTCACAATACATAAATGCATTTGAAAAACTTAAAACCATCCTCACAAACCCTCCTATTCTTAGATACCCAGAATGGTCCAAAGACTTCAAATTGACAACAGATGCTAGCGACCATGCACTAGGTGCAGTTCTTTCCCAAAACGAACACCCAATCGCCTATGCAAGCAGAACGTTGAATGATCACGAGAAAAACTATGCCACAATAGAAAAAGAACTACTGGCAATTGTCTGGGCAGTAGGGTATTTCCGACCATATATATATGGTAAACAATTTGAGCTAGTAACAGACCATCAACCATTAGTGTGGCTACATACCAAAACAAAGGGTAAAGACATAAACCCAAGACTGCAAAGATGGTTGTTAAAACTTGGCGAATATAACTTCAAAATCAGTTACATTAAAGGAAAAGAAAATAAAGTGGCTGATTTTATGAGTAGAATAGACAACACAATCGGAGAAATATTAGCTATAGATTTAGACGAAATAGAAATGGAAAATAACGCAGACAACTTTAGCACAGCCGCAACTATTCATTCTCAAGAAGAGGAGCTAAATGACCACTTTCCAATCTTAAACACTATAGTATACAGATTTCCAACACAAATCATACTAACAAACCATAAAACAGAAGACGTAAGAGTGGTAAATAACAAAAAGAAAATTTTTATAAGTACCAGAGACATAGAAACCAACTACATGACAGATCTGTTTCGCCAACACATAACCTCCGGACGAATCGGTATATTCACCGAACTTTCAGATCACCTCTACAATGAAGTACAATTAAAACTCATAGAACTATTTGATACAAGATTAAAATTTGTACGATGCAGCTTCAACGCCAGAGATATTAGCAATGAGAACGATTTATATAAACAGATAGGGAAATATCATAAATATGAGACAGGACATGCAGGCATTGTAGAAAATTACGAAGGCCTCAAAACAAAAATATACTACAACAACCTTAAACATTTTATTCAAAAGTACATCAATAATTGTGACATATGTAACAGGTCTAAATACGACAGAAAACCACTGAAACCAATGCTCAAATGCTCTGAAACGCCCTCAGACACCAACGAAATCATACACATGGACGTTTACACAAACAAAAAACACAGCTTCATTACATTCATCGATAAATTTTCCAAATACGCCATAGCTCTTTACCTAGAAGATAGAAATAGTATCACAATAGTGGAAAAAATTAGACTATTTTTTCAATAAGAGGCAAGCCAAAGAAAATAATCACCGATAATGAATTTAACTCAGTTAATGTCAAAGACTTTCTACGGAATGAGAATATAGAAGCCCATTTCACTAAACCAAATAATCATACAGGCAATGCTGATGTCGAAAGACTTCACAGCTCAATTTCAGAAAAATTCAGAACTCTTGAAGCTCAAAAATCACCTCTTTCTGTAAAAGAACGCATTTCCAAATGTATTGAATGGTATAACAACTCGATTCATTCCACAATTAAATCAAAACCTTTGGATGTAGTGGAAAATCGGGTAGACAAACAATTAATTTTCAAACGAATATCTTACACTAAGAACAACTCGATTCTTAAACTCAATGAAAAAAGGGAAATAGTTGATACTAACAATGAAGAAGGTTATGCGAAAAACTATAAAGCACTTAGGCATAAATACGAACCCAGATATCGAAAAATTAATCTTGAAAATGTTCACCCAAACAATTTTAAAAGAAGGAATAAATTTGTAGGTAAATTGGATATCGACAATCTTGACACTCTTGATGATCCTCCCAATAACGATGGCAGCTCTAACAGTACAACCAATCAACACTAACGGCAATGGATATACTGAGATAAAATTAAACGACGCTCAACTCATTCTTGACTACACAACTATCCTACATATAATTAACCTAAATGAAATCAAAGAATCTATCGAAAATATTAAAATTCTTATAAATGAATTAGATGTAATTGAAAATAAACGTTTCCTATTATCAGAACTCCAGAAAGTAAAAAACTAAACTCCACACAATTCAGATTAACAGAGAAAAAAGAGGACTAGCCAACATCTTGGGATCAGGCCTTAAATGGATAGCTGGTACTATGGATGATGAAGATAGAATAAATATAGAAAACCACATTCAGATTATTGAACAAAATAACCATAACATTATTGAAGGGACCAATAATAATATTCGCTTAAACAACCATTTTAACGAGACCATAAGAACTTTAACAAAAACGATAGAAACGGACAGAGCCAAAATCTTAGAAAAATTTAATACCGTAAGCCATAACAATTCCCGACTAATATCCCATATCCTATATGTAGACATGATGCTAAAAATAAAGTCACTATCAGACCAAATAGAGCATATTCAAAATAATATCATAGCAGCAAACAACAATATGATGATTAGCAACATGTTCACAACAGAAGAAATCCAATCTCTAAATATAAATTTTTTTAAGCTCCAACACACTCAACTAGCGATAGCAAAATATAAAGAAAATCAAATACTGTTCATACTTAAAGTACCCAATAATACAATAATAACACAGAGATCATATATTACACCTCTAGGAAATGAAAATAACCTAGAACTTACATTTAAAACGCAACATGTTATATATTACCAAAATATTCCTTATCAATATACCAACAACAATAATGTTAACTCACTGAAAAGATCCAATATATGCATTTTTACAAACGAAACATGTGTAAAAGTAAGAAATGAAAAAGAAGAAATAATTGAAATAGAGCCTGGCTTAATATTAATAAAAAATGCAGAAAATAAAATATTACAAAGCAATTGTGACAATAGAGAAATAACACTGAGAAAAAATTTGTTAATAACTTTTAATGATTGCGAAATAAAAATAAACAATCTTGTACTAAAAAATTACGACAAAAAATTTAAAGATAATTTTGTAAAATCTCCAAATTTAATTTCAAATAATAGTACCACAACACTGTCTTTTGATGAAATAGTTTTAACCAACATAGATAATGCAAAGCAAATAGAAGAATTAAAGGTTCACAAAACAATTCATTATAATTTTACAATAATCAATACTATTGTAATTCTAACTTTAATTATTGTAACAATCATTATTTTTATAATAGTATATAAGAAATATTTAAAGATCAAACTGAAAATTCAGGAGAATTCTCAATCAAGGGAGGGAGGAGTTATGTCGGCTTCGACTCCACCACCACAAACACAATCTCAAAAGAACCCCCTTGAGATTAACTTCAAACAATGAAATGAAAATTTTGCATTTAACACAAACACATAATTTTCATTTTTATGTGTTGCTTTCTTTAATTTCATAAATAACAAATTATGGCCAACCTTTTATTTTTTAATAAACTCAATTGAACTCAAGTGTTACACATTGTCACTTGAAACCCCTATTTCGGTATTCTCGTAACATGACTCCACACTTCAGGCCGACGACTTCACTGCAGTTTCAAGAGGGTAACAAACTATGAAAATGTAGTAAAGTCAGCATAATTGCATTGCAGTTTCAAAAGGTAATAAACTAAGAAAATACAGTAAAGTCAGCATATGTTTTAAATAAATTCCAATTTTAATTTTTGTTCGATTTTGCCCCGTTTGTATTTTTCGAAGGCAAAATCGAAGTCAACACATCTAGATTTAGATATGCATATATAGTATGTCACGTTTTAGTAATACAGTCAGTTAGAATTTGTTCATGAGTGCTGAAGCACTAAATAAAATATACCATCAAATTTAATAAAAGAAGAAAACAAGGAAACTATCTCTTTTATTTTTACTAACTCAAAATCTGTGTAAGTGCTAAAGCAAATACACTTAACTCGCGCTTTCATTTTATGGTCAGTTTAATCGACCCACTGAAGCGGCTATTCGGGCTATTGTGACTAAATTTCGCACCAAATTTACTTTGTTGGACATTAAACCACCAACACGCTTACGTAGAGTTCGAACTGAAGAAAATATCGCAGCTGTATCGGCCAGTGTTAATGATGACCATCAATTATCGATTCGTCGCCATTCGCAGCAATTGGGCCTCTGTTACTCAAAAACGTGGAATTGCCAAAATTGGACTAAGCGGACCATTTGAAGCGCAGTCAAGGTCAACATTTGCATGAAATAGTCGTCAAACATTAAATTATTTGGACCGTACTATCGATTCAAATAAAGATTTCATGCATTTTTCTGAATTTATGTGTTTTTTTTTTTTTTGAAAAACTTTCATATAGCTTTTAAAAAATCACCCTTTATATATTTTTTTCCTAAATTAAAATCAATATGAAAAAATAAAGTATTTTTTTCCATAACTTCCTCAGTTATCGGAACTGAAAAATAGTTTTCAACTTATTTATTATTTTCAGCTCATTTGTCTAAAAAAGTGAAAAAAAATAATGGAAGTTAACGATTATTAGGGCAGTTATCGATAACTACACAATTTATCGGATTTTTTGTTCTAAGTCACTATTATAAATCTGTTTAAAAAATTTTCTCATTAAGGGCATTAGCAAGTGTACCGCAACGCCACATCTTTTGAGTAGATACATATCCACCAAATTGCAAAAATTGAATGGTCCAAGTTTTCTAAGAACTGAGGTTTAGCCCCGTTGGTCATGTCTGCCGGAAAACACTTCAACTAGATATCTATTCGTGATTTTGTATACCATTTTATTGCGAATAAAATCAAATTGGTAGCACTTCTATATGTTTTTTAAATATGAATGTGTTGTGTGTTGATAGATTTGTGTACTTAAGGAAAATTTATTATATCGAAATTTCTCGATATTAAAGCAATACTATTCAGTTATGCAAATTTGTATTTAATATTATTTGAAAATAAGTGCTTTGCTTACCCATTAAAATTTTAAATTTCCCATGCCACTACTAGTATTTGGCGTTTCCCAGACAGTTTTCATTTCTGGGAAAACGGGAATGTAAAGTTTCATTCCCGATAAAAAAATATTCCTTTTAGAATTGTTCAATATGTCTGATTTTTATTATTTTATTTTTTCTTTTCATATTTTTTGTTGTAACTCTTAATCAGGTTCGAGATCATTGATCATTCTTAAACAGAAAACAAAGAATTTTAAAAAGAAGTGTGTGACACTTATTTCGTTCGGTTGCTAGCAGGGCAGACGATCGTTTCAAGGGAGGGGATCAATGAATGAACTCCTCCAAGCCAAAGGGAAATATCCAAATCTCAATGAAGTATTAAATAATAATGTTAGCGGAATAGCCACCAGGCTAGCACAGAACTTCGAAATTGTACTTGGCACCCCATCGGGGCCAACACTATTCGTGGATCTGAGATTATTCAAATTGGACAAAACCAAGGGTAAATCAGTTACAGGTATTTCCAGTTGACTTAATGCAGAGATATTAAAATGATAAGTGTCATTCGATCGATAAGATCGTTCAGAATAAATTGTCGCAAAAAAATTAGCAAAATAATCAGTTATCGCCTGATCATCACAAAATTCTAAACCATTCTGATCCTAGTCGGCTTGGTTGCGGATCTACGCTTAAGATTCACGAAATCATAAAAAGATCTAGGGTTCTTCCTAAAATCATTCTTTAGTTTCTCCAAGTAGATCCTATAACGTCTCTGAGACTCAATGCTATATTATATTTATTGATATAATCAGAATTCAAACCAGTCCTCTTAAATTTCTTAAAAAGTCTACTTCTCGAATTTTTCATACTAGACAACTCACGAGAAAACCAAAGTAGTCTTCTAGAGTGTCCAACACGAATTTTCTGTACTGACCGTGACAAGAAGTCATTAAAAATTTGATAAAATCTATCTACAACAATGTCAAGATCAGTACTATACTGATCTTGCTACAGACTGAATTCCAATCAACGTCCTTGATAAGTGAAGGCAGAAGAATGACAACAGAATACAACATTGATATAATTAAGGTAGGACGATAGTCGTCCTCAGGGGTAGATATATGAGGAACCCTACTGATCTCGAAGAAATGGGGATCATTGACAAATTCTAGGTCAAGTTGCCTAGCATTTACATTTCTCACATAATTGATCTGAAACAAATTTAAATCAGTAAACAGTCTAACTAAAGGGTCCGCCAAATAACTTTTTTTTTAAATGCTATAAAAAAATTACTGAATATTTTCTCAAATTTTTTTCTTTATTTGAAAGTACAATCCTTCCGGTTAATAATTGAAAATAATTTCATTCAAATGGCTGCCTCGGGCACCCCGCAAATAATAGTCCAACGGTTGAATAGTTGAAAGAAAAGAACGTTAGATGGCGGACCCTCATACCAATGTCTCCTATCATTTACTTTTTCCGCTCTAGAAACCACATATTTCAACAAATAAATTTTTTTTTGAAAATGCTATAAAAAAACTACTGAATATTTTCTCAAATTGCTTTTTTGATTTGAAAGTAAAATCCTTCCGGTTAATAATGGAAAATAATTTCATTCAAATGGCTGCCTCGGGCACGCCACAAATAATAGTCCAACGGTTGAATAGTTGAAAAAAAACGTTAGATGGCGGACCCTATATATGCGAGGTCCAATCATCCGAATTAAAAGTCGGCATCAACGGTGTTGAAGGCAAGGTTAGCCTAGATACTGAGGGTAAATTAAAATCACCTAAAATAATATGGCCCAAATCACCATACCAATTGCAGTTAAATACCTCTCATAAACACAAAAGTCGGACGATGAAGGAATGTAAGAACATCAACATGACCTGTTGGAAAAGGGAAGTTCAAAATTTAAAAATATTGCTATCCTTTTCATAGCGTCATTTGGATTTCGTGCATAATTTGTTAGAAAACAACACATAATTTTCTATAAAATCTGTCAAAATTTCAGGATTGGATCATCATGGGATCGGGATAGCCCCTTGAGAACCAAAAATTAAAATTTTTTAGAAAATATGTATTAAAAATAGTACTATAAAACAAGTAAAAAGGCGTTAAATTCGTCCGGGCCGAACTTTTTATACCCTCCACCATGGATTGCATTCCACAGAGGCTGTCGAAGTGCTGTAATATCACAGGAAAATATATTTTTTTTAATGTAGCCAAACCAAAACAAATACTAATATTGAAAACATAATTTTATAAATTAATATAAAATGTTTATACTATATATATCGAAACAATACTTCAAGTCAATTCAAAAACTAAATATTCTTATCTTTATATCTTCAAAAAACTTAAATACCGTAAATATTGGTAGATAGTGGGTGCAACATTTAGTTGTATTTCTATTCTATTATAAGTCCAAAACTACAAATTTTGAAAATCCATTTTCTCACGTACATAGTGCAAGATAACGAATTACGAATTTGGAAAAAATCGTAAAAAAATTTGCTTGTCTATGCAGTCTGAGGAATGTATACACCGAATTCCATGATTCTAGCTGCGGTCATTTGGTTCGTATCCCCTTTTTCGTTTTATACCCTTTTTCCTATTTTACCCCCTAAAAGTACGACTTTCTAAAATCTCTCTATTTTACGTGTTCACACAATTAGGGGTACACACCGATTTGTAGCCGTTTATTTGAAACTATTTCTTCCCTCTGTTCTGTATCTCTTTGAAGTACGAATTTGAAAATAACCTTTTATTTTTCGTCAGAGGAATGTATAGTCTGAATTTCAGGATTCTAGCTGCGGTCATTTGTTGGGTACTATTTTTTCCCCTTTTTTCCATTTCATCCCCAAAATGTACGAATGTACGCAATCAGAGGAATGTATACACCGAATTTCATTATTCTAGATGCAGCCGTTTGTTTGGTACCATTTTTATCTTTCTATTTCCATTTTACCACTTAAAAGTACGAATTTGGAAAAAATACTTTTATATTATGTATGAATGTACACATGTATTAATGTACTCATTAGATGAATGTACACACCGAATTTCGTGCTTCTAGCTGCTGTCGCTTGATAGGTACCATTTGTATCCCTTTTTGTCCCCTTTTACCCCCTACGAATAATAATCACTTTATGGTGCACGTTTTTGTTATTAGTGGAATGCGCATTCACAATATCAAGCAAATATAAGCAGACATAGTGAAAAAACATGCGTAAATACTTTAAATATTAGGGGTTATTAGGGGTATTTTCAGTCCTTGTGAGGGAAACTTTTTTCCCTCCGGTTTCGCCCACTTTCAATCCCAACCGATCAGCAACCATAAGACACATTTCGTTCGGAAGCTAGCGTGCTTTCAACAGACAGACGGACATGGTCGTAGTCTTAGAATTTACCACGACCTAGAATATATATACTTTACGGGTTCTCCGACGAATATTTTAAGGTGTTACAAACGGAATGACAAAGTGAATATACCCCCATCCTTAGGTGGAGGGTATAATTAGTATTTATTTTTTCTCATGTTTTTCATATGAGAGAACATAATGTTTTTAATTGAAAATTGCATAAAGAAAAAATTTCCACTCATTTTCGATAATCCGAATTATGGCCTGCAATCACTGAGGTCTTAAAATTGCATTGTTTCATTTTTTGTAGGGAAGACTAGAATTGGAGCCTTTAAAGAAGAATGTTTGTACCGCCTCTTTAGAAGACCAATAAATTGGTTTGGGTAAACTCTCCTTGGAGCGATCTCTGGTTATTAGAGTCACCACATGTGCAGTGTTGCCAGTGAGAAGAATTATTTCCTACCAAAATTTTCGGTAAAAACTACCAAAATCGTGTAGAACCTACCAAAAAATTATAACTATAAAAACAATTTTTGTATATGTAATGCTTTTAATTGAAATATTTTTAGCTAAAATGAAATAAATTCTTTAGGTCTTGTCTTTCCCAGTGAAAACCTAAATGCAAAACTTGAAAATATATTCGTCAAATATACTCTTTAAGGAAGTTACCTTACTCAAGCATGAAACGTGAGTTAGAAATAAAACTTGTAATTTAGAAGGGAGTTGTAAGTTCCTCTTCTGTCGAGTATTTATTTCAATCTAAATTCATGATATAAGCTTATATCTAAAGAACCTTTGAAATAAAAAACATTTAAATATACTTACTCAATAGATATTTGGAATTTGTAAGTTTTTTCGAATTTTGCCTTACTTAAACACTTAAGCATGTGGGTTTTTAATGTTTTTAAGGGTATTATCGTCAAAGCGTAGAATATTTCCTCCGGATACGCCTGCCATAACTATGTAGCATAATCATAAACATTTTGATCTAAATATAAATTATTATTCTCTTGTCTCAGTTGGTTTAAATTAACATCTATGGGGAAACTGTTTTTGAAACATCAAAACTCATAAAAATATTTTAAAAGGCAGATTCCATTCCTTAGAAATCGTCGATTTAAATAGCATATCTAATGGAGTGCATTCATAAAGTTATGACAATCATATATTAAGAAAAACGTAATGGTAAAGAGTAATGGTAAAGATGATTTTAATAATTTTCTGGTTCAGGGCTTGTTGCCGCCCATTGCTAAACAAAATTCAAGTATTCAATATCAAATGATCTCTACGTCTAAAAGTGGCATCTTTTGTTCTGGAAGGAAGGGCCCAATTCAATATTTGTATACTTTTTCTTCTTGTAATAAAAATCCGACAAAACCTACCAAAATAAGTTTTTACCTACCATCCTACCAAACGAAAAATAACCTACCAATTTTGGTAGGAAAAGCGTAAAACGGCAACACTGGTCACCACATGTGTACAACTCTCTTGATAGGTTCTTAACTTTGTTAGTGGTGTCAAGAGTATTAGCGAGTTTAAACGAGATATGAACTTGAGCACAAAGTGTTCATATCTCGTTTTTATACATGCCCATTATTTCTCTTTATAATGGAGTTCTCTTTTCGGGTGACTACTACTCTCTTCATTCTTGCCTGCAATGGTGTTGATGGTAGGGCTACAATTCTGATTAGTTTGATATTGATCATCGTGGCACAAAAGTCGGTGTCAGTCTAAAGTTCGGTACATCCAATTGTTGTGGAAAATATCAAACGTATTTATGAAGAATTACTAACAAAGTTTTGTGAGTTGCATTATGCACGAAATACAAGCGATAGAAGTGAGTACTACTGATAACAGAAAGTGTTGAGTTAATAACTAGCTAATATCTGGACACTGAGCGAAATATTCGAGTTACACTAGTTCGTTGAAGAAACAAAACTCACACCTTTCCAATCATTTTAGTATGACGACGTAAAAATTGAAGTGCCCTGGGGTTATGTGGTCGGACGTTGGTATGGCAATCGCCGGGTACGTCCCATACTGGCGCTGCATGGATGGCAAGATAATCTGGGTACCTGGGACCGTTTGATACCGCTACTGCCACGACATGTCGGTGTTCTTTGTATTGATTTTCCCGGCCATGGGCGTTCCTCCAAATATCCCAAAGGTGTGAATTACCACGTCATCGAGTATGTCCAGATAGTAATACGCGTCATCAAGGAGTATAAATGGCGAAAGGTTTCATTACTGGGTCATTCCATGGGCGGCATTGTCTGTTTTGTGTACGCCTCGTTGTACCCTCACACCGTCGATATGTTAGTACAGATCGATATAATTCAGTCGCCCAATAGACGTGTGGACAGGATGATTGCTGGCATGGCTATGCGCGCCGACAAACTTATAATTGAAAATGAACGCCTGAATCAGATGCACATCGTTGAACCTCCATCCTATACGTATCGGGAGCTGGAAGAGCTTCTCTACAAAGGCTCAAGAAATTCGGTGGAAAAGGAAAATTGTAAATATCTATTGAATCGCAGCATAGAGCAATCACAGCAGTACCCCGAAAAATACTATTTCTCGCGAGATGGCCGAACTAAATATTATGTGGAATTTAGCGGCGAACCTGGCTTAGCCTTGGAAATGGCCAAGCGTATTCGAAATCGCAATTATATGGTAGTAAGAGCTACTGAATCGGAGTACGTAAATGATAGCGTAGCGGATTTGATAGCAATTCTACGCCAGAATAATCCCAATTTTGAACTGCACGACATCAAGGGAACGCATCATGTTCATTTGAATAATCCCCAGGAGATGGCCAAGGTGTTGACTCCCTTTATCCTCAGGCATCGTCCGGTGGCATTGGATACTTGGTCGATAGATGTTGAGTCAGAGAAGGGACAGCATAGATTAAATAAGAAGACTAGTAAATTATAAGGAAATATCGAACGATGTTTCAATTGCAAACTTGTATCTTATATTTGTGATATATTTGAGTTAAAAGAAAAAAATCATAATTTGTGATAAGATAGCAATCTCATTATTAGCTAGAGTTTATCGAAAATATGTTATTCTTCGATTGGTTATAAAATTCCAAATAAATTAGAGGAAAGATTGGTGCAAATTTTTTACTTTATTGGTTTAAATAATTTATCTGTTGCAATGGATTGATCAAAATCTCTCAATAAGGAAGATATCACTTGGATTTGCCATCAAAACTGCTAGGAACAAGTAAGTATCTTTCAGTCGGTTAAACCGACTTGTATATACCATCACTCTTAGAATCAAAATTCCAAGCATTTGTCTGTGATTTTTAAAAACTCTTAAATTTTTAGGGCCGAGCTATTGATGTCAGAAATGGATTTCAGATACCGGTATAGAAGAATTTCAGAGGACAAGGACAATTGCGTGGGAAGTACTAGAAGGGGCAAAATCATAAATATTTTACTGGTTTAATCTATATATATAAAAATCAATGTGTGTTTGTATGTCTGTTTTTCTGTATAGGACGCCAAACCGGTGGACCGATTAGCCTGAAAAATTTTACTGTAACTAACCAGTGGACAGAGGATGGTTTTTGGCTATACTAGGTCATGATTGGACAAAGGGGCTTTAAAACTCATTTTATTTTCAAAAACATACGAATAGGGAAGAATGAACCCGTGCAACGTTGGGTAAAAAAACTAGTATGTTTAAAAAAATATTTTCAAATATAAAATGACAACTGATGACTAATCGTATGAAAGATATGCCAGTTTTATTTTAACCATGGCTTATGTCAATGTGTGTGGTAGGTAACAGATGGGGTGTGGCAATATCGCCTATTTTCTAGGTTGGTACAGCGACTATAAAAACATTGTCAAATATCAAATTTTAGAGTATTACGACCTTTCGTATAGAAGTTATAAAAACTTTAATTTTTATTTGATTTATTCATTTCAACTTGTAATTCAAAGCCATCGGGGGCCAGTTTAAAACAAATTACAAAATACATATATAATACTTTTTTTAACATGGCTAAAAAACTACTCAATAAAATAATTTTACGTGGGTTAAGGTGATTTGTAACCCGCCATACTCAGTACACTTAAAGTGATAATTAAAACATTATCAAATACCAAAATATAGCTGATACCGATTATCCGTGTGGAAGTTACATTCGTTTTAATTCAACATAGGAATGTGGGCCATTTGTGTGGGAGGTTCTTAAAGGGATGTGGTAACTTCGCTCATCTTCGATCTTAAATTTAGTTTCGGTAAAATATTACCATGTGCAAAGTTTGAATTGATTCCTTAGCACCTTCCGAGAGTTATCGTGTGCACCAGCCAGCAAGACAGACGGACGGACGGACAATCCTTCAATGCGTTACACTTTTTTCTGTACCAAATCATATATACCCTCCAACTCTGCACAGTGAGAGTATAATTAGGGTTCATGTTATTGATGGCTCGCTTAGTTATCGGACGTTAAAGTTTGAACAAATCAAAAAATATTGTTTTTTTTTTAATGAGTTGAATATGAAATAAAAATTGTTTTCCATAACTATAGGGTGGGCCATTCAAAATGCAAAATTATGCAAAATTCTTTTCGATGAAGTGTCAGAAAACAAAAATTAATCATAAAATTTACAATTATCCATTGATTTTTTACATATAAATATATATTTTTTTTTCGTGCCAGAAAAAGATAAATTTTTTTCGAAAAAATATTATTAATACTGTTCCTAACCCACTATTGCTACGTGAATGTATAATTCGCAATGTAGCTATCATGAGTGCCTTTAATCTATATATATAAAAGAGTTGCGTAACTGACTGACTTATCATTGACCAGCCCCCAGACCAAATGGCTAAAGCCAGGGTCATGAAATTTTTAGGGTAGTTCCCAAATATGACGTAGACGTCGACTAAGAAAGGGTTTTACGAAATTCGTACTTTTAGGGGGTAAAATAGCCCAAAAAGGGATAAACATCGAATCTTCGTCCTGACTAAACGGCAGTAGCTAGAAACATGAAATTCGGTGTGTTCCTTGCAATCACCATGCAGACGAGCTACAAATAGGGATTTTTCGAAATTTGTACTTTTAAGGGAGGAAAGAGACCAAAAGGGATAAAAATGGTACCAATTTAAGAATCATGAAAATCGCTAGAATCGTGAAAATCGGTATGTAAATTCCTCTGACCACGTAGAAGCGCGTTAAAATTGGATTTTTCAAAATTTGTATTTTAAGGGTTGCGCGGGACAAAAAGAGATAAAAATGGTACGAACTAAAGTATTGCAGCTAGAATCTTGAAATTTGATGTGTAAGTTCTGACCATGTAGAAGCGCAGTATGATTGGATTGTTCGAAATTTATACTTATAAAAGGTTAGCGGGACAAAAAGGGATAAAAATGGTACCAACTAAAGTATTGCAGCTAGAATCTTGAAATTTGATGTGTAAGTTCTTCTGATCATGTAGAAGCGCAGTAAAATTGAAATTTTCGAAATTTGTACTTATAAGAGGTGAGCAGGACAAAAAGGGACACAAATAGTACCAACTAAATTATTACAGCAAGAATCGTGAAATTCGGTATGTAAATTCCTCTGACCATGTATAAGCAAATTAAAATTGAATTTTTAAAAATTTTTACTTTTAGGGGTTACGAGGGACAAAAAGGAATAATAATGATACTAACACAGTGCAACACGAAAAAAAATAACCATATACGGACACCGCTACATGATAAAAGACCAAAAAAAAAAGACCCGTGTTTTTTTGTTTCCCCCAAAGTCATGCACTTTTTTTTTTATGGGCCCCCAGAGATTTGAGGCCTCGGTGTAATTTTTGGAAAAAAGTGATCATATTCTCAGGCTCATATCTTGCAAACCGTTCGGAATTTTGATTTACTCTCTGAGGCAAAGTTCTAGCTCTTGTCATAAAGAACAAAAATTGTGAACATATAAAATCAAAAAAACTTCATCTTCAAGGTCAAAATCGCAAAAAACTTAAAAAAAATCGATTTTTTAAAACCTTTTTTCCCCTGTTCAGGTCCATAGGTAGCAAACCGCTGAAAATTCAGGGAAACAATCAACTACAAAAATGTACCTAAGATCTCAATAAACAACTTTCTAGAACATATGAACTTCCTAGGAATTATTCTTAACACCGTTTAGGTAGCGCTTAGGTAGCCGCAAAATTGAAAAATTTCCCAAAAATTTCACTGTGCAACATTTTTGAAGTCATTTCAAAATAACCATATACGGACACCGCTACATGATAAAAGACCAAAAAAAAAAAGACCCGTGTTTTTTTTCCCCCAAAGTCATGCACTTTTTTTATGGGCCCCCAGAGATTTGAGGCCTCGGTGTAATTTTTGGAAAAAAGTGATCATATTCTCAGGCTCATATCTTGCAAACCGTTCGGAATTTTGATTTACTCTCTGAGGCAAAGTTCTAGCTCTTGTCATAGAGAACAAAAATTGTGAACATATAAAATCAAAAAAACTTCATCTTCAAGGTCAAAATCGCAAAAAACTTAAAAAAATTCGATTTTTTTAACCTTTTTTCCCCTGTTCAGGTCCATAGGTAGCAAACCGTTGAAAATTCAGGGAAACAATCAACTACAATTTTTGTTCTTTGCCTCAGAGAGTAAATCAAAATTCCGAACGGTTTGCAAGATATGAGCCTGAGAATATGATCACTTTTTTCCAAAAATTACACCGAGGCCTCAAATCTCTGGGGGCCCATAAAAAAAAGTGCATGACTTTGGGGGAAAAAAAAACACGGGTCTTTTTTTTTTTTGGTCTTTTATCATGTAGCGGTGTCCGTATATGGTTATTTTGAAATGACTTCAAAAATGTTGCACAGTGAAATTTTTGGGAAATTTTTCAATTTTGCGGCTACCTAAGCGCTACCTAAGCGCTACCTAAACGGTGTTAAGAATAATTCCTAGGAAGTTCATATGTTCTAGAAAGTTGTTTATTGAGATCTTAGGTACATTTTTGTAGTTGATTGTTTCCCTGAATTTTCAGCGGTTTGCTACCTATGGACCTGAACAGGGGAAAAAAGGTTAAAAAAAATCGAATTTTTTTAAGTTTTTTGCGATTTTGACCTTGAAGATGAAGTTTTTTTGATTTTATATGTTCACAATTTTTGTTCTTTATGACAAGAGCTAGAACTTTGCCTCAGAGAGTAAATCAAAATTCCGAACGGTTTGCAAAATATGAGCCTGAGAATATGATCACTTTTTTCCAAAAATTACACCGAGGCCTCAAATCTCTGGGGGCCCATAAAAAAAAAAGTGCATGACTTTGGGGGAAACAAAAAAACACGGGTCTTTTTTTTTTGGTCTTTTATCATGTAGCGGTGTCCGTATATGGTTATTTTGAAATGACTTCAAAAATGTTGCACAGTGTAATTTATGTATTGTATTTATATAGTCGTGAAATTTGATGTGTCAATTCCTTTGACAACGTAGAAGCGCAAATCCAAATAAATTGCTTCGAAATTTATACCTATAAGGTGTGATCGGGACAAAAAGGGATAAAAATAGTACCAACTAAAATATTGCAGCTATAGCCGTGAAATTTGGTGCGTAAATTCCTCTGACAACGTAGAAGCAACATAAATTGATTTTTCGAAATTTGTACTTTTAAGGGGAGAGCGGGACAAAAAGGGATAAAAATGGTACCAACTTTAGAATCATGAAATTTAGTATGTAAATTCCTCTGATCATGTAGAAGCGCCATCAAAATGGACTTTTTTTTACGAATAAAAGGCTCTGCGGTTGTAATTTTTTGTTAAAAACTGGGTAGAAAATGATTAAAAATATATATACGAATGGACCTCAGCTAAAACAGTGCACATCGACAAGCACATTCCTTTGACTATATATGAGTGATATGTTTCCAATTTACTATTTTAGAAAAGAAAACCAAATAAATACTATCCTAAAACAGAGACGGATAAAACTAATAAGAAATACATGGCTTTTTCGCCTGCGAAGCAACGGGTACTGCTAGTTTAACATATAACCAGGTGTTATCGGACTTATATTTCCAAAATAAGAGTAGAAATATTAAAGGTACCGTTGTTGTAGATTGGAGTTTTAGAAAAAAAAAATACAATATTTATTATTATTTTTTAATATAGTTTTCGAGTTTAGAAAGCTAAAATACATCAAAAAATTTTATACATGACCTAACGACAAAATTTTTTTATTATTATTGCTTGGTGTTATTAAGGTAATTATAGATAACTAATTATTTATAGTTTTTTCTTTTTCAAATTCTGAACAAAAAATCGATATTTTAAATTTTAACGACGATAACTCGATTACTAAGCGCTAACTTGTCCATGAAATTGCAAAAATTACATGGTCCAAGTTTTCTGAGAACTGAGGAGGACACACCCAATATGGTTAACCATTGGTTGTGTCTTCCACACTGAAAAGAATTTTTTGATACTGAAGCATACTGAAATTGAGTCTGAGAAATGTACTCAATCTAAGTACATCTAAGTAAATAAAACTCATTTTGAATATATTTTACTTGATTTCAGTATGGAAGTACTACATTCAAGTAAACAATAAACTTAAATTGAGTAAAGGCATACTGGGTGCCAAACAGATACCAATTTCCTTAATTTTAGTAAATTTTTACTGGAATTCAGTAATTTTTTTCTGAGTGTAGATTTGAGATAGAGTTAATGTGATAGATAGGTTAGATAGGTTAATGTGATTTTTATACGTTTTTATTGCGAATGAGATCAAATTGTTTGTTTTTCTATATGCTTTTTTTTTAATATTCGGAATGCTTAGAAAAGTCTGTGGCTTTGAAGAAAATCGCCAATATCGAAATTTATCGATTTTAATGCAAAATTTATGCAAGAGACATCTAGGTGCTTTTAAAATTATTTATCCATTATTTAAGCCAATGAATAAACTACAAAACAGACACTGAAACCTGACAGTAAATGAACTAAATCTATCTCACTATACTTCTTATTAATCACATCTCAATCCAACTCTTAATATTAATATGAAAAGATACGTGAACTGAGCTACAATTCAATGTTGACCGAAGTCTACACGTTTGTTTGAGTACGAATGTTTGTTTGTATGTATTTATAAACAAGTATGAGCGCGAGGTAAATACCTCTGCTCGATACAGCTGTATTTGATTTCGCAGCAATACCTCTTAAATATACACTTTGTACCGCTCTCGTGTTTATAAGAACACAATTGAAGAGTATGAAGTATCTATTGTTTGTATAGCTCTTTTCGTTCTCCCAACCACAACAACAACTCTGATAATATATTTTGTGTGGCTCTCTTCCACAAACACGTCATAACCTAAGCATTGGCACGCTAGTACCCGGTTACCACCAGCTGGCAGTGTGTCAGGCATGGCATTGACATTCAGTAACCCAGTGACTACAGTGCTAAGCAAAAGTGTGTGTGTTTTGTGTGAACAAGAATATGTATAACTAAACTATACAAACAACATTAAAAACAACAAATTAAATACATATAAGAATATATAATAATAAATATTTAATAGTAGTTTGTTTTTAATTAAGAACTTTTGGTATTTTACTATGAATGAATCTCAACCATTGGTGGTGGTGCGTATGATGAAGTCATTGCTTTAGTGTTTATGCTTACCGGTGTGGTCAATGCTCTGACTGGAAAAACGTTTTTTTTTTCACGTAAAAATAAATTGGAAACTGTGGAAATTGTGACGTCACTTTACTCAACTAACAGAAATATTGACAGCTGCAATAACCATAGAGTTACAGATTGCAAAAATAATTATAAAATAGTAATGTTAAGTTTTACCATTTTGCCATTTGAAGAAAAATAAAAATTAAGCGCAAGTGTATAATATCCCCCCGAACTGACTTCTTTTATAGAGTATAGAGGACCTCAAAATAAGAAGAAAAATTGGTGGTATTTTATTGATATTTTGCTAGGTATCGGATGTTAAAATTAAAAAAAAAATAAAAAATATTGATTTTTTTTATAAAAAATGACAAAAATAAATTAACGAGTTTTCGACAACCTCTCCTCGAAATTGAAAAAATCGATCTTATTACTTTATTTTATAATTTCGAGCTCATTTCAATGAAAAACAAGTAAAAAGGCGTTAAGTTCGACAGCGCCGAATCTTATATACCCTCCACCATGGAGTAAATTTCACAATATTGATAATAGCATAGAAGTGCTGTGTAAAATTATGCTAATTATGATACTTGTATGAAAATTTAAATAAATTTAAAGACCACTCCCAGTTGTACAAAAACAAGTAAGGAAATGCTAAAGTCGGGCGGGGCCGACTACATGATACACTTTCTCTCCGAATACAATTCAATTCGGTAAAAAGTGAAAACGAGAAATATTTTTCTATGTGTCCTAATCATAGACTGATATGACCTGACCCAATTTTTCAAATGGAGAAGCCGATATATGTAATATATCGGGGCTATATCCAAACAATAGGTACTTCCACTTCAGGTATAACGTGTTTAGCTCAATTTGAAAATTCGGTGAAATTTGTATTGGAGCTATATAAATCTGAACCGATGTTTCTAGTTGATATATAAGATATTTTACCAGATTTGAAGAAGATCTGTTAAAATATGTGGTTTAGAGAAAAAAGTCTATTCGGGAGTCATATATAAATCTGAACCGGTCTGACCTATTTTCAACATGGGTGTTTCTAGTGGAAATATAAAATATTTTGCCAAAATTAAAGAAGATCTGTAAAAATATGTGGTTCCTAGACCAGAAAAAGTCAAATCGGGTGGGAAATTTGAATAGGATATATTAACCTGATTCTATCTAACCTATTTTCACCATAGATGTTCCTAGTTTAACTACAAGCAAGGAAAGACCGACTATATGATACCCCCCACTTTCTATTCCATTACAATTCAATTCGGTAAAAATGTGAAATCGGGAAGGATTTTTGTATCCTGTAAATTTATGTGTTTGATAGATATGTATAGATGAAATTGTTTGGCCAAAATCGGTTAAACATTTGATTTTAACATTTTAAATCTGAACCCATCTTACCCACTTTCACCATAGGTGTTTTAGTTGGATTGTAAGATGTTGTGCCAATTTTAATGAAAATCGGTTACAATATGTGGGGTCTAAGCGGAAAAAGTCAAATCGGGAGCTACTTTTCTATGGGGGCTATATCTAAATCTGAACCGATTTGCTTCAAATTAAATAGGGTTCGTCCTTCGTCTGCAAAACTAATTTGTGTCAATGTTTGTTAGGATCGGATAATAATTGCGACCAGAACATTGATTACAAGAATAAATGGACGGATGGACATGCCTAAATCGATGATTCTAAGTCGATCGGTATACATAACAATGGGTCTATTTCGATTCCTTTTGGATGTTACAAACAGATGCACGAAGACATAACCTCCTAGTTGAGGGTATAAAATTTAAATAGAATTTATCCATAAAAAAATTGTGCCGATTTTATGCACAGAAAAAAATAATTTTAAGGCCTCGGACACAAAATTTTTATTTATTTGTTTCATAGTGTATCCGCAGATCTAGTGTGCGACACGAGCAAAAATGGTTTATATAATATTTCGATTTTTGCTCTGAATGCCAGTCTATCCCATTTCGTTTTTGCCCGTACATATTTTGGCTTAAAGTGCTAAATTATATAAAGGGCTCGCCATCTAACTTTTTTTTTCAACTATTCAACCGTTGGACTATTATTTGTGGGGAGGCGAGGCAGCCATTTGAATGAAATTATTTTCCATTATTAACCGGAAGGATTGTACTTTGAAATAAAAAAATAAATTTGAGAAAATATTCAGTAGTTTTTTTATAGCATTTTCAAAAAAAGTTATTTGGCGGACCCTATACTATTTTTACGCTGAGTACCTCTTTTTTGAAAAGTTTCCTTCGTAGTTCGCGGTGTAGTTAGAATTTTTTTAAGACATTTGGCTTTGGCTAAAAATTTGGATACATTTGCACAAGTTCATCAACATTTAAGGTGCATCGCCTTCCCATAATTTTGCAGTGATGAATTTTTGTAAAGGAAGGATAAACCGCTGCTTTTTTAAGATTCTCGTATAATGCATTTTTGAGATTCACTCCAACTAAACACATATAGGGTTTACACTCTTGGTAGCATATTCTGCAACCCTTGCAGAATTTACTACGATTATGCTACGAAGAGTGAACGTCTTTTTCTCGCAGTTGATTGCAAATTTCAATTTGAAGAAGAAGACGACGTAATATCGGGAAAAGTTGCTAACTCTAGAGTAAAAAATCATGCCAAAATGGAATAAAAAATCGTTTTTTGCTTAAAAACTAAATTAGCCGCACAGAACAAACAGAATTTGCAAGAGCTACAAGGGTAGATATGCTACGGGTTTTAGTCTTGCAAATAACACAAACCCTTGCAAATAACGTTTCGTTGTGTTTTGTTGTTGTGGTGTAGCAAATCGTAGCAAACTTTGCTAGATCTGTAAGCTTTGCAAGATCTACAACCCCCATTTGCTACCAAGAGTGAAAACCCTAATAGTGAAGGAGAGTTGGACAAATCACTTACCAATGATAACACCATTCGCTGAACGATAATGACATGTACTTATGACCGGAAACGTCCCAGAACTGCAGTATTTTAATGCACACTTATAATGGTTCAGTGGAAAGCGTTCCACACTTGCCGGTAAATGGCTAAGTTGACAACACTGACTTCAACCACATATGCTATGTTAACTTTGTACCGAGGGAGTGAGAGAATTGAATTCATTCACAAGGTTTAGATGCTTAAGAGACATTATTCTATTTTCTTTCTCTATGGTTGAATGAATCAGCGCTAGATTTTATAAGTTGTGGACAGTGTTGCCAGTTTAGGGGGGTTATTTTTGGTGATTTTTGGGAAAGAATTTATTAACGAATTTTTATAAGCTGCTGTTCACTTCATTTAGAACATTTTTCTATATCATTGTGATGAACTGGAAGTAGATCATATTAGGTAATAGCTAGGGTTTACATCTCGGAAATTTTCTGTTTACCGTATCCCAGAACATTTGTACGGGATTCCCGCGGGAATTCAACAGAAAGTTTTACCTATTTCTCGCAATTTTTTTTACCACGTTTTCAATATTTGAATAGGATATATAAACCACTATAAAATTGTAAAAGGTACCAAAATAATTTAACAAAACCACTTTTAATTAGATATGAGTTAACTAGGCGATACAAATCTTCTATGAATATAGTAATTTACTATATTTAATTAATATGAAGTGAATATAAGAGAATAAAAGGTTACAACTAATGTTACTATAATTTGTAGATAATTTTAGAATTTTTCATATCTTTATGAATAACGTCCGATAAAGTCTTCTCCTGATATGCTAACATCTGTGAAGAAATCGTACAGGGGTTGTATACAATTACAATTAAAATATCCATACAATCTAAAATAACAACTATGTATTGCAAAATTACAATGTTCGAATTCCAGAGAGAGAACTGATAATTTAAGGATTTATTAACAATTAATAATACATATCTCGAGTATACAATATCATTCGCTGTCGCGCTCACATTTTCCAATAAATATATTTCAAAAAACTCTTAATTTAAAAATATGCCCATAATATACAGGGTTTTCCAACAAGAGGTGTTATTTTGAATCACCTGGTATTTCGGTAGCTGTCACTTTTGAAGATTTTATTCGTTGACATTTGACAAGTAGAAACTACGGCATTTATAAAAATGGAACGCGCTAAACTATAAACAGTTTTTGGGTCGTCGTGAAGCACCTTGTCGGAACGCAGTACAGAAATTGGTGGAA
Source organism: Polietes domitor (assembly GCA_947397865.1). Classification (NCBI taxonomy): domain Eukaryota; kingdom Metazoa; phylum Arthropoda; class Insecta; order Diptera; family Muscidae; genus Polietes; species Polietes domitor. Next base: position 79,538,141 of record OX377621.1, on the reverse strand, counting down.
AAATCGAGCTGTTGGCACAAGTTAGTGATGTGAAGAATAAAACCCGTGCACGTCGCTCAAAAACAACGGAGAATATTGCTGCTGCAGCCCGAAGTGTTGAAGATAACTCAGGTTTGGCCATTCCTCGTCGTTCTTTGGAATTGGGCATTCCAAAAAACGTCATTACGCCGTATTTTTCATAAAGACCTGGGTCTTATAAAGTTCATTTAACACAAGCACTCAAGCCGGCCGATCATCACCAACGTCGTCGTGTCTTTGCTGATTGGGTCCTTGAGATGAATCAAAATGATCCGGAATTCCATCGAAAAATCATCTTGACTGATGTGGCCCATTTCCACCTCGGTGGCTTCGTCAACAAGCTAAATTGTCGCATCTGGGGATCGGAAAATCCAATAGTTATTGTTGACTGTTTGGTGCGGTTTATGGTCCGGCGGGGTCATTAGACCTTACTTTTTCAAAAATGTTGGTTGGATCAACAGTTATGGTGAATGGATTGCGCTATCGAGAGATGATTAATGATTTTTTATGGTCGGAGTTGGATGGTATTGATCTGGACAATGTTTACTTTCAACAAGACCACGCTACGTGCCACACAAGCAACGAAGCCATTGCTCTTTTACGGGAAAAGTTTCCGGACCGTGTTATCTCTCGAAGAGGTGATCACAATTGGCCACCGAGATCTTGTGATTTAACACCTTGCGACTTCTTCCTTTGGGGCCACGTGAAAGATAAGGTCTAGCGTCGATTCAAGATCTCAAAGATAGAATTAGTGAGCTATCGAGGACATAGAGAAGCCACTTTGCGATTTGGTTATGGAAAATTTCATGCAAAGGATATGGTCCTGTAAGCGAAGTCGTAGTGGCCATTTGGCTGATGTTGTTTTTCATTATTAACGACATACCTTCCTCTTTGTTATGAAATAAACATCTGATCATTTATCTCAAAAAATTACATTTTTCTTTGAATACCAAAATAATACCTGTTGTTGGAAAACTCATATGTTTAATTATTGGAAAAAACTGATTAAATTTTTATTTTTTAAAAATGGTACATATTAAACGACAACAGCTTGAAACACGAAATTCGGTGTGTACATTCCTCTAATTGAGTAGATACATAATATAAAAGTATTTTTTCCAAAGTCGTACTTTTAAGGGGTAAAATGGGAATAGTGGGATAAAAATGGTACCAACCAAACGGCTGCACCCAGAATAATGAAATTCTGTGTATACATTCCTCTTATTGCGTAGACACGTAAAATAAACGGATTTTTCGAAATTCGTACTTTTTGGGGTTAAAATGGAAAAAGGGGATACAAATAGTACCAACCAAATGGCCGCAGCTATAGTCACGCAACTCGGAGTATACATTCCTCTGACTGCGTAGACACGGAAAATAAACGGATTCTTCGAAATTCGTACTTTCAAGGGATACAATGGTACAGAGGGATACAAATAGTACCTACTAAACGACTACAGCTAGAATGATGAAATTCTAATTGGGTAGAAACGTCAAGGGGGTAAAAGTGGTACCAACCAAATGGGCGCAGCTGGAATCATGGAATTCGATGTATACATTCCTCTGACTGTATATACACGCAACATAACAAGTTTTTTTCCAAATTCGTAATTTTTGTTTTACGCAAAAATTGGTTGAATCATAAAGTTAGCTTATTTTGCACTATGTACGTCTGATAATGGATTTTCAAAATTTGTTCTTTTGGATTTTCAAAATTTGTGCTTTTGGATTTAAAATATAATGGAAATACAACCAACTTTAGCAGACACTATCTACCAATATTTATGGCATTTAAGCCATAAATAAAAAATAAAAATAAAAATAAAATAAAAATAAATAAAAAATGAAAATATAAATATAAGAATTTTGTTTTAGTATTTTCGTTTTATTTATTTTTTGATTTCAAATAACTAATGTTTTGAAATAATTAAAATATTATATTTATTTATAAAATTTTTTTCAATATATTTGTTTTGGTTTGGCTATATTAAAAAAATTATATTTTCCTGTAATATTATTGCACTTCAACGAAAACTGACAACCTCTGTGGAATGCAATCCATGGTGGAGGGTATATAAAGTTCTGCCCGGCCGAACTTAACGCCGTTTTTACTTGTTTTACCAAGTTTGGTTAATCAACAGTTAGAGCTAACCAAATGTTATAGTTGCCAGCTTGTGTAGTGTTTGACGCTTTTAAAAAGAGTTGGTGAAAATTGGGGTTGTGTCCTTAACGCCAAAGTAAGAAATTGTCTTTGAATTGACCCTATTAATTTAAAAAACATAATTCGGGGACCACACAGCCCACGCATACTCAAGAGCAGACCTAACAATAGAAATGAATAAGCATTAAGCTAGACAATGATCTTCTTCATATTTCTTTATTTTACATCGGCTCATAAATACAATTTCAGCTTATTTGGTAAACTTTGGTAATTCATTATGCCCTCCACCGTGCATACCTCAGTTAAGGTTACAGATTAATACTTCTGGTTTGCGGTATTTTACTCTGATTTGTTTTTAAATCCCCCAATTTTCACTCAATTTTTTGTGAATCCAATTGTCATCCAAATATGTTTTCAGGTACTCTTAGTCATATATAAAATATATATTTAAGTTTTTTATTTCAATTTCAGTTCGAGGACATACTCATCGTTGTGCCTTGGGGCCATGTGGCAGGACGATGGTATGGCAATCGTAATGTGCGACCTATTCTGGCCCTCCACGGTTGGATGGACAATCTCGGCACATGGGACCGTTTGATTCCCCTGCTGCCACAACACATTGGAGTTTTGTGCATTGACCTGCCCGGTCATGGTAGATCGTCTAAATACCCTCGGGGCCTGACATATCATGTTATCGAATATGTGCACATTATAATTCGAGTGATCAAGGAATATAAATGGCGTAAAGTTTCCCTGATGGGCCATTCGATGGGAGCCATCGTGTGCTACAATTATGCCGCCCTATATCCGCACATGGTGGATATGCTGATACAGATTGACTTAATTAAAACACCCTACCATAGCATCGCCGACCAGCTGATGGTAATGAATTTGCGTGTGGAGAAGTTGCTTATTGAAAATGAGCGCATGACAGAGTCACGCATGAAGCAGCCACCCTGCTATTCCTACGCCGAGCTGGAGGAAGCTCAACACAAGGGCGGCAGGAAATCGGTGGAGAAAAAGTATTGCAAACATTTGCTAAATCGTAGCATCGCCAGTGCCGAACAGCACCCGTCAAAGTTCTACTTTTCACGGGATCCACGCATCAAATACTACGTCGAGTGTTCCGGGGAACATGGCCTGGACAAGGAAATGGCCAGACGCATACGCAACACTCCCTATATGCTGGTCAGATCGGCTACACACAGTCTGATGACTGAGATCGACGAGGAGATTGTGGAGATTCTCCGCCAAAATAATGCGCAGTTTGAATATCATCGTTTGAAGGGCACGCACCATTTGCATTTGAATAATCCCGAAGTTGTGGCGGCTGTCATAAATCCATTTATACTTCGACATCGTCCGAGCACTGGGGATAGCGTGTCAATGGACGACAAAGAGGGAAGAGATAGAAGTCAGGCTGAAGTGAAAAGTAAGCTGTGAAGTCTTGGCCGGAGTTACACCATTCTGCCTGTTAGATGCTACCGCTTAATTTTTTATTCTACATTTATATTTCTATTTAATTTTCAATATAATTGAAGCACTTTTACCTCGTTTTATTAAATATATCGAAATATGTCTATATTTGGTCACAATTGCACATTAAATTCGTGAAAATGCAACTATGTAAGGTATGTTTTTGTTCTATGGCAATAGTGGTAAGTACTACACTGAAAGAAAAACTTTGTAATCGGAACAAAAAGAAGACTTTACAAATTTTAAAGGTTTGCAAACGGAGTGACAGAATGTATACACATTTCATCCTAAGGTGGGGGTTTTTCAATAAGGACTTGCCAACTTTTTTTTTTTGAATAAAACAAAAACCATTTGAGATATCCCCAAAACTTTATGATCGACTTGAAATACAATCAAAACATTTATGAATGAAACTCAACTTCTTTCATATGGCCACCGTGGGCACGTCGGCAGCGGTCGATTTGTTGGACCCAACTTTCGATGATTCGATCTCACATTTCGGCCGTAACGGCACCTATTTCGCGTTCAATGTTCTCGCTCTGAGTTTTTCCAACGTCGTCGGCTTGTTGATTAGACCAATGATTTGACGTAGCCCCAAAGAAAAAAGTCTAGAGTCGTTAAATCTCACGAACGAGGCGGCCAATTTATTGATCCATTTCTTGAGATAACACGCTCACCAAAATATATCTGGGCCAAAAATAATAGGTAATCATGGCGCTATAACGATCGCCATTCACGGTAACGTGGCGATAATTATTATCGACGAAAAACTATTGCCCAATAACACCGCCGGCATGAAATCCGCACTGAACAGTTATTTTTGGTGGATGAAGTGGTGATTCATGAAGCACATGTGGATTTTCATCAAACCAATGACGCATATTTTGCTTATTGACGAACCTCTTGAGACAAAAATGAGCTTCGTCACTGAAGATGATTTTGCGATGAAATTCATCATCTTGGCCCATCTTCTTCAGAGCCCAATCGGAGAACGTACGACGCGTCAAATGGTCCATCGGCTTCAATTCTTGAGTCAGCTTGATCTTGTATGGGTGTAAACCGAGATCCTATTATTGTTTTTCTCTCATAGATAACTTTCTGTTAAAACTAGTAGTCTTTATTTGATTGTACATCATAGTGATTATACAGACCGAGAGTGGAAACGGTTCCCTTAGCATGTTAAATTTAAAGCAACATTAGTATAACAGCAATATAACCTGAAATATTGAAAATAAAAATCTATTATTTTTGGATGTTGTAACTAATAAAAAAACAACTTATTTGGCAGCAATTTGGAAAATTAAACTAGTTGGGATATAATGGGGATATGGAAGGTACTTGAAGGGGCGTGGCATAAAAATATTTTCAAATATAAGAAGGGGTGTGTTGATATCGGCCTTAGTCCAGGTGGGTATAACGACTATAAAAACATTATCAAATTTCAGAGTATGACGATCATTTGTGCAAAAGTAGGTTAGAGTGATTTGATGGGAATATCAAGTGAAAACGAATTGTTAACAATCATATGCTAAGGGCATTTTAAAAATACGTACTTTTGGGGGGTTAAATGGGACAAAAATGGGTACCTACAACATGGTTGAACGTAGAATCATGAATTTCGTAGTTCGTACTTTTAAGGTGTAAAATGGGTTAAAGAGGGATACAAATTGTACCACCGCAATGATCAATCGGCTGGAACTAGAATCTTGAAATTTGGTAAACAAATTCCTCTTATAGCTTCAACGCGCCCAAGAAAATATTTTTCAAAATTCGTACTTTTTGGGGGTGAAATCGGGTAAAAAGGGATAAAAATAGTACCAATAAAATGGATGGAGCTGAAACTATAACATTCGGTGTGTACATCCCTCAAAATGTTTTGAATCGCAAAATGAAGGAATTTTTCGAAATTTGTACTTTTAAAGGGAAAAGGGGATAAAAAAGGTACCAACAACACGGATGACGCTACAATAATGAAATTCGGTGTGTATATTCGTTTTACAGCCCAAATCACTTTTTTCGAAATTTGTAATTTTAAAAGATTAAATGGTATAAAAATTGTACCACAGCCCAGACCAAACAACTGGGCCTAGAATCATGAAATTAGGAACGAATGCGACTAAGAAAATATTTTTCAAAATTCGTACTTTTTGTGAGTGAAATTTTGTAGAAAGGGATTTAAAATGGTACCAATCAAACAGACGGAGCTGGAATCATTAAATTCGGCGTGTACATCCCTGAAAATGCTTACAAACGCAAATTGAAGGAATTTGTCGAAATTCGTACTTTTAAAGGGTAAACGAGAAAAGTGGGATAAAAAAGGAGCCAATAACATGGATGACGCTACAATAATTAAATTCGGTGCACATATTTGTCTTACAGTGTAGATGAGTAATAACGAAAAATTTTCCGATATTTGTACTTTTAAGGGATTAAATGGGTTAAAAATTTTACCAAAATACTGCGTCTACAATCTTGAAATTTGGAACGCATATTACTCTTATAACGGGAAAACGACTACGAAAATATTCTTCATAAATTTAAACTTTTAGGTGTGAAATTGGGTAAAAACGGATTCGGTTTGTACATGCATAGAAACACAAAATTAATATATTTTTCGAAATTCGTACCCTATGGTACCAACAACACGGATGAGACTAGAATCGTGAAATTCGGTGTGTAATAATAACTCATTTTCAATATTTATACTTTTAAGTTGAACTTGGAAAAAAGCGATTAGAATGGATACTGCAATACAATTGGATTGTATCAAATGTGTACTTTAAAGGTGCAAATGGTACCAACCAAAATTGGGGATTTGGGATAAAGATAGTACCAACCAAAGTTTTCAGCTAGAATATGAAAATAAATTCGGTGTGTACATTTCTCCGAGTACATAAATTAATTTTTCGAAATTTGTATGTTTAAGGGCACAAACAGCACAGAAAGTGTTATGTGTGAACATTATAGTCATTATCCCCGGCAAAATAAAAGATAGATTTTATAGATAGATAGAAAACATTTTAAAATCTCGAATTGCAACTAATTTCTACCATAGGTTTAATTTTACGTACGGATAGTTTGTTTTGGAATGTGGACTATACGTGTGTGGGTACCATAAGGTGTATATCAATTTCCCCCATTTCCGAATTTAAACTATGTTTGGGAAAATAGTACTATGTGCAGAGTTTGAATAAATTCTTTAAGTCCCTTCCAGAGTCATCCTTAAAAACAGTTTGAATACTGATACAAACTACTGTCAATACCATACCATTTTTCCGCGTACAAAGTAGTGGGTATTTGCTAGTACATTATAACTGCAATATCAAAACAAATTTTGATAGTTCTCTAACAACGAAAAACTCATCTATATATAAACAAGAGATGGGCTGATCTAAATGTAAATAAAGGGTGATTTTTTAAGAGATAACTTTTTTTAAAAAAAAAAACGCATAAAATTTGCAAAATCTCATCGGTTCTTTATTTGAAACGTTAGATTGGTCCATGACATTTACTTTTTGAAGATAATTTCATTTAAATGTTGACCGCGGCTGCGTCTTAGGTGGTCCATTCGGAAAGTCCAATTTTGGGCAACTTTTTCGAGCATTTCGGCCGGAATAGCCCGAATTTCTTCGGAAATGTTGTCTTCCAAAGCTGGAATAGTTGCTGGCTTATTTCTGTAGACTTTAGACTTGACGTAGCCCCACAAAAAATAGTCTAAAGGCGTCAAATCGCATGATCTTGGTGGCCAACTTACCGGTCCATTTCTTGAGATGAATTGTTCTCCGAAGTTTTCCCTCAAAATGGCCATAGAATCGCGAGCTGTGTGGCATGTAGCGCCATCTTGTTGAAACCACATGTCAACCAAGTTCAGTTCTTCCATTTTTGGCAACAAAAAGTTTGTTAGCATCGAACGATAGCGATCGCCATTCACCGTAACGTTGCGTCCAACAGCATCTTTGAAAAAATACGGTCCAATGATTCCACCAGCGTACAAACCACACCAAACAGTGCATTTTTCGGGATGCATGGGCAGTTCTTGAACGGCTTCTGGTTGCTCTTCACTCCAAATGCGGCAATTTTGTTTATTTACGTAGCCATTCAACCAGAAATGAGCCTCATCGCTGAACAAAATTTGTCGATAAAAAAGCGGATTTTCTGCCAACTTTTCTAGGGCCCATTCACTGAAAATTCGACGTTGTGGCAGATCGTTTGGCTTCAGTTCTTGCACGAGCTGTATTTTATACGGTTTTACACCAAGATCTTTGCGTAAAATCTTCCATGTGGTCGAATAACACAAACCCAATTGCTGCGAACGGCGACGAATCGACATTTCACGGTCTTCAGCAACACTCTCAGAAACAGACGCAATATTCTCTTCTGTACGCACTGTACGCATTCGTGTGGTTGGTTTAATGTCCAATAAAGTAAACTGAGTGCGAAACTTGGTCACAATCGCATTAATTGTTTGCTCACTTGGTCAATTATGTAGACCATAAATCGGACGTAAAGCGCGAAACACATTTCGAACCGAACACTGATTTTGGTAATAAAATTCAATGATTTGCAAGCGTTGCTCGTTAGTAAGTCTATTCATGATGAAATGTCAAAGCATACTGAGCATCTTTCTCTTTGACACCATGTCTGAAATCCCACGTGATCTGTCAAATACTAATGCATGAAAATCCTAACCTCAAAAAAAACCCTCTTTATAAACAAGAGATGAAAGTTCTAAATTAGAAGGCTTACAGCGCAGCTGTGATTAGTCCCAATGGGCCCATCTACAGGACATAAGCTAGGAAACACTTCAGCAAGATATAGGAAAAAAACGAATATCGAGTTTATATTAAAAATTTAATTACTTCAAATAAAAATTAAATAATTTTGTAAAGATGAATGAGTAATTAGAGCAATCAAACCCGAGGCCGAAAACCCGGGTCAACCGGGTTTTTCATCTGCGACAGACCGTCGGGTTTTTTTAAAATCGCGGTTTTTGAAAAACCTGGAAACCCGGGATTTTTATGTCGGTCTTAACCGGTTTTTCATAGAGCAAAAAAGCATCTCTTTCAGTGCGAATTTGTTTACAATATCCCACTTTTAGTATTATCACAAGCCTCACAGAACGATTTTTATTATGGGCAGCAAATTAACTAATAACTTTACGTTACGAACGAACGCCATATTTGGAAGGAAATTGAAATTCGCGACCCAGCCTTATGCTTAAAATATACCTATCCTTTTAGGTAATATGACGTTTACCTTAAATCAAAGTTGATCGTTGTTCTAGTATTACACTGGTGCAAAGTTGGGGCTTTATTGTCTTATTTTTATGTATTTTGTCTTATTCTCTACAAGATATCAGAATTGCATTGAATGGGGTAATTGGATCAGAAATTATAGCTGTTTCTCAAAATGGTAATCTATTTAGCCAAGACATAATTTGTATTTTTTACAGTGTTAACACCTGTTCTTACTCATATTTTGGGAAAAATTAGTTTCAGGACGAAAAGTAATGATGGGGTTTCTCTATATATACTTAAATTTAAAAAATATATTATTTTAAAATCGCCAAATAATTTTTTTGGCCATGGGCCAATATATTCCTCAATCTAATTCAGGCAGGAATGTTTGGAGTAAATTTCGAAAGATTTCAGTGTGCTGAATCTGATTATGATATCAGAATTGTACTATCCCCAATGGGTCAACATTTTTTTGGAATTACCCTATAATGAATAATTTCCCCATTTTATACTGTTTTAAGAAAACCCGGAAAAAACTCGGTCCGACCGGTTTTTTTATAAAAAGAAAACCGGGTTTTTTGAAATCACGGTTTTTGAAAAATCCGAAAAACCGACATTACATAAAAACCGTGTTTTTGATCACTCTATGAGTAATACTTTAATTATTCTATTAACTGAAATCAACAAAAATGGTTCATTCGTTTGCTCCACAGAACAGTCAACAATAATAACCGGATTTATTTCCACAAAAAATCCGAATTACTAAGCGATGTTGTCATCTTGCCCACTATACCATATATAGAGAATATCTTACATCTAGATGACAAACTAGGTGGCCCAAAAGCAATAAGTGTAGGGAGATGTTCAAATTAATTCTTGATGTTGTAAATTTAAAGAAAATCGGTTAAATTGCCTGGTTTCTAGAGCGGGAAACTCAAATCTGGAGCGAAATTTGTGTTAGAGCTATACATAAATCTGAACCGATCTAACTCACTTTCAGATATCATAGATGTTTACAGTTGAAATATAACGTGTTGTGGCAAATTTGAAGAAAATTGGTTAACATATCTAGTTTCTAGAGCGGAAAAAAGTCAAATCTGGGCCGAAATTTATATGCAGCATATATAAATCTGAACCGATCTGACTCACTTTCACGATATATGTTTCTAGTCGAAATATGAGGCATTGTTAAAAATTTGAAAAAAACCGGTTCTAATATGTGGTCTCTAGAGCAGAAAAAAATCAAATCGAGAGCTAAATTTGTATGGGAGCTATAACTAAAACTGAACCGATCTGACTCGTTTCATTTTCATAGATGTTTTTAGACCAGTTATGAGGTATTGTGCCAAATTTGAAAAAATGGGTTAACGTATCTATTTTTTGGAGGCGAAAAAGTCAAATCCGAACCGAAATTTATATATAAATATATATACAAGAGTTGCGTTACTGACTGACTTATCATTGACCAGCCCACAGACCAAACGGCTGAAGCCAGGGTCATGAAATTACGAAATTCGTACTTTTAGGGGGTAAAATGGGATAAACATCGATAATTCGTCCTGACTAAACGGCAGTAGCTAGAAACATGAAATTCGGTGTGTTCCTTGCACTGGCCATGCAGACGAGCTACAAATAGGGATTTTTCTAAATTTGTACTTATAAGGGGTGAGCGGGACAAAAAGGGATAACAATGGTACCAATTTAAGAATTGCAGCTAGAATCGTGAAAATCGGTATTTACATTTCTCTGACAACGTAGACTTGCAATATAAATTGATTTTTCGAAATTTGTACTTATAAGGGGTGAGCGGGACAAAACGGGATAAAAATGGTTACAACTAAAGTATTGTAGCTAGATTCGTGAAATTTAGTATGTAAATTCCTCTGACCATGTAGAAGCGCGTTAAAATTGCATTTTTAAAATTAAGGGTTGCGACGGACAAAAAGGGATGAAATTGGTACTAATTTAAGTATTGCAGCTATAGTCGCGATATTTCGTGTGTAAATTCCTCTCACCACATGGAAGCGGAATATAAATGCATTTTGTACTTTTAAGGGTTGCGCGGGAAAAAAGGGATAAAAATGGTACCAACTAAAGTATTGCAGCTAGAATCTTGAAATTTGATATGTAAGTTTTTCTGATCATGTAGAAGCGCAGTAAAATTGGATTTTTCGAAATTTATAGTTATAAGAGGTTAGCGGGACAAAAAGGGATAAAAATGATACCAACTAAAGTATTGCAGCTACAGTCGCGAAATTTGGTATGTAAATTCCGCTCACCACATAGAAGCGGAATATAAATGCATTTTGTACTTTTAAGGGTTGCGCGGGACAAAAAGGGATAAAAATAGTACCAACTTAATTATTATAGCAAGAATCGTGAAATTTGGTATGTAAATTCCTCTGACCATGTATAAGCGCATTATAATTGGATTTTTAAAAATTTGTACTTTTAAGGGTTACGAGGGACAAAAAGGAATAATAATGGTACTAATTTAAGTATTGCAGCTATAGTCGTGAAATTTGGTGTGTAAATTCCTCTAACAACGTCGAAGCGCAAATCCAAATGGATTTTTTCGAAATTTATATCTATAAGGTGTGAGTGGGAGAAAAAGGGATAAAAATAGTACCAACTAAAATGTTGCTGCTATAGTCGTGAAATTTGGTGCTTAGATTCCTCTGACAACTTAGACTTGCAACATAAATGGATTTAAGGGGAGAGCGGGACAAAACGGGATAAAAATGGTACAAGCTATCCTTACCTTAAACGATTGAAATGAACCGCATAACTCTGTACATATGTATAAGTACCAAACGCATTATTACATTGGATTTAGATTTGATATCCAGTTTTGTGCACGAAACCCGACAATAAAAAAACAAGTGAAATTTTGTGAGTGATTTCTTCTTATTCCAATCTAAATAGTACTGACTTCTGGGCCCAGATCTAATTGTGTTACAATGATAATGTGCGTCTATCTTAGGGTCCGCATTTTATCTTTTTTTTCAACTATTCAACCGTTGGACTATTATTTGTGGGGTGCCCTCAGCAACCATTTGAATGAAATTATTTTCCATTATTAACCGGAAGGATTGTACTTTCAAATAAAAAAGAAATTTGAGAAAATATTCAGTAGTTTTTTTTATAGCATATGTGTTTTCTAGAGCGGAAAAAGTAAATCATAGGAGACATTGGTATGGGGTCCGCCATCTAACGTTTTTTGTTTCAACTATTCAACCGTTGGACTATTATTAGTGGGGTGCCCGACGCAGCCATTTGAATGAAATTATTTTCCATTATTAACCGGAAGGATTCAAATAAAAATAGAAATTTGAGAAAATATTCAGTAGTTTTTTTATGGCATTTTCAAAACAAAAGTTATTTGGCGGACCCTATAGTTTCAACATATGTACTTATGACTGTGAAAAAAATTGGTTTTTTGTGTAGAGGACGGAATGCACTCCTCATCTTTTATCATCTGGCTCTCGACCTAAAGCAAATGTCTCTCTGATTCTTTTTATACCCTAAATCTACAGAGTAGGAGGGTATATATCATTTGTGACAGAAAAAAGTGTAACGCATCGAAGGAGTGACGTAAAACCCTAAGCATGTTTGGACCAAATCCGTTGCACAACATTTTAAGATGTTTGAGCCATGTCCGTCCTGTCTGTCTGCGTTGTGTGCACGATAACTCTCGAAGTTTTCAAAAACTTAGTTTAGCTTCAAAGATGGGCGAAATTTCCACACCCCTTCTGGTAACTCCCATACAAATGACCCACATTCCTATGTTAAATTAAAGTCAATGTAACTTCCATACGGATATTCGGAATCAGCTATGTTTTGGTATTTGAAAATGCTTTCATAGTCACTTTAAGTATGGCGGGTTTTGCCACGCCCCTTGCAGTACCTCCCACACAAACCTCCCTAAACCACGTAAAATTAAAGCTGTTATAACTTCTATACAAATGATCGGAATACTCTGAAGTTGGATATTTACAAATGCTTTTAAAGAAAATATACTTGCATGAAATATTGGCGATATTGCCACTTTCCTTCTGGTAGCTCTCATACAATAAAATAGACATAACATTCATACGGGTAGACAAAATCATTTGCAATTTGATATTTGAAAATGTTTTTATAATCACTTTAAACATAAAAAATTTAGGCTTTAGTCACGCCTCTTCTTGTACCTCCCACACAATTGTCTCTATCCTAGGTAAATTAAAATGCTTTATAACTCCTTTACCGGTGCCTGAAATCCATTATGACTTCATATTTGATCATGGTTTTACAATTATTAACAAATGTGGAAGCTGGGTCCAATTGGCACAAACTTCGAGTACCTCCCACAAACGGCGCTAAACAAAATTTAAGTCGTTCCATACTCATGTTCTCTGCGAGTGAGGATATATATAATTCGGTTTAGCCGATTAAAAAATAAATCATCATTGTCCACCTAGTGGTACTATGCAAAACAAAGTTGTTATAGCCCTAGTGTAGAGCATAATGAATATACACTCTATTATATGGAGTGGGCACAACAATTCTATGTCTAAACTGTTGCATGAATTGTAATTGTACTGCCAGTTCCCAAGTTAATCCATTATATTAAGCTAATTGAATTTGATGTTATAACGATACATACCATACCTCCTGTTTCCTACCATAAAACAATTACCAAATCCGATATTTAAATCTGTGCCAGAACATTATTTTTTCCAGCGTCATTGAAGGTGTAAGATCCCGACATTCACATTCACGAAGCTTACAGAATAGCACAAACATCTTCTGGCCATAAATCTTATTGGTTCATTTGCTGTTTCTTGAATTTCTAATTAGCTCAGATGAATTGCGTTGATTTGAGCTGAACAGTGAACGTTGAAGACAGGATAAGCAATATCAGGAACTAATTATCCACGAACAGCATGATTTGAACGCAACGTTCATGAGCGACTGGTTGTTCGTTGTATGTGTGTGCATGAATGTAAGTTAATACATATTTGAACATACATACATATATGAGTCTTAGAGTGACTCAAAGTAATTGTGGGATACTGGAGATATATACTGGGGATAAAAGTTCCCTGTGGTGATCTTCTACTATTTTGAACTTGCCTAATACTTGTTGACCTTAATACTCTTGACCTTAGCCATTTAATTTCCTTTGGCATAACGTTTTTATCTGATTAGAATATCCAGTGCATCCCCTAATATATATTGATATGACTAAATAGCACCCCTCTTAAAAATAATATGAGTCATTCCATGTCAAGCGGTACGGTATTTGACCTCGATAGCTGCGATTGCTTTCAAAGTTTGTGTATGTATTGTTCTCATAAAATTATTTTATAGGTTTGGTTTTTATAGGATTTTGAAAAAATAGGTTATGGAAAAATTAATTTTTTTTGTAGGGTGAGATTGCACCATCAGAAAAAATTATATTTTTCCATAACCTATTTTTTCTTGGATTTTTCATTGTTTTTTATACCTTGTGTTTATGAACTAATGAAAAAATTATAATTTTGATGATTTTTCACTGTCATTCTGGTTGATTTTGTAAAAAAAAATCGTTAAAAATAGAAGCCATCATTTCACTACTTTCAAACTCACACAGTTGCTTAAAAATAGACCTATGCACAGTATTTTAAAATTTCAACAAAATGGATTAGTGTAATCATTTCGAAAATCAAAATAAAAGAATTAATATTGCAAAAACTTTAAAAAATCTAACCCTTATATAACACACACCGTTAATATTTTAAAAGTAATTGAAATTTCCTTCAAAACAAGGTATAACACATTAAAAATGGTAAAGTATTTCCAGAGTTACAGGCGATTGAATGAAAAAGTAGTATTTTTATACCCTCCACCTCCAGAATGGGGTATACTAACTTTGTCATTCCGTTTGTAACACCTTGAAATATCGACATGAGACCCTATAAAGTATATATATTCTTGATCGTCATAAAATTCTAAGACGATCCAGCCATGTCCGTCCATCTGTTGAAAGCACGCTAGCATCTAAACGAAAGGAGCTAGAACGTTCAAATTTTCCATAAATACGTCTTATAGTCGTAGATCGGTTGGGATTGAAACGGCCCAGAGGGAAAAAATTTTCCCTCACAAGGACTAAAAATTCCCATAATAATCCCTAATATTTTAGCGTATTTAAGCATGTTTTTTGAATATGTCTGCTTATATTTACTTGATATTTGGTATGCGCATTCCACTTATAGCAAAAACGTGCACCATAAAGTGATTTTTATTTGTAGGGGGTGAAATGGGGCAAAAAAACGGATAAAAATGGTACATATTAAACAACAACAGCTAGAGACACGAAATTCGGTGTGTACATTCCTCTAATTGAGTAGATACATAATATAAAAGTATTTTTTCCAAATTCGTACTTTTAAGGGGTAAAATGGGAATAGAGTGATCAATTGGTACCAACCAAACGGCTGTACCTAAAATAATGAAATTCGGTGTATATATTCCTCTGATTGCATAGACAAGTAAAATACACGGATTTTTCAAAATTCGCACTTTTTGGGGTTAAAATGAAAAAAGGGGATAAAAATAGTACCAATCAAATGGCCGCAGCTAGAGTCATGAAATTCGGAGTATACATTCCTCTGACTGTGTAGACATGAAAAACAAAAGTTTTTTTTCCAAATTCGTACTTTCAAGGCATACAATGGGTACGGAGGGATAAAAATGGTACCAACCAAACGGCTACACCTGGAATAATGAAGTTCGGTGTACACATTCCTCTGATTGCGTAGACAACAGATTTATCGAAATTCGTACTTTTTGGGGTTAAAATATATAAAGGGGATAAAAATAGTACCAATCAAATGACCACATCTACAGTCATGAAATTCGGAGTATACATTCCTCTGATTGCGTAGACACTTAAAATAATCAGATTTTTCGAAATTCGTACGTTTTGGGGTTAAAATGGAAAAAGGGGATACAAATAGTACCAACCAAATGACCGCAGCTAGAGTCATGCAATTCGGAGTATACATTCCTCTGACTGCGTAGACACGGAAAATAAACGGATTTTTCGAAATTCGTACTTTCAAGGGATACAATGGTACAGAGCGCTAAAAATAGTACCAACTAAACGACTACAGCTAGAATGATGAAATTCTAATTGTGTAGAAACGTCGAGGGGGTAAAAATGGTACCAACCAAATGGGCGCAGCTGGAATCATGGAATTCAGTGTATACATTCCTCTGACTGCATATACACGCAAAATAGAAAGTTTTTTTCCAAATTCGTACCTTTTCTTTTACGGCAAAAATTGGTTGAATCATGAAGTTAGGTTATTTTGCACTATGTATGTCTGATAATGGATTTTCAAAATTTGTACTTTCTGAATTAAAATATAATGGAAATACAACCAACTGTAGCACCCACTATCTACCAATATTTATGGTATTTAAGCTTTCTGAAAATATAAATATAAGAATATTTATTTTTTGATTTGAAATAAATAATGGTTTGAAATAATTAAAATATTATATTTATTTATAAAATTATTTTTTTTTCAATATTTGTATTTGTTTTTGTTTGGCTATATTAAAAAAATTATATTTTCCTGTAATAATACTGCACTTCTACGAAAACCGACAACCTCTGTGGAATGCAATCCATGGTGGAGGGTATAATAAAATATAAAATTTATATACAATAATTTATGATAACAATTAATACACAAACTTTCAAAGCAATAGCAGCTATAGAGGTCAAAACCCGTACCGCTTGACATGGAATGACTCATATTGATATGCTTCATATTTATTCCTAAAATATTCGGGCACTTTCAATATCCACTGGTGAGATAAACCGTTTTAAAACTGGGGTTTTGCTCAATATCGAATTTTTCATATAAATTTTGGTACTAAATTGTCTAGTTAAAATTCTTCTTCGATAGCTGATCTAATCAATAGATTTCCCTAATCGCCAGTTTAAGAAATTCATTTTCATTTTGTTTCAGTTTTTATATCAATAAATTCGTTCGCTCTGCTTGAAATTTACACCCTATTCAATTCAAACAGGCCATCATTATAGGCATGTTAGAAACTTCGAAGCTTAGATAATTTACATGTTCCCATAATTACTTTGAGCCACTGTATGTAAATGGAACATCGTTTCGATGAATTAACAAAATGATCATTACTCGTAGTTTCACAATACCAATGGCTGCGTTATTACGTGTTCAGAATACACACACGCGCATACAATGCTTCATTTCGAACGATTCCAGGATTTGAGTGTAGTGGAGTAGTGTTTGTGTAAAACTATTAGTTTAGCTGAGCGTATGCGTGCGGGTCCTTGTACTTATTAGCGTTGTTTTATTTGCAAACGTGTTTAATTTATCCCCTGAGAGCGAGAATAGAATGCACCACTGTGATTTCAGACCATATAAAATGTTAGTAATTATGCATCTTGTGAAATACGGCTGTAAAGGGTGTTCCGAGAATTACGTATGATTTGAAAACAGAAAGAAATAGATTTGGAGTTACTGTGGACGAGTCGCTATCCACTCAGCTGTTGATTCTAAGCCGATCGATAAACTCAAATGTGTAACTCAAATGTGTAACTCAATTAGTCTTATTGGACAAAAAACTAACTCATAATTCACATTTCAGTAACAAATTCTCTTCAAAAAACTATGCTTTGTATTTAATACAAAACTTGCGTAAATTTTGAAATAGCCTTTACATATATCTTCCTTTTCTGCTGCCGTCATTATTCATCTCCTACACACTGTGTGGGCGTTGCGATGCAGTTCTTCAGAACTTTTTCTCTACTGCAGTAAATATGCACTTACAGCAGTTGATTTCAACCACGTTCGCTATACACACATACATACATACAGAACATACATCCATATATCATCCAACCACGGGGAAACGTACACGTCCACTCGAATATTTACTTTACATACTCGTACGCACCATGACCAAATGGGGAACTGTTCTATTGAAGAACTTAAAGTGGCTGCAGTACGTGAAGACTAATAACACTGTACAACAAACTCAAATGTTTCCCATCTGCTAGATTCATTTTTCGGAATCTTGTAATTTTCTCTGATGTACAGTGTAATCATTCAACGTTTTTCAACGAAATAAAACTTTTATTATTTAGTTAATTTTAGATATTCGTCAAGATAGAGTATCACATTCCCCTCAGGGATCAACTACAATAGCACTTGAGGTATATGGCAGATGTTAGGCTTACATGGGGTGCTGTTCAGATATGGGAAAATCCCAGCAGGGAGCAACATTGTAAACTGCGATTAATAAAATTATAAATTTTAAAGCGTTTTTAGAATACTTTTTGTCAACTATGCATATATAACTTTATAAATAGCTATTAGTTTTCCGTTTGTCTTTTTTTGTCTGTAATCAATATTTGATTTGAACTGGGACATTGTCCTAGCTCAAAACAATTTTGCATCTATATTTAATAGAATGCAAATTTATTTACAAATGGCATGGTGACATTTATTACTTGGCTGCAGACTACCACGATCATGATTTCGACCATGTCAAAAGTATTTTCAAGTGGCTGCGCAGCGACTTTTCAACAGCAAACCCGGCCTCTATGTTACGTTTTTGAGGGTGCTTAGAAATTGTCAAAAATTGATTCTTGTTTTACGCGACAACATCTACAGTAACAAGTAAAAGGCATTAAGTTCGGCCGTTCCGTTCTAATATACCCTCCACCACGGAGTACATTCCACAGTATTACCGGTAGATTAGAGTCTGTCGACTTTCCACAGGAGTGCAGTAACATATTAGGAAAATTGTGATATGTTTATAATCATTAGGCAGCAATTTTCAAAAGTGTACCTTAAATATTAGGTTATCGTCACACGTTACTAGGTTGAAACAATTTCCCTGAAGGCCGATTTTCAGTACGAATTTGGCGGAAAAAACTCTTATTTTTCAGGTCTACGCAGTCAGACGAGTGTAAATGACTCTAACTACAGCCGCTTGATTAGCTCCAAATATAATACCATTTAGATTCAGAAGCTACGGATATCGAAAGATCTCTTTATATTTATTTTTTTGCGTTTACGGAGCAATGTACACACCGAATTTCTCTATTTTGCCATTTTTATCCACATTCGCCCCACTTTCCGCCAAAGTGCAAAAAAGTTCGCGTCTATAGTCAGATGAAAGTATATACCGAATTTCATGATTTCAACTTTAACGTTTTGCGAAAAGTTTACGAAAGTACGAATTTCAAAAAATCCCTCTATTTTAAGTGTGTGCGAATGTCATGATTTAATTTGTTGTCGTATCATTGGTACAATTTGAATCCCTTTTTGTCTCATCAGAATTTAAAAAAATTGTTACTGTGTCAAATTTGAAGAAACTCGGTTAAATTATCTGGTTTCTAGAGCGGAAGAGGTAAAATCCGTATAGAAATTTGAATAGCAGCTATATATAAGTCAGAACCGATCTTACTCACTTAACAACAATATGTTTCTAGTTGAAATATAAGGTGTTACGACAAGTCTGGAGAAGGTCGGTTAAAATATATGGTCTCTAGAGCGGAAAACGTCAAATCGAGAGCAAATGGTAGCTTTATATAAATCCGAACTGATCTTACTCGCTGTCATCGTAGATGTTTATAGTTCAATTATAAGGCACTGTGTCAAATCAAGTGAAAAGTGTGGTTTATAGAGCAGAAATAGTCAAATCGGTTGTATAGGGGCACAGACAGACAGACGGACATTGCTAAATTGACTCAGAAAGTGATTCTAAGCCGATCTGGGGGGGAGGGGGCGGTTACAAAGAAATGTACAAAGACTTAATGCCCTAGTGAAGGGTATACAAATATTCACTGAAATAATAATACGATAAATAAACACCCTGGGACAAAAAAGTTTTCCTTCCTTCTAAGGATGAGACTATATAGAACTGTAACAATAGGTCAAAAACCGCATACTTGGTTTTTTCTTTTGTGATCGTTTGTACTTTTTAAACGTCTTTTAATATCCAAAGGATATAGATGTTTTAATAATTTATTTTCATACTTTTAATAATTTTATTTTCACGCTTCTATATGTGTTTGTTTAGATTTAAAATTAATTTCAAGTTTTTTCCCCTTAAAAAGCAAAACATGTTTATTCATAAATAAATATGGTAGGAAACTGAAATGGTTGTTAATGCTAAACCAACACAGATATAAACATGAAATTTGTAATATTTCTTAACAGGAAAAAAGTTGTCACTTGTCGCATGGTGTTCTAAACAAACACGCCGAATTATGCTTACTAACTATAGCACCGACAATTAAAAAAACCTTTACATTTTTACCGATATCATAGAGTGCGAATAAGTACTTAAAATATTTTTTGCAAAATTTTGGCAAAATCTGGTTCAAAATCATGTTTCAATTTTTTTTATAATACTTCAATCAAAAAGTAAATGTAGGACAGCTATCTTCAAAAATGTGCCCTAAATAATAGTATTTCCAGTTGTCGATAGAGAAAAACTGTTTCATCCAGATCCTGATTTCGCCCATTTGCGATTGATTGGTTGATGCGATTGTGATCCTTTTACATTTTTACTCCAAAAGTACGTATTATTTGGTTTGAGGAAAACATACTGCAATTTTTCTCATTTTGAGTTAATATTACTGAATCAAGAATCTGCACAATTGTTATACCCTACACCACAGGGTATAATGTATTTGTGCATTTGTTTGTAACGCCCAAAAGGAAACGAGTTAGACCCATCGTTTATTATACCGATCGACTTAGAATCACTTTTTGAGTCGATTTAGCGATGTCCGTCCGTCTGTCCATCTATTCTTGTAATCAAAGTCCAGGTCGCAATTGTTGTTACAACTAAATGAAACTTTGTACAACAAAGTTTTATGGGATAAGGACGAACGCTATTTAATTTGAAGCAAATCGGTTCAGATTTAGATATAGCTCCCATACAAATTTTGCTTCCGATTTTACTTTTCCGCTGTAGAAACCACATATTTCAACAGATTTTCCTCTAATTTGGCAAGACGCCGTATATTTAACTAGAAACAGCTCTGATAAAAATAGGATAGATAGGATAGATTCTTCAAATTTGGCAAAACAGCTTATATTTCAGCTCTGGTAAAAATAGGATAGATCGGTTCAGATTTATATATAGCTCCCATACAAATATCTCCTCCGATTTGACTCTTTCCGATCTAGAAACCACAAACTTTGACAGATTTTCTTCAAATTTGAACAGATTTTTTTTAATTCGGCACATCAGCTAATGTTTCAAATAAAAATTACTATAGCGAAAGTTGGTCACATCGGTTCAGTTTATATATAGCTCCCGATTTGATTCTTTCCGCTCTAGAAACCACATATTTAACACTCCATAAAATTTGGGAAAGTGTCTAATATTTCAACTAGAAAACCTTTGCTAAACATGAGTCAGATCGGTTCAGATTTGTATATAGCTCGCATTCAAAGTTTGTGTTCAAATTTTCTCACAAATACAGATATTGGTATGGAATTTGTAGTGTATTCTCCTATTATAGCTGCATTGTATATCACCCGGTTCAAATGTAATGACCTTTTCATATCCTACACTATAGGGTAAAATGACTAAGTGTAGGGTATCATATAGTCGGCCACGCCCGATTTTAACCTTCCTTACTTGTCAAGTGTAAATCAAAAGAAACCATTTGAAATTTAAAAAATATCAATTGAAATTCAAAAAATATCATTTGAAATTCAAAACTCGTCATTTGTAATTCAAAAGACACCATTTAAAATTCAAAAGTCGTCATATGAAATTCAAAACTCGTCGTTTGAAATTCAAAAGTCGTCATTTGAAATTCAAAACTAGTCATTTGTAATTCAAAAATCGTCATTTGTAACTCAAAACTCGCAATTTAAATTCAAAACTCGTCATTTGTAATTCAAAATACACCATTTGAAATTCAAAAGTTTTCATTTGAAATTCAAAAATTATCCATTTGAAATTCAAAAATGTAAACAAAATTATTTAAGAAAAATATACATTAGTTGGGGTATAATTTATTTTTTCTGCAAATTTGGATATTCTGCAGTTTTGAAAACAAATTTAATAAAATGATAAGCAACTAACAATTATAATGATGTAAAATGTCGGTAATTTCATATATAGTTTATGACCTTCACCAGCTCAGAGAGCATCTGTATATAATTTATAAGGACTTGTATTTTACTTAGGGTCGGATTATTTGCGTGGGAGGTACAAAAAATCATAACTATTTTACAGGTATAAAGTGATTGCAAAACCATTTTCAATATTAAATTGTTACTGATCAGTTTTATTTTAACCAAAGCTTATGCCAATTTGTGTGAGAGGTCTTTCAATATCGCTCATATTGCAGGTCTATGAAACATTTACAGAAATAAATAAATGGTACCTAACCTAGTGTATATTTTGCTTAAATAATTTTGTTTGCCCTTTTTGAATTGCAAATGGAATAATTTTTGAATTTCAAATGAAAACTTTTGAATTTCAAATAGTGTCTTTTGAATTACTTATGACGAGTTTTGAATTACAAATGACGGCTTTTAAATTTCAAATGCTGTCTTTTGAATTAAAAATGACGAGTTTTGAAATTCAATTGACATTTGTTGAATTTCAAATGGAATTTTTGAATTTCAAGTGATGTCTTTTGAATTACAATTGTAAAAGGTGTAGTTGAAAGCATGTACTATTTTGAAGGAAAAGTTTGAACTTAAGATGAGCGCTATACGAAAATCAGTTTTCTTAAAATTTAGTTCATTTTACCTCATTGCAAGGTTCTTTTTTTTCTGAGTGTGTATTTTATAAATGAATACTTTCAAAATGGGATATCAACTGCATATTGTAGCAACCAAGCAGCAGTAACTTGAATCATGAAAACAATTTAATCGGTATCACAAACCCAGTCGATTTAACTCTCATATATCCTTTCGTCTTTCTGAGAATCAATTCTTTTAAATATATCGCACTTTATGGCCTTTTACAATGAAGCTTGCAATAATTAATTTTTAGGAACTATGACTTAAAGTGTATCACTCATACATATATCACTGCCGCTTTCTTTCCGCTTCATATTGAAACTGATTTCAGATTTGAAACCATCGAATGTCTGTAGTGAAAGTGGACTATTTTTGATATAAACCCCAAACAATTCTTTTCTTCTATCGACGTAGAAGCCAAACATTTCATACAGTGCCGATCAAAGTGAAGCCTAACTAAACTGGAGTACAAAGGGCCACTTTTCTGATGTAGGCGATATCGGATGCTTCCGCCAAAAAACTTCTAAAGTTGCGAACTGACTCTTAAAAACTGCCACTGTTAGTAT
This sequence comes from Polietes domitor, assembly GCA_947397865.1. Taxonomy (NCBI): domain Eukaryota; kingdom Metazoa; phylum Arthropoda; class Insecta; order Diptera; family Muscidae; genus Polietes; species Polietes domitor. The sequence goes on along the minus strand of OX377621.1, from coordinate 79,514,884 downwards.
TCCTAGGATAGAGAGAGGTGTGGAGGGTATAATATAGTTGATCCTGGCTGACTATGGTCTTGTTTTTTTTTTGTTTGAATTATTTTTGACCATTGTTCCATATACAGTACAATTAAACCAATATTTGTTAGTGTTTAACGTCACTGTAGGCCACCGGAATGCCTTTTTTAGGCAATACGACTGTTTTCGTAGATGTCCCCATCATATTGTGGATAATAGAAAATATCAAGTTTAAAAAACAGAAAGTACATAACATTTTCCGTGTTGCCAAAATTTAATTCATTTTCCCATTTAATTTAAAATTGGCAATTTCCCATTCACTAAAAGAAATAAAAATAAACAAAAAATAAATATATAAAACAAATGCATCAGTATCCTTTTGGAAACAAACAGGTGTTATTTCTAACATCTGATTCGATTTTGTGCTAATACTCTCATTTAAAATGCATACGATTCTTTTTCACATTATTATGTTTATTTTGCGATATTATTTTTGTTTTACATGCGGATGTGTGTGTGTGTGCGTTTGTATTTGTGTGGATGTTTTGATGTAAACGCGCTAATCTTTGTGACAGTTCTATTTCATACATGAATAAATTTTCAACTTGCTCGTGTTCGATTGGCAACATTCACACTTCCATAAACATATGTATGTACACTTGTGAATGAACACATACATGTATACGAGTTATATACCTATGGACCACAGATTATCAACTTCCTAATGACTGAGTACGTATCAATGATTGTACACTACAGTGTGTCAACAAGACTTTTATATTCAGTTTAGGTTTGTGTCGAGAGTATTATAGAATGTTACCGAAAAAATTACTGAAGTTAGCCGCCAGGTGGTTTATTCGTAGTTGTCCTTTAGGATCATAAAAACATGTACTGATATATCCATTCCATCTAAAAATAGATGGAAGAAATTGAACTACGAAAATGGTAGGCACAGATCGACTAAATATTCTAAAGGGTTTTATAAAGGAGAAGCAAAGTTTTTTTTTAATGTTAATAAAATTATTGTTTATTGATGCTGAACCGGTGGTGAAAATAGGCTATATATTTTTTATTCTATTTTTCTTTGAGCTTGGCACCTCCCAAATTGGGCTATTATTCGTTTTTTATAAATCAACAAAATCAAAGTATTATTGCCACGAGAGTCCTGAATATTTGTGAGAGTTAACGCAGTTAGTTGTGACAAAAATGGGAAAGTGGGTGTGGCATCTACCATACTAAGTTAAAACCTATTATCTAATATATTCACTTCGATCGTGCGTGAGTTTATTCAGTATTAACACCCTACAAGCAAAAAAGTCGTTACTCTTGAACCGTATGATATACGGGTGAGGATCTATAAACTATGTATTTTGTGTTGTTACTAGAGATGGGCGCGTGAGTGATTATTGGCTCACGTTCACGCATGCTCACGTAGGAAAAATATTGAAACACGCACGTTCACGCACGCTCACGTGAGTAAAATAAATTTTGCTCACGATCACGCGTGATTCACGCAAATAATTTCCACAAAGAAAGTAATATTCCTATTCTAAATCGAAATGAGAAACGCTGCGCAATTCAGAAAATTATATTATTTAAATCGCTCTACGTTTGCGATGTTTGTCATAATTCATCCAGCATCAATGTGCGTAGGTGTGCCAAAAATGGGCGTTATTAGTAAAGTGGACATGGTACCTCCCATACGAAGTTAAAACATATTATCGAATATGGTCAGTTCTATGACACCTAGAGTATTGAAATTTTGTGTGAGTTGATCCAGTGTAAATAGTTGTGCAAAGATGGGCGGAAAGTGGGCGTGACCCTTCCCATATCAAATTAAAAACGGGTTTAGGGTACATTCGACACCGAGATAGGCGGAAAGAGGCCATGACCCTTCTCGTACAAAATTAATTGATTCACGCGTGAATCACGCAATTCACGTGAGACGCGCCCATTTCTAGTTGTTACCCACTTGCTGTTAACCTTATTATTATCGGTCCCGTTCCATATTTTGACAAGTTTCTTCATAATTTGGAGGGTTCTAAAAAAATTGAATGAGGTTGGATTAATAACCAAAAGATCGGCAAAAGATACCTTTTTGGCTCTTAAAGAGATGAAAATGGGCAACGAACATGAATAATTGGTCAGTTTTGGAATGATCACGAGTTTTGTTTTCTGATGAATCCAAATCCAATTTGATTGACTCCTACGTAAAAAAGATAATTTATGTTGTCAATGATAAAAAGAATTTTTAAGTGGGGCTTTCTTTGCATTTTTTAAATGTAAACGAAAAACTTTTTTAAATTAAGCTAGTAAAAAGGCGTTAAGTTCGAAAGGGCCGACAGATCATAAGAATTTTCAAAAATGCCGTTTCGAGTTGCATACGTCTTGTCAACACCGATTTTTATATTTATCGTTAAAATGCCGATAACAAAGAAATTTTTAAAGAATATGTTAATTATTTCAAATCTTAATGCTGTATTAATATTTATTTAAACAACATTGTTTTCTTTGTGATTCAAATTTACAAACTTGCAGAGCCTATTAAAGTATGTAACACTTCGTTGCATATGTTTTGGCGACCACTGTATATTTTATATTTTATGAATGTACCCACCGAGTTTCTAGCTGCTTGCGTTTGATAGGTACCATTTTGATCTATTTTTGCCCCATTTCACCCGCTACCAAATATCAACTAAATATAAGAAGCCATATTCAAATAAGTAAAAAAGACGTTATGCTCGGCTGGGCCGAGCTTTATGTACCCTCCACCTTGGATTACAGTAATATTACAGGAAAATATATTTTTTTAATATAGCCAAAACAAAAGAAATACAAATATTGACAAAATAATTTTATAAATAAATATAATATTTTTATTTATTTCAAACCTCGCTAATAAGGCAAGGTTACTACCAATACGTTTGCACTATATATATCGAAATAATACTTCAAGTCAATTCAAAAAATACATATTCGTACATATATTTATATTTTCAAAAAAGCTTAAATACAAAAATATTGGTAGATAGTGTATGCGACAGTTGGTTGTATTTCCATTCTATTTTAAATACAAAAGTACAAATTTTGAAAATCCATTATCTCATAGTGCAATATAACCTAATTTCATGATTTAACCAATTTTGCCGTAAAAGTAAAAAGTACGAATTTGGAAAAGTCTTTTTATATTGCGTGTCTATTCAGTCAGAGGAATGTATACACCAAATTCCATGATTATAGCTGCGCCATTTGGTTGGTACCATTTTTTTATTTCATATTAACAAGTATGATTTTAAATTCTATAAATTGTTTACCTCAGCGCCTCTAGGGCATTATTGAGGCTAGTCGGCAACACATTATTCAGTAAATATAAAAACATAAACATATTTAAATATAATAATACAATCTATTTTTCATAAAAGAAGCATTTTGATATTCTGCAGCAGAAATTCTTTTAACTTGTTTTTAAAAAGTGATATCGATCGTAAATCTTTTAAGAATTGTGGTAAAATGTTAAATTCAACGCTACCTATATGTTCAATTCGCTGTCTGGTTGTTTCTAGGCGACATCGGGTTACTCTTAATTGAGAATTGTTCCTTGTATTAAAGTTGTGCTGAATTCTATTGAGGTTGATAGTGTGATGTCCGACATTGTGCAATACATTGTAAACGTATACCAGCAACTTCATTTTGTATAAACCATACACAGGTAAAACATGTTTTGCTACATCCCTATATAGTAATAACGTTGGATACAAACGTGGGAGATTATAAATTGTTTTCAATGATTTATTCTGCTATTTGTAGTGATTTCAGATCTGAGTTCTTCTTATATCCATATATAAGGGCCATATAATTAAGATGACTTTGAATTAATGTCTGAAAAATTAAGTTTTTGCATGTTTCGTTTAACTTAAATTTCATCTTATACAGAATTCCAATGACTGGAGTTATTTTTGTTCGCAGTTGATCAATATGAAGTTTCCAACTTAAGTTATTTTGCAGATGTATTCCTAAGTACTTCATACTAGTCACTTCCCATCAACGAAAATATTACACATGTCTTCAGCACGAGTTGATCCTGGTCTAAATTTTATGAACTTGGTTTTATTTGCATTCAGTATCAATTTGTTCAATCTCGAAAATTCTGCTATTAAGGCTGCATCTCTTTCAATTAATATTTTTAGCATTGTTGTTTGTTTGTAGGGATAGAAAATGTATAGGTCGTCCGCATACAAATATAATTTTCTTTGTAGTCCGAGTTTGTTTATGTCATTTAGATATATTTTAAACAAGACCGGTTCCAGAACACTGCCTTGGGGAACACCGCACAACACAGCTTCCATAGTGCTCATACTGGAATTTATCTGGACATAATGTTTCCGGTTTCTCAAATAGCCTTCAAATAGCTGCAGCTCTTTTCCCTTTACACCATAGTAAGATAGCTTTTGGCACAATATTATGTGATACACCAAATCAAAAGCTTTTGAGAAATCGTAAAAAACACCACCAACTCCAGAGAATCCTCGATCAAGACCGTCACAAATACAATTCACAACATTTACTGCAGCTTCTTCAGTTCCACATCCCTTTCTGAACCCGTATTGATTTTCAAATAGTAAATCCCATTTCCCATGATCCCATTTTTCAAATTTTATCCCCTTATGAGTACGATTTTCTAAAATCTCTTTATTTTACGTGTCTACGCAATAAGAGGGATGTACACACCGAATTTCATCATTCTAGCTGTAGCCGTTTCGTTGGTACTATTTGTATCCCTCTGTACCTATTATATCCCTTGAAGGTACGAATTTGAAAACAAAACTTTTATTTTTCGTGTCTACGCAGTCAAAGGAATGTATACACCGAATTTCACGAATCTAGCCATTTGGTTGGTACTATTTTATCCCCTTTTTCCATTTTAACCCCAAAAAGTACCAATTTCCAAAAATCCGTTTACTGTACGTGTCTACGCAATCAGATGAATGTATACACCGAATTTCATTATTATAGGTGTAGCCTTTTGGTTGGTACCATTTTTATCACGCTATTCCCATTTTACCCCTTGAAAGTACGAATTTGAAAAAATACTTTTACCTTATGTACCTACACAATTAGATTAGAGGCAAATTTCGTGTTTCTAGCTGTTGTCGTTTGGTAGGTACCATTTTTATTCCTTTTTCCCCCATTTCGTCCCCTACGAATAAGAATAACTTTATGGTGCACGTTTTTGTTATAGGGGAAATGCGCATGCCCAATATCAAGTAAGAGAGACTGAAAAAACACGCTTAAATACTCTAAAATATTAGGGGTTATTATGGGTCTTTGGGCCGATTTCGCCCAGTTTCAATCTCAACTGATCTATGACTAGAAGACGCATTTATGGAAAATTTGGACGTCCTAGCTCCTTTCGTTTGGATGCTAGCGTGCTTTCAACAGATGGATGAACGGACATGGCTAGATCGTCTTAGAATGTTATGACGATCAAGAATATATAATTTATATGGTCTCAGATCGATATTTCAAGATCCGAGTTCTATTCATTCGAATTCACTGCACCCCGTACTTTAGCCCTTATTTATGTATTTTCCAATATATTGTATTGGTGAACAAATCGAAATAGGCTTTCGACATCCCTAAACACTCCCTGTGTGGCCAGCAGAAAACGTGTTCCTTATCAGCCGGAGTTAATGGCTCATACTTAATCTCTGGTAGTCTAGGGTCTTGCACAGTTGTTCATTGCCAAAAATAATCGTTTGTTATCGCTCCGATTTGCCTTATTTATGCATCCGTGTGTGTGGCTACGATACAATACATGGTAAGAGTTAGTTACCGACATGCATGCATACAACCATATGAACATGGTATGTACATACATATGTATACATGGCTATGAAATTTCCAATTTTCAAAATTTCCAACAGCCTTATTTTTGCTCTGCTTCAATTCACTGGCTTCGTTCGGTTGTTGTCGTCGATGCTGATGCTGATGCTGATGATGTTGTTGGCGGTGGCGTTTGCTTTGCTCCTGCCACTACTACTAATATTGTGCTGCCGTTGTTGTTGTTGTTTTTGCTGTTGTCTTGTAATACAAAAATATTTGCTGTCGTTTATGTAACAAAATAACTTTTGAATTTCATTCTATTCTGGAATATATTTTGTGCTCTTTTATAGACTTTTTCATGGTAAAATGCACAATTCATTGTAATCAAAATATCAACACACACACCCAGGAAATCCAACCCACCAACCAACCGGCAGGCCCGGCCATACACCCACACCCTGGGCCATTATCAATCTGGCAAAATGGAAAACAACAACGACGACGACAACAGCAGCAGCAACACAGGCATTAGGAAAATAAAAAGAAAACAAACAAATGGAAAGCAAAACGGAAACAAAACCAACGACGACGACAACAAGATACCAAACAAGAGTAGCAACATTGTTCTAAACATTTGCTTTGGGCGTACATGGACTGGGAATGGACTAACCTGGGCTGGGCAGAGTTGCGATGGCACAGTGTGAATGTGTGAAAAACATTCACGCCATGCCGAAGCCCTGTTAGGCAGCGGGCGGCGAAAAGTCCAATGGAGTGGTGTGTGTGTAGCATACAGGGCCGGCTCCATAACTCCTTGCCACGCTGAAGCTGGGCCATGGTAATGTCGTCAATCATATTGCGGGCCCCTCCGACTTTAGCCATTCCTTACTTGGCCATCATAGTTTCCATATAAATACCGCTGAGTGGGACTTAGATATTTTTGTTTTTTTCTATGGGCGCAATATATCCTTGAGCCGACCCCGCTTCCATACATATGCAATTGGCTATATATGTGTGTGCGTACGTGGATTTGCCGAATGAAAGACAATTTATTCGGCTTAAAAAGGTTCATTTATTATGCCGTCTTAAATTTTAACACATTGTCTCTAAATGCTGATGCCCGAAGTGTATCCTCGAAATGCCAAAACATACATACCCTCCCCCAAACTCGTACTCTCCCGTACTCGTGTTCCCAAATAGGCATCAACCTCCTCATGAGCATCCCGACAGACAGTCATTCAAATATACACAGCCATGCATAGACATAATAAGTACATACAAATATGGGAATATATATTTATGCACATACACACATGAGTGAATGTTCGTCCGTCCGTATTATGTATATTAAAGTGGGTAGTGCCAGGTATACAAAATTTGCCGAGGATATTAAAATTTGAGTACACAACATTGTTAAGTTGGATCTTAAGTTTAATAAAAATATATATTGTTAAATAATTTATGTTATAATGTGCAATTATAAGGATAATAAAAACGACTTAAATATTTATATAAAATAGGACTAAAAATAACAAGTAAGGAAAGGCTAAAGTCGGGTGGGGCCGACTATATGATACACTCCACTTTCAATCGGAATACAATTCAATTCAGTAAAAAAGTGAAAACGGGAAAACATTTTTTATGTTTCCTAATCACAGGCTAATATGACCTGGCCCAACTTGTCAAATCGAAAATAATATTTGTATCGGGACTATATCCAAACATTCAAATTGGGAGCAAAATTTGTATGGGAGCTATATATAAATCTGAACCGATCTAAAACATTTTTACAACAGGTGTTTCCAGTTGAAATATAAGGTGTTTTGCGAATTTAGAGGGAAATCTGTTAAATTATGTGGATTCCAAAGCTGAAAAATTGAAATTGGAAACGAAATTTGTATGAGAGCTATATATAAATCTGAACCGATCTAACACATTTTTACCACAAGTGTTTCTAGTTGCACTATAAGATGTTTTGCCAATTTTAAAGAGTGAAAAGGGTCAAATCGGGAGTGAAATTCGTATGGGGGCTATATCTATATCTGAACCGATTTTCCTCAAATTAAATAGCGTTCGTCCTTGTCCCGAAAAACTTCGTTGTGCAAAGTTTCCTTTGGTGCTGGCTACAATTGCGACCTGTATCGTGAATACAACAACAGATGGACAGACGGACAGACAGACGGACATTGTTAAATAGACTCAGAAAGTGATTCTAAGCCGATCGGTATAATTAACAATGGGTCGATCTCCCTTCCTTTAGGGTGTTACAAATAAATGCACAAAGACATAATACTCTCGTGGAGTGTATACAAATTAACAGAAAAAGCAAATTAATTGCTAATAAGAAATGTAGAACAGTATTTTCTCCAATAACTTGAAGCCTTGAGGCGTACTGAAGGATAAAAATTCGAAAGAACTTTTTTCCACTTCCTAAAACCACAAAATTTTAGATTGCCCAGAGCGTACTCTTTCATTTGGAACCAATATAACCTACCAATATTAAGACTAGCAGGTAAATTTAAAAAAAATTAAAGAGTGATTTTTTTGAGGTTAGGATTTTCATGCATTAGTATTTGACAGATCACGTGGGATTTCAGACATGGTGTCAAAGAGAAAGATGCTCAGTATGCTTTGACATTTCATCATGAATCGTCTTACAAACGAACAACGCTTGCAAATTATTGAATTTTATTATCAAAATGCGTGCTCTGTTAAGAAAGTTCATTGCGCGCTTCCATTTTATGGTCAGTTTAATCGACCCACTGAAGCGGCTATTCGGGCTATTGTGACTAAATTTCGCACCAAATTTACATTGTTGGACATTAAACCACCAACACGCTTACGTAGAGTGCGAACTGAAGAAAATATCGCAGCTGTATCGGCCAGTGTTAATGATGACCACCAATTTTCGATTCGTCGCCGTTCGCACCAATTGGGTCTCTGTTACTCAAAAACGTGGAAATGCCAAAATTGGACTAAGCGGATGGACCACCTAAGACGCAGCCGCGGTCAACATTTAAATGAAATTATCTTCAAAAAGTAAATGTCATGGACCAATCTAACGTTTCAAATAAAGAACCGATGAGATTTTGCAAATTTTATGCGTTTTTTTTTAAAAAAAAGTTATCAAGCTCTTAAAAAATCACCCGATAGAATAATTATGTCCTTAAAAATATGAAGTCGTTTTAAACGCTAACTCGACCAGACGATACAATTTTATATTTTGTGCCAGCTTTTGTGTGGGTCATTTCTATGAACCATACATTTTTTTCAATTTATCTCACGGTGTTATATATTAACTTGAAACATATCACCGGAAATTCTGGAACTTCGTCTAAAAAATTATATTTGTCTCTCATGCAACAACATTTTTTAAAGAAAATTTCACAATTACCTTATGAAACCATGCTTATAAGGCAAGGCTACCAATACGTTTAGATATTAGACAATTCATAAATTAAATATTCTTATATTTATATTTTCAAAAAACTTAAATGCCATAAATATTGGTAGATAGTAGGTGCTACAGTTTTTTACATTCTATTTTAATTCCAAAAGTACAAATTTTGAAAATCCATTATCTCACGTACATAGTGCAAAATAAAATATCTTCATGATCCCACCAATTTTCGCCGTAAAAGTAAAAAAGTGTGAATTTGGAAAAATATTTTTATTTTCCGAGTCTATGCAGTCAGAGGAATGTATACACCGAATTCCATGATTCTAGCAGCGGCCATTAGGTTGGTACCATTTTTATCCCCTTTTTCCTATTTTACCCCTTATGGGTACGTCTTTCTAAAATCTCTTTATTTTACGTGTCTACGCAATTAGAGGGATGTACACGCCGAATTTCATAATTCTAGCTGTAGTCGTTTTGTTAGTACTATTTTTATTCCTCTGTACCCATTGTATTCCTTGAAAGTAAGAATTTGAAAAACCTTTTATTTTTTGTGTTTACGCACTCATAGGAATGTATACTCCGAATTTCATAACTCTAGCTGCCCTTTTTCCATTTAAACTCCATAAAGTTCGAATTTCGTAAAATCCGTTTATTTCCGTGTCTACACAATCTGAGGAATGAATACACCGAATTTCATTATTCTAAGTACAGCCGTTTGGTTGGTTCCATTTTTATCCCTTTATTCCCATTTTACCCTTTAAAGGTACGATTTTGGAAAAAATATTTTTATATTATATATCTACTCAATTAGAGGAATGTGCACACCGAATTTCGTGTTTTTAGCTGTTGTCGTTTAATATGTACTATTTTTATCCCTTTTTGCCCCATTTCACCCCCTACGAATAAAAATCACTTTATGGTGCACGTTATAAAGAGTGATTTTTTTGAGGTTAGGATTTTCATGCATTAGTATTTGACAGATCACGTGGGATTTCAGACATGGTGTCAAAGAAAAAGATGCTCAGTATGCTTTGACATTTCATCATGAATAGACTTACTAACGAGCAACGCTTGCAAATCATTGAATTTTATTATCAAAATGCGTGCTCTGTTAAGAAAGTTCATCGCACGCTTCCATTTTATGGTCAGTTTAATCGACCCACTGAAGCGGCTATTCGGGCTATTGTGACTAAATTTCGCACCAAATTTACATTGTTGGACATTAAACCACCAAGACGCTTACGTAGAGTACGAACTGAAGAAAATATCGCAGCTGTATCGGCCAATGTTAATGATGACCATCAATTATCGATTCGTCGCCGTTCGCAGCAATTGAGCCTCTGTTACTCAAAAACGTGGAAATGCCAAAATTGGACTAAGCGGATGGACCACTTGAGGCGCAGCCGCGGTCAACATTTAAATGAAATTATCTTCAAAAAGTAAATGTCATGGACCAATCTAACGTTTCAAATAAAGAACCGATGAGATTTTGCAAATTTTATGCGTTTTTTTTATTTGTTCATTCCCTCTTATAGAGGGAATGAACAAATACTGGGGGTTATTATGGACACTTTTATTCCTTGTGAGGGGAAAAAATTTCCCTTTGGGCCGATTTCGCCCAATTGCAATCCCAACCGATCTACGAATATAAGACACATTTATGGAAAATTTGAATGTTCTAGCTCATTTCGTTTAGAAGGTAGCGTGCTTTCAACAGACGGACGAACGTACATGGCTAGATTGTCTTAGAATTTTATGACGATCAAGAATTAGGGTTTGCATCCCGGGATTTCCCGCGGGAAAATTCCCGGGAATTTGCACATTTTTCATTTCCCGTATCCCGGGAAATTCGTACGGAAATCCCGCGGGAATTCAGTAGAAAATTTTACATATTTCTTCGCATATTTTTTCCATCATTTCCACAATAAAATTAAATTGTATAAAAATTTAGATCACATAGCTTTTAATCAGGCATGTCAAATATTGCAGTTGGCTGACAAAAATTTGTTTAAGCTGCGTTCGGATTTGGAGTCAAAATCCACTTTTTCGGATTTTTCCTGTCAAGCTCCATATGAAAAAAATAAAATCCTGGAAAGTAGATTTTGGGCATGTATCCGAACGCCAAAAATAAAGAATTTAAAGTTTTCGAAGCGACAGTACAAAGAACAAACATTTCATTTAATGCTCCACTCACTATTAACGATCGTTCTCCGTCGCGTCCACATATTCCAATAAAATAAGAAATGTCTGATCTTTAATTAATTTTGAAACTTGAAAAGATGTTTGAATTGATCTCACATTGCGCTTTATTATATGAATTCTGTAACAGGTTCGTTGTGAAATATATATTTATTTTACTTTAATAAAATGTGAATGTTTCATTGGAAAAAAATCTTAACTCATGGTAAACAGTATGTTGACGACTTCCCGTGCTGTCCCGGGATCCCGGGAAACTGAAAAAATAATTCCCGTTTCCTGGGAAATTAAAAGTACGGGAAAATGCAAACCCTATCAAGAATATATATACTTTATAGGGTCTCAGGTCGATATTTCAAGGTGTTACAAACGGAGTGACAAAGTTAGTATAACCTACCTATGTCCTACAAGAAATATTTGCAAAAAAATTCAGCTATACGTCTCTGAATACACTAAAACTAAAAACTTAACTTAAGTGCCAGAAATAAGTCAAAATGTATAACTAATTTTATGGTTATTTTCGTACGTTTTCCAAATTAAACTGAATTTTGGGGGGTTGGTGTGTATGGAAAAATCATTCATTGGGGGTGATAGGGCGCACATCTTTACGTTCGTACTTTCCTTCTGCCAACACTGTCCAACAGCATTTTTGGAACAGAGTACAGACCCTATAATTCTGAAAGAGCATGTAGAGTAGACCAATTTTACATGGGGTCAAAAAAATGATTTTCTAAAAATGTATACATTAATAAAATTATAAAAAAATATTTATATATAAAAGCAAAAAAAAAACAAAAATAATATATTTCCCCTGGACAAGATTCAAACCCGATACCTTACCCCAGTGAATATCTATGAACAATTTATTTTCGTTCACTTGAGAAAATACTATTTGTAATATGTTTCGGGATATTAACATATTATGAAGTTTTTCAAAATAATTTCCTAAAAATCGGAGATCTTGCAATCTTTGACATGCCTTTTTAAATTGTTTCCTTTAGAAGAACTAATACGGAATTATGTCCCAATTTCCCAATTATTTCAAGCCAAATATACTTCATGAACAGCAACATGGCTAATTCTGTTCCACGACCCACTTTAATGTATACTTTCTGCATGAAAAAGCAACAGCGAGCGAATATTTCATCGCGTACACCGAGCGAAACTATATAGAGGCTAATTGACTTTCGAGATTTAAAAAGCTAAATAAATGGTGATGAAGATACCTTAAAATGAGGTACGATTTCGCATTACTTGATTCAAAGTCAACGATCTAAGGTCTCAAAGTTTGTCTAATGTGTATCGCTCTTGGAAAAAAATATTTTGGTTGTTTTAAGGATGACAATTGTTTGATTTATTTGGTAATGGACAACAGTGTTCGCAGATGCAAAATATGGAATGAAATTCATTATTAACCAATATCAAGGTACTTGCCTGAGATACTAAAGAAATCGATATGTTCCATGGAGAACGGAAGTTTATGGCGAATAATGGAAGAAATGTCAAAAATCAAATTGGTTTTTTGTTATTTCAGTATTGTATCTGTCATAGAACGGAATATATTCGAAAATGAGTTTTAACTTCGTATGGGAGGTGCCACGCCCACTTTTCCAAAACCGCAATTTTTTGCACAGCTATACACAAAATTTTAGCACTCTAGGTGTCAGACAACTGACAATATTCAATAATAGGTTTGAACTTCGTATTGGAAGTGCCACGCCCACATTTCCATTACCGTCCATTTTTGGCACATTTACGCAAATTGATGCTAGATGCGCTTACACAAAATTATTAGGTGTCATAGAATCGACAATATTCAATAATAGGTTTTAACTTTGTATGGGATGTGCCATGCCCACTTTTACATTACCGCCCATTTTTGGCACATCTACGCATATTGATGCTGTATGCAATCAGACAAAATTTCAGTATTGTATCTGTCATAGAACGGAATATATTCGAAAATGGGTTTTAACTTCGTATGTGAGGTGTCACGCCCACTTTTCCATTACCGCCCATTTTTGGCACATTCACGCACATTGATGCTAGATGCACTTACACAAAATTACAGCACTCTGGGTGTCACAGAACTGACAATATTCAATAATAGGTTTTAACTTCGAATGAGAGGTGCCACGCCCACTTTTCCAATACCGCCCATTTTTGGCACAACTACGCACGTTTGTGTTTGATGTACTGACACAAAATTTCAGTATTGTAGCTTTCATAGAACTGAATGTATTCAATAATAGGTTTTAACTTCGTGTGGGAGGTGCCACGCCCACTTTTCCAATACCACTACTTTTTGGTACAACTGTGCAGACTAACAATTAGTGAACTTTCACAAAACTTCAAGACTCTAGCTGCAAAAGAATTCCGAATATGCTAATTTATAAAAAACGAATAAATCCCCAATTTGTGCGGCAGGTGCCACGCCTACTGAAAATATTAAAAATATATATAGCCTATTTTTACCATCTGTTCAACATGAACATACTGTGAAAATTTCAAGAAGATCGGTTCAGTAGTTTACTCTGCTATAAAGAACAAACAAACTTACAAACACAGATTCATTTTTATACCCACACTCTATAGAGTAGTAGGGTATATATCATTTGGGACAGAATATAAGTGTAACGCATTGAAGGAGTGACTTAAGACCGTTTCACGACTTTTTAAAGTGTTTGAGTTATGTCCGTCCGTCCGTCAGTCTGGCTGGCTGGTGTACACGATAACTCTCGAAAGGAGTTAAGGAATCAATTCAAACTTTGCACATGGAAATATTTTTCCCAAACTTAGTTTAAGTTCGAATATGGGCGAAATTGCCACGCCCCTTCTGGTACCTGCCACACAAAAAGTCCCTATTCCAATGTTATATTAAATCCCATATAACTTTCACACGGATAATTGGAATCAGCTATATTTTGGCGTTTGGTCATATTTTTATAATTACTTTAAGTGTACTTAATATGACTGGCTTTGCCACGCCCCTTCCAGTACCTCCCACACAAATGACGCAAAACTACGTAAAATTAAAGTTTTTATAACTGCTATACTAATAATCGGAATACTGTGAAATTTGATATTTAGCAATGCTTTTTAGTGGTACATTCGCATGGAATATGGGCGAAATTGACACTCCCCTTCTGGTACCTACCACACAATTATCTCTATCCTAGGTAATATTAAATCGAATAATAATAAAACTTCTTTACTGGTGCATGGGATCCACTATGACTTGATATTTGATCATGTTTTACAATTGTTTTATAAATGTGGAAGCTGGGATCATGTGACACGAACCTCCTAGCACCTCCCACACAAATTATCCTGCCCAACATAAAATTGTATTTCTTATAACTTCCGTATATATGTTATCTTTCAAAAAAATCCATAAAATTCAGAAAAATGCATGAAATCTTTATTTGAATCGATAGTACGGTCCATATAACTTAATGTTTGAAGATTATTTCATGTAAATGTTGACATTGACTGCGCCTCAAATGGTCCATCCGCTTAGTCCAATTTTGGCATACTCTTTCCAACATTTCGGCCGGTATCTCACGAATAAATGGTTCAGTGTTGTCTTGAAGCGGGCTTGTCTGTATAGACATGAGCTTTAACATAGCCCCACAAAAAATAGTCTAAAGGCGTTAAATCGCACGATCGAGGCGGACAATTGACCGGTCCCGAACGTGAAATAAAATGTTCTCCGAACTCGCCTCTCAATAAGTCCATTGTTGCGCGTGCAGTGTGGCACCCTCTTGTTGAAACCACATGTCATGCAACTCAAGCTCTTGCATTTTGGGCAAAAAAAAGTTGGATATCATCTCACGGTAGCGTTCACCATTCATAGTTACGTTACGATTTGCATCATATTTGAAGAAGTACGGTCCAATGATGCCACCAGCCCATAAACCGCACCAAACTGTGACTTTTTCTGGATGCATTGGTAGCTCTTGCAATGCTTCTGGCTGATATCCACTCCAAAATCGACAATTCTGCCTATTTACGTACCCATTGAGCCAAAAATGAGCTTCGTCGCTGACCACAATTTTTCGGTAAAAATGTGGATCTTCGGCTAGCGTGCTCTGTTAAACTTTCTTAACAGAGCACGCATTTTGATAATAAAATTCAATAATTTGCAAGCGTTGTTCGTTTGTAAGACGATTCATGGTTAAATTATAGACCAAACTGAAGATGTTTGACAGTGAAACAAAACACGAAACGTGCGTCAGCTGTTTAAACCAGTGTTGTCAAAAAGATAATAGCTAAAAAATCACCCTTTATAAGTAAGTTTAGCCGACTGAAGCTTACTTACTTGTTATATATATATATAGATTTACCTTTCTGATATAGAATAATTCATTTCGCTCAGTGTATTCCACACTTCATCCAGTCCAATGAGCGATTGGTGTAAACAACATGATTTTTTTTTCGTTTCCCCCAAATCCAAAAAGCATTGTCGTCTCCGGTTACGCCATGTTCAGTTTCCATGGCGCAAAAGGAAAAAAACAACACCAGTCATTCGCCTCCTAATTCGCCATAAACTTACTTTATCTTACATTTCGCAAAAATATCACTCTGTCGGTTTTCTGATTCTCCTCTTTCGGGTTATGTTTGTGGCCGTAACAAAAAAAAACTTGCAATGTCGTCTGCCGTCCTTCTAACACAGCAAAAAAGGCTGCGATGAATATTATCTCTACGTTCGGGTGCGTTTTAGTTTGTTCTGTATTGCTCCTGCTCCTGCTGCTCCGACAGACGTGGTTGACGTTGGACGCAAAATACCATGATGATATGCGATGCACAGCCATAAATTTGTCACTTTGTGTGACAGTGGTGCTAACTTTCGAGTGGAAAAAATGCTTTTCAAAGCATTTAAAACAAGTACAGGCGGAGTTAAGACCGGTCATGCTCTGGCAGACTATTGTTTACCCTACAGCATGGATTATGTTCCAAATTGATGATATTAAAGTACGTATACAGCCTTTTAGTTGGTTAGTTACTAAAGCTAAAAAGAAACTAACAGAGTTTAGTTCGGCCAGGTCCAATTTATCATCAACCTAAATGTGTTGCCATCTATCGGAAAATTAAAAACTAATTCTTTTTTTGTATAATTGTTTCTGGATAATTTGACTCTCTATACTGGCTTGTTTTAAATTCTATTGTGATTTTAACAGGCAGATGGACATCATATCCCTATATCCTTTATAACCCTGCTTCATCATTTGACCATGTTACAAACGGGATAACAAAATGATTGCACCATTCTGTGGTGATGGAGACATTTATGTAAAAAATGAAGAGGAAAACTACTCCATGTTTTTGGATTGCTATGAATTCACAGATAGGCAAATGCGAAGAAAAGTGATTTGTGATGGTGTTGCACTTGTGGCCGGTTTGGCAGAGCCAATTAAGTTGCAGATGAGTAGGAGGGCTTTAAAGAATATCATTTTGAAATTGAGACGATTTCAATGTCATTGAATTTAATGTTTATATACCCATATCATGAACACAATCATAAGTGATGAACAGATTATAGTTAATCGGTTTTGCCTTCCGTATGTATAACTTGGGAAATCAGCGTTTTATTGTTAGATAATTTCTAACACAGTGATTCAGAATCAAAATCCATCCAACCAAATAGTAGATATTTTTGAGTTCTGTAAAAAACCAAAATTAGACAAGGACTCTAGGATTATTTTGAGATATTAATATTACAAATCGGGCAGTAGGATATATTTCAGAAATCGGCCCAAAGTTCTATTTTTCGATTTTAAAGAAAATTGAAATTTTTATTTTTATACACTCCACGAGAGTATTATGTCTTTGTGCATTTGTTTGTATCACCCAAAAGGAAACGAGATAGACCCATTGTTAATTATACCGATCGACTTAGAATCACTTTTTGAATCGATTTATCAATGGCCGTCTGTCTGTAAATCTATTCTTGTAATCAAAGTTCAGGTCGCAATTGTAGCCAGAACCAAACGAAACTTTGCACAACGAGTTTTTCGGAATAAGGACGAACAATATTTTATTTGAAGAAAATCAGTTCAGATTTAGATATAGCCCCATACGAATTTAACTCCCGATTTGACCCTTTTCACTCTAGATACCACATATTTCCACAGATTTTCTTCAAAATGGGCAAAACACCTTATATTTCAACTGGAAACACCTGTGGTAAAAATGTGTTAGATCGGTTCAGATTTATATATAGCTCTCATACAAATTTCGTTCCCAATTTGAATTTTTCCGCTTTAGATTCCACATATTTTAACAGATTTTCCTCCAAATTCGCAAAACACCTTATATTTCAGCTGGAAACACCTGTGGTAAAAATGTGTTAGATCGTGGCTAAGATCGGTTCAGATTTAGATATAGCGCAAATACAAATGTTGCTCCCAAATGTTTAACCGATTTTGGCCAAACTATACCTATTATATTTCACCTATTTCGTTCCAGATTCCAATATACCCACATACAAATGTCCTTTCCGATTTAAAATTTTTTGTCAAATACAAACATTTACTGGATACAAAAATCCTTCCCGTTTTCACTTTTTCACCGAATTAAATTGTATTCTGATTGAAAGTGGAGTGTATCATAGAGTCGGCCAGCCCGACTTTAGCCTTTCCTTACTTGTTTAATTTAATTCACAAATTTCGATGGCGGTTCTTAAATCCGTAAATATTATCCGTTTACGAACGCAAGCTGGACAGCACTTCAGCTATATTAATGCAAAGTTTCAATAAAATTGCTGCTGCCAGAATGTTATGGCAATTTTATATGCTCATTCATTTTTAAATCCCCATCTTTTTTATCTGTTTTCCATACCTCAACGTTTATTAAAGCAACATTGTCTATTTATTACACTTGAATATGAATCTTAATAAATATTTAATCTTTTTATGCAACAATAAAATTCTCCCCTCCATTGACGTTCGTATTGCAGCTTGCATGCAACCGGTGCTTACATATCTACATATACATCGTTCCAAGACTGTATGCAGGGATTCCCTTACGTCCTTTGCATAACTTTCGCTATTGTCGTCGTAATAGTCACCCTAGCTGGCGCTTAACATTAATATCACTTGCAAATTATTTGAACGCTTGGGGGGATTTATTTGTAATGAAATTTCAATTTAATTAATTGCCATTAATTGGCCTTTATTCCGCTTTGGTTTTTCGCTATTGAACCCTTTTGTTCTTTTTGGTGCCAAAGGACACGCTCACTCTGTCGCCAGACGGCGTTGCATGCTTTGAATACCGTTGCTGTTCTCAAGTTCCAACACAGAGTACCCAGAGGTGGAAAGCGTTTCCGGTAACCTTGTTCCAGTTTTAATTGTATTGATTTTCGCTGAACGAAAAAGGGAATTCGTGATAATAGCAATACAAGAGCACAATAAAAGGCGAATCGCGCTTTATTATGTCATATTAAAGTTTCGATAATTACGGAATTGCTATTAGTTGACTTCAATTGTTGCTATCGGCAATTATGAAGCGGTACGTTTGCATAAAAAATTGGCATAGATGATGTTCCAAAAGTCTAGATGAGATTTGATGCATTTGATACTTGTTTCACATAAAAAATAGATAAAATTGTAAATTAAGTTTAGTTTCCGAACGAGATCTGAACTGTAATTAATTAGGAGGTGTTCGTGGCAGCAGATTTCCTTATGTACTAAAAAAATGGTTTAATATAGGGTAATTCCAAAAGATTTCGACCCAACATGAATTTAGAGTGGCTTCTTTTGTGAGGATGCAAAAAATGTTGCTATATCCTCCACCTCCAGGATGGGGGTATAATAACTTTGTCATTCCGTTTGTAACACCTTGAAATATCGACCTGAGACCCTATAAAGTATATATATTCTTGATCGTCATAAAATTCTTAGGCGATCTAGCCATGTCCGTCCGTCCGTCTGTTGAAAGCACGCTAGCATCTAAATGAAAGGAGCAGGGACGTTCAAATTTTCCATAAATGTGTCTTATAGTTGTAGATCCTCTGGGATTGCAACTGGGCGAAATCGGTCCACAGGGCAACAATTTTCCCCCACAAGGACTGAAAATACCCATAATAACCCCTAATGTTTTAGAGCATTTAAGCATATTTTTTCAACATGTCTGCTTGTACTTACTTGATATTGGGTGTGCGCATTCCCCCTTATAACAAAAACGTGCACCATAAAGTGAATCTTATTCGTAGGGGGTGAAATGGGATAAAAATGGTACTTATTGAACGACAACAGCTAGGAACACAAAATTCGGTGTGTACATTCCTCTAATTGATTAAATTCATAATATAAAATTATTTTTCGCAAATTCGTACTTCCAAGGGATACAATGAGAACAGCGGTATAAAAATGGTACCACCCAAACGGTTACATCTAGAATAATTAAACTGGATGCATATAGGGCATTCCACGACAAATCGGGCGGTTTAAAAAAATATTTTTGATTTCGTCCATTTTATTACATAGTAATTTTATAGGCTTACTTTCAACCAAGCCTCAAAATTTAAATAAATAAATAAAAGAGATGTTTAAATAATCTCTTTTTTTCGAGAAAATCGAAGAGTACAAATAATTAAAAAATAAAGTTTAAATTTATTTTTGGTTTTCCAATTTTTCAAAAAATTAAAAAATATATATTAATTATTAAGTGATTTCAACCAAGCCTCAAATTATACAGAATAAATAGATGTTTAAATAAGAAAAACCGAGAAAATCGAAGAGTACAAACAATTAAAAAATAAAGTTTTAATTTAAAAAATCAAAATTTGTATACAAAAACATAGTGAATATTTTTTTCAATATTTTTTTCTGAAAAGTTCTTCAAAAAACAAAAATATTATTTTACAATTTAACGATTTTTTAATCAGAAAAAACTCAAAGTATACCAGAGGGTGTTTTTTAGAGGGTACTAAAAAATGTAAAAAATGGAGGAAATCAAAAATATTTTTTTAACTGTCCGATTTGTCGTGGAATGCCCCATATATTCCTCTGATTGTGTAGACACGTAAAATAAACGGATTTTTCGAAATTCGTACTTTTTGAGGTTAAAATGAAAAAGGGGATAAAAATAGTACCAACCAAATGGTTGCAGCTGAAATAATGGAATTCGGTGTATACATTCATCTGACAGCATAGACACGCAAAATAAAGAGATATTTCCAAATTCGCATTTTGTACTTTTACGGCAAAAGTTGGTTGAATCATGAAGTGGGGTTATTTTTCACTATGTACGTGAGATAATGGATTTTCAAAATTTTTACTTTTGGATGGAAAATAGAATGGAAATAAAGGGTGGTTTTTTAAAAGCTATTGGAAAGTTTTTCAACAAAAAAACACATACAATTCTGAAAAATGTGTGAAATCTTTTTTTGAATCGATAGTACTGCCCGTATAATTTAATGTTTGAAGATTATTTCATGCAAATGTTGACCTCGACTGCGCCTCAAATGGTCCATCCGCTTAGTCCAATTTTGGCATACTCTTTCCAACATTTCGGCCGGTATCTCACGAATAAATGCTTCAATGTTGTCTTCAAATGCGCCAATGATCTTTAACATAGCCCCACAAAAAATAGTCTAAAGGCGTTAAATCGCACGATCTAGGCGGCCAATTGACCGGTCCCGAACGTGAAATAAAATGTTCACCGAACTCGCCTCTCAATAAGTCCATTGTTGCGCGTGCTGTGTGGCATGTGGCACCGTCTTGTTGAAACCACATGTCATGCAAGTCAAGCTCTTGCATTTTGGGCAAAAAAAGTTGGATATCATCTCACGGTAGCGCTCACCATTCACAGTTACGTTACGATTCGCATCATCTTTGAAGAAGTACGGTCCAATGATGCCACCAGCCCATAAACCGCACCAAACTGTGACTTTTTCTGGATGCATTGGTAGCTCTTGCAAAGCTTCTGGCTGATATTCACTCCAAAATCGACAATTCTGCCTATTTACGTACCTAGTGAGCCAAAAATGAGCTTCGTCGCTGAACACAATTTTTCGGTAAAAAAGTGAATCTTCGGCCAACATTTCAAGAGCCCATTCACCAAAAATTTTACGTTGCGGTAGGTCGTTCGGCTTCAATTCTTGCACCAGCTGTATTTTGAAAGGTTTCACACCTAAATCCTTCCGAAAAAATTTCCACGTTGTTGAGTAACAGAGGCCCAATTGCTGCGAACGGCGACGAATCGATAATTGATGGTCATCATTAACACTGGCCGATACAGCTGCGATATTTTCTTCAGTTCGCACTCTACCTAAGCGTGTTGGTGGTTTAATGTCCAACAATGTAAATTTGGTGCGAAATTTAGTCACAATAGCCCGAATAGCCGCTTCAGTGGGTCGATAAAACTGACCATAAAATGGAAGCGCGCGATGAACTTTCTTAACAGAGCACGCATTTTGATAATAAAATTCAATAATTTGCAAGCGTTGTTCGTTTGTAAGACCAAACTGAAGATGTTTGACAGTGAAACAAAACACGAAACGTGCGTCAGCTGTTTAAACCTCTGTTGCCAAAAAGATAATAGCTAAAAAATCACCATAACCAAATATAGCACCCACTATCTACCAATATTTATGGTATTTAAGCTTTGTTGAAAATACAAATATAAGAATATTTATTTTTTGAGTTGACTTGAAGTATTATTTCGATATATATAGTGTAAATTTATAGCCTTGCTTTATAATTAAATAAATTAATTAAATAATTAAAATTATATATTTATTTATAAAATAATTTTTTAAATATTTTTTTGTTTTGGCTATATTGCAAAAATTATATTTTCCAGTAATATTAATGCACTTCTACGAAAACCGACAGCCTCTGTGGAATGTAATCCATTGTGGAGGGTATATTAACGCCGTTTTTTCTTGTTTTATTTATTACTTTCTAGAGACTGGCGATTATTCTCCTCCGACCTAGCATTATACAAAAGCATTCACATACCAAGAATGCTGGGAGCTATTGTCGTGTCTGAAGAACACAATAGCTTTTCTGATTTTTTTCAATGTAAATATCGTATGTAGACATTGGCATCGTGACATAAAATAATTATAATTTTATATTTATTTACATTTAATTTTACAATATTTATTTGTTTTGGTTTGGTATAGTTTTTCCTGTAATGTTATTGTGCTTCTAAGAATAATTGACAGCCACTGTGGAGTGGAATTCATGGTGGAGAATATATAACGCCGTTTTTTACTTTTTTTCACATAGTATAATTCTCCCTTCGACCAAAAAATGAAAATTTTGACCCACTGTATAAAGAAACTCAGACCAGTTGGACTATAAGATTGTTCTACAAAACTGATATACTCAACATACCCTTCTTTAAATTATAGGGTCACTACTCTGTTCCAAAAAAAGCTGTTGGACAGTGATATTTAGCTAATGAGCCCAATCGAACAGAGTTTGAGGTATATCGGCCACAATTCGATGGTTGATGTGAATTTTACATTCTTTTAAATGAAAGTCGAAAAATTTTCTAAATCATTGAGTCAATTTGTCGCTACACATTGTTACCGCTGGATGCCGACTCCAAGCAGTCTTCTGTGACAACATATTCAGCGAAATAGTTTTAGTTATTTTTATCATCATTGCAAACTGCAATTGGTGGGAGGATTGTCAACATCCGCTTTTGAAGTGAACTGGGGGAACAATTGTGAGTTGCATTGTGTACCCAAAATCGACGTAGATGTTTGAAATGTGTATTTTTTTAGGGGGCGGCTGTTGTATTCGATGCAACAATAAGTCAAGCTTAGATTTTAGTTTAGTTTCCAAATACACAGACAGTGTAGATAGGGTGCAGATCTCAGGATGATAAATAATATATATTTGGATATACTATAATTCTCTAGAATCAACATTTTAGAGCGGCAATAAGTCAATATGGGGAGGGGGTTGTACTTCACTTTAGACTTCCAACGTGAATCCCCCTGGCATATAACTGACGAGCTTAGTTATTATTTTGTGAATTTTCATTAAAATCGGATGAGCCGTTTAGGACTGCCATAAATATTTTATTTTGGTTTCTGTTGTTATATCTGTAATTTTCAGGAAAAATTAAAATATTTTGATATGCTGTAAATATGTATGACAAAGCTGATTAGCCTGCTCGGTATATATGAAATTATAACAAGCACATCACTTTGTATGTTTCTTAAAAAAGCCTCGAGAATAATATCAAACTTGTCGTGACCTTTTGCATTGAGCAATTATTCCATCAGCCCACTCCAGATGACCCGCTGTGTAAAACAACTTTTACACTTTATAATATTTGGCCAAGTGACATGTACATTGTACAGACACACACACATAAGTACATACACGTACACTGGGCTGGGTCGCAGTCCAAACAAATGGAAAAAACTATTTCCAGTCACCCCAAAAAAAAATAAAGTTTGGATTGTTTAATGTTGATTTGCAAAATATTTCGTCCCTAGATCAAGCCGTCTGTGAGCTAAACGCTCCTGAAAAAATCCCTAAAAACCATGTTTTTTCCCGTGTAATATTTTGTGTTTAATTTTTGTTTTTTTTTTTTAATTATTGACCTTTGAAAGCCCAATATAAATTTTTATTCTTGTTGTAGTGTAACTTATTGGTCAAATTATTGGACCTTTATAGTATTTTTGTGTTTTTTCATAGCGACAACTATAAACTTTCTCGTACTTGGTGGTAGTGTTTTATAAAAAATAAATAGCTGCAGTAAATACATTTACAATGATGCCTAAATGAACAACGGAATGAAAGTGACGCCGCACAGTGTATTATCAGCGGCAAATTTCATGCGCCCAAATCTCGACTGTACTGATTGAATTTTGCAAAGAACATTCCTATTAAGCATATTCTAAAAGATTTTGCCAATATCGCTAACTTAAGCTGTGGATGCATTTAAAGTTCATAAATGCTAAAATAGTTGAAAATTGCATCATAATAGAGGTTATTTTATTAGTATGTATATCGGAAACCATGCATAGTATTGAAATTTCGTTGAGATCATATATAATAAGAGCTCTCTAGGTGTTCTTTTGCATTTAAAAAGGTGTAATTCCGTTTTTGCTTTCCTTTTCAGACAGAGGTTTACCTGAAGGTTGTATTTATTCAGTATTGGTAATTTTCTATAGTATAAGACTAAATTCGCGAGGCCGACCGATGCCTTGGCATTTACAAATATTGTAAAACTATTGTGTTATTCATTAATTTTAAAAAGAATACTCTGCTTATAGCTACCAACATCGATTTAATTGCTGAAATGTTAAAACCTTCTAAGCCAAAAATGAAACAATACTTTCTTCGTTGTTCTCTGTTAATGTATTTTGGAAAAATTATTCAAAGCATACTTTAGGGATATAAGCTTTTATGGCTAGTGTAAATATTGGACTGATATTAATCTTAAGTTATTTAATGTTATTTTCTTAATGTTATTTTTTCGCATTTTCTCATCGACTAAAAAATAAAATAATTTTTATCAAAAATTTCAAAAATCGTAAAAAACTAAAATTTGTATTTTGTAATTTGCGTTGGGCATGGCACTGACAATTTTCATTTAATTGTGGACTCAAATGAAATCTCTGGTAATGATTTGTATTAAAATACATATTAAAAAAAATTATAACGTTTTTTCATTTTAATTTACATGGGAGGTGGGCGTGGTTATGGACAGATTTAAACAAAACATTGTTTTTGATCTAATTTGAGGATATGAGGTATGTGTGCGAAGTTTCAAGGTCCTAGCTCTATTTCTTCTAATTGTTGCCACAGCTTGTATGAAATTATTCCACTGTGAGCCGCAGCCCTAATTTTTGTAAATAAGTTTGCAAAGTTTGGGTCTTTTGGATGGGTTTTTATCTCTATATTAAATTATTCGAAAGGTATTGATTCCTTGTTTATATTTTTCATAGCATCTTTTACAAAATGTTTTCAAGAAATATGAGTTTTTAGCTTTCACTTTGAAAATACTCCAACAATCAATCTAAACGCCCGATATTACGACCAATGAATTATAATTCATTGTTGAATGAGTAAAATCGATCAATGAAGACCTATTTATACTGTGTATTGTTTAGTATTTTACTGACAGGTACTTATAAATGGGTGTATATTTTTTTACGGTGGCTACATACCTGTTTCACCATGTGTGAGTCTTAAATTTTCCGAATAATGACCACCCTTAAATGTGGGTTGCATTTCTGTAAAAAAATCATACAGGTAGCCAACGGAAAACCCAAATAATTAAAAAAGTCCCCTTTCCTTTTTTCCTTTTAATTGTTCACGCACATTTATTAGCGTTTATTACTTTGCTTACGCAATCATAAAAATTAAATAACCCTTTGTTTATTCCGTTTTGTTAATTCTGAGAATTAAAAAAAAGAAAAACCTTACCATAGACAAAGTTGTGCATATGTCGAGCAAATTTTTGAAATTCATACCTTTACTCAATTGCGAATAAAAGCGAAACGCGTGCATCGATTTTCATGATCTTTGTCTCATTTTGCTCATAGGTTATGTGACTTTACGTAAAAGTAATAAGATTTGACATTTTTTTTCATTTTGGATTTTTTATGGATTTAAAAAAAAAAAAATTAAATCTTTAGGCAAAAAATAAGTTTTTTCCTTTGTATATTCATTTTTAACTTGGAAACTGTTGCTTGTATAGGAAAACAATATATAAACAGATTAAGGGAATTGTAATTTTAAATTTTTTAAAATTTAATTCAATTAAATCGGGCTAGTGGTTCCCGAGTTATGCCGGACGAAACAAATTAACCAAAAAAAATCGTGCATCGATTTTCATGATCTTTGTCTCATTTTGCTCATAGGTTATGTGACTTTACGTAAAAGTAATAAGATTTGACATTTTTTTCATTTTGGATTTTTTATGGATTTTTAAAAAAAAAAATTAAATCTTTAGGCAAAAAATAAGTTTTTTCCTTTATATATTCATTTTTAACTTGGAAACTGTTGCTTGTATAGGAAAACAATATATGAACAGATTAAGGGAATTGTAATTTTAAATTTTTTAAAATTTAATTCAATTAAATCGGGCTAGTGGTTCCCGAGTTATGCCGGACGAAATAAATTAACCAAAAAAAAATTTTTAAATTTAAAAAAAAAATAATAAAAAAAAACCAAACGAAAAAAAAATTTTTTATTGCGTTTTTCGAGCTCATGTCAAGGTTATCTACACAGAAAAAATTATCGCATCCCGAGTACATTTTGACTGTTGACTAGTGTTATTCTAAGGCAAGAATAAAAATTTATATTTAAATATAAATTCCGAGGGTCTATTAATTCTAAAAAAAATTGGAGAAAAATGCAACATAAAAAAATACATTTTCAAAAATTACGATTAAATATTTTGCAGATCATTACTAAACAATCCAATCTTTATTGTTGGGGGGGGGGGGGTGAGGGCTGGTGATCGCAGCAATTTATTGTCGTGACCCATCCTAATGTTCATATGTTCGTATATGTGCATCCTGGCATTGATAGTGCAATGGTGTTCGTCTCGTTTGTGTATGTGTGTGCGTGTTTCTTTTTTTTGGCAAACTCTGTTGTCGCTGCCACTTGACCCAATTGGCAAATATCAGCCAAACCAAGAACAATTTCATGACTATGTCCGCTGTTAGTTTATGTGCAAGTGAGTGTGTTGGTTTGTCGCTTCATGTGTTTATATACTAAATATATATGTACATACCAACCAATGTTCAGAAGTGCCAAGGCCTCGACGAACTAGGCCTTCACTTGTTAGGTAAATATAAAAATGTTAACAAGTATGGAAATCTTACAGTTAAAATTAATTTATATTTTTCGATTTTTTTTCCTCATAAAAATATTGAACTCGTATTTTGGGAAAACAAGTAAGAAAACGTCAGTCGGCTATGCCGACATATATATACCCTCACTCTCGGAGAACATGTCTATGGAAGGACTTAAATTTTGCTTATCGTCGGAGTATGTAGGTGGGAGGTTCTAGGTTCATTTGTTAATAATTGTAAAAACATGATGAAATATGAATGGAATTCATGCACCGGTAAATGAGTTATAAAACATTTAACTTTAACTAGGACAGAGACAATTGTGTCGGAGGTATGTTTAAAGTGATTATAAAAAAATGTCAAATATAAAATTCCAAATGATTTTGTCTACCCATATAGATGTTATATCGGCTTTATTGTAACAAAAGTTTATACCACTTTGTGTGGGAGGTACCAGAAGGGGCGTGGCTCATATTCCATACGAATATAACCTCTATAAAAGCATTGCTAAATATCAAATTTCACAGTATTTCGATCATCCGTCTAGTTATAAGTAATAACAGCTTTAATGTTACATAGTTTAGATTGATTTGTGTGGGAGGTACTGGAAGGGACGTGGCAAAACCCGCCATATTTAGTACACTTAAAGTGATTATAAAAACATTACCAAATACCAAAATATAGCTGATTCCGATTATCCGTGTGGAAGTTACATTGGTTTTAATTCAACATAGGAATATGAGTCATTTGTGTGGGAGGTACCTGAAGGGGCCTGGCAATTTCGCCCATCTTCGAACTTAAACTAAGTTTGGGAAAAATATTACCATGTGGAAAGTTCGAATCGATTCCTTAACTCCTTTCGAGAGTTATCATGTACACCAGCCATCCAGACGGACGAACGGACATGGCTCAAACAACTTAAAAAGTCGTGAAACGGATTTGGTCCAAACATACTTAGGGACTTAAGTCACTCCTTCAATGCGTTACACTTTTTTTCTGTCCGAAATAATATATACCTATAGAGAGACTCTATAGAGAGAGGGTATAAAAATTAGGAAATTATTTTTCACGGATTATGGACAATTTAACAGAGAAAAAATAAGATTTTTTCAAAAAAGTGTGTTCATTCAATAGCCTGTAACTCCTGAAATAATTGTCTTTAATAGTATGTAACAAGCAATACATATCGCATTATTGTTTGTGCTTTATTACACGTATAGGGTAGGTCATTTAAATTACAACCGGCTATAACAAAGTACTGATTATCTTTTTTAATTTCTTGTTTTATTGGAAACTAGCTGAACCCCCGTCCGCTTCGCCAGACAAAAAAAAACAACGGTAACATTTAAATCTGCTTTCATATTTATTTTTCTCCTGATCGGTAATATATGTACCAATTAAAGAGTGATTTTTTTGAGGTTAGGATTTTCATGCATTAGTATTTGACAGATCACGTGGGATTTCAGACATGGTGTCAAAGAGAAAGATGCTCAGTATGCTTTGACATTTCATCATGAATCGTCTTACAAACGAACAACGCTTGCAAATTATTGAATTTTATTCTCAAAATGCGTGCTCTGTTAAGAAAGTTCATTGCGCGCTTCCATTTTATGGTCAGTTTAATCGAACCACTGAAGCGGCTATTCGGGCTATTGTGACTAAATTTCGCACCAAATTTACATTGTTGGACATTAAACCACCAACACGCTTACGTAGAGTGCGAACTGAAGAAAATATCGCAGCTGTATCGGCCAGTGTTAATGATGACCACCAATTTTCGATTCGTCGCCGTTCGCACCAATTGGGTCTCTGTTACTCAAAAACGTGGAAATGCCAAAATTGGACTAAGCGGATGGACCACCTAAGACGCAGCCGCGGTCAACATTTAAATGAAATTATCCTCAAAAAGTAAATGTCATGGACCAATCTAACGTTTCAAATAAAGAACCGATGAGATTTTGCAAATTTTATGCGTTTTTTTTAAAAAAAAGTTATCAAGCTCTTAAAAAATCACCCTTTATAATCAAGGTACTTGCCTGAGAAACTAATTAAATGGATATGTTCCATGGAGAACGTTAGGTTACGGCGAATAATGGAAAAAATGTCAAAAATCAAAGTGATTTTTTATTAAGTGTGATTCTCCTCCTTTCCATTACTAAAATAAGAAGAAATTACATTACATTCAAAACACATAGAAAATCAATCAAATTGTCTACTAATCACAACGACACAAAATACAATTTCCACTTTCTTGACTTAAGGCGGCTGTTGACGAATGAATATTTCTCTTTTGGTAACCTTTCTTTACTATTGTGCTAAGAAAATCCACAGAAAACGTGTAATTTTACAAAATTCAAATCAAAAATGTACCTTATTTCAAATTGTATAATTGTATATTGTCTAAGCAGGTTACAACTAAATTAACTCACACAACGATAAAGGAATGTCGCTGTCGAATTGCTCAAAAAAAGGTTTTGATTTCTTATGGGAAGGGTCACGTCCACTTTCCGCCCATCTCGGTGTCGAATATACTCTAAATCCGGTTTTAATTTGATATGGGAAGGGTCCCGCCTACTTTCCGCCCATCTTTGCACAACTATTTACACTGGATCAACTCATACAAAATTTCAGTACTCTACTCATAGAACTGACCATATTCGATAATATGTTTTAACTTCGTATGGGAGGTGCCACGCCCACTTTTCCATTACCGCCCATTTTTGGCACAATTACGCACATTGATGCTAGATGCACTTACACAAAATTTCAGCACTCTAGGTATCATAAAGGGTGATTTTTTAAGAGCTTGATAACTTTTTTTTTTAAAAAAACGCATAAAATTTGCAAAATCTCATCGGTTCTTTATTTGAAACGTTAGATTGGTCCATGACATTTACTTTTTGAAGATAATTTCATTTAAATGTTGACCGCGGCTGCGTCTTAGGTGGTCCATTCGGAAAGTCCAATTTTGGGCAACTTTTTCGAGCATTTCGGCCGGAATAGCCCGAATTTCTTCGGAAATGTTGTCTTCCAAAGCTGGAATAGTTGCTGGCTTATTTCTGTAGACTTTAGACTTGACGTAGCCCCACAAAAAATAGTCTAAAGGCGTCAAATCGCATGATCTTGGTGGCCAACTTACCGGTCCATTTCTTGAGATGAATTGTTCTCCGAAGTTTTCCCTCAAAATGGCCATAGAATCGCGAGCTGTGTGGCATGTAGCGCCATCTTGTTGAAACCACATGTCAACCAAGTTCAGTTCTTCCATTTTGGGCAAAAAAAAGTTGGATATCATCTCACGGTAGCGCTCACCATTCACAGTTACGTTACGATTCGCATCATCTTTGAAGAAGTACGGTCCAATGATGCCACCAGCCCATAAACCGCACCAAACTGTGACTTTTTCTGGATGCATTGGTAGCTCTTGCAATGCTTCTGGCTGATATTCACTCCAAATTCGACAATTCTGCCTATTTACGTACCCATTGAGCCAAAAATGAGCTTCGTCGCTGAACACAATTTCTTTCTTTCTGAACTTTCTTAACAGAGCACGCATTTTGATAATAAAATTCAATGATTTGCAAGCGTTGCTCGTTAGTAAGTCTATTCATGATGAAATGTCAAAGCATACTGAGCATCTTTCTCTTTGACACCATGTCTGAAATCCCACGTGATCTGTCAAATACTAATGCATGAAAATCCTAACCTCAAAAAAATCACTCTTTAGAAGTGACAATATTCAATAATAGGTTTTAACTTCGTACGTGAGGTACCACGCCCACTTTCCCAATACCGCCCATTTTTGGCACAACTACGCTGGTTTATGCTAGATGCACTGACACAAAATTTCAGTATTGTAGCTGTCATAGAACTGAATATATTCGATAATAGGTTTTAACTTCGTATGGGAGGTGCCACGCACACTTTTCCAATACCGCCCCTTTTTGGCACAACTGTGCAGACTAATAATTTGTGAACTTTCACAAAAATTCAAGACTCTAACTGCAACAGTATTCCGAATATGCTAATTTATAAAACAACGAATAAATCCCCAATTTGTGTGGGAGGTCCCACGCCCACTGCAAATATCAAAAATTTATGTAGCCTATTTTCACCACCGGTTCAGCATGAACATACTGTGAAAATTTCAAGAAGATCGGTTTAGTAGTTTACTCTGCTATAAAGAACAAACTAACAAACAAACATACAAACTCAGATTCATTGTTATATATATAGATATAGTAGGCTGGGTCGCCGTCCATACAAATGGAAAAACAAGTTCCAATCACCCCACGAAAATAAAGTTTTGATTGTTTAATTAGGATTTGCAAAATATTACGTTCCTATATCAAGCCATCTATCTGTGAGCTAAACGCTCCTGAAAATAACCCTAAAAATCATGTTTTCCGGTATAATTTTTTTGTGTTACATTTTCCCCATTTTTTTTGAATAATAGACCCTCGAAAGCACTTTAAATAAACATTTTGATTCTTGTCTTAGAGTAACTTATTGGTCGAATTATTGGACGTTTATAGTAATTTGTTGTTGATTTTCACAGTGATAACTGGATTTTTTCGTATTTTTTGTTAGTATTTTATAAAAAATAAATAGCGGCAGTCAATACATTTCGAATGATGCCTAAATGATGGACATCGGAAATAAATTTGCTCTGTAAATCCATCTCCTGTATTAAATTATTTTACAAACAAGGAGTCAGTGACGTCATTTTTCGTCCGATATTCATCATTTAGGAGTCAGTTGAAATGTATTAATTCCTTCTATTTATTTTTCATATCAACTCTTACAAAATGTTTCCAAGAAATATGAGTTTTTAGCTGTCACTTTGAAAACCACAAAAAAATAAAATCAATATAAACGTCCGATAATACTACCAATGAGTTATCCGAAGACAAGAATAAACATTTTTATTTAAAGTACTTCCTCTATTAATTTTGGGCAAAAATTAATCATAAAAAAATTACACGGCACAAACATGATTTTTGTTTGACCCAGTGACGAAATATTTTGCAGATCATCATTAAACAATCCAATCATCATTTCTGGGGGTGATCGCTGCAATTTATTTTCGTGACCCAGCCTAATATATTCATGTTGAACTTAATAATGGAACACTATATCGTTCATATGACTACCACGGCTGGCTAGGCAGTACCTCATCCGATGAACCCAATTTTTCAGTAGATCGCCCAATGATGCCGTCAGCCCAAAATCCACACCAAACAGTGACTCGTTGTGGATGCATTGGCTTCTCAATAGTCACGTGAGGGTTCTCTGAACCCCATATGCTGCAATTTTGCTTATTGACATAACCACGAGATGAAAATGAGAACACGAAAATGTTCCACGTAAATTTCTTAAAGTTTGCGTTAAGGACTCACTACTTTGGAAGTACGTTTTTAATATTTCCCAATTAAAAATTAATGTTATTCTACCTTTCAAAGTTCAAATTAAAAAGTTAAATGGCCCATCCACGTTAACAGTTTCTAGTTCAAATATAACAGCAGACGTCTAGCTCGATTATTTCTTGGTGTATAACAATGGCTTACATCTTCAAAAAAGAACTTGGTTTGAAGTTTTGAGTTTTGAAATTTCGTAATTTTAAGATATTTAAAATGTTTTTAATTTTTTCTTGTGGAAGTAATGGTACTAATTTAACCAATATAATAATCACCCTGCCTTAGTATAGGGTGATCAAAAACACAGTTTTATTTTTTTGAACATATTTCGATACAAACAAAAACAATGTCAAAAGTTGAACTATTTTCTTTTAAAAGTTCAACTAAATTTTTAGTGTGTCGTCAATATTCGATTGATTACTACACTACTAGAAATTCTCATTTTACCTTTGTTAACTCTGACATAAGTATGTACTCTGATCGAGGTCAAAGAACTTTCATTGTAAAGATTCTAAATATTTTGGGGTTATCGACAGGTCAGTGAATTAATCCCTGCAACTAAAACGTATTTGACCTTTTTTTACTTTTTTGTTTTTCAAATTAGTAATTTATTTTCATAAATTAATGAAGTTTCCTTATAAAATCTATGAAAATGGTCATAAATTATATTAGGGAAAATAAAGAACAAGTGTGACAAGTATTGCAATTCTTCATTGCATTTCATAATTTCTATGAAATGTTTCAAAAATT
Source organism: Polietes domitor (assembly GCA_947397865.1). NCBI lineage: Eukaryota > Metazoa > Arthropoda > Insecta > Diptera > Muscidae > Polietes > Polietes domitor. Next base: position 79,481,526 of record OX377621.1, on the reverse strand, counting down.
ATATGACACTTTTCATAGATTTGTGCTTTATGAAACACGTTTCATACATTTTATGTATAAAGAAAATTCCAAAATCCATTTCTTTCCACTGTTTACCGCCTCTGTGCTGTATTCCAGGCCACAGACATACATACAAGAATTTAACGCAAAAGTTTTGACAATTTTCGTTTTATTGAATAATGTTTACTACCCTCCGTTTTGCCATTCTGTGGACATTCGGTTTGGGATAAATGTTTGCTCGAATGGAATCGAATTTTTGGTATTTGCCTCGTTTGCTGTGCGGTTGTCACAACCAGAACAACAAAAATACAGAACCGAAAACGGCGAAAGCCAAAAACAGGACGGATGACAAATCGTAATTGTGTAGGTTGCAGTCGCGTTGCCACAATCGGACATTTCTGGTAGAATTTCTAAATACAAATTTTGTCTCCGTTCAAGCACTTTCGAGGGGAGTGGTGGGCGAGCGGGCGGACGGACGGGTGTACGGTCTAGAAAATAAAATTTGAATTTATTTGCTGACTGTCACAAATGGCGCCTGAGGAACAGCGCAGACCGCTGAAGGAGAACATTTATCATTATTTGCAACAGCAATCATCGCCGCCAGGCACAATTGATAGTTTTTCACATAAACTGTAATGTTTATTTATGGGCACTGCGATTAACTTATCGCTGGGCTGGTTTTATATAGCAAAGGAAATTCAATGTGGAATTCCGTCGAAGCCCACCCTAAGTAAATTGTTTTAAAGAGAAGTTCGGGCAAGCAGGCTCATTTCGTTCAATTGTACATTGAAATAGATTTCGTTGTATCTTTTGAGATAATTTGGCGAAATGTACGCAGACAAAATGTATTAAATTCAATTACAAAATTCATGTATTCAAAAGAGGAACGATTTAAAGGTGGTATGTTGAAGAAATTCAAAGAATCAATGAATAAATTTGCAAAGAATTTGATAAATAAATTCAAATATTGACTAAAACGATTGTAGACCGATTATCGAAGTGCAAGAAATTATTATTTGTTCAGCGGCATATCTATTATTCGGAGGATCATTGGTATTAAAAATGGGAAAATTTTTGAAGAGCGTAAACTCCACAACAGGGTAATTTCTCGTGATTTTTTTAAGAATTTTCGGCCATGATTTTGAATAACGGACGGTTTGTCCTATTGGCGAAATATTTTGCGAATCATCATTGAACAATCTAACCTTTATTTCCGCGGGTGACTGGGAATTATTTTTTGGAATTGTATGTGCCGCGACACAGTTTAGTATAGATAAGCTTGTGGCACTTTCATAGTACTTCTGCCATAAGTTGAGTTGAGCTCCTTAATTGATTTTTGTAAACTATAGTTCAAATATTCCTAACAAGTAAAGTAATACGAAAGCGATTCGAAATCGTACCGTCTAGAAGAAAAATAAAATTTCAGCAACAACGTATTGCGGAAAATACCTCAATTGGCGAAGTTTGTGCGGCAAGGACGATTCAATACTTCTGGATGATAAATCGGCCATATTGTCAGATTATCATTCGAAAGAAATCTATATGATATCGCCAAAATATCACCTAGATTATAAAAAGGGGATATCGACATATAATCTAAAAGTGACAAAAACAAAAAAAAAAAAAAACAATTTTCATATTAATAATTTTAAGGCCCTATGCTCCTTACAAGATCGATGAGAAAATATTTACGTCTGCGGTCAAAAAAAAAAAATAACAGCGACGAGATAAAAATGTCGACAAAGAAAACAAGTAAGGAAAGGCAAAAGTCGGGCGGGGCCGACTCTATGATACACTCCACTTTCTATCCGAATACAATTCAGTTCGGTGAAAAAGTGAAAACGGGAAGGATTTTTGTATCCTGTAAATATATGAGTTTGAAAAAAATGTTAAATCGGAAAGGACATTTATATGGGGGTATATTGAAACCTGGAACGAAATAGGTGAAATATAATATTTTTTTTTTCACTGAACCAACGCTCAGGGGATGTCCCCTATAAATGCAGTGCATTGCGTTGGTAGAAGGAAGACAAGGTATTGGAAGGAGGAATGTCAACAGACACTACTCCCTCTAGTGTCTGTTGACATCTGTTTTGAATCTCTGAATGTCGTAATTGGAGGGAAAGATATTTGCGGGAAGTCGATTACATACGGAAAATGTCAAATCAGGAGCGACATTTGTATGGGGGCTATATCTAAATCTCAACCGATCTTATCCAATTTTTGCATAAGTATTTCTAGTTGGATTATAAGATGTTGTGCCAAATTTAAAGAAAATTGGGTACAATACGCGGTTTCTAGAGCGGAAAATGTCAAATCGGGAGCGACATTTGTATGGGGACTATATCTAAATCTGAACCGATCTTACCCAATTTCTGCACAGGTGTTTCTAGTTGGATTGTAAGATGTTGTGTCAAATTTAAAGAAAATCGGGTACAATATGTGGTTTCTAGAGCGGAAAATGTCAAATCGGGAGCGACATTTATATGGGGGCTATATCTTAATCTGAACCGATCTTACCGAATTTCTGCATAGGTGTTTCTAGTTGGATTGTAAGATGTTGTGTCAAATTTAAAGAAAATCGGGTACAATGTGTCGTTTCTAGAGCGGAAAATGTCAAATCAGGAGCGACATTTGTATGGGGGCTATATCTAAATCTTAACCGATCTTATCCAATTTTTGCACAAGTATTTCTAGTTGGATTATAAGATGTTGTGCCAAATTTAAAGAAAATTGGGTACAATATGTGGTTTCTAGAGCGGAAAATGGCAAATCGGGAGCGAAATTTGTATGGGAGCTATATGAAAATCTGAACCGATCTACCACATTTTTACCACAAGTGTTTCTAGTTGATATACAAGATGTTTTGCCAATTTGAAGAAAATCTGTTGTAATATGTGGTATCTAGAGTGAAGAGAGTCAAATCAGGATTGAAATTCGTATGGGGGCTATATCGAAATCTGAACCGATTTTCTTCAAATTAAATAGCGTTCGTCCTTGTACCGCAAAACTTCGGTGTGCAAAGTTTCGTTTGGTTCTGGCTACAATTGAGACCTGTATCGTGATTACAAGAATAGATGGACAGACAGACGGACATTGCTAAATCGATTCAAAAAGTGATTCTAAATCGATCGGTATATTTAACAATGGGTCTATCTCCCTTCCTTTTGGGAGTTACAAACAAATGCACAAAGACATAGTACTCTCGTGGAGTGTATAAAAATGGGACAAATAAAAAGGACACTCATAGGAATATCAGCAGCCAACATAGTCTGTTTACACAAAAACTACATTTCCGGTATGTTATGGTAATACCGATTATTTTTCAAAGTGCCTCTCCACATATCTGTCCTTGCCGTGTGTATGTTTTGGGAATGCTTTTGGTCGAGGAGGTTTCCAACCAATGTTTTCTTTGTGTTCACTTTGGACATAGTATTTTGTACAAATGTTTATTTTTATTTTTGGCATGTCAATACGTTCTGTGCTTAGGAGTAACGTGCAGTAATCCTCGACATTTATTCAGTCACCCTACATGCAGTGGTAGGAGGATTTGCTAGTTTTAAGTTTAATAACATAGATATCTTACTTATTTGCAATACCAAATAATTTTTAGGGAAATATAAACCCAGCCAGCCATCACAACATACTCAGTATTATAAACTACTTCTTCGACGTACTGCATTTTGTGTTCATAAAACTGAACAAATTTTGTTCAAGGAATGATTGTCTGCTACACTGTAGGATGGATAGGGTACACATATACAAATTAACCCATCAACCCCCATAGAAAACTGTAGTTCAGTTGTTTGACATTTGTCCTTACATTGGGACAGAAGGCGGTAATGGGTTAAATCGTGTAGACCTTCCTAACAATAATATATTTTTAAATTATTTTCTAAATAAAGTAAGGGTATTTATATGTCGATTCATGTCATAGACTTTTTATTCGATTTTTGTTTGAGTTGGCGAACAAAATTGTCGCTACTACCACTTTTGGCATCAACATCATTGGTATCAACAAAGGCTGCAGCCCTTCCTGCTCCAGCGGAAATAGTAACGAACGGCACCGACGTCAATAACAAATATCAACGAATGAATGAATGGCATTGCATGGTTGTTGTTCGAAAAAGGGCACAGTGGAGCATTTTGAAGCTGGATTGGTAAATTTCTAAATTAATTGGGTTTAAAAATGGATGAACTACTGAATATTTTTTGCTGGATGACGGATGCATATGAAAAGTAAATAGTTAATCTTTAGCGAAACATACCCAAGAGAGTCATTTTGTCCTAAAATTGTTATCAATTTCTTGGGGCTTTTAAAAACTATCCGAAAAACTTTGACAAAATAATCTACAATTTTAGTCAGAATCTAAGCGAAGAAAACCAATCATATCTGAGAGAAATAATTGCATAAATATACAAATTATGGTATATTAAGTGTACCTAACCGAACCGAAAAAGGGCGAAATTGCTCCAGAGGGACTTATTTTATTCAAAATCCATATTTTGTACACCCTTCACTAGGGCATGATGTTTTTGTGCACTTGCTTGTAACACCAAAAAGGAAGAGAGATATACCCATCGTGTGTTATACTGATCGAATCACTTTTTGAATAGATTTATTATGAAACTTGTTTTCTTTTATTTTTATTAAAATTCGAAAATTACTTAATTTGTTTACTACGTGTGGAAATTTTTGTCCCGTCCGTATTTCTGCTGTACCTAATTAAAAAAATTTATGAGATAATTCGCATATTTCATAAGTCTACAAAATATATCCTCTGACCTTCATTTACATGTATATATGGAAAAACAAAGTTCTCAAAAAAATCGCTGAACTTTATATATTTCTATAAGACCTTCAAAAGTACTTCTGTTTTTTGTCGCGTTCATTAATTCTACAAGTCGTAATTATTGTCCGCTCTTAACAAAAGTTGGAAAAGAAAGTTTGTTACAGGACTATCGCCATGTTGAAGCCTTAATGTCTCTTAAAATACATTTTCTTCATTTCCATCTCGGGTATGTTTCCTGAAAATATATGTGATACGAACGACGAGTATAGAGTGCGACTACACCTAGATTTGGCGAGAATCGTAAGACGATATCAAGGATTTTGTGGACGAGGGCATGATGAGGAACTACTGCTGGACTCTAATGCTACAAAAATATCTTAAACAATACAAACGATCCAGCTCAACTGCTCTTCATTTCTAAATTATGAATTTTTATTAAATAAAATAAATAAATAAATAAAATAAATATTAACAAGTAAGAAGGCGTTAAGTTCAGCCGGGCCGAATCTTATATACCCTCCACCACGGAGTGCATTCCACAGTATTACCAGCAGATTAATGGATGTCGACTTTACATAGAAGCACAGTACCATATTATGAAAATTGTGATATTTGTATGCACATTTACTATAATTGTTTACTATTTCAAACTATAATGTATACTTATGCGCACTGTTTAAAATCGACTACTATATATAATAAAATGCTGAAATTGTGAAAGTGAACATACCTAAATATTAGGCGATTGCCAGTCGCCATTAGAAAGAAGCATTTTCAGATACAGACAAAGTGACTGCATTATTTTGATAAGAAAAGTTCAAATTTTAATGATATCCCCATTCTACGTCCAAATGTACAAATTTCGAAAAAAAACCTTTTTCGAGTGTTCATAGTCAGAATGTATACATCGAATTTCATGATATCAACTTCAGCGGTTTGGTAGGTCAATTTTTATCCCTCTTTTTAATTATATCCCTTAAAAGTACGAATTTCGAAAAAATCCCTCTATTTTACATGTCTATGCAATTAGAGGGATGTACACACCGAATTTCATGATTCTAGCTGTTGTCGTATCATTGGTACCATATTTTATCCCTTTTTGTCGCATTTCGCCCGCTAAAACTTTTATTTTCTTTGTGGTGCTTCCAAGCTACAAGAGGAATGTCCGCAACAAATTTTAACTGTATGAAAATGAGAAATTTAATTAATAAGCCAAGCCATATATAATGGATATAATACTTCAATTCATAAAGGAGCAATCATAAATACTCTTGGGGGATAGATAGTGTATTTTCAGCAACAGTCGTTTGGTTGGTTGTATTTCCATCCTATTTTAATTTCAAAAGTAAAAATTTTGAAAATACCTTATCTCTCACGTACGCAGTATAAGACAACTTCATGATTCTACCATTTTTGTCGTAAAAGCAACAAAATAAAGTACGAATTTGGAACAAAAATATTTTACGTGGCTATGTAGTCAGAGGAATGTATACACCGAATTCCATAATTCTTTCAGCGGCCATTTTGTTGGTACCATTTTTATCCCCTTTTTCCAATTTTCCAATTTTTTTTTCCAATACTCTAAATATTAGGGGTATTTTCAGTCCTTGTGAGGGAAAAATGTTTCCCTCTGGGCCGATTTCGCCCACTTTCAATCCCAACTGATCTGCAACCATAATACACATTTAGGAAAAAGTTGAACCTCCTAGCTCATTTCGTTCGGCCGCTATCGTGCTTTCAACAGACAGACAGACGGCCATGGCTATATCGTCTTAGAATTTTACCACGACCCAGAATATATATACTTTATGGGGTCTCCGATGAATATTTTAAGGTGGAAAATGGAATGACAAAGTGAATATACCCCCATCCTGTAGGTGGAGGGTATAAAAAGGGGAGTGTATATTTGAATTTAACGCCCCAGATAATCATACTTTTACGTATATACTTGTGGAATCGAACAAAATCATCTACAAATATAGACACGTAAATTAAATGTATAACGGGTAAAGGTAGGTAAATATCATATGGCTGAAGTTAAAATCATGAAATTCGTTGTGTAAGTTAACACGAAACACATTTAACCATAATAACATCGAGCAACCTAGTTTTGCTAAACACGCGCAGACATATTTCACGGGAATTGTATGAGTGACAAGCAATACCTGTGGCAACTTCCGCTCACATTCCCACAGGCAAGCTCTTCTTCGAAATCACACCACTGGTGGGAAAAGACAAGGTAATCATAAAACGATGTCAAGCCAGCTATTGAAATCAATTTGAATAACTGTAATAGTAAGTCTAAGTTTGGATTTTAAGCTATAAAGAACGTATTATTATTAAGGGCCGATGTTGATTTTGAATAAAACACAAATTGTTTAGGAAATTATTGTCATTTGTTTTTATTATGATAATATGGTATGGTTCAATTATGTATGGAACAAAATATCGTCCAAATGGCCGCCGCGACTTCGGCGGCACACCTCCTACTGATGGTCCACACCTCCTACTGATGACGCTAAGGCATAATTGAGGTTCTATGCCGTTAATGTGCCGAATTATCTCATCCTTTAGCTCTTGAATTGTTGTTGGCTTATCGATGTACTCCTTTTCTTTTAAATAACCCCAAAGAAAGAAGTCCAACGGTGACAAATCACATGATCTTGGCGGCCAATTGACATCGCCACCACGTGAGATAACACGGCCATTGATTTTGTCGCGCAAAAGAGCCATTGTTTCGTTACCTGTGTGGCAAGTGGCACCGTCCTGTTGAAACCACATATCGTCCACATCCATATCTTCCAATTCGGGCCATAAAAAGTTCGTTATCATCTCACGATAGCGAAGACCATTCACAATAACTGCCTGACCGGCCTCATTTTGGAAAAAATACGGCCCGGTGATGCCGCCAAACCATAAACAATCTCTCATTGTGCGTGCATTGGTTTTTCGACAATCACTCTTGGATTATCATTCGACCAAATGCTGCAATTCTGCTTATTGATCCACTGAGGTGAAAATCACTGAAGATAATTTTCTTCGAAGTGCACGATATGCGTTGTGAACGCCCATTTTCATAATAAACCTGAATAACTTTAACGCGTTGCATTGTGTTTAACCACCTTTTATATACCCTCACTCACAGATAACATATCTATGGGAATTATAATAACTTAAATTTTACGTAGGGCCGGATGATTTGTGTGGAAGGTTCATGGCATTTGGTCCTAGCTTCCACAGTTCCATAAAACAATTGCAAAAACGTGACCAAATATCAAGTCATAGTGGATTAAATGCATCAGTATAGATGTTGTGAAGGATTTAATATTACCTAGGATAGAGACAATTGTGTGGGAGGTACATGAAGGGGCGTGGCTAAATCGTAAATATTTTTTAGGTTTAAAGTGAATATAAAAACATTTCTAAATATCAATTTGCAAATGATTTTGACTACCCGTATGGAAGTTACATCAGTTTTATTTCAACCAAGGCTTATGCCACTTTGTGTGGGAGGTACCAGAACGGGTATGGCAATATCACCCATATTCCACATGAATGCAAAATATATAAAAACATTGTCAAATATAAAATTCTATATAGAAAATTCTTATAGAAGTTATAACAGCTTTAATTTGAAACGGATTTGGTCCAAACATACTTGAGGTCCTAAGTCACTCCTTCAATGCGTTATCTTTTTTCTGTCCCAACTGATATATACCCTCCTACTCTCTAGAGTGAGGGTACAAATAAAAGTCAAACTAATCGATAGTTCAAATTTATAATTTTAAATGGCCCACCCTATAGTTGTAGATCGTTTGGGATTGAAAATATGCGAAATCGGCCCAGAGGGTGCCATAAAGTGATTCTGATTTGTGGGGGGTGAAGTGGGGCGCAACGGGGCAAAAAGGGTTACAATTGTTACATATCAAATGACAGCAGCTAGGGTCATGAAATTCGGAGTATACACTCCTCTGACACGAAAAATAAAAAGGTTTTCACAAATTCGTGCTTTCAATGGATGCAATGGGACCAGAGGTATAGAAATGGTACCAACTAAACGGCTCTTATTGCATAGACATGTAAAATAAATAGTCCTACTTTTAAGGGGGTAAATGGAAAAAGGGGATAAAAATGGTACCAACCAAATGGCCGGAGCTAGAATCATGGAATTCGGTGTAGACATTCCTCTGACTGCATAGGCTCGCAAAATAAAGTTTTTTTTTAAATTCTTTTTTTACTTTTACGGCAAATATGGGTAGAATCGTGAAGTTAGGTTATATGCATTGTGTACGTGAGAGATAATGGATATTTTTTTTACTTTTGGAATTAAAGTAGAATGGAAATGTTAAAAATGCACCCACTATCCCAAATGTTTATGCTATTTAAGCTTTTTTGAAGATTGCTGGCTCATATTTACTTTTTGAATTGACTTGAAGTATTATTTCGATATATATAACGTAAATTTATAGGTGGTTTAAAATAATTAAAATTTTATATTTATTTATAAAATTGTTTTTAACAAGTAAAAACGGCGTTAAGTTCAGCCGGGCCGAACTTTATATACCCTCCACCATGGATTGCATTCCACAGAGGTTAATATTACAGGAAAATATAATTTTTTAATATAGCAAAACCAAAACAAATACAAATATTGAAAAGTTAATTTTATAAATAAATATAATATTTTAATTATTTCAAACCAAGCTTATAAATAAGGTAATGCTACCAATACGTCAATTCAAAAAATAAATATTCCTATATTTATATTTTCAAAAATATTTTCAAAGCCATAAATATTGGTAGATAGTGGGTGCTACAGTTGGTTGTATTTCCATTCTATTTGAATTCCAAAAGTACAAATTTTGAAAATCCATTATCAGATGTACATAGTGCAAAATAACCTAACTTCATGATTCAAAACTTTTTATTTTGCGTATCTATGCAGTCAGAGGAATGTATACACCGAATTTCATGATTCCAGCTGCGCCCATTTGGTTTGTACCATTTTTACCGTGACGTTTCTACGCAATTAGAATTTTATCATTCTAGCTGTAGTCGTTTAGTTGGTACTATTTTTATCCCTCTGTACCATTGTATCCCTTGAAAGTACTAATTTCGAAAAATTCGTCTATTTTCCGTGTCTACGCAGTCAGAGGAATGTATACTCCGAATTTCATGACTCTAACCGCGGTCATTTGATTGGTACTATTTGTATCCCCTTTTTCATTTTAACCCCAAAAAGTACGAATTTTGAAAATCCGTGTATTTTACTTATCTATGCAATCAGAGGAATGTATACACCGAATTTCAGTATTCTATGTAATTGCTGTGCAGCTCCAATTGCTGTGCACGGTGGCGAATCGATTCATTCGGGTCCTCTTCAACACTTTGCTCTACAGCGGCAATTGTTTCTTCGGTGCGCACTGTTCGACGTCTCTGCGGATGCGTATTATCACATAGAGTAAACGTAGTGCGAAAACGATCCATGGTTAACCGAATTAATTGCTCTGATGGACGATTATGTCGACCATAAAATGGACGGAGCTTGCGGTGAACTTCGCGAACTGAACCATTACTTTCGAAATAAATTTGCACGATTTGCAAGCGTTGTTCTTTTTTCAACATGTTCATGATGAAATGGCAAACCAAACTAAATATTAATCACTTGACAGCTGACAAAATGGCCGCCATTTAAAAAAGTGATGCCAACTTAAAGTTCTATACCCCAATAAAAATCACCCTTTATAAGGGGAATGCGCATACCAAATATCAAGCAAATATTAAGAGACATATCAAAAAAACATGCTTAAAAACATATTAGGGATTATTATGGGTATTTTTAATCCTTGTGAGGGAAAAATTTTTCCGTTTGGCCCGATTTCGCCCCATTTCAATCCCAACCGATCTACGACTATAAGACGCATTTATGGAAAATTTTAAGGTTCTAGCTCCTTTCGTTTAGATGCTAGCGTGCTTTCAACAGACGGAAAGACGGACATGGCTAAATCGTCTTATAATTTTATGACGATCAAGAATATATATACTTTATAGGGTCTCAGGTCGATATTTCAAGGTGTTACAAACGGAATGACAAAGTTAGTATACCCCCATCCTGGAGGTGGAGGGTATACAAATTGCCTGTAATGCTACTGCATTTCTACGAAAATCGACAGCTTCTGTGGAATGCAGTCCATGGTGGAGGTTATGTAAAGTTTGGCCCGGTTGAACTTAATGCCGATTGTATTTGTCTAAGAAAACAAAACCAAACTGATCTTGATCCTTAGTAAGTATCTATTCATTTTAAGCATTTTTAAAATTAGTTTTACTAATAGCCTATTATAATATTAAACAAATTATTATTTTCTTATTATTTGAAATAAATTTCCTTTCCGCTGTGTTGCATGACTTGTGCCACTGTGCACTGTCCAACGTAAAGCTTTTGTATTACATTTGCACTTGGTACGGCCAACCAATGGATACAGGACTATGTGATACCCAGCTTTAATTGTTGTGAGAGTGTATGTGCGCCGTGAGTGAGGAGGATACCGGCACAATTCAATTTTCACATAATTTAAAAATATGGCTGCTGTGCCATTGCCCGAATTGGCGCCTCACGTATGAAACGTATTAGGAAACCATTTATCACGATTAACAGGCAAATATTGGTTTTGTTGTTGGGCTACTGCAAGGAATGAAGTTTTCGCACAATTCGTTCTGGGCTGGTATCAGCATTTAAAATCGGTATTGTGCCAACTCTAAACTGGAAATCAAAGCAAGAAGATTGCTGATTATCTCGAATTAAGATATGACTTTGTGGTTTTAATTTACGATGACTTGGGGGAAAGTAAAGAAGACACACAGGGTAAATATAGAACTCTAAATAGAGTTCAATAATGTTTATCAATGTTTAGTTGAGAGTGTAATTATTTGAAAAGGAAATACTCGGTCAAATGCACAAAATATATAAATCATTATCATTATTTTTTATATCAAAGGGCATGTGGTCCGTAAAAAGTGAGTCGATAGTGTAACCGATAATTATTTTATTCAGTGCTGTGCAAACGGAGCGAATAAAAGTGCTAAATAAATAAAACTGCTGCCAGGTGAAGTTTTATGAAATTAAATAAATGTTGACTGTAGCGTTGGGCAGCAAATGTGAACGGTAAGTAGATGAAATAATGAATGATATAAAAAGGACATTAATTTCGTTCAAACCGAAGCTTATATACAGGGTTTTCCAACAAGAGGTGTTATTTTGTTATTCAAAGAAAATGCATTTTTATGAGATAAATGATCGGATGTTTATTTGATAACAAAGAGGAAGGTATGCCGTTAATAATGAAAAACAACATCAGCCAAATGGCCACCACGACCACGCTTACCGGACCATATCCTTTTCATGACATTTTCCATAACCAAATCGCAGAGAGGATGCCCTATGTCCTCGATAGCCTCACGAATTCTATCTTTGAGATCTAGAATCGACGCTGGGCTGTTGGTGTAGACCTTATCTTTCACGTGGCCCCAAAGAAAGTTAAGGTGCTAAATCACAAGATCTCGGTGGCCAATTGTGATCACCTCTTCGAGAGATAACAGAGTCCGGTAACTTTTTCCCGTAAAAGAGTAATGGTTTCGTTGCTTGTGTGGCACGTAGCGCCGTCTTGTTGAAAGTAAACGTTGTCCAGATCAATACCATCCAACTATGACCATCAAAAAACATTAATCATCTCTCGATAGCGTAATCCATTCACCGTAATAGTTGATTCAACCTCATTTTCAAAGAAGTAAGTTCCAATAACCCCACCGGACCATAAACCACACCAAACAGTCACACGATGAGGATGGAGAGGCTTCTCAACAATAACTCTTGAGTTTTCCGAGTCCCAGATGCGACAATTTTGCTTGCTGACGTAGCCAACGAGGTGGAAATGGGCCTCACCAGTCAAGATGATTTTTCGATGGAATTCCGGATCATTTTCATTCATGAATTTTAATAATTTCAATGCGCTGTTGAAGCGTGTATCGTTCCATTTTTATTAAGGGCGTAGTTTCTACTTGTCAAATGTCAAAGAATAAAAGCTTCAAAAGTGACAGCTACCGAAATACCGGGTGATTCAAAATAACACTTCTTGTTGGAAAACCCTGTATTACGATTTTTTAACTTTTTGCAAAAGCAACCGAAATTTCTATAAATATACTTACAAAAGTGAACAGAATAGACAAGTATCCGTTAAAATAAAAGAAATACAAAATCCAGGAAAAGTATTGTGGCAATTTAACCAGAAAATATATATTTGAAGTTCTCTTATGGACATTTCATCGGTGGATATTATAATAATACGTCAGTTATTTGTTATCCGTCTCTGTTTTTGGATAGTTTTTATTTAATTTTCTTTTGGTGGATATAGATAAATCTAAAATAGTAATTTGGAAACCTCCTATTAGATAGCACTCATACACAGTGAAGGGAATGTGCTTGTCGCTGTGTACTATTTTAGCTGAACTCACGTATGGATATTTTTTTATTTTTTCTACCCAGTTTTGATGGAAAAATTACAAAAGCAGAACCTTTTATATCTTTGGTCTCATGTTTCAAGATGCAGCCGGCCACTTTATAACTTCTTGCACATCTTTCCCAAAAAAAAAAAACAAGTAAGGAAGGTTAAAGTCGGGCGTGGCCGACTATATGATACCCTACTCCACTCCCTGCGTGCCTCGCTTTGATTACTAAACCCATGTGTTTCATTGGAGCAATTTTATGTAGTTCATACTATAAATACATCTTTAGTCCAATTTAACGAATATGGTAAATAATATGGTAATTGATCGGACGGACATCTGGTGGGGGCCAATAACAACACTTAGGGCCTGTGCCAAAACATGGGCGTAAATAGCATGGTCTGTAAAATTTGATAAAGATCCGATGTAAGATGTAGTTTCTAGAGCTGTAATAGGGTAGAATGGGGGTCCATTTGGGTTATAAAAAAGTATGGTCACATATATTTGACTTTCATAGTATGTATTCTTAGTTGAAATATAATACAGGGTGGCCCAGAAGGACCGAAGTGGTGTGAATTCCTTATAACTTTTTTATTATAATTTTTTTTTCTTTTCTTTTCAGTATTTTGTAAAGAAGACTTGGATAATTTATAATGGAGCAATACACAATTGAACAACGTGCCCATATTGTTGAAATTTACTTTTCAAATCAACGGTCCATTGTGTTGACTCAGCGTGCATACCGTCGTCAATTTAAAAGGAAAAGTTTATGTTAATAAGCCTAGGACTATTGAGGAGTTAAAAACCAATATTCGAGAAGAAATTAACAACATACCACCGGAAGTTTTGCGAAAGGTCATGGAAAATGTGTTGGAAAGAGCACATTTGTGCGAAGCAGAATATGGCCACCACTTGCGGGATATCATTTTTAATAACTAATCCAAAAATATTCCCCATAAATTTAATGTATTTAAAAAAAAATAAAAAAATATCTCTTAAATAAAAAGTTATAAACAAAACAATTCACACCACTTCGGTCTTTCTGGGCCACCCTGTATAATATAAAATGCATAATTTGAAAAACTTCCGATGTAAGAGGTGTAATAATAAAAAAGGAGGTCATTTGAAAGGGCGCTACATTAATAAGCGGGCCCAAATAGATCACTTTCAAAGTAGGTGTTCTTAGTAGTAATATTACATGATCTGCAAAATTGTGTCGAGATCCAATGATGTCGGTTCTAGAGCTGTAATAGTGTGGACCCAAAATATGGACCCATATATTCGACTTTCATAATATGTATTCTTAGTTGAAATATAATATAATCTGCAAAGTTTGATAAGCTTGCAAGGTAATTTGTGGGTCCTAGAGGAGTAATAAAAAAATGGGTGCCCATTTGTAAGGGAGCTACATTAAAATGTGGGCCCTTATATATCAATTTCAAAGTAAGTATTCTTTATTGAAATATAACATGATCTTTATTGAAATATATCAGTATCCAATGTAAGATGTGGGTTCTAGAGCGATAAAAATAGAGTGTAAAATGTGCAATTTAGAGCAGTAATATTGTAAATCGGATGCACCTTTGAATGGGGGCTATATCAAAACATGGATCCATGTGGTCCACTTTCCCTTTGGTTGTTTCTTGTTCAAATATAACACGATCCTGTCAATTTATGATCCCATGTAGAATGTGTCTTCTTGAGCAGTAACAGTGTAAAATAGTGGGATATTTGTATGGAGGCTATATCTAAATCTGAACCAATTCCTCCAAATCGTCCGATCGTCCATGGCCAAAAGAAAATCACCTCTGCCAAATTTAACGAAAATTGGACAACAATTGCGACCTGTAGAGTGCGAACAAGCTAGATGGACATCAGACGGACGGATGGACAGACAAGCATCGTTAAATCGATTCAGCTGGTGATTCTAAACCGATCCATATACGTAATCGAGCTAGATCGATTATTTCTTGGCGTTACAAACATTTCGGGGAAAACTAACTTATAATACTAATAGGGTAATAATAGGGTATAAAAACACATTTTAAAAAATCATTATAGGTAACATGTATTTTTGCTTCCCCTAAAAACGTGTACTTTATTTGTTCGTCCCGCATCCTCTTTAATGTGTTTACATTGATGCAAAGAATTTTTTCATAAATACAATGAAATGTTTCATTGCCGTAATGAAATATTTCATTAACAATTTTGTTATTGATTTTTTGTGTCATTAATATTAATTGATGAATAAAATCTATTTTTTGTATAAATCGATGCAAATATGGATAATATTATGAGAATATTTGAGTGGATTATAATGTAGAGAATTAAAATTACTACAGTTGAACTTCGATTAACCGTGATGCTCGGGACCGGGCTAATCACGGATAACCGAAAATCACGGTTAAAAGAGGTAAAATTTTACATGTATAAATTTTATTATTTTTATTTATTTTTGACAAAAACATGTAAATCTGCGTCTATAAATAACTTATCATATCTCTAGAAAAAATCTTTTATGGAAGTCTGTCTTATGCTTTTAGCTTTTAATTGTTCTTCCAACAAATGAGTTTGTATGCGATATATTTGCATTTTATCTGGTTCTGAAATACTTGGACAATTAAAGTTTTCTAAAAAACCTAACAAAATACTACTAGCCTCTATTGCCTGAGCCAATGTAGGCGTTTCGTCCGCATTTCCTCCATCTGATTCCTCGGAATTTGAATCATGCTCATCTTCTTGGCTTTGGGTAACAATGTCTACAATTTCGTCTTCAGATATAATAGCAAACGGAGCGACATAAGAGTCGCACACCATCCACTTTTCGACAGCATCAATCGTACATCCAGACGGTATGGTTATATCTGTTTGTATCTCAACAAGGCTATTTGAAGCATCTTCATTATGAGATAGTGATTATTCCAAACTCTTTTTAAAACTTGTGGAGTTAGAGAGTCTCACGAAGCTGCTGCTGCCCACAAAGCTGTCTTAATATTCAAAGATTTAACGAACTCACGTCTGTCATTAGCACCAACAAGTTTTTGAACGATCAGTTTACGGTAGTGACATTTGAAGCTCCGAATTACTCCTTGATCCATAGGCTGAATCAAGGACGTGCAATTTGGTGGGAGATATTTTACTGTAACGTTTTCAGATATCATAGCATTTATATCTGGGTGTGCTGGACAGTTGTCTAATAGTAAAAGTATTTTACAGTTATTTTTGAGACCGATGCGCCGTTGATGTTCCTTTGCTTCTGGTACAAAATTTTGATTAAACCACTCCAGAAATAGCTGTTGTGTTACCCAAGCTTTCTTATTAGATTTATAAATCACAGGAAGGTGTTCACCGTTTTTTAAAGCTCTTGGATGGGCACTTTTTCCTATTGTCATCAATTTACACGTGTGAGTTCCTGCAGCATTTGAACAAACTAACACTGTGATTCTCTCCTTGGATTCCTTGTACCCTTCAATAGAATATTCATTACCACTAGCCAAAGAACTCTGAGGCAAACACCTCCAAAATAGACTGGTTTCGTCTGCATTGTATATCTGTTCAGTTGTAAGTTGTTCGTTTTTAATGATTTCATCCAAGTCGTCCACAAACATCGTAGCAGACTCATAATCAGCACACTCCTTTTCTCCCGTAGATTTCAGTCGACGGATTCCATGACGTTTTTTGAATTTATCCAACCAACCAAATGAATAAGTGCACTCTGAATACAAATGGAACATTTTTGGCTTTTCGACAATCATTTCGCCTGAAGTTCAGAAGCAAATTTCAGTTTAATTTCATACAATATCTCGATTTCAGTTAACTTACCTGAAATTGGAGTTAAATTTTTCTTGCCGAAACCATTCATATGTTGCGAAATCAACTTTTGGATTTTCGGATGTTTTTAGTGTATATCTGTGTTTAAGGCCAAGCATTGAATCAGTATCGGAGCAAAATTTTAAAATCCGATCTTTGTTTTTTATTAAATCGGATACTGTTTGAATGCCAACTCCATATTTTTCAGACAACTTTTTAAAAGGTACTTTACGTTTTGAGTATTCATTAATCAGCTCCATTTTTTCTTTAATTGAAAGAACCTTTCTTGCTCTTTTCGCGGATTTAGTTTTTGACGGTAGCATCACGGATAATATAGGTAAATGACGGTTAATAGAGGTAAAAAATCAACCACTCAGCTTCACGTTTAATAGATAATCACGGTTAATAGAGTCACGGTTAATCGAAGTTCAACTGTATTACTGTACTTGTTTAGCCGATTATATTAAGTTTTGTTCCGTCCGTCGTTCCGTCACAATTTAAATAATGAAACTCTTTCTTAAGCCGAATGTAACATTTCATTAGCAGAATGAACTGGTTTCATTAATGTGTTCTAATTTTTTAGTGTGCGTATTTTTGGGTAGCATGCAGGAAGGAGGATATAATTCTCATTCATTTTATAGTTCACTTAGCTTAAGTATTTTGGTTTCTGTGCCAAATAATTGCTGCAAAGTATGAGTTGATGGCCCACAGCTAAATAAGCAATAACAGGGGTATTTTTAGTATTTTTTTTTTAGCATAATATCAACGAATTAATGGCATTAAATCAATGAAACTATTTCATTACCACAACGACAAAAAATCATTAATGAAACATGTCTTAATGGCACTACATTAATCTAACACTAATGAAACATTGTCCATTGATTGTTAATTTAATTAAACATTACTTTGTAGCAATGAAGCTATACGTTGGTCCAAAAACAATTACAGATCTCATTGGTGCAATGTAAGATTTCATTGGGGGAATGCAGGTTTTTCTTTCAGTGTATAAGTACAAATTTTGAAATAGCCATTTATGTTCCGTGTTTACATAATTAAAGGCTTGTACACCATTTGTATCCCTTATTGTCCCGTGTATCTCTTAAATGTACAAATTTCGACAAATCCAATTTTATTGCGCAGAGGAATTTACATATCAAATTTCACGATTCTAGCTGCAATACTTTAGTTGGTACCATTTTTTCCCCCTTTTATGCCGCTCATCCCTTAAAAGTACAACAAATTATTATGTATATTGCGCTTCCATGTGGCGGAAGGAACTTGCATACCAATTCACAATTCTAGCTGTAATATTTTAGTTGGTACCATTTTTATCCCTTTTTGTCCTGCTCAACGCTTATAAGAATAAAAAATCCATTTAGATTGCGCTTATACGTTGTCAGAGGAATTTACACACCAACCTTCACGACTATAGCTGCAACACTGAAGTTGGTACCATTTTTGTCTCTTTTCTTCCTTAAAGGTATAAATTTCGACAAATCCAATGTTATTGCGCTTCTACATGGCCAGAGGAATTTACATATAAAATTTCACGATTTTAGCTGTAATACTTTAGATGGTGCCATTTTTTATACCTTTTTCGCCGTTCACCCATTAAAAGTATAAAAATGCATTTATATTGCGCTTCTATATGGTGAGAGCAATTTACATACCGAATTCCACGATTCTAGCTTTATTAACTTAGTTGGTACCATTTGTATCCTTATTTGTCCCGCTCACCTCTTATAAGAAAAAATTTCCAAAAATCCATTTTGATTGCCCTTCTACAAAATCAGATGATTTTACATACCGAATTTCACGATTCTACCTCTAATGCTTAAGTTGGTACCATTTTTATCCCTCTCGCCCCTGGAAAGAGGAAGTTACGCGATTTTTATCCCTCTCGCCCCTGAAAAGAGGAAGTTACACGATTTTTATACCTTTTTGTCCCGCTCATTTTTTAAAAGTACAAATTTCGAAAAATCCATATGTGTTGCAAGTCTACGTTGTGTGACAAATGTAAATTCCGATTTAAACGAATATAAATTAAATTGGTACCATTTTTTTTCTCTTTCTGTCCCATTCCTCCCTTAAAAGTACAGATTTGGAAAAATCCCTTTTTGTAGATCGTTTGTTTTAGCTACTGTCGTTTAATCAGGACAAAAGTTCTATGTTTATCCCTTTTTGTTCCTTTTCGCCGCCTAAAAGTACGAATTTCGTAGTCCGTCATATTTGGGAATTACCCTGAAAATTTCTTAAACCTGGCTTCAGCCGTTTGAGCTGGACGCTGATAAATGTGAAGTCTGTCAGACAGTAACGCAACTCATTTACATATTGATTACACTGTGCAACATTTTTGAAGTCATTTCAAAATAACCATATACGGACACCGCTACATGAGTCATGCACTTTTTTTTTTATTGGCCCCCAGAGATTTGAGGCCTCGGTGTAATTTTTGGAAAAAAGAGATCATATTCTCAGGCTCATATCTTGCAAACCGTTCGGAATTTTGATTTACTCTCTGAGGCAAAGTTAAAACTTAAAAAAATTCGATTTTTTGAACCTTTTTTCCCCTGTTCAGGTCCATAGGTAGCAAACCGCTGAAAATTCAGGGAAACAATCAACTACAAAAATGTACCTAAGATCTCAATAAACAACTTTCTAGAACATATGAACTTCCTAGGAATTATTCTTAACACCGTTTAGGTAGCGCTTAGGTAGCCGCAAAATTGAAAAATTTCCCAAAAATTTCACTGTGCAACATTTTTGAAGTCATTTCAAAATAACCATATACGGACACCGCTACATGATAAAAGACCAAAAAAAAAGACCCGTGTTTTTTTTTCACCCAAAGTCATGCACTTTTTTTTATGGGCCCCCAGAGATTTGAGGCCTCGGTGTAATTTTTGGAAAAAAGTGATCATATTCTCAGGCTCATATCTCGCAAACCGTTCGGAATTTTGATTTACTCTCTGAGGCAAAGTTCTAGCTCTTGTCATAAAGAACAAAAATTGTGAACATATAAAATCAAAAAAACTTCATCTTCAAGGTCAAAATCGCAAAAAACTTAAAAAAATTCGATTTTTTTTAACCTTTTTTCCCCTGTTCAGGTCCATAGGTAGCAAACCGTTGAAAATTCAGGGAAACAATCAACTACAATTTTTGTTCTTTATGACAAGAGCTATAACTTTGCCTCAGAGAGTAAATCAAAATTCCGAACGGTTTGCAAGATATGAGCCTGAGAATATGATCACTTTTTTCCAAAAATTACACCGAGGCCTCAAATCTCTGGGGGCCCACAAAAAAAGTGCATGACTTTGGGGGAAAAAAAAACACGGGTCTTTTTTTTTTGGTCTTTTATCATGTAGCGGTGTCCGTATATGGTTATTTTTTTTCGTGTTGCACTGTGTTATTATAGAATACTTGTTATTCGCGTATTTGTTATACCAACTGATTGGCTAATAATATTTTTTCTTGGACATGGTTACTGGGTAAAAAGGTTTAAAGGATTATTTAATTTATGAAGAAATTACCTGATTTAATTTAACTTAATCACTTTGCGCACTACTAACAAAACTAATGTAATTGTAAAATCTCGACGAACTTTTGAAACTCATTTCATTTTCTATTTCCACGAAACGAAACGAAACATATACAAATAATGTTTCCGCTTCGTTGAGTATTGCTTCATTTCACAAAAATATTTTGTTGAAAATGCTTACATGTAGTCATACATTTCCGTTTCCATATCATCATGCTCAACATGAGCAGCAACAGCAACTGTAACATCAACATCAACATGAGCATCATCATGTTTCAAATTCATCGTCATCATTATCACTATCACAAACTATTACCAACGTTTCCTTTCGGGTGTGAATGAGTGCATCAAAATGCAATTCCTTCAAATAATGATGTGTTGTGTTTCCGTTCTGGAACTGCTTACACAGGATAAAGGGTTGCCGCAAGAGGCTATATAAATATTGCACTGCACTCAAAGGCGGAGATATACAGGTCAGACCATGGGTAATCTTTATTCGAGTTAAAGGTTTTTTCGTTTTCAACCATTTTGATAAATATACATCAGGTATAGATTATATGAAAGAAATGGATGGATTAATTTTATTTTGGTATGATTTCATTCATGGTCAGTCTGACAACTCAGCGAATGAGTAATAATAATAGCCATAATAAGCAACACTCATACGCCACCAGTACCATTATTGCTGTATTTGATCAGCGTAAGATTTTACGAATAGCATTTTCACAAGTGAATGGGAACGAATTTTTAGTAGTAAAAATATTTTTTGAATATCCGGTTGGCAACCAGAAGGTCTCGGGTTGGAATCGTGACTCGGGAAAATACATATTTTTGGTTGTTATTACTTTTATAAAAAAACGTAAACATTGTTAAATTTTGTATAATTTCAACAATTTAAACATTTTTGTATAAAACATACAATTTTATTGATTTACACTGTCCAACAGCATTTTAGGAACATACTAGCGACCCTATAATTCCGTAAGGGCATGTTGAGTAGATAACACTACGTAACAAAAAAAATCTTTTTGTTTGTTTAAGTGAATTTTTTGCTTTTATCTAATGAATTAGGTCATAAATATAATATAATGAGTGTTATTTCCTCTACCTTAACGTTTTTTTAGTATATAAACCGCTATTTTAAAAATGATGGAGGTTTCACCACACATTTTAGCATAACTCAAGAACAGTTTGTCCGATTTGATTAAGTAAAAACTCCGAGAATCCGCAGGTACATTACCTCCAAGTTACTCTTACACTGTTTTTCAGAAACTTTTTCCAAAATTTTTTTTTTTCATGCAAAATTGGAAAAAATTTTTTGTCTTAAAATTCATAAAAAACCAAACAGTCCTGAATTTAAGGATTCAAGTGTATTTTTCGTTTTATTATCATATAAAAGCATACCTTCATTAAAATTAAGCTTTTTAACAATCTTTTATGCACACTCTTATCTATCTGTACCATGAAAAATAAAGGCACTATTTAAAAATTTTAAAATTCAATGTCATTTCTTAAAAAACGATTAGCCAGACATCAGTTAAAGTTTTTCTTCAGTTTAGAGACATAACCAATGAGAAACAGCAAGAAAATTCACTTAAACAAAATTTTGTTACATAGTGTAATTTTTGCAGAATAAACTTATAGTCCAGCTGGACTGAGTTTCTTTTTACAGTGGATCAAAGTTTTAATTTTTTTTGTCGAAAGGTGCAATAATCTAAGTGAGAAAAATGTTTTAAGTTGATATTAATGCAAATGCAGCCGCGTTTTTTGGATTTTTACTACAATTGCTGCATTTTTTGCAACTGACTACATATATGTTACAAGCGACATTGGTTCTTAAAACACATACCAAAAATCCATCGGGGACGTTGGATAGATAGCTAGAAAAATATTTTAGACAGAATATGTCTATTAGTTGTAGATCCGTTTGGATTGAAAGTGGGCGAAATCGACCCAGAGGGAAAAATGTTTCCCTCACAAGATTGAAAATACACCTAATATTTCGAGTATTTAAGCATGGGGGCAAAAAGCGATAAAAATGTTAGCTATCAAACGACGTCAGCTAGAAACTTTATATTCTGTGTGTATATTCCCCTAACTGAGTGGATTCATATTCATATAATAGTATTTTTATTCCAAATTTGTACTTTTAGGGGGTTAAAATGGGAATAGAGGGATAAAAATGGTACCAACCAAATGACTGCACCAAGAATAATGAAATTCGGGGTATACATTCCTCTGATTGTATAGAAACGTACAATAAAGGGTTTTGTCCAAATTCGTACTTTTTGCGGTTAAAATGGAAAAAGGTGATAAACATTGCACCTTCTAAATGGCCGCAGCTAGATACGAAAAATGTCTTTTTCTTTCAAATTATGGATGTCAAAACCGAAAACCGTTTAACCAGTGTTAATTCTAACACCGTCCACCTGTTTTTTTAAAGATCGACATTTTCGACAAACCGGGGAAAGCGCTGTTTTCATGTCGGTAACCGGTTTTTAAATTACAAAACATTGGTATTTCGTGGATATATTCTACAATAAAAATACGCAAGAAAATCATGACTCTCACATGAGTTGTTTACTAGCTGCGAATATAAACTGAACTGACCTTTTAATACCGCAGGGTTAAGATTTTCCCAAAATATTGATTTGTGACGTTAAACAAGCCAAGCAGAAGATCAAATAGGGTCGTTTGGAGCTTCAACTTACTGCTTACTGAATAAAAACTTGTGTTTTTCTATTTTCTGACAAAACACTCGAAGTCAATTTTAAAAGAATTTATAAAAAATATGAGATCGATTCAATTTAAAAACCTTTTTCGCAGGATGAAAAAAATAAACATATTTACGTAATGTAAATGTGAAAACTTTTTAAATTGGACAATAAATTTGTAGAATTATATATATTTTCTAATTTCTTTTTCTAATTTCTAAAAGAGCGCGATATTGAATGGTACTGCATATCCCACAAATGTTATATTAAAAGTTAATAAAGCATTAAATACCTTGCTTAAATTCTCAATTCCTTTTCCTGTAGCTTCGAAACGCTAAATTTATATTTCGAGGCAGTAATATTGTGTTTTTGTAATACATAGTTGATAGTTTAGATTGTATAGATAATTTTTTTAATTTATTAGTAAAATTGTATATAACACCAGTACGATTTATTCATATTATTATTCATTCATATTCAACAATTCTGAAATTGGATTAGCTCAAAATATTACTAATTGCCTAGATTTCGCATGCAGTCTGAAAAGGCTGTAATATTATTTGTAACATTCCATTCTGTAATATTCTCTTCATATCAATTTTATATGGTAAATTAAAAAATTAATTAATTAAATTATTAAAGTACTTGTCTTATTCCATCTAAATTTTGCTATATTATATCGGGAGCGCTAAACTAAAACACATCACTCTGTCAGATAATGGAAAAAGACTCAAACGCATGATGGAGAAAGAAAAAGTACGAAAATAAATAATATTAACAGCGAAACGTATACAATTCGAGAAAACCTCCTTATATTTCAATCAAAAAAAATAATCTTCGAAAGTATGCAAATAACATTACAATAAACAGGCTTGGTAAGATAACAACGTTGCTAGACATCGGTTTTTTATACCCTAGACCACGAAGTGGTGTAGGGTAGTTTCGAGCCAAATGTTTGTAACACCAAGAAATAATCGAGCTAGACCCACCTTTAAGTATACCGATCGGCTTAGAATCACCAGCTGAGTCGATTTAACGATGTCTGTCTGTCCGTCCGTCTGTCCGTCTGTCCGTCTGCTGTCCATCTAAGCTTGTTCGCACTCTACAGGTCGCAATTGTTGTCCGATTATCATGAAACTTGGCAGAAGTTATTTTTTCTGGCCAAGGACCATCGGTATTGAATTTGGAGGAAATCGGTTCAGATTTAGATATAGCCTCGATACAAATGTCGGTCCCGATTTGACATTTTCCGCTCTAGAAACCACATATTGTACCCGATTTTCTTTAAATTTGTTACAACATCTTATAATCCATCTAGAAACACCTATGCAAACATTGGGTAAGATCGGTTCAGATTTAGATATAGCCCCCATACAAATGTCGCTCCCGATTTGACATTTTCTGCTCTAGAAACGACATATTGTACCCGATTTTCTTTAAATTTGGCAGAACATCTTATAATACAACTAGAAACACCTATGCTGAAAGTCGGTAAGATCGGTTCAGATTTAGATATAACCCCATACAAATGTCGCTCCCGATTTGACATTTTCCGCTCTAGAAAAGACATATTGTACCCGATTTTCTTTACATTTTGCAGAACATCTTATAATGCAACTAGAAATACGTCTGCAAAAATTGGGTAAGATCGGTTCAGATTTAGATATAGCCCCCATACAAATGTCGCTCCCGAATTCACTTTTTCCGCTTTAGAAACCACATATTGTACCCGATTTTCTTTAAAATTGGCACAACATTTTATAACTGAACTATAAACACCTATGCAAACATTGGGTAAGATCGGTTCAGATTTAGATATAGCCCCCATACAAATGTCGCTCCCGATTTGACATTTTCCGCTCTAGAAACGACATATTGTACCCGATTTTCTTTAAATTTTGCAGAACATCTTATAATCGAACTAGAAACACGTATGCAAAAATTGTGTGAGATCGGTTCAGATTTAGATATAGCCCCCATACAAATGTCGCTCCCGATTTGACATTTTCTGCTCTAGAAACGACATATTGTACCCGATTTTCTTTAAATTTGGCAGAACATCTTATAATACAACTAGAAACACCTATGCTGAAAGTCGGTAAGATCGGTTCAGATTTAGATATAGCCCCCATACAAATGTCGCTCCCGATTTGACATTTTCCGCTCTAGAAAAGACATATTGTACCCGATTTTCTTTACATTTTGCAGAACATCTTATAATGCAACTAGAAATACGTCTGCAAAAATTGGGTAAGATCGGTTCAGATTTAGATATAGCCCCCATACAAATGTCGCTCCCGAATTCACTTTTTCCGCTTTAGAAACCACATATTGTACCCGATTTTCTTTAAAATTGGCACAACATTTTATAACTGAACTATAAACACCTATGCAAACATTGGGTAAGATCGGTTCAGATTTAGATATAGCCCCCATACAAATGTCGCTCCCGATTTGACATTTTCCGCTCTAGAAACGACATATTGTACCCGATTTTCTTCAAATTTTGCAGAACATCTTATAATCCAACTAGAAACACGTATGCAAAAATTGGGTAAGATCGGTTCAGATTTAATTATAGCCCCCATACAAATGTCGCTCCCGATTTCACACTTTCCGCTCTGGAAACGACTTTCTTTAAATTTTGCAGAACATCTTATAATCCAACTAGAAACACGTATGCAAAAATTGGGTAAGATCGCTTCAGATTTAGATATAGCCCCCATACAAATGTCGCTCCCGATTTCGCTTTCTCCGCTTTAGAAACCACATATTGTACCCGATTTTCTTTAAAATTGGCACAACAACTTATAATCCAACTAAAAAACCTATGGTGAAAGTGGGGTAAGATCGGTTCAGATTTAGATATAGCCCTCATAAATTTCTACTAAGAAGATATATTATGAAATTCAAATATATGGGTCCATATTTTGGTATAACCCCCATACAAATTGGGCCCCCATTCCACTCTATTACATCTCTAGAACCCACATCGTACATTAAATCTCGATATAATTTTTTGTATCATGTCAAATTTCAACTAAGAATACCTACTTTGAAAGTGATCTATATGGAACCTCTTTTTAATGTAGAGCACTTGCAAATGGCCCCATTTTAATTTTTACCCCTCAAGAACGCAAATTGTACATCGGATTTTTTTTTTTCAAATTTTGCAGATTATATTATATTTCAGAATACAAAGTCAAATATATGTGTCCACACTTTGGAATAACCCAATAACCCATTCTACTCTAATACAGCTCTACAAACTACGTCTTACATCGCATCATGATATATTTCAACTATGAATACCTACAGTGAATGAGAATTATATAGGCCCATGTTTTGAGCCGGTGTTGCTATAGGCCTCCTTTCAAATGTCGGTCCGATTTATCCTATTACTACTGTATAATTTGTATTTGTCTGCCGGAAAATTGGATCAATTATTTACCATATTCGTTAAATATGACTAAAGATGAATTTATACTGTATAATTTATATGAACTACATAAAATTGCTCCCATGAAACACCTGGGTTTAGTAATAAAAGCGATGTATATACGCAGGGAGTGGTGTATGGTATTATATAGTCGGCCCCGCCCGACTTTAGCCTTTGTTTTTTAATGGTTTATTAGGAAAAATATATATAAGATAGCATAGAATCTCTAACGTATTTCTTGTGCTCGTCCAGACACTTTTCTATAGAAAAGTTGCTCGTCCCGACTCTTTTCTATAGAAAAGTTGCTCGTCCCGACTCTTCTCTATAGAAAAGTTGCTCGTCCCGACTCTTTTCTATAGAAAAGTTGCTCGTCCCGACTCTTTTCTATAGAAAAGTTGCTCGTCCCGACTCTTTTCTATAGAAAAGTTGCTCGTCCCGACTCTTTTCTAAAGAAAAGTTGCTCGTCCCGACTCTTTTCTATAGAAAAGTTGCTCGTCCCGACTCTTTTCTATAGAAAAGTTGCTCGTCCCGACTCTTTTCTATAGAAAAGTTGCTCGTCCCGACTCTTTTCTATAGAAAAGTTGCTCGTCCCGACTCTTTTCTATAGAAAAGTTGCTCGTCCCGACTCTTTTCTATAGAAAAGTTGCTCGTCCCGACTCTTTTCTATAGAAAAGTTGCTCGTCCCGACTCTTTTCTATAGAAAAGTTGCTCGTTCCGACTCTTTTCTATAGAAAAGTTGCTCGTCCCGACTCTTTTCTATAGAAAAGTTGCTCGTCCCGACTCTTTTCTATAGAAAAGTTGCTCGTCCCGACTCTTTTCTATAGAAAAGTTGCTCGTCCCGACTCTTTTCTATAGAAAAGTTGCTCGCCCCGACTCTTTTCTATAGAAAAGTTGCTCGCCCCGACTCTTTTCTATAGAAAAGTTGCTCGCCCCGACTCTTTTCTATAGAAAAGTTGCTCGCCCCGACTCTTTTCTATAGAAAAGTTGCTCGCCCCGACTCTTTTCTATAGAAAAGTTGCTCGCCCCGACTATTTTCTATAGAAAAGTTGCTCGTCCCGACTCTTTTCTATAGAAAAGTTGCTCGTCCCGACTCTTTTCTATAGAAAAGTTGCTCGTCCCGTCGTCTATCTCGCTTCCTTTTGGGTGTTACAAACAAATGCACAGACATAATACTCTCGTGGAGTGTTTAATTTACAACTTTTCTATTTCTACCCAAAATGGGTCGGCGGTCGCATTCGACTGATTTGCCTGTTCGTTCTTTAATTCGATCACCCCTATTTATTTGATAATTTTGAGAAAAGGGAAGGAACAATTTGTATTGTTTTTTAATACATTTTCTTTTATTCTTTGGCAAGTAGTTCAATATTCCTTAATATTAGCCAATGTTCCCATAATGTCGTAGGACACAAAGCCGTCCTACACAAGAGTGTCCAAAGAGAAACATCTTCAGTTTAAATATAACCATGAAAGGAAGCATAACCACCATGACCATATAGCCTTCCATCACATATATGTCACAGTTGTAGGTTTTCTAAGTCGACAGTTACATTTTCTTTTGTAGTTTTAAGTGGGTTGTCTATTTTGGTAGTAAGAGTTGACGCAGTTAGAACTCCATGAAATCTCGGAGGCGTGGTTGAAGTCGATGTGAGCCGATGAAATCGGCGGCGGCACGGCTCGTGCAGAAACATGCGGCGGCTTGTCGGCTTGAAAATCCAATTCGATACTCGCTTCTCGCTCGATATAGACGGGTTATTTAGTCCTCCCTTTTATAAAGGGCGTAAGGCTTGAGATTATTGATGGAACAAAACTTCATCCAAGCTATCTTGACAATAGTCCTTCCTTTCACCTACATTTTCCACTTGCAATTTCACAAACACGAACACGAACAGAAATATTGGCACATGGGTCTAACAATTTAATTTGAATTCAGTTTCGATTGAAAATATTATTTTTCTCTTCTTTCTAACCCCCAATTTCCCATAATTCCCATTTATCCAGGTAATTTCTCTGTTATCCCACTTAAAGAGGTAGCGACGTTTATATGAAAAAACCGGTTTGACCGGTTTCACCGGTTTTGTAAAAATTAAAAACCGAATCATCTCCGATGAGTGTATCTAGACTAAGGGTAAGGCAAAATACATACTCCATCCTATATTAATTAGAGATGGATTATAATAATATGTAACCGGCAGCCGTCATATAACTTAGTAATATCAGTGTCTATTTCTCTACTGTGAAAATAATTCCAAGTTGAAGTTGTTTTCAGTGGCGCTAATTTTATAACCCATTATGCAGTTATGTACATACGTAGATACATAAGTACGCTCGCATGTGCACTTGTGCTCATATCTTGTTGCAGCATTTTTCTAATGAAATATTTCTTTATCGTTCATTAGAGTGTGAACATTGCATCTTTTGTGTGTTCGTACATTTTTTTAGAGTGACTGACAGAATCACACTAAATTTCAATTTAATGTAACAATGGCTTTACTTTTTGAAAGTGTTCACAATTCTTCACATAACGCACATACTTATGTGCAAGTTTCAAGACAGCAGCAGTATTTTTTCGGGGGAAGAGAAAATGTCGCACACTTTTTACAAACGTAGACATCCGATTTCAAACGCATTTGGGAACTTTATGTCAGTTATAGTTAATTTTCTCTAGATTTCCTATTACTGCATTTATAGGTTATGGAATTTAAGCAGAATCGGTTAAAGTATGTGGTTTCCACAACAAAAAGAGTCAAATCGGAAAGGAAATTTGTATGGAGGCTGTATCAAAACATGGGGCGATGTGTAAATTCCTCAAAGCCCTCAATCAATTGTTTATGTTTTGTAATTTCTGTGAAAACCCCGTTAATAAATTAATTTGAACGGACATTTAGGAAATAATTTTGGTAGCATGTGGCTTTTCATTTCCGGAACACACCATCAATGACACACAAGTTATTTAATTACCTGCCACAATTCATGCCATGCCATTGACCACAATCATCCTTCCCTCAATCCTTTCTGGGATTAACCCTTTCGTAAGTTATGAAAATCACTTCCATCCAAACTAACCCTTCTGACACTTTAAGCTCTGCATTGTCATGACGAAGGTTTGCTCTAATTTGCAAGAAACTGGTTTCATGTCGAACAAACTTATCTTAAGCTAATTAATGTTTCTTGATTAGTAATTCCGTTACATCTTCCCACAAGATAAAACGTAATTAAAACTAAACGGATGAAATCGCTTATCAAATTTGATTGATGAACAAGGTAAATTAACCGTTATCTCTCCTTTCGATCCCAGTTTTAGAAATTGATTGTAATTGCGTTTAATTGGCAACAACAGCGGGCTGTTAATTAATACCATGGAATGGGGGGGTCAACAATGTTAACATTATTGTAATTCTAAATATGGGAAATTTTGTAAGTTGGCGACTGGCGGAATATCAACCAACATGGATGTCATATCATTTGTACAGTCTACATAGATGAGGTATATAAAACCAATATTGGGAAAACTAATTTATGTCTCCACCTTTACCCGTGCAAGATTAAGCTCAAGCCAGATGACCGACAAATCGACGTTCAATGAAGTGAAGTGACTGTCGCTTTTTCGAAGCAAATCAAATTTTGATTTCTGTTTCCTTTGAAGAAGCTCCATGAAATTTCAAATAGGCATACGCATGGTACTATAGATTTTGTAGGCATTCTTTGATTTTTATATAAAGTTTTTCAAAAATGAGTTTCAAAACATTTGAAGAAATTTTAATATTTAATATTTTAATATTAAAAATATTTTTAGACAACTCATATAAAAATCATACAACGGGGAAAATGATTGAAAAAAAAAGCTAAATCAACTCAGATAGTGATTCTAAGTCGATCGGTATAATAAACGATGGCTCTATCCCGTTCCCTTTTTGGTGTTACAATCAAATACACAACGGCATAATACCCAAGTGGAGGGTATAATTAAGAAACTCGATCGATTGTGGACAATAAGTCTACCGTGTGTCGATATATGGTATCTAAAAAATTTCCTTTTTTGGGAAAACGAATTTACATCAGAGACCCCATAAAGTATATATTCCGTCTTCTTTGAAAGCACCCGAGCTGGTGGTTGCATAACGCTAGGAATTCAGACATGTCACATAATGGAATTCTTGTACGTTAAGGAGAAAACGGAGCCAAGGCTGAGGCAACTGGAATAATTAAATTGATCGTATATGTTGCTCTGAATAAATCTTAGTATAGTCGTACTTTTAGGGTCAAAATGTGGTGAAGATATTAAATTGATACAGACCAAACGGCAGAAGCTATAATAATGAAATTCGGTATATACATTCTTTGGGTCGTGATAATTTGGATACAAATATCACAGTACACAGCCTGGTATTTGCCGGTAATATTATGGAATCAGTGTATGATGGGGTGTTTATAAAATCCGACTAGCACTTTAATGTTCACTTAATTGTATATATATTGCTTTACAAGTTTCTATGAGCGAATGATTGAATTGATTGATTGAATTAAGACCAAAATTCAAATAGCCATGATACTTGACAGTCCAAAAACTCTGGGAAGTTATATTATTTTTCTGATAGGTATTGAAATTTCTGTAGGCACACCCAAAATCTTGAGTTACGATCGAAATTTTGATTATTTAAGAAAACAGATTTATTACACTGTGTGACAGTCCAAAAGCTCTGGAAAGTGGTATTATTTTGCTGGTAGGAAATCGTTTTTATTTGTTTGTTGCAAGGTGTTGTCTGACGAAATTGTGGCTTTGTACAATTTTGAGTTGCTGGAGGCGTATGATGAACGTGCAGTAAATTATGGCTCATACGCAGTGGTGCCAGAATTGACGATCCGGGTTGTCTGCAGAATATTCTAAGCAGGGTATAATTTATTGCGATCAGACAAGAGCTCTGAGAAGAATAAGCACACGGAGAAATTATTATTATGCACAAATGTTTACTATATTACATTGCTGTTGGTTTTTAATATTACGCTACCATTTTTTAAAGCAGAAATATGTTCTCTGATTGCATACAATTTGACTTGAATGTGCCATATAAATGCAATCTGCTGCAATCAGATTTATCTCGTTATTAATCAAATGCAAAGTGTTGTTTGAAAGCTTTTCAAACTAACGTTTTATTAACGCAAATTACATTTTCTTGTGTGCATTTCCGTTGAAATGAAACTAAATGAAAGCGAATGGATTCACTGAATGTTCAACACTTCATTAACGATGCACTGGCAGTGTTGCCAAGCAAGCGGGAAGCAATGATGAAACACATCACGTTGACTGACATGCACCTACGATAGAATAATAATAATGTTTATGGCGGAAATTGTAGTGGGCTGCGAGTCCGAAAGTCAAAAGGATATCTGATAAAACTATAAAAGCTACAATTTATAACAACAACAATAAAATTATTTAAAACACAGGGTTTTCCAACAAGAGGTGTTATTTTGAATCAACCGGTATTTCGGTAGCTGTCACTTTTGAAGATTTTATTCTTTGACATTTGTCAAGTAGAAACTACGCCATTACTAAAAATGGAACGAAACACGCTTCAACAACGCACTGAAATTATTAAAATTCATGAATGAAAATTATCCGGAATTCCATTGAAAAACCATCAAGACCCATTTCCACCTCGGTGGCTACGTCAACAAGCAAAATTGTCGCATCTGGGGCTCGGAAAACCCAAGAGTTATTGTTGAGAAGCCTCTCCATCCTCATCGTGTGACTGTTTGGTGCGGTTTATGGTCCGGCGGGGTCATTGGGCCTTACTTTTTCGAAAATGTGGTTGAAACAACAGTTACGGTGAATGGATTGCGCTATCGAGAGATGATTAATGATTTTTTTTATGGTCGGAGTTGGAAGGTATTGATCTGGGTAACGTTTACTGGGTAACAAGACGGCGCTACGTGCCACACAAGCAACGAAACCATTGCTCTTTTACGGGAAAAGTTTTCGGACCGTGTTATCTCTCGAAGAGGTGGTCACAATTGGCCACCGAGATCTTGTGATTTAACACCTTGCGACTTCTTCCTTTGGGGTCACGTGAAAGATAAGGTCTACGCCAACAGCCCAGCGTCGATTCAAGACCTCTAAAATAGAATTCGTGAGGCTATCGAGGACGAAGGGCAGCCACTTTGCGATTTGGTTACGGAAAATTTCATGAAAAGGATATGGTCCTGAAAGCGTGGTCGTGGTGGCCATTTGGCTGATGTTGTTGTTTTTCATTATTAACGGCATACCTTCCTCTTTATTATGAAATGAACATCCGATCATTTATCTCAAAAAAATACATTTTTCTTTGAATACCATAATAACACCTCTGGTTGGAAAACCTTGTATTTACAGTTCTTTTCATATTTGATGCAAGTTAATAACAACTGAGAATACACCTAAAGTTTAGGACACGTTTTGAAGATTGCTGTCTTATGTTCACTTTTTGATTACATTTGAAGTATAATATTCACATATAGTAGAGGACTTTTAATATTACAATAACACCGTCCAAGAATAAAGACTTTTTGATTGGAAGAGAAAGCGACCCTATAATTCTGAAAGGGCATGTTGAGTAGACCATTTTTGCAAAATAAACTTATTGTCCAACTGGTCTGAGTTTCGTGTTTCAGTGGGTCAACGTTTTCATTTTTTGGTCGAAGTGATACTAAGTGAAAAAAATTTTGTAAGTTAATGTCTGAGAGAGTTCTTATTTTCAGAACTATATTCTGGAATTTTATCTGAATCATTAAAATTTTATTCGAGTAATCGAATAAAATTTAATCGATTGGATACCTTAGTCTGAATCCTTTTCAAAATTGTGTGGTTTCAACAAGACGATACAACTTGTCAAATAGCTTCCTGTCCTGATACAACAGAAATACACCGAAAATTCTATGGCTCCAAAGTCTCTTGAGAAAAATGCCGCAGCAACCCTGCAGTGCACTATGGTCCCAAATCCATTTTTTTTCAGAAATTCAAAAAAATTAAAATTGGAAAGTGGTAAATGTGTATATATTTTTTTATGGCAACACTCCAAGAAACCAAGAAAATATACTGGAGAAAGTTAGGTGGCAACACCACAAGCCTGAATGGTACTTAATCTTTGCGGTTCAAAAAAAGTGGGATTAATTTTGATATAAAGCAGTTTTACAAATTAATTAAAATCAAGACTTAAAAATAAAATAATAAAGTGAAATTATGAA
This sequence comes from Polietes domitor, assembly GCA_947397865.1. NCBI lineage: Eukaryota > Metazoa > Arthropoda > Insecta > Diptera > Muscidae > Polietes > Polietes domitor. The sequence goes on along the minus strand of OX377621.1, from coordinate 79,447,509 downwards.
AATTGACGGCAAGAGTTAGTACTTGAAAAATCATATTTAACATTTTATGATTATTGTGGTCTTGTAAGTATTCATAGGTATTGTAATTTTGTGATTTGTAGAGAACAATATCTATAAATGTCGTGGACCAAAAGTTATATGTATGACTGAGGTTGTAGCTTATGGTGGAATTAATATCTCGTCAGCATTTTTCAGCAAACTCCAAAAAATGTCATTTTATTTTAGCACAGTTTTTGATTAGCCATAGACATATATATGATTATATCTCTGAATTAGTTTTGTGTACGAGACCCATCAATATTTTATTTAAAAGGTATTGAAATTACCTTTAAAATGGTATACATTTTACTTTATTTCTTGAAATAATTATTTAAATTGCAGTTTAAAGTATACTATTTGTATGCTATATTTTGCTTTTGTAATATTGTTTAGAAAAACACATTTCGTCAAAATAAACAACTCTCCATTCTTTTAAGCTAATACAGGGTGATAATTATGTTGGTTATATATTGAGTTTATATGGGAGGTGGTAGTGGGCGTGGTCCGATCGGCCCAATTTTATTTTTTGCGTATGATATGTCTAGCAAATGTGCAAAATTATAGACTGTATGTTTATTTTTCGACTTTATGCCATAAAAAATGGATTTGGGACCAGTGTGCAGTGCAGTAATGAATTAAATTTTCTTATTTTTAAAAACCATTAAATATGTTTAATTTAATCGACTGTGTGAGTTTGGAAGTAGATGGGTACTATTTTTTACGTTTGTTTTTTTTTTTTTTTTTTTTTCAAAATATTTCTTGTAAAATCAATTAGAAGAAACTTATTTGAGTTCCTTAATATCGTTTAACTCATCAGCCAACCTATATTTTGAGGAAAAGGCTTAAATGACTTTCTGAGAAAATGTTCAAAACGTGTGCTATTTTTGAAAAACTTAAAGGTTTCCATAAAATGGTGCAAGGCCGACCAAACCAGAATTGGTCTTATCATATTATCTGTAGATTCTCGAGGCTATACAAGATCATTTACCTGCTACTTTGACATGGGATAAACCACTTTTATTGTGTGTACATACTCTGATTGCATATGATAAAAAGAATTTGTGAAAAACGCTCGCCTATTACCTGAGCTGTTTGTTAATTCCTTTCACATGTTAACAATTTGACTTATAAATGATGCAATGCATACGTCAGATATTCCCATGACGACATCTCATTAATGTCTGTAATTACAGCGGGCTTTTAAGAGTCATAGTATCTCCTTTGGAACTCCCATATTGTACTTTTTTTCTTGAATTCCACTTCTGCTACTTCTTCTTTAAGCTTCTATTACTTGCATCATGTTTCCATATTTTCGAATTTCCCAAAACAGCCACAACGAACATGAAAATATATCACATTTCACTGAACTGAATTAAATAACATTTTTCATATCCCATTCACGGCGCAAACGAATATCACCGTGAATGGCACAAAACCCACGTGTCATATCATTTTCGCGAACAAAACTGAAAATAATGTAAGAAATTGGGAGGGGGATGTCCCCAAACAAATTTCTATTCATTTTTTGTTTGTTTGATAAATAAGTACAAGTGGCTGAACATTATCCGCGACAAGAATAGCCTTGGCAGCAGCAGCAGTTGTTATTTTTGTTGTCGTCGCACCGTGAAAAGACATAAGGAAAATTGGTAAAAAATTAATAACATTTCTAAATAAACAAATTATGTAAATAAAAGTATTATTGAAAAAATGTGGAATTAATTCAGGTAAGGAATAACCAAAACTTCCTTAGAAAAAATAAAGCGTGATTTTTTAAAAGCTATAGGAAAGGTTTCCAAAAAAAAACACATAAAATTCAGAAAAATGTATGAAATCTTTATTTGAATCGATAGTACGGTCCATATAATTTAATGTTTGAAGATTACTTCATGCAAATGTTGACCTTGACTGCGCCTTGAAGATTATTTCATGCAAATGTTTAGTCCAATTTTGGCATTTCCACGTTTTTGAGTAACAGAGGCCCAAGTGCTGCGAACGGCGACGAATCTATAATTGATGGTCATCATTAACACTGGCCGATACAGCTGCGATATTTTCTTCAGTTCGCACTCTACGTAAGCGTGTTGGCGGTTTAATGTCCAACAATGTAGATTTGGTGCGAAATTTAGTCACAATAGCCCGAATAGCCGCTTCAGTGGGTCGATTAAACTGACCATAAAATGGAAAAAGCGCGCGATGAACTTTCTTAACAGAGCACGCATTTTGATAATAAAATCACCCTTTATACTTTTTTCATATGAATTCTTAAGAATTTTCTTCAACAGTTAAATATAAAATAAACAAAAATCTGATTTCTAATATTAAAAAGAATAACGTTGAAAATAGAATTTTGACAGTCACGGAGCCCAGTTCCTTTGGGAACTGTTTGAATTATTAAAATTTAAATTTAAAAACGGCAACATATACATTTGTTTGTGCAAAAAGTCACACTGTGCGACGACTGACTGCGAAATCAACGTCACTGTCAACAACATGGAATGTTAATTTTTAATAAGCTTCATCGTTTACACAAAACCCCAAACACAACTTTGTCATGGGTGTCAAACGAGTCTAATTTGAATAGATGAAACAGGAGCAGAAACGACAAAAAAGACAAAAACAAAACAAAATGAACAAAGAACAGAAGAGGAAAAAAAATTAACTCCCTCGACCAAAATATTCTTAAAAAAAAAACATAAAAATATCAAGAAAAAAGAAGAAAATGTAAATCTGAAGAAGAATGTCATAAAATGTCTGTAGAGACAGGAAATGCATAGCCCTACATCATAATGCCTCGGTGAAGTGGGTAACGTGAGTGTTCGAAGTAGGGTTAGCCTAATTCTTTCCGCTCTACATATAGATAAATGTGTGAATTGTAAATGTTGGGCTATAACTGAAATATATTTGGGAAGTGAATCTTTATTTCTTTTCCATTACACTTATTGGAGACAAACATAATAGTATATTTATATGCGTATATATTACAATAAAATGTTTTCGTGAAGAAATTTTCATTAAAATAAAATAAGTTAGTAACCAAATTTAAATCTTCATACGGAAAGGGGAAATTAAAAAAGTGAAAATGGCTTTAAGTTCGGCCGGGTCGAATCTTATATACAATTTCCCCTATAATAGTACGAATTTCGAAATTTTTTTTTATTTTACAGCTACCTATTACCGAATATCGCCTTTCTAGTTTTTGTCGTAATGGTACCAATTTTATCCCTCTTTGTCACATTTCAACCTCTAAAAGAATTTATCATCTTAAGGTTCGCGTTCACGCAATGGAAAGATTGAACTTACACAAATATCCAGTAGATACAAGGCAGAAATCTAAAAAAAAGTTGTTAAATACTCAAAAAATGAGGGATTCTTGAGGTATTTTCGGTCCTTGTTAGTGCAAATTTGTTCCCTCCTTTCTATTTCTCCTATTTTCAAACCCAACAGATCTACCACTATTAAAGGAATTCTTAAAAAAATAAATATAATATTTTAATTATTTCAAACCACGCTTATAAGGCAAGGCTAACAATACGTCAATTCAAAAAATAAATATTCTTATATATATTTTTTTTTTTCAAAAAGCTTAAATACCATAAATGTTGGTAGATATTGGGTGCTTCAGTTGGTTGTATTTCCATTCTATTTTAATTCCAAAAGTATAAATTTTGAAAATCTATTATCTCACGTACATAGTGGAAAATAACCTAACTTCATGATTCAACCAATTTTTGCCGTAAAAGAAAAATTAGGAATTTGGAAAAAAAAAAATTATTTTGTATACACCGAATTCCATGAATCCATTTGGTTGGTACCATTTTTATCATCATTCTAGCTGTAGTCGTTTAGTTGGTATTATTTTTATCCCTCTGTACCATTGTATCCCTTGAAAGTACGAATTTCGTAAAATCCGTTTATTTGCCGTGTCTATGCAGTTAGAGGAATGTTTACTCCGAATTGCATGACTCTAGCTGCGGTCATTTGCTTTGTACTATTTGTATCCCCTTTTTCCATTTTAACCCTAAAAAGTACGAATTTCAAAAAATTCGAAAAATGTATACTCCGAATTTCATGACTCTAGCTGCGGTCATTTGATTGGTACTATTTGTATCCCCCTTTTTTTTAACCCCAAAAAGTACGAATTTCTGTTTATAAATCTGTTTATTTTAAGTGTCTACGCAATCAGAGGAATGTATACACCGAATTTCATTATTCCAGGTGTAGCCGTTTGGTTGGTACCATTTTGATCCCTCCGTACCCATTGTATCCTGTGAAAGTACGAATTTGGAAAAAACCTTTTATTTTTCATGTCTACGTAGTCAAAGGAAGCTGCGGTCATTTGGATTGTACTATTTTTATCCACTTTTTCTATTTTGGCCCCAAAAAGAACGAATTTCGAAAAATCAGTTTATTTTCCGTGTGTATACAGTCAGAGGAATGTATACTCCGAATTTCATGACTCTAGCTTAGGTCATTTGATTGGTACTATTGTATCCCCTTTTTTCATTTTAACCCCAAAAAGTTCGAATTTTGTAAAATCCGTGTATTTTACTTGTCTATGCAATTAGAGGAATGTACACACCGAATTTCGTGTTTCTAGCAGTTGTCGTTTAATATGTACCATTTCCATCCCTTTTTGCCCCATTTCACCCCTTACAAATAAGAATCACTTTATGGTGCACGTTTTTGCGCATTCATACCAAATATCAAGCAAATATAAACAGACATATTAAAAAGATATGCTTAAATACGCTAAAATATTAGGGATTATTATGGGTATTTTTAGTCCTTCTGAGGGAAACATTTTTAATAAAATTCTACCACAAAATATTAGTATAAACGTCAATTCGAAAAATAATTCGAAAAATAATTACTCTAAGACAATATTCAAATTTTTTATTTAAAGTGTTTTCAAAGGTCTATTATTTCAGAAAAAATGTAACACAAAAAAAAATACACCGAAAAACATGATTTTTAGGGTTATTTTCAGGAGCGTTTAGCTCACAGATGGCTTGATCTAGGAATGAAATATTTTGCAAATCATCATTAAACAATCCAAACTTTATTTTCGTGGGGTAACTGGAACTTGTTTCTCCATTTGTATGGACGGCGACAAAACCTAATATATACAAGCTTTCACAACAATCGCAGCTATCGAGGTCAAAAATTGAACCGCTTGACATGGAATGACTCCTACACAACATATTCCTATAAAAAATAAATTATATTCAATCAAATTTACACGAATGTTTTTGAAATATTTTGAGGTAAGAATTGTTTTAAACAAGTCGACTCTTTCAATCAATTCTTTGTTTTGTTAATCTCTAAGAAAAACATGTATAACTCACTAAAAAGCTATATATTTAGTTGTTGGCGATTCTACCCCATGGATTTTTAGTTTCTGTGAAAATCATTAAAAAAAATAGAATTTTTGGGAACCAGCTAACAAATGTAAATCTTTAATTAAAAATATGAACTGATATCACTTTGGCATAGTTTACACATGCACTATAGTGTTATCATATAGTCGACCATTCTCTCTGGTCATCTATCCATACTTCCCACTCAACAAAATTTGCGGACTCATTCCCTCACCAGCCACACCGCCAACAAAAGTTAAGTACCAAAAAGGGAAGATCTCGAAGACATTGTTTTTTGTATTAATTTCAACTTAATTTAAATGTGGCTTGCGTAGGTTAATAGAAAAAAGAAAAGTTTGCAAAGTTGAATGATTTTTTGACCCTTACTTTCACCAAGTAATTATAAACAGCAAGTGGGAGCATTGAAGTTGTCACAACCAGATCAACCAAATATCCAAAAGTTTGCAAATTATGGTGATACATTTAGGCATTTTGCAATTAAGAGCTGGACATGACATAATGAAGGACATAATAAACTGACAATATGGCAATCAGAGTATATTCTTTTTGCAAATTATTTGTATATTATCGGTATGTTTGTATCGTTATTTATTTTCTTCGACTGAATTTTTGAAAGAAAAAATTGCAAGGTGGGGCTTTTGCAACAAATAGTTGATTTCGATTGAATTCGGAGGAGTAGTCTATTATCTGTAATTCTAATTTCTTCAATATGAATTCTGGTTCAAGTGTGGGCCATTTAAAATTTGAACTGCCGATTACTTTGACTTGGAAAGGTAAAATAACATTCATTTTTATTTTGATTTTCAGGTTAAAATTAAATGACTAAGTTCAACCTTTCCAATAAAACCAGAAATTTGAAAAATAATCAATCAAAAGTCAATCAATCAAAATTAGCCGATACTAATTTGAAGATTTAAATTATCCACCCTATATGAACCCGAGTTTAAATCAAAACACATATTCGTTGCCAAAGTACTGATCAACAAAAGAAATCCTCTCTTTGCCTTTTTGGGTTCTTTTGAAAACTTCAGTTGAACCTTCTTTGGTCTTCAAACAAAATAAATGATGACACATTATAATTTTTCCAATTTGTTCTTTTTTTAAAAATTCGATTGTTAATAAAAATATATATGCTGGCAATATTTTAGATATGCAATTATTTTATGGAAGTCATTCAACTTCTCACTGTGAATAGCATGTTCCATATAACAGCAATTTGCTGCTTGAACAATTTCGAAGAATTTTGGCATCTACGAGACAATAATGCATTATTCATTTTGCAATAGCCAACATCATCATCGTCGGCCAGCGTGGGTGTCTTTGTTGGCCTAGACATTTGTTCGTCTCATCGTTTATTATGCCTCTGGGTTTTGCTAACAACATGACGGACAGACAGACTCGTACATGTCTCCGATATTAATGTCAACTAAAGTAATGTGTTTTTTTTGTGAAATAATGATGATTTATAATAACCTGTCTTTCACTTGTGGACGTTGTGGGTCAGTTGAACTTTGCGGCACATGCCGAAGAGCATGTTTAGAAGATTCAGGCCCATTGCAATTATTGAAATTGTGATATGTCCTTGATGATTACGTAGTTGGCCAGTTTTCAAGTGATTGGAATATCTTCCAATATAGGATGAAGTATATACTAAATTTGGAAATTTAAAAGTTCCAAGAACATTTTTTTAATTTCTTTGATAGATGTATCATTAATTGGAGCAAAATACTCAAACCTACCCACAATGAAAATGTGCTTATAATGTGAGTCCAAAAATGTATGCTAAGATTTCAAATTATCGACATTTCTGAAGTAAATCGTTGTAATTTGAATATTTTGCGATAGTAGACAGTTCATGGGTAAATATCTTCTTCTCATATATGAAGAGCTGACGTCGGACGGAGCCGACTATATGGTACACTCCATTTTCTATCCTATTATAATAATATAATAATATAAAAAGTGAAATCGGAAAGGATTTTTGTATCCTGTTGGAAATGACATTTGTATGGGGATATATTGAAATATGGATATATTGAAACATGGTGTGACCCGCACTCAGTACGCATGTTTATAGGCGAAATATAATATGTAAACTTTGGCCAAAATCGGTTAAACATTTGGGAGCAACATCTGTATATACATATGCATATATATAAATATATATCTAAATCAGAACCGATCTTACCCACTTTCACCATAGGTGTGTTTAGTTGGATTATAAGATGTTGTGCCAATTTTAAAGAAAATCGGGTACAATATGTGGTTTCTAGAGCGGAAAAAGTCAAATCGGTAGCGACATTTGTATGGGAGCTATATCTAAATCTGAACCGATCTGACCGATTTTCACCATAACTGTTTCCAGTTCAATTGTAGAGTACTGTGCCAAATTTGAAGCAAATCGGGGGAAATATGTGGTTTATAGAGCGGAAAAAGTCAAATTGAGAGCGACGTTTGTATAGGAGCTATATATAAATCTGAACCGATTTGCTTCAAATTAAACAGCGTTCGTCCTTGATCCACAAAACTTACTTGTCCAATTTTTGTTAAGATCGGACTATAATAGCGACCTATAATTTGATTACAACAATAGATGGACAGACGGACATTGCTAAATCGACTCAGAAAGTGATTCTAAGCCGATCTGTATAATAAACTAGACCAATCGTTTATTATACAGATCGGCTCGTTTCCTTTTGGGTATTACAAACAAATGCACAAAGACATAATACTCTCGTGGAGTGTATAAAAAGATATTTCGTTGTGGCGAATTCACTCAAAAACAATTGCATCGACAAAGTAGGAGAGGAATTTCATGCTAAATAAGTGGATGACACTGTGCCTGATGACCTCACTCTACAGAGGGTATATATCATTTGGGGCAGAAAAAAAGTGTAACACAATGAAGGAGTGACTTAAGACCCTAAGTATGTTTGGACCAAATCCGTTTCACGACTTTTTAAGGTGTTTGGACCATGTCCGTCCGTCTGGCTGGTGTACACGATAAATCTCGAAAGTAGTTAAGGAATAAATTCAAACTTTGCACATGGTAATATTTTTCCCAAACTTTGTTTAAGTTCGAAGATGGGAAAAATTGCCACGCCCCTTCTAGTCCCTCCCACACAAATGACCCATATTCCTATGTTAAATCAAAATCACTGTAACTTCCATGCGGATATTCAAAATTAGCTATATTTTGTTATTAGATAATATTTTTATAATCACTTTTTATATTTTTATGCACATTACTATATTTGTTTACTATTTCAAACTATAACACTAGTCAACAGTCAAAATGTACTCGGGATGCGATAATTTTTTCTGTGTAGATAACCTTGACATGAGCTCGAAAAACGCAATAAAAATTTTTTTTTTCGTTTGGTTTTTTTTTTATTATTTTTTTTTTAAATTTTAAAAATTTTTTTTTGGTTAATTTGTTTCGTCCGGCATAACTCGGGAACCACTAGCCCGATTTAATTGAATTAAATTTTAAAAAATTTAAAATTACAATTCCCTTAATCTGTTCATATATTGTTTTCCTATACAAGCAACAGTTTCCAAGTTAAAAATGAATATATAAAGGAAAAAACTTATTTTTTGCCTAAAAATTTAAAATTTTTTTTTTTTAAAATCCATAAAAAATCCAAAATGAAAAAAAATGTCAAATCTTATTACTTTTACGTAAAGTCACATAACCTATGAGCAAAATGAGACAAAGATCATGAAAATCGATGCAAGCGTTTCGCTTTTATTCGCAATTGAGTAAAAGTATGAATTTCAAAAATTTAAAAAATTTTTTTTTGGTTAATTTGTTTCGTCCGGCATAACTCGGGAACCACTAGCCCGATTTAATTGAATTAAATTTTAAAAAATTTAAAATTACAATTCCCTTAATCTGTTCATATATTGTTTTCCTATACAAGCAACAGTTTCCAAGTTAAAAATGAATATATAAAGGAAAAAACTTATTTTTTGCCTAAAAATTTAAAATTTTTTTTTTTTTAAAAATCCATAAAAAATCCAAAATGAAAAAAATGTCAAATCTTATTACTTTTACGTAAAGTCACATAACCTATGAGCAAAATGAGACAAAGATCATGAAAATCGATGCACGCGTTTCGCTTTTATTCGCAATTCAGTAAAGGTATGAATTTCAAAAATTTGCTCGACATATGCACAACTTTGTCTATGGTAAGGTTTTTTCTTTTTTTTGATTCTCAGAATTAACAAAACGGAATAAACAAAGGGTTATTTAATTTTTATGATTGCGTAAGCAAAGTAATAAACGCTAATAAATGTGCGTGAACAATTAAAAGGAAAAAAGGAAAGGGGACTTTTTTAATTATTTGGGTTTTCCGTTGGCTACCTGTATGATTTTTTTACAGAAATACAACCCACATTTAAGGGTGGTCATTATTCGGAAAATTTAAGACTCACACATGGTGAAACAGGTATGTAGCCACCGTAAAAAAATATACACCCATTTATAAGTATCTGTCAGTAAAATACTAAACAATACACAGTATAAATAGGTCTTCATTGATCGATTTTACTCATTCAACAAGTGTCGACGAACGCGATAGTTAAAATGAGCAAACGTTCGCGAGGATTTGAATGCAATACCAATCCAAGTAATTTTTGTTACATGTGCGGAGAATACGTTTCTGAAAAAAAACAAGCGTTGTTTTTCACCTAAATTGAAAGATTCATTTGAAGAGAGCTTCAATTTAAAGGTCTCAAACATAGATGAGCGGTGGACACCAAGTGCTCTATGTCCAAGGTGCTACGTACAGCTAGCTGACTCAAGGTAAGTGTAGATTACGAAATTCAAGAACATATATAACTTATTATTGAAATTCTTTCAGACGACAGCCGAGAATCATCATGCCAGCAACAAGCAGAGCCTTAAAGCAATTTTACTGCACAACGGCAACGAGAAACCTTCGATTCCAATTGCTCATGCCGTTGACACCAAGGAAACATACGAAGTCATGGACAATCTACTAAAGTGCCTTAACTATGAGAGGCACGATTGGAAAGTTTGTGCCGACCTTAAGGTTATCGGTATCCTTTGTGGATTACAAGGTCGATTCACAAAGTACTGTTGTTTTCTCTGCCTTTGGGACAGCCGCGATCGTCAACATCATTACACCAGGAGGAGTTGGACAGAAAGAGTTAACTTCATCCCCGGCAGCGACAACGTGAAATATACACCACTCATAAAAAAGGAAAATGTTTTTCTCCCACCTCTTCACATAAAGCTCGGACTCATAAAAAACTTCGTGAAAGCTATCAACAAAGATGGCGAAGCGTTCGCCTATTTAAAAACCATTTTTCCTCACCTTTCATCGGCAAAGATTAAGGAAGGCGTTTTCGACGGTCCGCAAATTAAAAAGTTGTTGAAAGACCAACAGTTTGAGCACATTTTATCACCAAATGAAGCTGCAGCTTGGAACTCATTTCGGCAATTGTTTCCGGATTTCTTGGAAACAACAAAAGCTCAAATTACAGAGAGATCGTCGAACAACTACTCCAAAATTATAAAAAAATTAGAGCAAATATGTCGCTTAAGATACATTTTCTACACTCGCACTTGGACTTCTTTCCGGACAACCTGGGCGATGTGAGTGACGAGCATGGTGAGCGTTTTCATCAGCAAATGAAAGAAATTGAGCACCGATACCAAGGATTTTGGAACGAAGCTATGATGGGGGACTATATCTGGTTCCTGATAAGAGAAACAGACCCACAACAATATAAAAGAAAGACAAAAGCACATAATTATTTTTAATTTGAAGGTTTTTATTTTTGTGTTTAGATATTTTTTTTTTAAACTTTTTTATAATTAATTAATGTTGATATCCTTAGGATAATTTCTTGTACATATATCGAATTGTTTTTTAATTTAAAGTCATATATTTTTGTCACCCAAAAATTTTAATTTTTTTTGTAATAAAAAAGAAAAAACCTTACCATAGACAAAGTTGTGCATATGTCGAGCAAATTTTTGAAATTCATACCTTTACTCAATTGCGAATAAAAGCGAAACGCGTGCATCGATTTTCATGATCTTTGTCTCATTTTGCTCATAGGTTATGTGACTTTACGTAAAAGTAATAAGATTTGACATTTTTTTTCATTTTGGATTTTTTATGGATTTAAAAAAAAAAAAAAAATTAAATCTTTAGGCAAAAAATAAGTTTTTTCCTTTATATATTCATTTTTAACTTGGAAACTGTTGCTTGTATAGGAAAACAATATATGAACAGATTAAGGGAATTGTAATTTTAAATTTTTTAAAATTTAATTCAATTAAATCGGGCTAGTGGTTCCCGAGTTATGCCGGACGAAACAAATTAACCAAAAAAAAAAATTTTTAAATTTTTGAAATTCATACCTTTACTCAATTGCGAATAAAAGCGAAACGCGTGCATCGATTTTCATGATCTTTGTCTCATTTTGTTCATAGGTTATGTGACTTTACGTAAAGGTAATAAGATTTGACATTTTTTTTCATTTTGGATTTTTTATGGATTTTTAAAAAAAAAAAATTTTAAATTTTTAGGCAAAAAATAAGTTTTTTCCTTTATATATTCATTTTTAACTTGGAAACTGTTGCTTGTATAGGAAAACAATATATGAACAGATTAAGGGAATTGTAATTTTAAATTTTTTAAAATTTAATTCAATTAAATCGGGCTAGTGGTTCCCGAGTTATGCCGGACGAAACAAATTAACCAAAAAAAAATTTTTTAAATTTAAAAAAAAAATATTAAAAAAAAAACCAAACGAAAAAAAAAATTTTTATTGCGTTTTTCGAGCTCATGTCAAGGTTATCTACACAGAAAAAATTATCGCATCCGGAGTACATGAAATTTTTTTCAATTTGTTGAGTAGTGTAATTTATGCTTATGCACACCGTTTAAAATCGACTACTATATATAAATAAAATGCTGAAATTGTGAAAGTGAACATGCCTATCTAAAATCACACTGTATTTCATCATTCTGTATTCGTTTAGTTGGTACTATTTTTATCCCCTGTAGCCATTGTATCCCTTGAAAGTACGAATTTTGAAAAAACGTTTTCTTTTTCGTGTCAACGCAGTCAGAGGAATGTATACTCCGAATTTCATGATTCTAGCTGCTGTCATTTGGTAGGTACTATTTTTATCCCCTTTTTTCATTTTAACCCCAAAAAGTACGAATTTTGGAAAGTTCTTTTATTTTACGTGTCTACGCAATCAGAGGAATGTATATATCGAATTTCATTATTCTAGGTGCAACCGTTAGGTTGGTACTATTTTTATCCCTCTATCCCCATTTAACCCCTTAAAAGTACGAATTTAGAAAAAATACTTTCATATTATGTATCTACTCTATTAGAGGAATGTGCACGCCAAATTTCGTGTTTCTATCTGTTTTCGTTTGATAGGTACCATTTTTATCCCTTTTTGTCCCATTTCGCCCCCTACAAATAAAAATCACTCTATGGTGCCCTTTTATGCATTAAGGGAATGCGCATTGCAAATATCAAGTAAATACAAGCTAATATGTTCAAAAAACATGCTGAAATACTCTAAATATTAGGGGTATTTTCAGTCCTTCTGAGGGAAAAAATGTTCCCTCTGGGCCGATTTCGTCCACTTTCAATCCCAACCGATCTACAACCATAAGACACATTTAGGAAAAATTTGAACCTCCTAGCTCATTTCGTTCGGCCGCTATCGTGCTTTCAACAGACAGACAGACGGACATGGCTATATCGTCTTAGAATTTTATCACGACCCAGAATATATATACTTTATGGGGTCTCCGATGAATATTTCAAGGTGTTACAAACGGAATGACAAAGTGAATATACCCCCATCCTGGAGGTGGAGGGTATAATTAATTACGGTTTAGCCAGGCCCTTCATGTACCTCCCACACAATTGTCTATATCCGAGGTAAAATTAAATCCTTCATAAATTCTATACTGGAGCATGGAATCCACTATGACTTGATATTTGATCATGTTTTTGCAATTGTTTTATAAATGTGGTAGCTAGGACCAAATGTCATGAAACTTCTTGTACCTTCGACACAAATCATCCGGCCCTACGTAAAATTTAAGTTATTATAATTCCCATAGATATGTTCTCTGAGAGTGAGGGTATATAGAGGGTGATTTTTTAGCTATTATCTTTTTGGCAACACTAGCTGACGCACGATTCGTGTTTTGTTTCACTGTCAAACATCTTCAGTTTGGTCTATAATTTAACCATGAATCGTCTTACAAACGAACAACGCAAATTATTGAATTTGATTATCAAAATGCGTGCTCTGTTAAGAAAGTTCATCGCGCGCTTCCATTTTATGGTTAGTTTAATCGACCCACTGAAGCGGCTATCCAGGCTAGTGTGACTAAATTTCGCACCAAATTTACATTGTTGGACATTAAACCACCAACACGCTTACGTGGAGTGCGAACTGAAGAAAATATCGCAGCTCTATCGGCCAGTGTTAATGATGACCATCAATTACACTAGTCAACAGTCAAAATGTACTCGGGATGCGATAATTTTTTCTGTGTAGATAACCTTGACATGAGCTCGAAAAACGCAATAAAATTTTTTTTTTCGTTTGGTTTTTTTTTTATTATTTTTTTTTTAAATTTTAAAAATTTTTTTTTAGTTAATTTGTTTCGTCCGGCATAACTCGGGAACCACTAGCCCGATTTAATTGAATTAAATTTTAAAAAATTTAAAATTACAATTCCCTTAATCTGTTCATATATTGTTTTCCTATACAAGCAACAGTTTCCAAGTTAAAAATGAATATATAAAGGAAAAAACTTATTTTTTGCCTAAAGATTTATTTTTTTTTTTAAATCCATAAAAAATCCAAAATGAAAAAAAATGTCAAATCTTATTACTTTTACGTAAAGTCACATAACCTATGAGCAAAATGAGACAAAGATCATGAAAATCGATGCACGCGTTTCGCTTTTATTCGCAATTGAGTAAAGGTATGAATTTCAAAAATTTAAAAAATTTTTTTTGGTTAATTTGTTTCGCCCGGCATAACTCGGGAACCACTAGCCCGATTTAATTGAATTAAATTTTAAAAAATTTAAAATTACAATTCCCTTAATCTGTTCATATATTGTTTTCCTATACAAGCAACAGTTTCCAAGTTAAAAATGAATATATAAAGGAAAAAACTTATTTTTTGCCTAAAGATTTAATTTTTTTTTTTAAATCCATAAAAAATCCAAAATGAAAAAAAATGTCAAATCTTATTACTTTTACGTAAAGTCACATAACCTATGAGCAAAATGAGACAAAGATCATGAAAATCGATGCACGCGTTTCGCTTTTATTCGCAATTGAGTAAAGGTATGAATTTCAAAAATTTGCTCGACATATGCACAACTTTGTCTATGGTAAGGTTTTTTCTTTTTTTTGATTCTCAGAATTAACAAAACGGAATAAACAAAGGGTTATTTAATTTTTATGATTGCGTAAGCAAAGTAATAAACGCTAATAAATGTGCGTGAACAATTAAAAGGAAAAAAGGAAAGGGGACTTTTTTAATTATTTGGGTTTTCCGTTGGCTACCTGTATGATTTTTTTACAGAAATGCAACCCACATTTAAGGGTGGTCATTATTCGGAAAATTTAAGACTCACACATGGTGAAACAGGTATGTAGCCACCGTAAAAAATATACACCCATTTATAAGTACCTGTCAGTAAAATACTAAACAATACACAGTATAAATAGGTCTTCATTGATCGATTTTACTCATTCAACAAGTGTCGACGAACGCGATAGTTAAAATGAGCAAACGTTCGCGAGGATTTGAATGCAATACCAATCCAAGTAATTTTTGTTACATGTGCGCCATGCTCGTCACTCACATCGCCCAGGTTGTCCGGAAAGAAGTCCAAGTGCGAGTGTAGAAAATGTATCTTAAGCGACATATTTGCTCTAATTTTTTATAATTTTGGAGTAGTTGTTCGACGATCTCTCTGTAATTTGAGCTTTTGTTGTTTCCAAGAAATCCGGAAACAATTTGCCGAAATGAGTTCCAAGCTGCAGCTTCATTTGGTGATAAAATGTGCTCAAACTGTTGGTCTTGCAACAACTTTTTAAATTGCGGACCGTCGAAAACGCCTTCCTTTATCTTTGCCGATGAAAGGTGAGGAAAAATGGTTTTTAAATAGGCCATCTTTGTTGATAGCTTTCACGAAGTTTTTTATGAGTCCGAGCTTTATGTGAAGAGGTGGGAGAAAAACATTTTCCTTTCTTATGAGTGGTGTATATTTCACGTTGTCGCTGCCGGGGATGAAGTTAACTCTTTCTGTCCAACTCCTCCTGGTGTAATGATGTTGACGATCGCGGCTGTCCCAAAGGCAGAGAAAAACACAGTACTTTGTGAATCGACCTTGTAATCCACAAAGGATACCGATAACCTTAAGGTCGGCACAAACTTTCCAATCGTGCCTCTCATAGGTAAGGCACTTTAGTAGATTGTCCATGACTTCGTATGTTTCCTTGGTGTCAACGGCATGAGCAATTGGAATCGAAGGTTTCTCGTTGCCGTTGTGCAGTAAAATTGCTTTAAGGCTCTACTTGTTGCTGTCGATGAAAAGACGCCACTCTCCTGGATCGTAAGAGTACCTTTTTTTCCTTTTAATTGTTCACGCACATTTATTAGCGTTTATTACATTGCTTACGCAATCATAAAAATTAAATAACCCTTTGTTTATTCCGTTTTGTTAATTCTGAGAATCAAAAAAAAAGAAAAAACCTTACCATAGACAAAGTTGTGCATATGTCGAGCAAATTTTTGAAATTCATACCTTTACTCAATTGCGAATAAAAGCGAAACGCGTGCATCGATTTTCATGATCTTTGTCTCATTTTGCTCATAGGTTATGTGACTTTACGTAAAAGTAATAAGATTTGACATTTTTTTTCATTTTGGATTTTTTATGGATTTTTAAAAAAAAAAAAATTAAATCTTTAGGCAAAAAATAAGTTTTTTCCTTTATATATTCATTTTTAACTTGGAAACTGTTGCTTGTATAGGAAAACAATATATGAACAGATTAAGGGAATTGTAATTTTAAATTTTTTAAAATTTAATTCAATTAAATCGGGCTACTGGTTCCCGAGTTATGCCGGACGAAACAAATTAACCAAAAAAAAATTTTTTAAATTTAAAAAAAAAATAATAAAAAAAAAACCAAACGAAAAAAAATTTTTTTATTGCGTTTTTCGAGCTCATGTCAAGGTTATCTACACAGAAAAAATTATCGCATCCGGAGTACATGAAATTTTTTTCAATTTGTTGAGTAGTGTTATCGATTCGTCGCCGTTCGCAGCAATTGGGCCTCAGTTACTCAAAAGCGTGGAGATGCCAAAAATATGGACCGTACTATCGATTCAAATAAAGATTTCATGCATTTTTCTGAATTTTATGTGTTTTTTTAACTTTCCTATGCTTTTAAAAAATCACCCTTTATAAGACGGTTTAGCCGACTGGCGTTTTCTTACTTGTTTTGATGTAGGTATTCTTGTGTTGATCGGATGAGGTACTGTCGAGCCAGTCGTGGTAGCCATACGAATGACATTGTGTCATTATTAAATGACAACGTTCAAACTTTCCTATAAAACCAGTAATTTGAAAAAAATAATCAGTACTATTTTATAGCAGATGCTAATTTAAATTTTTATTTTACAATTTCTTCTATTTGATTTATGCCACAAAATGCAATCGTAGCCGACTGGCAATCTAAAAATATTTAAACAATACCAAACTGGCAAATTCAAATTCAAATATATACACATAATATCAATTGAAAATTCTGCAATAATCATAAAAACGTCTCAAGGTCAAACGCTAAAATTTAAGAATCCGTATTTTCTCACGGTCAACTCTTGCTCCCAGATGATTTATTTATATGTATGTATGTGCTTCAAAACAAACCACCAAACATTTTACGTGCATACGCATAAGCAGTCCTGTAATAATATTAAAGGCCATCTGTTCAAGTAAAATACAAATAATTTTGAATTGTTATGACATTGTTTGCTGTTTTCAGACCGCGCGCGCTATTACACATGTTTGTATGTACTAAGCCACGTCACAAACAGATGAAGGACTTAACATTACATAAACAAAATAACAATAATCATAAAAACGTGTATTGGTAACCACAGTCGTTTTAAATCATCCCATTTGTACTAAATAAATGAGTTCATATACAACATGAAGGGTATTTCAATTCATTCATATTTTCTACTGGCAATAAATAGCGAATAACTTTTTATATCCTCCACCATAGGAATGGGGTATACTATGTTTGTCATTCCGTTTGCAACACCTTGAAATATCGACATGAGACCCAGAAAGTATTTATATAAATATTCGTGATCGTCATAAAATTCTAAGGTCTAAAATTCGAGGTCCGCCCACTAGCATTTAAACGAAAGAAGGTAGGACGTCCAAATTTTGTAAGAATGCATTTTATAGTTACAGATATAGTTATATAGAATGGAATTGCAAAGGGTGAAATCGGTCAACAGGGCAAAAATGTTACCTTGCAAGGACTATAAATTCACCTATTAAGCCCAAATATTTAGAGTATTTAAGCATGTTTTTTGCGTATGAAAAAAATATGATTTTTGCATATATTTACTTGATATTTGGTCAGAGATTTTCGAAAATCGTACTTTTAAGGGATAAAATGGGAAAAAGGGCATGCAAGTGTTTCCCACAAATGACCGCAGTATAGACACGCAAAATAAAAGTCCAAATTTATGGTCAAAACAAGTAAAAACGGCGTTAAGTTCGGCCGGGCCGAACTTTATATACCCTCCACCATGGATTGCATTTCACAGAGGTTGTCTATCTTCGCGGAAGTGCAGTAATATTACAGGAAAATATATATTTTTTAATATAGCCAAACCAAAACAAATGCAAATATTGAAAAAAAAAAAAAAATATAAATAAATATAATATTTTTATTATTTCAAGAGAAGTCAAGGCTACCAATACGATTATTATAAAATATATTTTGAAATAATACTTAAAATCAATTCAAAAAGTAAATAAAAGACAGCAATCTCCAAAAAAATCCATTATCTCTCAAGTGCAAGATAACCTAACTTCATGATTAAAAAAAAAATAAAAAATACAATAATATATATATAGTGTATTGGTAGCCTTCCAAATTTGTATTTTTATTAATATATATATATATATATATATATATATCGAAATTAAATATTCTTATATTTATATTTTAAAAAGAGCTTAAATATCATAAATATTGGTAGGTAGTGGTTGCCACAGTTGGTTGTAAATATTTCCATTCTATTTTAATACAAATTTTGAAAATCTAGTATCTCATGTACATAGTGTAAAATAATTTAACTTCATGATTCAACCAATTTTTGCCTTAAAAGTATTAATTTTTAAAAAACTTTTTATTTTGCGTGTCTTTGCAGTTTGGTTGGTATCATATTTATCCCTCTATTCCCTTTTTATCCCTTAAAAGTACGAATTTGGAAAAAATACTTTCATATTATGTATCAATTAGAGGAATGTACACAGCGAATTTCGTGTTTCTAGCTGTTGTCGTTTAATAGGTACCATTTCTATCCCATTTTGCCCCATTTCACCCCTTACGAATAAAAATAATTTTATGGTGCATGCTTTTTTTATCGAGGGAATGCGCATATCCAATATCAAGTAAGTACAAGCAGACATATTCAAAAAAACATACTTAAATACGCTAAAATATTAGGGATTATTATGGGTATTTTAAGTCCTCGTGAGGGAAAATTTTTTCCCTTTGGGCCGATTTCGCCAGTTTCAATCCCAACCGATCTACGACTATAAGACTTATTTATGCAAAATTTGGACCTCCTACCTCCATTCGTTTAGATGCTAGCGTGCTTTCAACAGACAGACGGACGGACGGACATGTCTAGATCGTCTTAGAATTTTATGACGATCAAGAATATATATACTTTATAGGGTCTCAGGTCGATATTTCAAGGTATTGCAAACGGAATGACAAAGTTAATATACCCCCATCCTGGAGGTGGAGGGTATAATGAGGAATATTTATAAACTGGTAGCGAACGAATAGTTAGAATCATGATATTAGGTTATCTTACACAGTGGACGTGGGTGATAATGGATTTTCAAAATTAGCACCTTTTCCCAAACATTTAGTATATTTAAGCTTTTTTGAATATTTCCGTCCTATATTTACTTTTTGAATTGACTTGAAGTATTATTTCGATATATATGGTCGATGAATAATACACTGTATAAACATATAGTTAGCTTTGTCTTATAAGAGGGTACGGCGTGGTTTAAAATTATAAAATAATTAAAAAATGTAATGTTTTCCTGTAATGCAACTGTACTTCTACAAGAAATCGGTAGCCTCTAATCTGCAGATAATTTGATATTTGACAATGCTTATATAGACGTTGCATTCTCCTGGAATATAAGCGATATTGTCACCCCACTTCTGGTCAGGCTTTCCAGAAGGACAATAAATATAAAATGGGAACAGGCGATTTTTGAGGGAATTTCTATCGGTTCAGATTTATATGTTGTCCCAATACAAATGTCGCTCCCGATTTGACATATTCCGCTCTAGAAACCACATATTGTACACGATTTTCTTTAAATTTGGCATAACATCTTAGAATCCAACTAGAATCATCTATGCAGAAATGGGTAAGATCGGTTCAGATTTAAATATAGCCCCCACACAAATCTTTCAGCCCCCACAAAAATCCCACACAAATCTCGCTCCCGATTTGACATTTTCCGCTCTAGAAAAGACATATTGAACCCGATATTCTTGATTTTGGCCAAACTATACATATTATATTTCACCTATTTTGATCCAGGTTTCAATATACCCCCATATAAATGTCCTTTCCGATTTAACATACATTTACAGGATACAAAAATCCTTCCCGTTTGCACTTTATTACCGATTTAAATTACATTCGGATAGAAAGTGGAGTGTATCATCGACTTTAGCATTTCCTTTCTTGTTTATTATTGGAGGTCATTGGGGATTTATCGTGACTAGTTTGGGGACAATGAACAAATTCATCTGGCAAGCCTGCTTTTAGTACGTCCCACCCAAAGTGGCATAAGTTTTGTTTAAAATAAAACCGTCAAAATTATTTGCTATTAGATATTTGTAAATGTTTTTATAATCACTTGAAACCTATAAAAATTTATGTATGAAGGGGGCATGCCAAACCGTTCTTATACTTGTTTACCCTCCACTAGGGTATTATTTCTTTTTGAGTTTTTTTTTGTAACACCCAAAAGCAAACGTTTATTATACAGATCGGCTTAGAATCATGTTCTGAATCGATTTAGCAATGTATCTGTCCAACTATTCCTGCAATCAAAGTATATGTCGCAATTATTTTCCGATCCTAACAAAAATTGGTCCAGTAAGTTTTGTGGCCCAAGGGCGGAAGTAGAAGGAAAATAATTGCATCACACACGAAGATTTTGCTCACGATCACGCGTGAATCACTTGATTCACGTAAAACACGCAAATAATTTCCATATTTTCCAATTGTAAATCCAAATGAGTAACGCCGCGCAAATCCGAAAATTATTTTGTTTTGAATGGAAAATTTAACATTTTCCATTCAAAATAACATTTTTTATTAAATTCGCTTTTTTTAGTAAATTCGCTTCAAATTTTACTTTAACCTAAATTATAGTAAAAATCAAACCAGTTATGTTGTTCTTTAAAAGTATATCCATATTTAAAGAAATGTATAAATATTCACAAAATTCTCATTCCACAAAAAAGTATTTAATTTGACTTTGATCTAGCGCAGGTATAAACTTTACTACCTATGTATACATGAAAACAATATAATTGGAAATATCCATCAAACTAAATAAAAATATGTGGTAAACACGAAATAAAATGAGAAAAAATAATTAATATGTGCGACTCACGCAAAAATCACGTGACTCATGCTGAAATTAGACTCACGCACGCTCACGTGAGTAAAATAATTTTTCCTCACGATCACGCGTGCATCACGTGATTCACACAATTCACGTGAGTCGCGCCCATCTATAGGCGGAAGCTATTTAATTTGGAGAAGATCAGTAAGATTTAGATATAGCCCCCATACAAATGTCGCTTCCGATTTGACGCTCTAGAAATCACATATTTTACTAGATTTGCTTCAAATTTAGCACCACACCTTATATTCCAACTATAAAGGTCAATGCCGAAAGTGAGTCAGATTTAAATTAGCTCCCATACAAGTGACGCTCTCGATTTGATTTTTTCCGCTCTAGGAAACACGATTTTCTACAAATTTGGTAAATTACGCACATCGTGCAGTGGGATGGCTTCATACATTTGAGTGCAAAGAATATAAGGAATGCAATTAAGCTATGAAGTTTCATCAAAAGCGGCCACGACCATCACATACCGCCCATGCATCCTAAAACAAAGCACATTATAATCCAGCTAGCAATATCTATGGTGAAATTGGGTAAGATCGGTTCAGATTTAGATATAGCCCCCATATAAATATTGCTACAATATGTTGAACCGATTTTGGCCAAACTTTACATATTATATTTCACTTATAAACATACATAGTGAAAGCGGGTCACATCGTTCCAGGCATTAATATAACCCCTTTTCAATTTTTTTGTCAAACACACGCTTTTAAATAATTCCGTAGAACGCGTTATACATGAAGGTGTTGTATTTCAATATAACCGGTTTCAGAATGTTATCAGTGAAAATATCGTACATGCAAAAACTACTGAGTTGCATGCGAATTTTCATCATAATTTTGTGTCGCAATAATTAAGTGACTTCACTGCATTTTTTCTAAGACAATATGTTACTGTTTACTAATGCAAATTGTTGATTTTTTTTAGTGAAAAATGCAGATTTTTGAAAAATGTTTTTTGCCAACAAATTACCACTGTGTATTGGTCCACCTATGTTGAATAAAAATCAATTTGGCACCACTGTGCGGCACGATAGATTTGTCAAGCTGTATTTGAATTATTCCACGAGTTGTATGGCATGTCACACCATCTTGTTGAAACCACACGCCAACCACATTAATATCACCCAATTTAGGCAGATAGAACTCGATTATCATGTCGCGATAACAAGTATCAATGACAATCATTGCAGCTTGACCAGCCGCATTTTGAAAGAACTTTGGCATTTTGTGGATGTATTTGTTTTTCGACCACCACTTGTTGGTTCTCTGAAGCTCCAATATTGACCATTGATGAGGCAAAAATGAGTTTCATCGCTAAATATGATTTTGTTAGAAAAAGTTGCATTATTTTTTAAATATTGCAGGGATATGGAAACACATTATTCTTTCATGTCGTTCTTCATGATTATTAACATAGTGCAACACGAAAAAATACACAGAGGGAAAATTTGAAAGGCCTCCCCTTAGAAGGCCTTCTCTTCGGATACGAAACACATCCCTGTATGCCTTCTGAAAATAGGCATGCCAGAAGGCCTTCTTCGCGCATGAAAAAGAAATTCGTCACACATTCTCACTCCGCTTCTCTAAGTAGGCCTATCAGAAGACCTAATCATCAGCATTTATAAATCCTACACTCGTTCTTAACTGCCTTCTTTGAGAAAGCATTTAGAAAGGCCTTCTCATTTCCTATTAGATAGATCCAATGGACATTTTTCATTGTCTTCCTTTAGAAGGCCTGCTGGGAGAAGAAGTTCTATGAAAGATATTTTCACAATTCTCCTGATTTGAAGTCAGTTAAAACAAATTTATAATTTTAATTATTGGAAATTATTTTAAATAAATGTAGGTGTTTTTTTGTCCGGCTTGAAGTCATGTAATTAAAACAAGTAAGAAGGCGTTAAGTTCGGCCGGGCCGAATCTTATATACCCTCCACCACGGAGTGCATTGCACAGTATTACCAGCAGATTAAAGGATGTCGACATAGAAGTACAGAACCATATTACGAAAATTGTGATATTTTTATGCACATTATTATATTTGTTTACTATTTCAAATTATAATGTATACTTATGCCCACTGTTTAAAATCGACTACTATAAATATAAAATGATGAAATTGTGAAAGTGAACATGCCTAAATATTAGGCGATTGTCAGTCGCCATTAGAAAGAAGCATTTTCAGATACAGACAAAGTGATAAGAAAAGTATAAATTTTAAAGATATCCCCATTCGCCCCATTCTCCGCCCAAATGAACAAATTTCGAAAAAAACCCTTTTTTGAGTCTTCATAGTCAGAATGTATACTCCGAATTTCATGATTTCAACTTCAACGGCTTGGTAGGTCCCATTTTTATCCCTATTTTTAATTATATCACTTAAAAGTACGAATTTCGAAAAATCCCACTATTTCATCATTTTAGCTGTTGTCGTATCATTGGTACCATATTTTATCCCTTTTTGTACCATTTAGCCTCTACAAGTTTATTTTTTTTGTGGTGCTTCCAAACTACAAGAGGAATGTCCGCAACAAATTTTAACTGTACGAAAATCAGAAATTTAATTAATAAGCCAAGGCTACCAATATTTGTATGCTATGTATATAATGGATTTAGTACTTGAATTCATAAAGTAAATATAAGGGAGCAATCATAAATACCCTAAATATTGGGGGATTTACAGCTACAGTCGTTTGGTTGGTTGTATTTCCATCCTATTTTAATTTCAAAAGTATAAATTTTGAAAATACATTATCTCTCACGTACGCAGTATAAGACAACTTCATGATTCTACCATTTTTTTGTCGTAAAAGCAACAAAATAAAGTACGAATTTAGAAAAAAAATGTTTTACGTGGCTATGCACTCAGAGGAATGTATATACCCAATTCCATGATACTATCTGCGACCATTTTGTTTGTACCATTTTTATCCCTTTTTTCCAACTTTGCCCCCTCAAGAGCACAACTATCTAAAATCTTTTTATTTTACGTATCTACACAATTAGAGGGATGTACACACTGAATTTCATCATTCTAGCTGTATTCGTTTAGTTGGTACTATTTTTATCCCCTGTAGCCATTGTATCCCTTGAAAGTACGAATTTGGAAAAAGCGTTTTATTTTTCGTGTCTATGCAGTCAGAGGAATGTATACTCCGAATTTCATGATTCTAGCTGCTGTCATTTAGGTACTATTTTTATCCCCTTTTTCCATTTGAACCCCAAAAAGTACGAAATTTTTAAATTTATTTTATTTCACGTGTCTACGCGATCAGAGGAATTTATATATTGAATTTCATTATTCTAGGTGCAGCCGTTAGGATGGTACTATTTTTATCCCTCTATCCCCATTTAACCCCTTAAAAGTACGAATTTAGAAAAAATACTTTTATATTATGTATCTACTCAATTAGAGGAATGTACACGCCAAATTTCGTGTTTCTATCTGTTGTCGTTTGATAGATTGATTTCGCCCCCTACAAATAAAAATCACTCTACAGTGCCCTTTTATGCTATAAAGGTAATGCGCATTGCAAATATCAAGTAAATACAAGCTAATATGTTCAAAAAACATGCTGAAATACTCTAAATATTAGGGGTATTTTCAGTCCTTGTGAGGGAAAAAATTTTCCCTCTGGGCCGATTTCGTCCACTTTCAATCCCAACCGATCTACAACCATAAGACACATTTAGGAAAAATTTGAACCTCCTAGCTCATTTCGTTCGTGCTTTCAACAGACAGACAGACAGACAGACAGACAGACGGACAGACGGACATGGCTATATCATCTTAGAATTTTACCACGACCCAGAATATATATACTTTATGGGGTCTCCGATGAATATTTCAAGGTGTTACAAACGGAATGACAAAGTGAATATACCCCCATCCTGGAGGTGGAGGGTATAAAAACAACGATGTTGTGTTTTTATTAATTTTTATTTAAAAATCCCAATATTTCGATTGACTTCGTCAATCATCTTCAAGGGTGTCACTATAAAATCAAATATCTTTAACATTAAACAAACCAAAAACACATAACAAATATTTAATGACAATAATTACATTTATGAATATAAAGTACAAACGACAGTAACTTGTCTGTACAACCAGTCTTTGCCAACTAAATTATTTTTTGAGGCAAAGAAAAAGATTTATATTGCAAATTTATATAATATCAATAACAATAACAAGGCCAGAAATATTGAAAAAATGATGGTCCATTGGTTCGTCATATTTTTTTTTAATTTTGTCCCTTATTTTTTACCTTCTAAAGGGTGATTTTTTTAAAACTATACGAAAGTTTTTCAAAAAAAAAAAACACATAAAATACAGAAAAATTCATGAAATCTTTATTTGAATCGATAGTACGGTCCATATAATTTAATGTTTGAAGATTATTTCATGCAAATATTGACCTTGACTGCGCCTCAAATGGTCCATCCGCTTAGTCAAATTTTGGCATTTCCACGTTTTTGAGTGACATAGGCCCAATTGCTGCGAACGGCGACGAATCGATAATTGATGGTCATCATTAACACTGGCCGATACAGCTGCGATATTTTCTTCAGTTCGCACTCTACGTAATCGTGTTGGTGGTTTAATGTCCAACAATGTAAATTTGGTGCGAAATTTAGTCACAATAACCCGAATAGCCGCATCTGTGGGTCGATTAAACTGACCATAAAATGGAAGCGCGCGATGAACTTTCTTAACAGAGCACGCATTTTGATAATAAAATTCCATAATTTGCAAGCGTTGTTCGTTTGTAAGACGATTCATGGTTAAATTATAGACCAAACTGAAGATGTTTGACAGTGAAATAAAACACGAAACGTGCGTCAGCTGTTTAAACCAGTGTTGCCAAAAAGATAATAGCTAAAAAATCGCCCTTTAGAAGGGCTTTGATTGCAATCCCTCCACAAGGTTTTTGGTAGGCCTTTTGCCTGAACCCTTCTAGAAGGCTTGCGAATAGAAGCGAGAGAGAAGGCCGTGCTCTCGTATCTTACCCTGTGTTAATTTTAAATGCATATAGAATGCAGCAAGCATGACTTGCGCCTCCCTGAGAAGGCCTTGCGTATACGGACACCACTATGTAATGAAAGACCAAAGTCATGCACTTTTTATGGGCCTCCAAAGATTTGGAGCCTTGGTGTCATTTTTGCAAAAAAAAGTGATCATTTTCTCACTAAAAACATCGCTTTTTAACCTTTTTTCCCATGTTCAGTTCTATAGATAGGAAACCATTCAAAATGCAAGGAAACAATCCACTACAAAAATGTATGATCTCAATAAACAACTTTCTAGAACAAATGAACTTCCTAGGAAAGATTCTTAATACGTTTAGATTTTATATAAATAAATATTTTTATAAGCTAAATTAGTGCCTTAAGTCACATATTCGAGGCGATACACTTTTTGTCTGCAAATATATACCCTCCTGCAGTTTAGAATGATTGTATAAAAAACGGCTTTGGGAATTGGTCCAGAAATTTCTAGAAATTTGACCGTCTGGTTTACAATTGCCCGTCTGGTATGCATTTAAAATCGCCTTAGACTTTCGAAATTCCCCTGAACACAATAATCCTTCCATAAGCGAACAACAAAAAATCCTCTTTAAAAGATGTTCCACGAGTAAAGGTAATGAAAAGTTTTTAATTTGTTTCCTTTCATTTACGTTATTGCTATCCCTGAAAATATCATCATTTAATTAGTTGCAATTAACAAATTGAAAAGTTGGCTTTAACTTTCAAAAACGTCTGCCTCCTCATGGGCACCCACTATGCACCCTCCAACCACGCTGGTCCGCCACGGATCCACCTACGCACCAGAAACTCGTTCGTTCGCTCGCTCGTTTGTGTTCTTTTTGGGAATCAAGAACATGACTCATTAAAAGAACACAACTTATTTCACATTCATTTCAATTTTAATTTTGCGCATTTTTTCCAAATGAAATTAACAGAAAAAAGAAAACACACACACAAGAAGGCAAGAAGGACGAAATTATAATGTTGTTTGTGTGTGTAAACAAGTGTGTTTGTGACTTGTGCGGCCGAATAATAGGTTTCGGCCAAGGACCGGAAAATGATCGATTAACCGAAGCCGAATATTTGAGTCATTGTCAATATCCAGAATTAAAAAAGTACGAAATTCGAAAAATGGACCAAATTCACTAAATGTCATGTTTCTAGCTATTAGGCCTATTCGATTTGGCTTACTAGCTTACGATGAAGATACTTGCTAAGGTTACCCGGTGGCAAAACAAGCTACGTTCTTGTAAATTCCATACAAAAATTAAGCTAAAAATTAAGCTAATTAAGCCAATCGTTTGATTGACACCATTTTTATACCCTCCACCTCCAGGATGGGGGTATACTAACTTTGTCATTCCGTTTGTAACACCTTGAAATATCGACCTAGGACCCTATAAAGTATATATATTCTTGATCGTCATAAAATTGTAAGACGATCTTGCCATGTCCGTCTGTCTATTGAAAGCTCGCTAGCATCTAAACGAAAGGAGCTAGAACGTTCAAATTTTCCATAAACACGTCTTAAAGTCGTAGATCGGTTGGGATTGAAATGGGGCGAAATCGGCCCAAAGGGAAAAATATTTCCCTCACAAGGACTAAAAATACCCATAATAATCCCTAATATTTTAGCGTATTTACCCAATAAGCACATCGGATCCGAATCGGATCCGACTTCTCTGATTTGGTTTCGAGATCGGGTCCGATTTCGGTCCGAGATCGGTCACAAGAACGGGAGCAATTCCCTCTTCGATATCGGACCGAGAATTGAGTCCGATTTCGAAATGATATCGGACCCGAACTCAAAACGATGTCGGAACCAACATCGAAGTTAATATATTAAATTTTAATGTCATATTACTTTTCATCTAAATGTTGCTTATTTCACCACATATATGCTAAGAAATAAATTCAAAATAATAAATAAATTCATTAATAAATATAAAAATAAAACTCCAAATTTTTACTGCAAACCTGAATCGAAAGCGTCCGAAATCTCGGACTCAAATCGGATTCGAATCGGAACAGAGAAAGCGGAGTCCGACATCTCGGACTCAAATCGGATCCGAATCGGAACAGAGAAAGCGGAGTCCGACATCTCGGACTCAAATCGGATCCGAATCGGAACAGAGAAAGCGAGAAACCGAGATGTCGGACTCAAATCGGATCCGAATCGGATCCGAGTCCGACTTTGTGCTTATTGGGTAAGCATGTTTTTTGAATATGTATGTTTATATTTGCTTGATATTTGGTATGCGCATTCCCCTTATAACAAAAACGTGCACTATAAAGTGATTCTTATTTGTAGGGGTGAAATG
This sequence comes from Polietes domitor, assembly GCA_947397865.1. Lineage (NCBI taxonomy): Eukaryota > Metazoa > Arthropoda > Insecta > Diptera > Muscidae > Polietes > Polietes domitor. The sequence continues at coordinate 79,418,711 of OX377621.1, read as the reverse complement.
GGCCAAAAAAGGGATAAGAATGGTACATATTAAACGACAACAGCTAGAAACACGAAATTCGGTGTCTACGTTCCTCTAATTGAGTAGGTACATATTATAAAAGTATTTTTTCCCAATTCGTACTTTTAAGGGGTAAAATGGGAATAGAGGGATAAAAATGGTACCAACAAAACGGCTACCCCTAAAATAATCAAATTCGGTGTATACATTCCTCTAACTGTGTAGACACGGAAAATAAACGAATTTTTCGAAATTCGTCCTTTTTGGTGTCAAAATGGAAAAAGGGGATAAAAATAGTACCAACCAAATGACCGCAGCTAGAGTCATGACATTCGGAGTATACATTCCTTTGACTACGTAGACACGGAAAATAAATAGTTTTTTCCAAATTCGTACTTTCAAGGGATACAGTGGTACAGAGGGATAAAAATAGTACCAACTAAACGACTACAACTAAAACGATGAAATCCTAAATAGGTAGAAACGTCAAATAAAGAGATTTTAGATAGTCGTACTCTTAAGGGGGTAAAAATGGTAACAACCAAATGGGCGCAGCTGGAATCATGGAATTCGGTGCATACATTCCTCTGCATAGACACGAAAAATAAAAAGTTTTTTCGAAATTCGTACTTTTTACGGCAAAAATTGTTTGAATAATGAAGTTAGGTTATTTTGCACTATGTACGTCTGATAATGGATTCTCAAAATTTGTATTTTTGGATTTAAAATAGAATGAAAATAAAACCAACCAACCAATATTTATGGTATTTAAGCTTTTTCAAAATATAAATATAAGAATATTTATTTTTTGAATTCATGCATTGGTAGCCTTGCTTATAAGCGTGGTTTGAAATAATTAAAATATTATATTTATTTATAAAATTATTTTTTCAATTTATATTTGTTTTGGCTATATTAAAAAATGTATTATATTCCTGTAATATTGCTGCACTTCTACGAAAATCGACATCCTCTGTGGCCCGCCTGAACTTAACACCGTTTTCATTTGTTTTCGTTTGAAGGACTATTACACATTAATTTAATTGTGTTTTTAAAACATTCGGCTTCGGTCCCCGCCAAACAACATTCGGCCGATCTTCAGTGAGAGTAACTTAACTACCTACGATGACGCTCGCATTCACACCCCGAAGAGGAGATGAAAGAAGTGTCACCTAATTTGAAATACAAAGTTGTCAACTTTTCCTCTGTGAAACGGAGAGTCCTCTGTGTGTTTGTGTTTCGGTTTGTGTTTGTATTTCCGTTTGAATGGGTGTCTGTGTGTGTATGTGAGAATGGGTGTGGCTGTTTGGCTGTGTGTCTGAGGCTGTGTGAAAAAAGCGTTAAAGTTAATTTATACATTTATGAGAGCATTCATTATAGTATGTATGTTGCAGTACCTATGTGTGCGTATGTATGTGTGTGTTAAGACAAAGTTGGTACTTCATGTGTCTGCATGTATGGTTGAGTGTTCCAAATACATTGTTTGCTTGCGCATATGTACAGCCATTGACCTTTGAATTGTGTTTCATATAAAATTTGGAATTTTGTGCATTGACTCAAAAAACATGGAGTTGTGTGCTAGGCTCAATATGAAGAAATTCTCTGAAAATACGTGGTTTCTGGGGAGAAAAGTGAAGCTGGGAGCGAATATAAATATAAAGCTATATATAAATCTGAACCGTTCTGACCCATTTTCACCATGGGTGTTTCTAGTGGAAACATTAGATATTTTGCCAAATTTGAAGAAGATCTGTTAAAATATGTGGTATCAAATCGGGAGCGAAATTTGAATGGGAGCTATATATAAAACTGAACCGATCTGACCTATTTTCAACACAGGTGTTCCTAGTTTAAATATAAGATGTTTTGCCAAATTTGGTTTGGTTTGGTTTCTAGAGCAGAAAAAGTCAAATCGGGAAATCGAGCGAAGTTTGAATGGGAGATATATACAAATCTGAACCGATCTAACACATTTTCACCACAGGTATTTCTAGATGAAATATAATATGTTTTGACAATTTGGGGAACAATCTGATAAAATATATGGTTTCGAGAACGAAAAAGGTGATATTGGGAGCCAAATATGTATTGGAGTTATATATAAATCTGAACCGATCTGACCCATTTTCCCCACAGGTGGTTCTAGTGGAAAACAGATTTTGTTCAAATTTGGTAGAACATCTTATTTTTGCAATACAAAACACCCACGGTAAAAATGGGTCAGGTCGGTTCAGATTTATATATAGCCCCCATACGAATTTCACTCCCGATTTGACTCTTTTCACTCTAGATTCCACATATTACAACAGATTTTCTTTCAAATTGGCAACACATATTATATTTTAACTAGAAACACCTGTGGTAAAAATGTGTTAGATCGGTTCAGATTTATATATAGCTCCCATACAAATTTCGCTCCCGATTTGACTTTTTCCGCTCTAGAGACCACATATTTCGCTTGATTTGCTTCAAATTACATTGCATTACTTATAATTCTACTAGAAACATCTGTGTTGAAAATGGATTAAATCGGTTCAGATTTAGATATAGCCCCATACAAATTTCGCACTCGATTTGACATTTTCCGCTCTAGAAACCACATATTGTATCAGATTGTCTTCACAACCATGGTGAATATAGGTCAGATCGGTTCAGATTTATATATAGCTCCCATTATAATTTCGCTCCCGATTTGACTTTTTCTGCTCTAGAAGCCACATACTTTAACAGATCCTCATCAAATTAGGCGAAATATCTTATATTTGTTCTATAAACAGCCATGGCGCAAATGGGTCAGATCGGTTCAGTATTATATATAGCTCCCACACAAATTGCACTCCCGATTTCACTTTTTCCACTCTATAAACCACATATTTTAACAGATCTTCTTCAAATTTTTCAAAATAACTCATATTTCAACTGGAAACACCCATGGTGAAAATTGGTTATCTGTTCAGATTTATATATAGCTCCCATACAAATTTCGCCCCAAAAATTTCCCATGCAAATTTCGAATAGATGAGACAAAATGAGTTTAACACGTTATATTTAAGCTGGATGAACTTATTGTGAAACTTAGTCACTATATTCCATGTTTGGATATAGCACCGATATAAATATTTCCGATTTGACAAATCGGACCATGTAATATTAGCCTATGATTAGGAAACTTACAAAAATTCTTCCCGTTTTCACTTTTTTACCGAGTTGAATTGTATTCAGATAGAAAGTGGAGTGTATTATATAGTCGGCCCGCCCGACTTTAGTCTTTCCTTACTTGTTTATTTTTGGTTTTGATCACTTTTTCTGAAAAAAGATTATATACATAATTTATTAAGATATATTTTTTGTTAAAAATATCACCGACATTTTATATTCTTAAACTGTTCTCAATTTATAACAATCGTTCTTTCTTGGTCCCAAAGCTCCAACATATCCAATAAAAAATATTTGAGATGGAAATTGAACAAATAAATATTTCTATCCTACCCAAAAGACCAATATTATTACACAAACTACAATTAGTCATTTAACGTACAACGCAACAGATTTTTTTTTTTTCGATATTTGATTATTTGACATTTTCTATAATGAAGATATGAAATGAAAAACTTAACTCAATTCTATTGAAAGAGAAAATTCTAAATTATAATTTATGTCTTGAATTGTCTTGGATGTATGATTCAGGAGCAATGAAAGTGTCATTCATTTGGAAATACCTCCATTTTATTGCTGGGGATAGGTGTTAATCTAGCTTTTTGAGAAAATAGTTATAATGAATTTGCTTGGATGCATGATTTAGAAGTAATGATAATGTCATTCATTTTGAACTACTTCCATGTTTTTTGTTGGGATATAATATGTAATATATAATGTAATGTAATATATACTGTATAATATAAAAATTGATAAATATTTGGTATATTGAATGCTGAAACAGTAAGTAACTCATAAAAAATTCAGGCGAAATGGACAAGTTTGGCTGGACATTTGGTTCGAATTTTAACACGCACGAAAAATAAAAGGCTTCTGACTTGTTTTATTAAACGAAACTATAATAAAATTAAATAGTCCAATGTGTAGCGTAGTCACAATGACATATGATCGTCGTATTCCCAAGTTGCTTTCATTTTATATTCACTTTTGTATACCCTCCACCTTAGTACGGAGGTATATTCATTTTGTCATTCCGTTTGCAACACCTTGAAATATCCATTGGAGACCCAATATATTCTGGAGGTAAAAATCAATCTGCTTGGGATTGAAAGTGGGCGAAATTGGTCCTAACAAGAACTGAATATATCCCTTAATATTTGAAGTCGATAGCCTCTAATCTGACGGTAATACTGTGTAATGGAAATATTAAACTAATGATTTTGATTCTTTAAGTTCAAGTACTTGTTTTTAGGAGCACCTCATGCAATCCCAGTGGTCCCCGGATCACCATTTGAGAACTACTGAGCTAGAGAATGGGAAAAACTGGTTCTATACCATGTCATATACTTACATATTTGTAGGGTTTAGAGGTAGCACATTTTTGTAGTTACCTGAAAAGAGTTTAGAGAAACAAAGTGAATATTTGTGTTTTTCAATGTGATTAAATATGTTTTATACAACAATTATATTCAATTGCATTAATACAATAGTGGCGCCTTTACTATAGGCCACGGAGCGTATGAGCAATAAATTCACATTAACCATACGCGCCGGAGAACATCATTAGTTTAAAAGGAAGACATTTAAATGTGGATGAAATTGATTTGAATTGTTGACTGAAAAATCTGCAATATAACTATCAACGATATTTCGCTGCCACTTTTCTCACAGAAAAGTTGCAGAGAAGCAACTTTTCTTAAAAAAGGCGCAGAAAAGGTGTCTTAGACGCCATTTTTCCTACAGAAAGTATCTGGGAGACATATTTTCTTAAAAAGGGACGCTGGTAAGCCAATTATTTTAGAGAAAAGTCGCTGGTATGAAACTTTTCTAAGAAAAAGTAGGTGGGAGGCAATTTTTCTAAGAGAAAAAATATACACTCACTCTCATAATCAAAATCCAAGCATTAGTATGTGATGTTTAAGAATATTAATATTAAAACATTGTCAAGGATCAAATTTCAGAGTATTACGATCATATAGATATTATAATAGCTTTAATTTTACTTAGGTTAGGGTTATTTGTGCGGGATCTACTAGAAGGGGAGTGGCAAAACCCGACAAATTTTGTATACTTGTAGTTATTACAAAAGCTATACCAAAATATAGCAGATTCCGAATACACCAGCCAGCCACATATACGATGGTCAAACATAAAAATACATCACAGAAGAGATGAACAAATAATGGGGACAATTTTTTAACAGCAATGCTTATAACACCAAGTTCAGAGATACTTTAAAATTTTGCTTTAAGTTCATTCATTAAGCAAGTAAGGAAAACCCAGTCGAACGGGCCCGATCATATGATACCCTACACTTCTCGCTGCTCTGATATCATGATATCGAAGGACCGATTTTATGTAGGCCATATCCAAACTGATATCTCTCGAAGTCTTAAACTTTCCTATCATTCAATTGAATTGACCTGTGAAACATTTTACTCCAATGAAAGGAAATTAACTTGTGAATACCATAAAAACTACAATTTGGTTTGCAGAGATGAAAAACGAGTATAATTTTTGAATCTGGACTTTTGTAGAGAATAAAATAAGCTACATAAAAAATAAGAAAATAAAACATATGTTAAGAATGGATTAAATAAAAAATATTTTTTTGCGTCATTGATCAAGACGTTCATAATATTTGCAAGAAACATAATGTGAACGCCTTTCAGACAATACAAAGATGATTTTAATCGGAATACGCGTTCCATAGTTTTCTTTAACGAAGCTCTCTCTCTTTATATAAACTTACAGGAGCATTAATATTGGACCACATATTTTTACATGTGTCCTCGGTGATTTAATCGTAACTAGAAGATGAACTCTGACTGAAAAATCGACCCTCATAACGACAACATTATTGGGTAGAATGAGTTCTACAATCCAGCGCAAAATATATGTGGCATGAGATGGTCATTTTATTCACTTACTAGCTGAACCCCCGCCCCCAAACTGTAAAATTAAAATCAGGTATCACATTGATTTTTTTCGTGATCAGTAATATATGTACCCTGAGATACTAAAGATATGAATATGTTCCATGGGAAACATTGAAGAACAGAACTTTAGTTTACGGTAAATTTAAGGAAGGAATGTCAAAAATCGAATTGATTTTTGGTCGTGTGTGATTCTCCAACTTGCAATTGCCAAAAAACTTCATTCGTAAGAAGTAATTATTTAATCGAATAGCTGGAATTGGGATGTCCTACATTCAAAACACATAGAAAATCAATGGGTACATAAAAAGGCAGAATTGTCGATTTTGGAGTGAATATCAGCCAGAAGCATTGTAAGAGCTACCAATGCATCCAGAAAAAGTCACAGTTTGGTGCGGTTTATGGGTTGGTGGCATCATTGGGCCGTACTTCTTCAAAGATGATGCGAATCGTAACGTAACTGTAAATGGTGAGCGCTACCGTGAGATGATATCCAACTTTTTTTTGCCCAAAATGCAAGACGGTGCCACATGCAACACAGCACGCGCAACAATGGACTTATTGAGAAGCGAGTTCGGTGAACATTTTATTTCACATTCGCGACCGGTCAATTGGCCGCCTAGATCGTGCGATTTAACGCCTTTAGACTATTTTTTATGGGGCTATGTTAAAGCTCATTTCTATACAGACATTGAAGCATTTATTCGTGAGATACCGGCCGAAATGTTGGAAAGAGTATGCACAAATTGGACTAAGCGGATGGACCATTTGAGGCGCAGTCAAGGTCAACATTTGCATGAAATAATCTTCAAACATTAAATTATAAGGAACGTACTATCGATTCAAATAATGATTTCATGCATTTTTCTGAATTTTATGTGTTTTTGTTTTTGAAAAACTTTCCTATAGCTTTTAAAAAATCACCCTTTATAAAGGACAAACAAACTTACAAACACAGATTCATTTTTATACCCTACACCGCAGGGTATAATGGCTTTGTGCATTTGTTTCTAACACCCAAAAGGAGGCGAGATAGACCCATCGTCTATTATACCGATCGACATAGAATCACTTTTTGAATCGATTTAACCATGACCGTCTGTCTGTCCATCTATTCTTGTAATCACGATACAGGTCGTAATTATTATCTGCTTTGCATACCGAAGAGGGACGCTATTTAATTTGAAGCAAATCGGTACAGATTTAGATATAGCTCCCATACAAATGTTGTTCCCGATTTGACTTTTTCTGCTCTAGAAGCCCCATAATTAAAACTAGTTTGATAACATTTTGCACAACGCCTTATATCTACGTTAGAAACATCTGTGGTGAAAATAATTCAAATCGGTTCAGATTTAGATATAGCCACCATACAAATTTCGCTCCCTATTTGACATTTTCCGGTCTAGAAACCGTAAATTGAAACAGATTTTTTTTTTTTCAAATTTGGCTTAACACCTTACATTTCAACTAGAAACATCTGTGACAAAAATGTGTCAAATCGGTGCAGATTTAGATATAGCTCCCATACAAATTTCGCTCCCGATTTGACTTTTTCCGCTCCAGAAACCACACATTTTAACAGATTTTCTTCAAATTCGGCAGGACATCTAATATTTACACTACAAACATCTATGGTGAAAGTGGATGAGATCGCTTCAGATTTATATATTGCTCCCATACAAATGTCGTTCACATTTTCACCGAATTGAAATGTAGTGGAGTAGAAAGTGTAGGGTATCATATAGTCAGCCTCGACCGACTTTAGCCTTTCCTTACTTGTTAGAAAGGGTGATTTTTTAAAAGCTATAGGAAAGTTAAAAAAAAAAAACAAATAAAATTCAGAAAAGTGCATGAAATCTTTATTTGAATCGATAGTACGGTCCATATAATTTATAGTTTGAAGATTATTTCATGCAAATGTTGACCTGGACTGCGCTTCAGATGGTCCATCCGCTTAGTCCAAATTTGGCATTTCCACGTTTTTGAGTAACAGAGGGCCAATTGCTGCGAACGGCGACGAATCGATAATTGATGGTCATCATTAACACTGGCCGATACAGCTGCGATATTTTCTTCAGTTCGCTCTCTACGTAAGCGTGTTGGTGGTTTAATGTCCAACAATGTAAATTTGGTGCGAAATTTAGTCACAATAGCCCGAATAGCCGCTTCAGTGGGTCGATTTCGAATTTCGACGATATTTTATGAGAATTTGAGAAATTCTTGAAAAATGTATCTGGTAGTACTGAATGTTATAACAATTTTCAAAATTATTTAAATTATTAATTTCATTCTACTCATAGGTCTGGTCAATCTTATAAAAAAACTGAAGTAACATTTTGCCAAAAAACGATAAGTTTATCAACTGGAAAGATTGTGGATGTTGAAAAGTTTTCGAACCATTTAAAGCTGCAAACAAAAAGCTAGATTATTTATATATAAAAACACAGAATAATATTTCTTTCTCAGCATTTGATTTGAACAGGAATATTGTACTGGCTCAAGGCCACTTTGCATCTATATTTTGTGGAATGAAATTTCTCAGATTATAATTAAATTGACAAAATGGTAACAGTCATTACGTAGTGACCTGATGCTGTATGTGTTTCTTGTACCAACATACATATTCTCAAGTTAATTTCTGCCGTTTTTTGTTGGTGTTGGTGTCAATGTAGCTGGTGCTGCTGTTGCCGCTGCTAATGTTGTTGTTGTTCCAGTGACACATTTCTGTGTACTTTATAAATCACTTGTAAAATGTTGATTACTCCCATTTGGATTATGAAAAAAGAATTGGATATCATTTTCTAAACACGCTACCATTAAATCTCAGCCTTGGCTTACAGTGATGAATTTCCACAGGAGCATCAACCGACACATGACACAGCGACACGAGGTTCATGTTTAATCCTTGTAGAAAGGAACATCAGTTAAACGATGTTTTCAAAATCAAAGGTAGCACAGAGATCATAGTCTTTGATTTGATTTGAAGACGTATTCACTGTTGACCTAGTTTTTTTTACAATAAATCCAAAGAGGATGGTGACTTTTGAGAAACCTTATAATAAATCTATGAAATTTCTAATAATGCAAATTCGAGGGAAAAAATGTGAGAGAAAAGTTGAAAAAAGAAATTGGGTTTTTAAATTTTCAAAATCTGCGTAGGATAAAAATCTGTAAAAAATATTATTTTTCTGCGCATTATTAACAAATACGTAAAATAATATTAAAAAACAAAAAATAAAAATGTTACTTTTCTTTAAAATCGAAAAATACGAAAAGTAGTCAACTTTGGCCCGATTTCTAAAATATATCAGATTGCTCGATTTTCAATGTTAATATCTCAAAATAATCCTTGTCTAATTTCAATTTTTTACTAGAACAAAAGTTATTGGATTTTGACCTATTGATTTCGATTCTAAAACACTGTGCGATGTCTTTATTAGGCTATTCCATTGAGGATTAAGCAGTACCTTTGTATCCAAAATATATATAAGTTTGGCAATGCCTCCTATGATTAATTCAATGTATTTACAAACCCTTTCCTACGGTGCATCTCGGTGTAGTGTACAAAGAGTCATTTGAGCAATTAACGTCATGCCCACCTTCATCCATCAATTGTTTTCAGACAACACGAATAATAATCACTCCTCCCATTATCACAAGAGAGGAAGATGAGACCTTCGAAAGTATTTCGAACAATTGCTTATTGTCTCAAAAGGGTTACCTTTGTCCTGTCAAATATCTAATTACAGCTGACGAAATCTTAATTATTCATTTATGAGAAATTATTAAAAAATGTGACTGCTACCGTCTGCTCGACTTAGGGCAGGATATTGGCCGTTTTCACCTCACCCTTATAGTCTGCTGATGGCTCATAATTCAATTAGGAAGGGGGCTCTAATTGTTATTTGCCAGCGAAGTTTAATAATGAATTGAATAATGAGCTAAATGCTTCCTTATGGCTGGCATTGGAGCGTTAAAGATTAACTGATGACACATAAAAGTAGATGGCTGTCGAAACGTGATGATGTGATGACTTGGAAGTGCTGCCGAGGAAGGTGTAGAAAATTGTAATGGTTACTATGGCTTCAGGAAAAGATGTAAATTAAAGCGTCATGAAAAGGAAATAATTAGGATAGGAAAAAAATTATGCTACGGGAATAAAAGATGGTTTATGCATGGTTTTATTGGAATCATTTTATACCACAGTGTCCTTCAGAGGGCATACAAACAAAACAAAATAAACAACGCGATTGCAAGGGTGGGCCATTTAAAATTTTAAATAAGAATCAGCTAAATCAGTAGATTACTCTTTCAAATTTCTGCTTTTATTGGAAAGTCTGGACTTTGTCATTTAATAATGGAACACATTATCATTCATATGACTACCACGACTGGCTCGGCAGTACTTCATTCGATCAACCCAAATTTTCAGAACATTTTCGATTGTTCCGGCTCGAATCTCTTCAACGGCAACTTCGAGTTCATGTTTCAACGCTTCAAATGTCTCTTAAACGCACAATGAAATATTTTCATACAACCTGCGGCAAAAATTAGAAGGAATAGAGTTAGAACCTTGAAATTTCGCACACATCCCTTATATCGACAAATTAGATCAACAAAATTTTTTTGTTTAAATCCGCCCACAACAACGCTTAACTCCCATGTAAGTTAAAATGAAAAAACGACATAAATTTCTTATTTTAATATATATGTTAATACAAATCATTATTCCATTTGAGTCCACAATTAAATGAAAATTGTCAGTGCCACGCGCAACGCCCAAATAAAAATTTTATTTTTTTGAACTGGCCTGGCTCAAGACCATTTTGCATCTATATTTAATAGAATGCAACTTTATTTACAAATGGCATGGTGACATTTATTACTTGGCTGCAGACTACCACTATCATGATTTCCACTCTGTCTAAAGGTTTCGTTCAGGTGGCTTCGCAGCGACTTTTCAACATCAAACCCGGCCTCTATAAGGAGATGATTCTCACAAACGAACGAGAATCACAACTCACTTGCCGAATTTGCGTTTAAAAAATCGCACCTAGTAATAAAGTACACATGCCATCTTACAAGCATCTCATTGAGTTGCATATGTAAGTATGTGTATATGCAGGTATAGTTACCCAGCAATACTTCTGCCGTGCCAACGCTCATTTGTTTTAGTTTTTTCGTTTGTATTTTTTTGGTCTGTAATCAATATTTGATTTGAACTGGGATATTGTCCAAACCAAAAATCTATATCTAAATTTGAACCGATCTTACCCAATTTCTGCATTGGTGTTTCTAGTTGGATTATGAGATGTTGTGCCAAATTTAATGAAAATCGAGTACAATATGTTGTTTCTTTCTGAACCGATCTCACCCAATTTCTGTATAGGCGTTCTAGTTGGATTATAAGATGTTGTGCCAAATTTAAAGAAAATCGGGTACAATAAGTCGTTTCTAGAGCGGAAAATGGCCAATCGGGAGCGACATTTGTATGGGGGATATATCTAAATCTGAACCGATCTTACCCAGTTTCTGCATAGGTGTTTCTAGATGGATTATAAGATGTTGTGCCAAATTTAAAGAAAATCGAGTACAATATGTTGTTTCTTTCTGCACCGATCTCACCCAATTTCTGTATAGGCGTTCTAGTAGGATTATAAGATGTTGTGCCAAATTTAAAGAAAATCGGGTACAATAAGTCGTTTCTAGAGCGGAAAATCTCAAATCGGGAGCGACATTTGTATGGGGGCTATATCTAAATCTGAACCGATTAAATAGCGTTCGTCCTTGATTCACAAAACTTAGTTGTGCCAATTTTTGTTAAGATCGGACTATAATTGCGACCTATAATTTGATTACAATAACAGATGGACAGACAGACGGACATTGCTAAATCGAATCAGAAAGTGATTCTAAGCCGATCTGTATAATAAACGATGGGTCTAACTCGTTTTCTTTTGGGTGTTACAAACAAATGCACAAAGACATGATACTCTCGTGGAGTGTATAAAAATGAATGTTATTCTACCTTTCAAAGTCAAAGTAATCGGTAATTCAAATTAAAAATCTTAAATGGTCACCTGTATAAGAAATATAAAAAGAAAGGAGCTAGGACGTCTAAATTTTACATAAATATTACATCGGTTGGGATTGTAACTGGGCGAAATCAGCCCAAAGGGAAACAATTTTCCCTCATAAGGACTGAAAATACACATAATACCTAATATCTTAGAGCGTTTAAGCACGTTTGTCTGCTTATACTTACGTGATATTGGGTATGATCATTCCACCTATAACAAAAACGTGCACCATAAAAAGATTTTAATTCGTAGAAGGTGAAATGGGGCAAAAAGAGATATAAAATCAAGCAACAACAGCTAGAAACACGAAATTCGGTGCGTACATTCCTCTAATTGAGTCGATACACAATGTAAAATGAGAATAGAGGAATAACAAGCAAGGAAAGACTAAAGTCGGGCGGGGGCGACTCTATGATACACTCCACTTTCAATACGAATACAATTTAATTCGGTGAAAAAGTGAAAACGGAAAGGATTTTTGTATCCTGTAAATGTATGTGTTTGACAAAAAATTTTAAATCGGAAAGGGCATTTGTATGGGGGTATATTGAAATCTGGAACGAAATAGGTGAAATATAATATGTATAGTTTAGCCAAAAAGCGGTTAAACATTTGGGAGCAAAATTTGTATTTGCGCTATATCTAAATCTGAACCGATCTTAGCCACTTTCACAATATTTTTTACTTGGATTATAAGCTCTTGTGCCAAATTTAAAGAAAATCGAGTACAATATGTGGTTTCTAAAGCGGCAAAAGTCAAATCGGGAGCGACATTTGTATGGGGGCTATACCTAAATCTGAACCGATCTTGCCAACTTTCTGCATAGGTGTTTCTAGTTGGATTATAAGATGTTTGTCAAATTTAAAGAAAATCGGGTATAATATGTCGTTTCTAGAGCGGAAAATGTCAAATCGGGAGCGACATTTGTATGGTGGCTATATCTAAATCTGAACCGATCTTACCCAATTTTTGCATAGGTGTTTCTAGTTTGATTATAAGATGTTGTGGCAAATTTAAAGAAAATCGGGTATAATATGTCGTTTCTAGAGCGGAAAATGTCAAATCGGGAGCGACATTTGTATGGTGGCTATATCTAAATCTGAACCGATTTGCCTCAAATTAAATAGCGTTCGTCCTTGATCCACAAAACTTACTTGTGCCAATTTTTGTTAAGATCGGACTATAATTGCGACCTGTAATTTGATTACAACAATAGATGGACAGACGGACAGACAGACGGACAGACAGACGGATAGACGGACATTGCTAAATCGACTCAGAAAGTGATTCTAAGTCGATCGGCATAATTAACAATGGGTCTATCTCGCTTCCTTTTGGGTGTTACAAACAAATGCATAAAGCCATAATACTCTCGTGGAGTGTATAAAAATGGTACCAATCAAACGGCTCTGGTTGCGTGGACATGTAAAATAAGGGGATTTTTCGAAATTCGTACTTTTTGGGGTTAAAATGATAAAATGGGATAAAAATGGTACCAACCAAATGGCCGCAACTAGAATCATGGAATTTGGTGTATACATTCCTCTGAATGCATAGACACGCTAAAGAAAAAGATTTTTCCAAATTCGTACTCATTTACTATTGAAGTTAGGTTATCTTGCACTGTATACGTGAGATAGGATGAATAGGATGGAAATACAACCAACTGTAGCACCCACTATCTAAAAATATTCATGGTATTTAAGCTTTTGTGAAGATTGTTGCCTTTTATTTACTTTTACTTGAAGTATTATTTCGATATATATAGTATAAACGTATTGGTAGCTTTGTCTTATATTTGATTTAGTTTGGCTATATTAAAAAATTTACATTTTCCTGTAATGCTACTGCACTTCTACGAAAATCGACAGCCTCTGTGTAATGCAATCCATGGTAACTAAACGCCCTTTTTACTGGTTATTTCTTAGTGAACTTTTCAAATCAATTTTGACCTTCGTTTCAGATTTAAATAAAACTGCAATAACATGAATACATCTATATATGCTCATATGTCAGTGCAAACATATTGAAAACGATTACAAATCTAAAATTCTCATGAATTCATGCTGTGGATGAAGCCAACACACACACTTTGATATCCATTTGTGGCGGAAAGTCATTTGAGGTGTTACTGGCATTGAACTGACTTGACTGTCTGTGCAATAACTCAAATGGAAATTTTATTAAGCTTCAATTCGATGTTGATGATGATGACGATGGTGTGTATCAGGGGAGTGCGTCTGCATACGATGAATCATATGCTAATAAATTACCAAGTGAGACAGTCCGACAGGTCATCGGGCAGATAGATTGATGTACAGGCACATATGTTCATTTGTGTATTAGATATTTTTCTTTGAAAAGCTTGAAGTTGAATTTGTTTTTTAACGATGCAATTACAGTCACATGTTTGTGGGAAATATAATATAGTTTTGTTCTGATAAGACATTTCTTCAAAATTTCCAATTATTCGCCACTTTTGCATGTTTAAAAATTGAGCGTTATATCGTTATCGTTTTAAATGAAATGTTGGCATTGTTGTGTAGAAAACGCATATTCTGGGATGTACATACCGAATTTAAAGATTCCGGCTCCATCCGTTAGATTGGTACCATTCTTATCCCATTTTCCAAATTTCATACAAAAAGTGGATAGTGCGGTATATCGCGGTAAATAAAAAAATAGAAATTGGATATTTTTTAAAAATTTTCATTTTCGCGGGAAATATGTCTGAAATGATGACATTTCACATGACATTTTTGTTTTATGATTTTCTCGCCATCTAGAAAACGGATCCGAGTGAATTTTTGTTTGTGTATTAAGAACCAATGTCTCTTGTAACATATATGTAGTCAGTCGCAAAAATCGCTGCATTTGTTGCATTTCAACTTTCTCTATCTGGGTTTCTGAAACAACTCTGTCACAAATATTCCCTTCTTCAGCAAATTCAAAGAAAGATTCATATATTTCACAGTTATATTTTCTTTTGTAATTTTAATTCGGTTGTCTATTTTGGTAGTAAGATTGGAGGATTTAGAAATACGTCAGATCTAAAACAAGTAAAAACGGCGTTAAGTTCGGCCGGGCCAAGCTTTATATACCCTCCACCATGGATTGCATTTCATAGCGGCTGTCGATTTTCGTAGAAGTGCAATAATATTACAGGAAAATAATTTTTTCCCTTTGGGCCGATTTCGTCGTCCAGTTTCAATCCCAACTGATCTACGACTATAAGACGTATTTATGCAAAATGTGGACCTCCTGGCTCCTTTCGTTTAGAGCTAGCGTGCTTTCAACAGACGGACGGACAGACGGACGGACATGACTATATCGTCTTAGAATTTTATGACGATCAAGATACTTTATAGGGTCTCAGGTCGATATTGCAAGGTGTTACAAACGGAATGACAGTCCTGGAGGTGGAGGGTATACAAATTATCGGCGGCGTGGTTGAAGTCGATATGGGCGAATGAAATCGGCGGCGGTGCGGCTGGTGCAGAAACATCCGGCTGCGGCGGCTTGTCGGCTCAAAATCGGTCGGCTTGTATCTCTGGTCAAAGCAGAAACCTTTTTCTCTGTGTAGCTTTGCACATAGCCAATAGAAGAAAATCGTTAAGCTCGACTGTAGGCCAGAGAAGGAAATTTTTAAGCCGGGCCGAAGCTCGTCAACGCTTTAGACACTCCAGATAAGAAAATATTTATGACTTTATAATATTTGCCGTTACCACTTCATCAAAATTAGCTAGTCACCAACAAATAAGAAAAATTAACAATTTGCCAATTTAATATTGACATTTTAAGAATATTTTAACTTGTCAGATCGTTCAAAGTGGGTGAACAATAGGTCAATTTCTGTTAGAGCAGTAATAGTGTAAATCTCTCCGATTTACATTTGTAAGGAATCCGAAATGATGTTCTCCAAATTAAATGTAAAAATCCTAATGTCATCTAAGGTCATCGGGCAATAAATACGACTAGTACTTTGGTCACAAGCTTCCGGTGGACGTAAGACATCATTAAATACTAAGCCGTCCAGTATATTAAAAACATGTATAGCTCGTTACGAAGTCGTGTAATAATTAGAAATATTTACATGTAAATGTTTCGCTCTTTAAAATGTGATTTGATTTAAAAATTATAAATATTACCTTTTAACCAAGTGAAGGTGGAAAAGTATATTTGAGTCCATGTCGTAAATTAATTTTCCGGTGGAAATTTTTTGTGTAAAACTTCAAGCATTTGTTTGACAAACATAACTATTTTTCACTGTGAAGTTATAATTTTTGGTCACATGACAGAACCCATCCTTCTTTTTATATAATGTAATGTCTTGATGAATGGGTCAAACGTCAGCAATTTTGCAAGCCAACAACTTTTGACAAAAATTAACTTGGAAATCTGCGGACATGCTAAGGACTGAGCTAAGGTACCGTTTTAAAAAATGGAACAAAATTAGTTTAAGTATGAAAAATGAAAGTTTAAGTATGGAGGCCATCTTAGACACAGGTCATTTTGCACATTCTTATGATGAATCGGGATAGGTAACCTTCTGATCCTTACATTTTAGGTATAGGATGAGTTCATCAATATTACTTAAAACATCATGAAGAACATTTTTAGAGCCCTTTTGTGATAAAGTTAAAAACACTCTACAAACAGGGGTTTAACGGGCAAACATGTTCTGCAAAAATATTTGCCGTAAAATTCTACTATAAGTCTCTGAATACACTAAAACTCAAAACTTAACTTAAATGCCAGAAATAAGTCAATACTTAAAATTCGTTTTAGGGTTAATTTCGTACTTTTTACGAATTGGTGCTAAACTGTCCCTCAAACCTGAATTTTAGGAGGGCGGTGTGAATGGAACAAAAGTTCTACGTCAAATTTCACTGTCAGTCATCGAACAAAAGAAAGAAGTACATATAATACAGGATGGGTCATTTAAAATTTAAAAATTGAACTACCGATTACTTTGACTTTGAAGGGTAGAGTAACACTCATTTTTATTTTCATGTTTATGTTTGACATTTGCAAAATGGGACGTTATACGCTCGTACAAAATTTGGAAATATTAAAAAATTACTTCCAAAGTAGTGAGTCTTTAACGAAAACTGTAATAAAATGTACGTGGGAAATTTTCGTGTTTCAGACGAAGCTCATTTTCATCTCGGAAATCATCTGAGAAGCAACAGCATCCATAACGAGTCACTGTTTAGTGTGGATTTTATGCTGGCGGCATTCATTGGGCAATGTACTGATAAATTGGGTTGATCGGATGAGGTACTGTCGAGCCAGTCGTGGTAGTCATATGAATGATATTGTGTTCCAGTATTAAATGACAAAGTTCAACATCTATCTATCTATATAAAGAGTGATTTTTTTGAGGTTAGGATTTTCATGCATTAGTATTTGACAGATCACGTGGGATTTCAGACATGGTGTCAAAGAGAAAGATACTCAGTATGCTTTGACATTTCATCATGAATCGTCTTACAAACGAACAACGCTTGTAAAGTATTGAATTTTATTATCAAAATGCGTGCTCTGTTAAGAAAGTTCATTGCGCGCTTCCATTTTATGGTCAGTTTAATCGACCCACTGAAGCGGCTATTCGGGCTATTGTGACTAAATTTCGCACCAAATTTACATTGTTGGACATTAAACCACCAACACGCTTACGTAGAGTGCGAACTGAAGAAAATATCGCAGCTGTATCGGCCAGTGTTAATGATGACCACCAATTTTCGATTCGTCGCCGTTCGCACCAATTGGGTCTCTGTTACTCAAAAACGTGAAAATGCCAAAATTGGACTAAGCGGATGGACCACCTAAGACGCAGCCGCGGTCAACATTTAAATGAAATTATCTTCAAAAAGTAAATGTCATGGACCAATCTAACGTTTCAAATAAAGAACCGATGAGATTTTGCAAATTTTATGCGTTTTTTTTTTTTTAAGTTATCAAGCTCTTAAAACATCACCCATTATATAAAAATGAATCTGTGTTTGTATGTTTGTTTGTTTGTTGGTTTGTTTGTTTGTTTGTTTGTTCCATATAGCAGCCTAAACTACTGAACCGATCTTCTTGAAATTTTCACAGTATGTTCATGCTGAACCGGTGGTGAAAATAGGCTATATAAATTTTTGATATTTTCAGTGGGCGTGGCACCTCCCACACAAATTGGGGATTTTTTCGTTTTTTTATAAATTAGCATATTCGGAATACCGTTGCAGCTAGAGTCTTGAATTTTTGTGAAGGTTCACTAATTATTAGTCACTAATTATTAGCGTCAAAAATGGGCGGTATTGGAAAAGTGGGCGTGACACCTCCCATACGAAGTTACAACCTATTATTGAATATTGTCAGTTCTATGACACCTAGAGTGCTGAAATTTTGTGTAAGTGCATCTAGCATCAATGTGCATAGTTGTGCCAAAAATGGGCGGTATTGGAAAAGTGGGCGTGGAACCTCCCATACGAAGTTAAAACCTATTATTGAATATTGTCAGTTCTATGACACCTAGAGTGCTGTAATTTTGTGTAAGTGCATCTAGCATCAATGTGCGTAGTTCTGCCAAAAATGGGCGGTATTGCAATAGTGGGCGTGGAACCTCCCATACGAAGTTAAAACCTATTATTGCATATTGTCAGTTCTATGACACCTAGAGTGCTGAAATTTTGTGTAAGTGCATCTAGCATCAATGTGCGTAGTTATGACAAAAATGGGCGGTATTGGAATAGTGGGCGTGGAACCTCCCATACGAAGTTAAAACCTATTATTGCATATTGTCAGTTCTATGACACCTAGAGTGCTGAAATTTTGTGTAAGTGCATCTAGCATCAATTCGCATAGTTGTGCCAAAAATGGGCGGTATTGGAAAAGTGGGCGTGGCACCTCCCATACGAAGTTAAAACCTATTATTGAATATTGTCAGTTCTATGACACCTAGAGTGCTGAAATTTTGTGTAAGTGCATCTACCATCAATGTGCATAGTTGTGCCAAAAATGGGCGGTATTAGAAAAGTGGGCGTGGCACCTCCCATACGAAGTTAAAACCTATTATTGAATATTGTCAGTTCTATGACACCTAGAGTGCTGTAATTTTGTGTAAGTGCATCTAGCATCAATGTGCGTAGTTCTGCCAAAAATGGGCGGTATTGGAATAGTGGGCGTGGAACCTCCCATACGAAGTTAAAACCTATTATTGCATATTGTCAGTTCTATGACACGTATAGTGCTCAAATTTTGTGTAAGTGCATCTAGCATCAATGTGCGTAGTTATGACAAAAATGGGCGGTAATGGAAATGTGGGCGTGGCACCTCACATACGAAGTTAAAACCCATTTTCGAATATATGCCGTTCTATGGCAGATAAAAAACTGAAATTTTATGTAAGTGCATCTAGCATCAATGAGCGTAACTGTGCCCAAAAAACGGGCGATATTGGAAAAAAGGGCGTGGTACCTTCCATACGAAGTTAAAACCTATTATCGATTATATTCAGTTCAATAACAGCTACAATACTTATCTTTTGTGTGAGTGCATCTAGCATAAACTTGCGTAGTTGTGCCAAAAATGGCCGGTATTGGGAAAGTGGGCGCGGTACCTCACATACGAAGTTAAAACATCGAATATGGTCAGTAGGTGTCATAGACCTAGAGTGCTGAAATTTTGTGTGAGTTGAAACAGTGTAAATAGTTGTGCAAAGATGGGCGGAAAGTGGACGTGACCCTTCCCATCTGAAATGAAAAACGGTTCTAGAGTATTTCGACACCGAGATGGGCGGAAAGTGGTCGTGACCCTTCCCATACGAAATTAACACCAGTTTGAGTTTATTTAGTTGTAAGTTTATTTAGTTGTAACCTGCTTAGACAATATGCAAATGGACGGGATTTGAAAGATGGCGCATTTTTGATTTGAGTTTTGTAAAATTACACGTTTTCTGTGGATTTTCTTAGCACAACAGTAAAGAAAGGTTATAAAAAGAAAAAATATTCATTCGCCAACAGCCAACTTAAGTCAAGAAAATGGAAATTATATTAATTTTTTAGTTTTTGTGTTGTTTGATTAGTGAACAATTTGATTGATTTTCTATGTGTTTTGAATGTAATGTAATTTCATCTTACGAATGAAGTTTTTTGTTTAGGTAATTGAAAGGAGGAGAATCACACTTAACAAAAAATCAATTTGATTTTGACATTTTTTCAACTATTCGCCGTAAACTAACGTTCTCCATGGAACATATCCATTTCTTTCTTATCTCAGGGAAGAACCTTGATTATAATTGGTACATATATTACCGATCAGGACAACAATTAATAAGAAAGCAGAGTTTAATTTTACCGTTTGTTTTTTTTTTTGTCTGGCGAAGCGGGCGGGGGTTCAGCTAGTTTATAATAAAACCAGAAATAAGAGAATGAATACTCTTGCTTTTATAGCGTTCTTCAATAGGCGCACGTGTTTGATTAAATCGTTCTTCTTGTTTATCGTATTGTGTTGCCAACTGATGCTCGAAGTAATCAATATTAGAATTCAACAAATGAATTTTCGTTGGCATATGCAAAATAATTTAGTTTTATTAAAAAAAACAAATTGTGAAATTAAAGTCAGGTTTCATATTGATTTTTATCGTGGTCAGTAATATATACGTTCCAATTTTCAGCCTTCTATCTCAAAAACACACTTTTGCCACACCCCCACCGTCCACGAAACAAAAATCCAAATTTTGGCATCATAATTATCTTTCTCGTATTCAGTAATGTATACGTTCCAATTTCCATCATCAACCTCAAAAAACATTATTGCCACGGCCATTCCGCGCACAAAGCCAAAATCCAAATTTCGGCATCATATTTATCTTCCTTGTATTCAGTAATGTTCCAATTTTCATCCTTCTAGCTCAAAAAACATTATTGCCACGCTCACCTCGCCTACAAAACGAAAATCCAAATTTCGGCATCATATTTATCATTCTCGTGGTCAGTAATATATATGTACCAATTTTCAGCATTCTATCTCTCAAAAACACTTTTAACCACGCCCACTCCGCCCACAAATGTCATGTTTAGTAATATATACGTTCCAATTTTCAGCCTCAAAAAACACTATTACCACACCCACTCCGTCAACAAAACGAAATTCCAAATAACTGCATCAAATTGATCTTTCTCGTGGTCAGTAATATGTATGTACCAATTTTCAGGCTTCTAGCTCTCAAAAACACTATTGCCGCGCCCCCTCCGCCCACAGAGCAAATTTTTAAAAATTCTATAGCCTATAGTTCCTTCTAGACCTGCATCTATCTGTACTAAAAATGTCAACAACATAATAGGGATGTTCAAATAATAATGTTATTTGATTAAAAACATGTTGTCAAAATGTTCAGATTTTGTACAAAATCCGAAGGTCAGTTTCTCAGAATGTTAAATGAACAGAAGTTGGCAACGTATCGGTAAGACCGTCTGGATACTAAAGCATGCCTGATAAATGGCTTTAAAGCTCATGACTTCACCGCGAGATATTTTATAATTATTATTCTATAATATAATAAGAGTATTGTGCTACACTAAAAGAAGTTGTCTATGAAGCGATTTCATAAATACAGATACAATTTTTTAATTTTAAAAATTTTAATTATAGAACACAAATAATTTATTTAAAACAAATATTAACAAATATCTTAATTTGCATAATAATAATCTTTTACTAGCAGCTCTTCCTCGAAATCCTCTCCAGATATTACGCTTTCTTAAAGATCTAAAATATTTCTTCAAAAAGCCAACACTGTGGGCCGTTTATACTATGAAATGCATATCGTGGTGGATGATTCCACCCGGCCGAACATGAAGTCTTTTTATTTGTTTTATTTTCTATTTGGCATTCCAACAGGCACGATAAATATACGAAGCTCTTTGCAACTTTGCAACACAAAATGTCAAGATTTTATGCTCATATCACATATATGAGGCTTCCTCATGTTGCCAAGCACAAAGTGCACATAATAAATTGGAAGCATTACTCCAGAGTGCAGCGTAAACGCTCGCAAGCAAACAATATTTCCAACCAGCCAACTTTATTAAGAGTTTTCTCCGTTCTCTGACAGAAAAGCACACAAGAGTTAAGTTAAATGCATACGGCCTTTTCCATATATCATCAAATTAAAAATTAAAACTCAAGAAGGAGTCCCAGTACCCAGTGAAGGATGGGTTATTGTATGGCTTGTCCTCCACAGGTATGTGTGCTGCAGAGCATATCATTTGCCTTCTTGAATTCTCAAAAGATGGACTGAAAGCCGCTCTTCAACGGGAGAATACCATGTGCCAACAACATTTCATTCCGATGATATACATTACCTTAACTCAACTTGTCCTCCATCCGTCCTGCGTCTCCGCTCGTTCGTTCGTTCGTTTGTTCGGTGACAAAAGCCACTCGACAAGTTTTATCAAAATGTTTCACAATGCCTCCGCACGATGATGACTAGGACGATGGCGATGACGATGACAACGACGACAGTTTGACAGTGTTTCATTTCACAAATGACACAAGTTAAACATGAGAAACTTCTTTCTATTCCTGAGTCATTTGAACTGAAATGAAATGAAGAACATCAACTTTTCCGGTAGTGGTAATTTAACACACACACTCAGACAAAAGATGAAATGTATAAAAAATGAAGTTTAAGCAACGAATTCTGAATGGGACTTCACAGTTTACCAGACTGGAAAATATTTCATGGCGCACTGGGAGTAGTAGCAGGAAAGAGTACGCTAATTGAATAGGTTTCTACTGTAGATACGAGTAGATAGGTTTTAAATTCTCAAGTTGCCGCGATGGGAATTCTAGAAATAATTAATATTAAACGAATGGCTTTAATAGCCAAATTTTTTATGTGCCATTTTCCATGCACAGAAAACAATATAAATTAAATTCTTTACCATTTACAGTTGAAACTGAGAAATGTAAATTGAAATTCAGAATATACAATTTGAAATCCAGAAATGAAGATTGAAATTGAGAAAATGAAAAATCAGAAATTTAAATTGATATTGAGAACAGATTATTATTGGAAAAAAATAATAGTGAGAAGAGACAAATTGAAGCCCACTATGTATGTATTTTATTTTATTTTATTTATTTTCCATCCACATTTAAAACTTTTTCAAAAAGGTGTCTATTCAATCGCCTGCAACTTCTGAAATATTTTACCGATTTTAATGTTTTATACCTTGTTTTGAAGTTCATTTCAAATATTTTTATAATATTGATTTGGTGTGTTATAGCAGGGTTTGATTTTTTTATTTTTTGCAATTTTAATTCTTTCATTTTGATTTTCGAAATGATTGCACCATGCCATTTTGTTGAAATTTTAATGTAGTGTGCTTAGGTCTATTTTTAAGCGACTGTGTGAGTTTGAAAGCGGTGAAATGATGGATTCTATTTTTTACGATTTTTTTTTACAAAATCTACCAGAATTACAGTGAAAAATCATCAAAATTATAATTTTTTCATTAGTTCATAAACACAAGGCAGAAAATCAATGAAAAATCCAAGAAAAAAAGGTTATGGAAAAATATATATATTTTTTTTAATTTTTTCTGATGGTGCAATTTCAAAAATGAAAAAAATAAAAATTTTCCATAACCCATTTTTTTCTTGGATGTAAAGGTTGATTTCTTAGCTATTATCTTTTGGCCACACTGGTTTAAACAGCTGACGCACGTTTCGTGTTTTGTTTCACTGTCAAACATCTTCAGTTTGGTCTACAATTTAACCCTGACTCGTGTACAAACTGCGTGCTCTGTTAAGAAAGTTCATCGCGCGCTTCCATTTTATGGTCAGTTTAATCGGCACACTGATGCGTCTATTCGGGCTATTGTGACTAAATTTCGCACCAAATTTACATTGTTGGACATTAAACCACCAACACGCTTACGTAGAGTGCGAACTGAAGAAAATATCGCAGCTGTATCGGCCAGTGTTAATGATGACCATCAATTATCTACTCGTCGCCGTTCGCAGCAATTGGGCCTCTGTTACTCAAAAACGTGGAAATGCCAAAATTGGACTAAGCGGATGGACCATTTGAGGCGCAATCAAGGTCAACATTTGCATGAAATAATCTTCAAACATTAAATTATATGGACCGTACTATAGATTCAAATAAAGATTTCATGCATTTTTCTGAATTTTATGTGTTTTTTGAAAAACTTTCCTATAGCTTTTACAAAATCACCCTTTATATATCGAAAACTAGGGGAGACAGGACAGTTCTGATTACATAATCTGAAAGGTCGTGGTGATATACCAAAATGAAAATTGCTAATAAAAAAATTCCAAAATGGCGTATGGACAATAATAGCATTAAGCCCGATTTTGGTCCCATCGGTCTGTAGTTTAGCATATCGCCTTCCAATAATGTCCTCTCCGATTTCTCATATTTCAAATTTATTTTGGACAGATTTTCCATACCATATTTTCGGTTAGGTACCTTTCACGTACTCTTTCCAATGAGGATATATTTCAAACTGACGGTGAATAAAATGTATACTGTAGCATTGCAATCTACGATAGGTTCCATAATATCGCACCTCCAATTTGGAATTTGTTAGCCATTTAACTTTCGCAGAGATTTTAAAACATCCAGGTTTAGTAATGAAAACCTTAATATGAAGTAGAGAGTAGAAAGTATCATATAGAAGGCACTGTCCGACTTTGAACATTGATTACTTTATTTTTTCTGTGGTTTTAAACAGTGACCAAGAAATAATGTTATTTATACTTAGCTAGCAAAAGCTATTATGTTTATATTTTTTTTTTTGAAGAACTGACCTGTCGTACGAAAAACATAAGCATAACATGGTTTAATACAATGAGACACAGGGGGAGTGGGGGTTAACTTGAACCCTTACTTAAAATATTTTCATACGTTAACTTTAAAAATTCCGAAAAACTTATATTTTGGGGCCCACTCTACTAGAAATCATTATTATTTTGAAGTGTTGTTTAGGGTAATCACAGTTGTTGTTGCATGATGCTTGTGGTAATCTGAAAAACCCTTAAACTTTAGATAACATAACTATCTTTCGTAATAATTATTCATTCTATTCATATGCAAAACCTGACTAATATTGCTCACATCTCATTTACGAATCCCTTGAGAACGTTTAAATCGTTTTTCACACTTAATATGTAGCAGTTTGCCACATGCCACTTGCAGGTCCCAAACAAACAAACCAACCCAACCAGCGGCAAACGCTTTTCGCATATTTAATTAACCTTTTTTGCACAACCTGCCCCAAAACAAATTGCAAATGAAAGGAAATTATACACGACGACGCAACACCTAAATGGTTTTCATTTAAAGCTTAATACAAGAACACAAGAGGTCCTGAATGGTCTTATGTGGAATCAAACAAAAACCACAAAGTATTCATTTTTGCGGCAATGCTAGTGCGGTGTCGTTGTCACATCACAGTTTGGAAAATCTCAGGGTCAGATTCGTCTTGCGTTTGCTGCCGTTTCTCAACGCAATAGCATTCTGTAGGTGTAAATGTCTTAAGTTCTTTAATAACGGGTGATTTTTTAAGAGCTTGATAACTTTTTTTTAAAAAAAACGCATAAAATTTGCAAAATCTCATCGGTTCTTTATTTGAAACGTTAGATTGGTCCATGACATTTACTTTTTGAAGATAATTTCATTTAAATGTTGACCGCGGCTGCGTCTTAGGTGGTCCATTCGGAAAGTCCAATTTTGGGCAACTTTTTCGAGCATTTCGGCCGGAATAGCCCGAATTTCTTCGGAAATGTTGTCTTCCAAAGCTGGAATAGTTGCTGGCTTATTTCTGTAGACTTTAGACTTGACGTAGCCCCACAAAAAATAGTCTAAAGGCGTCAAATCGCATGATCTTGGTGGCCAACTTACCGGTCCATTTCTTGAGATGAATTGTTCTCCGAAGTTTTCCCTCAAAATGGCCATAGAATCGCGAGCTGTGTGGCATGTAGCGCCATCTTGTTGAAACCACATGTCAACCAAGTTCAGTTCTTCCATTTTTGGCAACAAAAAGTTTGTTAGCATCGAACGATAGCGATCGCCATTCACCGTAACGTTGCGTCCAACAGCATCTTTGAAAAAATACGGTCCAATGATTCCACCAGCGTACAAACCACACCAAACAGTGCATTTTTCGGGATGCATGGGCAGTTCTTGAACGGCTTCTGGTTGCTCTTCACTCCAAATGCGGCAATTTTGTTTATTTACGTAGCCATTCAACCAGAAATGAGCCTCATCGCTGAACAAAATTTGTCGATAAAAAATTTCGAACCGAACACTGATTTTGGTAATAAAATTCAATGATTTGCAAGCGTTGCTCGTTAGTAAGTCTATTCATGATGAAATGTCAAAGCATACTGAGCATCTTTCTCTTTGACACCATGTCTGAAATCCCACGTGATCTGTCAAATACTAATGCATGAAAATCCTAACCTCAAAAAAATCACTCTTTATATATTTACGTTATTGTCAATAATAATGAGTATTTGTTTGTATAATATTTCAACAAACGAAACATTTTAAATTTGCCAAGACGCTATTCCTCACGAATTTGCACGATCTTTGTTGTTATAAAATATCATTTTGGCAATACTATGGCTGACATAGTGTCAATACTTAACCCCTCGAGCTATCTGCTTTAACTTTAAATTTCTTGTTTTACCATTCGATTCGACGAAATGAAATAAAATATGGTATTTAAATGACCCTATGTAAGAACAAATGAGTGCCGTCAATTTCCATGTTTTTATTTTTTATGAATAATTAATAATAACTTTTTACATATTTCTATTGCTTTTACAGTTTAGAATATGTTTCCCCTGTATCCGTAAAATATTTTCCTTTCTAGACGAATGAATCTTCTAAATTAAAGACGTCATAACATTGAATCTAGTCTACGAGTCATTCATTTGTGCCTATGATTTAAATGTCCAATATTATGACAATTCTTCTATTATAAAATGAAAAATAATTTCTAAAATATTTTGACAAAAAAGATTAGATTTTATTTTGTAATGTATCAGTATTTAAACCCAGTAACGCCAAATGTTATATTAATTTATTAAATTCCTTTTCAATTATTTTCATTATAACTACTACAATAATAAAAAATATTTAGTTTTAGGTTAATATTATTATTATTTTGTTTTGTTCATCTCGATCACGTGTGTGTTATAGTTTAATAATCGAGAATTGCCAACTACAATTTTGATATTTTTATAGTCAATTTAAGTGTATTAAATATGGCGGGATTTGCCACGCCCCTTCTAGTAGCTCCCACATAAATCACCCTAAACTACGGAAAATTAAAGCTGTTATAACATATATACGGATGATCGGAATACTGTGAAATGTTATATTTGGCAATGCTTTTATTGGGATTACATTCGCATGGAATATGGGTGATATTGCCAAACCCGTTCTGTTACCTCCCACACAAAGTGGCATAAACTTTGGCTACAATCAAACTGATATAACATCCATACGGATAGTCTGAATCATATGCAATTCGATATTTGAAAGTGTTTTTATAATCACTTTAAACATAAAAATTGTTTACGCACGCCCCACAAAATTGTCTCTATCCTAAGTAAAAAGACATCCTTCATAACTCCTTTACCGATTTTTACAATTATTAATAAATGTGTAAGCTGGGTCCAATTGACACAAAGTTCTAGTGCCTCCCACAAACATACTTCGGCGCTAAACAAAATTTAAGTCCTACCATACACATGTTCTCTGAGAGTGAGGGTATATGTGTCAGTTAGTATGATAGCGGTCTGAGTCAAAAATCCAAAAAATTGAGATATGCCAATTTTTCTCTTTACTTTGACAGGATCTCTAATTCAAGAACTTAGATATACATGTCATACATAAGAACATAGATAAAAATGTACCCTTACAATGATATTTCTCATTTTATGCACACCAAAATTACCTTTAGTGTTAGTTTGAAAGTGGTCTAAGTCACACTATATCCACTGAAATTAATGTGTGGTGATGTAAACAAACATGTTTATACCTTCCACCTCCAGGATGGGGGTATACTAACTTTGTCATTCCGTTTGTAACACCTTGAAATATCGACCTGAGACCCTATAAATACCTGAGACCCTAAAAATATATATAATATATATTCTTGATCGTCATAAAATTGTACGACGATCTAGCCATGTCCGTCTGTTGAAAGAACGCTAGCATCTAAACGAAAGGAGGTAGGACGTCCAAATTTTCCATAAATGCGTCTTGTAGCTGTAGATCGGTTGGGATTGTCAACGAAATCGGCCCAAAGGAAAATATTTTTCCCTCATAAGGACTAAAAACACCCATAATATTTTAGAGCAATTTGGGCATGTGCATTAGGGTTAGTCATTTTTTTCAGATTCAAAATCTGTGGAAATTGCATATAGGGCAGGCAAAAACAAGCAGAATTGCGTTTTTACTTTTTCGAAATTGTGAAAAAACGTTCCGCACAAAATGCAATTACTTTAGCTCAAAACCAACTTTTTTATTTGATTTTTTTTGTGATTTTTAAAATTTGATAATATTTTTTTTTTAAATTTGAAGATATTGTGCAATAATAAGATTAAAATTTTATTTAAAGTAAGATTTATAATAAATTACTCAAATGCAGTAGCATTTTCTACTACTTCAATTGAAACCGAGTTGCAAATTTTAAAATCGATGTAGCCTAAAAACTAAATGACAGATTTTTGATCAAATTGCATATTTGAAATCGATTCACTAAAACCAACTAAAAAAAATTATTTCCAAGAACAACTATTGCAGAAACAAATTTCTCAAATTTAAAAAAAAAGTAAACTAAAAAAGTTTGTTTTTAGCTAAAGTAATTGCATTTTGTGCGGAAGGTTTTTTTACAATTTCGAAAAAGTAAAAACGCAATTCTTATTATTTTTGCCTGCCCTACATGCCATTTCCACAGATTTTTGATATTCGAAAAAAAATTAAAAAATGTCTAACCCTAATGTGCACCATAAAGTGTTTTTTATTCGTAGGGGGTGAAATGGGGCAAAAAGAGATCAAAATTATACCCATCAAACGACAACAGCTAGAAACATGAAATGTGGTATGTACGTTCCTTTAGTTGAGTAGATACATAATATAAAAGTATTTGTTCAAAATTCGTACTTTTAAGGGCTAAAATGGAAATAGAGGGATAACAATGGTACCAACCAAACGGCTGCACCTATAGTCATGAAATTCGGGGTATACATTCCTCTGATTGCGTAGACACGTAAAATAAAAAGATTTTTCGAAATCCGTACTTTTTGGGGTTAAAATGGAAAAAGAGGATAAAAATAGTACCAATAGTAAATGGCCGCAGCTAGAGTCATGAAAGTCGTGTCTACTGCGTAGATAAATAAAAGTAATAAAAGTTTTATTTTCCAAATTTGTACTTTCAAGGGATACAATGGGTAGAAAGGGATAAAAATAGTACCAAATGAACGACTACAGCCAGAATGACGAAATGCGATGTTTACGTCCCTGTAATTGCGTAGACACGTAAAATAAAGAGATTTTAGAAAGTCGTACTCTTGAGGGGGTAAAATAGGAAAAAGGGGATAAAAATGGTACCAACCAAATGACCGTAGCTAGAATCATGGAATTCGGTGTATACATTTTGCCAAAGGAAATTTTTGAAAATATAAATATAAGATTATTTATTTTTTGAATTGACTTGAAGTATTATTTTGATATGTAATATATGTATAAAATACAAAGGTCGAATAGTAAAATTAGTAACCAAGGAACATAAGCAGATGTTTATAAAACAGTAATGCTAATAAATTATTTAATTTGTTTAAAGTACTAAAGTTTACCTTTGTTTGTAGATCTTTAGATCATTTGAAAAATCGAGGGATTTGCATAAACACTTGTCAGTCTTTATAGTTTAGTTAAGAGTTTATTTTTTTGTGGAAATTCAAATGTCTACAACTCTACAAAAAAATAATATAAATGCGGAACTTTTTTGTACAGGATTTTTTTATACAGGATATATCAAGGATAGTATTGTGTTGCAACACTAATCGTTTGGTTGGTAGATTTTTATCACTTTTTGACAATTTAACTCCCTAAAATAGCACATCCACTTATCACAGTTTTGTTGGTACCATTTTGATCCTAAAACCCGATTTTTGTGGGTCCATACAGACGTTTTCCTTGTACTATTTTTTCCATTTTGACCCTAAAAGTACACATTTGGGAAATCCTTTATTTTATATCATTATTGAGTACATTCCCCAGTGATTTCTGAACGTAGATATTAATTCTGATACAGTACCCTGTGGAAAGGTTTATTATTTCTTAAATTAAAAAAAAAAACAAATGTTTGCACAGCACTTTCACTGCACTCGCATAAATTTCTCGCCACCAAATAAACACACAACAAAATAAGTATTATTTTGCTTTAAGTCTGCGCAACTTGCAGTGAAATTGCTTCTGAGTGCCGCACGAAGGAGCTCCATAATATTTCACAGTATTAACGAACGAATTAATAACACACTTTTATGTTCATGCAAACAAAGGCGTTTTTGTTGAATATGTGCTTATATTCGCTGCATTAATTTAATTTCATATATATTTTCCAGAATGACTGCATGGCTTTACTAAAATAATAACATGTATTCTCTGAAGATATTTTTGTCTAGACAGAAAGGATATATCTTTCTTTTTATATATGACTGAACTTGCCTTCGGTATTCGGTGGAGTAAATAAAAGGCGCAGATTTGTCTGTGTGGGCTGATGTTTGGCAATGACTGGTGAGTATCCTTAAAAAGGCTTTAATTCGTATAACTCGGTTCAGTGATTTAGGGTCGTCATCACTTGACATCCACTTGCAGTCGCTCTACATTCCCTTAGCAACTGAAGTGTGTCTATGTGAAAAAGTTGTAAGATAAGTTGTATAGGTGGGTGGGATAGTCAAGTGAGTAGATGAAAAAATGCACGACATAAGGTCGCACAGTCAAACTATAAATATCATTTATAAAGAATGGTTGCAAAGGTATATTCAGTTTGTTGTAAACACCTACTCTATGGGGAGACTCTATAAAGTGGACATAGTCTGGACCATTGTGTAATTATACGGCGATCTGGTCGCGTGTATACATTTGAAACTATCGACATGAGATTTGTTTGCAGCGAATACCTCTGTAACCTCTACACAAGAGGGAGACTATATTCATTTCGCCATTCCTTTGGCAGCACTTGGCAATATTCATCATAGATCCTATAATGCATACCTGTTCAGATTTGTCATACAATTTTAGGATGATGTAGTCATGCGTTTCCTTCTGACATTTTGAAGCACTCTTTCATCTCAAAAGATTTATAAAAGGATACTTGAAAACAAATAAGTTCGGGTTAACACATCATCGCATCATACCCACCAATACTCTTAGCTCCCTTGCAAGGCTAAATTTTTGTAAATGCAATTTCTAATAGTGGTATATACTTAAGGTGGCCATCCATCCCGCTTTTCGCGGGACTATCCCGCTTTTCGCGGGACTATCCCGCTTTTCGCGGGACTATCCCGCTTTTTGATGCCCAGTCCCGCTTAATGTTTCCATCCATACAAAAAGTCCGTTTTATTCCTCTTTATCGTTTTACATCATTTTTGTACAATATCGATTACAAATTTGTTAGTAACCGACAAAAGTCCACAATTTCTAAAATATTTAATTAATTGCCGTTATTCTAAACTTTGGCTCTAGTTTTTAGGCAACATTTAGGAGTATTAATAGTAAATTAAGCTATGCTTTTATATAATGTAATTCAATGCGGCGTTGTTCAATTGATTAATATAAAACATATATTAATAATACTTATCATAGTTAAGTTCGCTCACGCCTAATCTTATATACCCTCCACCATGGAGTGAATTTCACACTATTACCGATTCTTGATTTTCAACTTTTTACTGTTTTAAATAAATTGTGATGTTTCTTTGGTGATAAGTGGAAAATTTTAAATATCACTCCCGCAGCAATCTGCACAAAATGTGCTTAAATACCCTAAATGTTTTTTTATTTATTTAGGGTAGGTAGGGAAAACTTGATGACTCTCGGCCTATTTTAACTATTCAGTAATCGAGGTAGCCTGAAGTTCATGATTCCTGATATAGCCGTTTGATTGGTACCATCTGTCTAATTTTCCCATTGTGCCCCTAAAAGAACGAATTTGGAAAAAAGTCAGCCAGTCGTATTCTAAACGTAACCATTTTAATTTATAACATCATGCGACAGTACTTTTTGGACCTAAACAAGACCATGTACATATGAAAATAGAGATAATATGTAGAAAAACTGTGTACTCAGTTTTTCATTTGGTGATAGTTTCTCCTTTTTACAGGACTTCTAATTTTCAAAGGACCTACACGATATGGGTATCAAATGAAAGAAAAGAATGTATGATGAAAATACTAAAAATTTCATGCCTCTATGTGTATTAGCATTCAAGTTTTCCCTCTTAAATAGTAAAATATAGATATTCTTCTCTTTCATTTGATATCCATATCGTATGTGTGTGGCTCTTGAAAGTGTAAAAATAGATTATTAAGACTAATATATCCTTTGAAAATTAAAAGTTATGTAAAAAGGAGAATGTATCACCAAATAAAAAATTGAGTACACAGTTTTTTACACACAATCTCTAGTTACACATGTATATTGTTTTGCTCAGGTCCAATAAATCCCGCTTTTTGCCCAATAAGAGATGGTCACGTTATATATAATGCAATATAATTTGGTTATATCTAAAGTAAATTTTGCTGACAATCGAAAACTGAGTTGTGGTTTTCCGTCGCTGATATCCCTACCGAAGACGGTGTTCTGGACACGGACCAGAAATCATGATACAGACAGTTTTTGCTCTATAGAACAGAATTGTGGAGTAGTGTCGAAAACACAGGACGTTTCATAATATTTTGTATACATACGATTTCAAAGTCGAAAGATGGTAGAATTTTGGCACACGACATCATATTGTCTGAAAGGTTTTCATTTTTATCATTTTTTTGTCATATATGTGGATCTAAGAGATAAGTGTCACAGTAATTTAATGGTGTCTCGTTATATTAGTTTTTAATGTATTACTATTAGATTCTTTTATTTTCTTCATGGTATCAGTCCAATTGGTTCCAATATTATATGTGATTTTCAGTACGACAAATTTGTAGTTCTACGTATATATATGGGTATTTAATTAATGATTTAAATATCTCTTAAATATGCTTCAAATTTAATGCTTGTATCTGTGTTAGTTTAGTTTTCAAGTTTTCCCCTCTAAAAAGTGAAATATGAATAAACTTAATAAACTAGATCTTTTTAAGGTAGAAAAATTGAAATGGTTGTTAGTGCTAAACTGTCACAGAGAGACGCATGAAATTTGAAGAAGGAAAGATATTCTCCTCTTTAATTTAGTAACCACATTGTGATTATACGATTTGCAACAAATTTTGCAAATTCATAGAAGGTGACATTAGTTTGGCAACTTCGATGTCCTTTTAAAAGGAAACTAAACCAGAATGAACAAGTAAAAAGGCGTTAAGTTCGGCCGGGCCGAATCTTATAAATCCTCCACCACGGAGTACTTTCCATAGTGTTCAAACCATTCAAACTAAAGGGTGATTTTTTAAAAGCTATAGGAAAGTTTTTCAAAAAAAAAAACAGATAAAATTCAGAAAAATGCATGAAATCTTTATTTGAATCGATAGTACGGTCCAGATTATTAGATTATTTCATGCAAATGTTGACCTTGACTGCGCCTCAAATGGTCCATCCGCTTAGTCCAATTTTGGCATTTCCACGTTATTGAGTAACAGAGGCCCAATTGCTGCGAATGGCGACGAATCAATAATTGATGGTCATCATTAACACTGGCCGATACAGCTGCGATATTTTCTTCAGTTCGCACTCTACGTAAGCGTGTTGGTGGTTTAATGTCCAACAATGTAAATTTGGTGTGAAATTTAGTCACAATAGCCCGAATAGACGCTTCAGTGGGTATATTAAACTGACCATAAAATAGAAGCCCGCGATGAACTTTATTAACAGAGCACGCATTTTGATAATAAAATTCAATAAGACGATTCATGGTTAAATTATAGACCAAACTGAAGATGTATGACAGTGAAACAAAACACGAAACGTGCGTCAGCTGTTTAAACCAGTGTTGCCAAAAATATAATAGCTAAAAAATAACCCTTTATAAGGCATACTTATGCGCACTGTTTTAAATAAATGTTATTGCTTTATTATTATAATATGAATAGTCTACTACTATATATATAATACTGCAATTGTAATCAAAAAGTGAACAAGATTCTTCAAAAATGTACTCTAGGTGTATTGTCAGTCGTCATTAGCGAGAAACATATGCCCTCAGGGCCGATTTCTCCCATTT
The DNA here is from genome assembly GCA_947397865.1 of Polietes domitor. NCBI lineage: Eukaryota > Metazoa > Arthropoda > Insecta > Diptera > Muscidae > Polietes > Polietes domitor. The sequence goes on along the minus strand of OX377621.1, from coordinate 79,384,066 downwards.
GTAATTTCTTGATTCAGCTACAAACAGAGTGACTGTGTCATTTTGACACGAAAGGTACAAATTTCACAGATCCGTTGTGTTTCACGTCCATATTGGAATGAACACATCTAATTTCATGATTTTAGGTACATCCGTTCGCGTGGTACCAATTTTATCTCGTTTTAAAATTAAAGGTACGAATATCGAAAGATATCTTTATTTTTCGTGTCTACGCAGTTGCAGCAATGTACACACCGTTTTTTTCACTACTCTAACTGCAACCGTTTGATTGGTACCATTTTTATCCCTTTCGCCCCATTTTCTGCCTAAAACTACAAATGTTTCGCGTCTACACAGTCAGATAAATGCATACACTAAATTTCATGTTTTTAACTTCAGCGGTTTGGTTGGTACCATTTTTATCCCCCTTTTCCTTAAAAGTACAAAATTTGAAAAATCTCTCTATTTTACGTGTCTACGCAATTCGAGGAATGTACACACCGCATTTCACTATTTTAACTGCATCTGTATCCTTTTCGCCCCATATTCCGCCTAAAACTACAAATTTCGAAAAAAATGCTTTATGTTTCGCGATAAATGCATACACCAAATTTCATGATTTTAACTTCAGCGGTTTGGTTGGTACCATTTTTATCCCCCTTTTCCATGTGTATCCCTTAAAAGTACAAATTTCGAAAAATCTCTCTATTTTACGTGTCTACGTAATTATAGGGATGTACACACCGAATATCATGTTTCTAGCTGTTGTCGTATCATTGGTACCACTTTTTTATCCTTTTTGTCCCATTTCACACGCTAAATTTTGTTTGTACTTTTTGGTGATTACACGTTACTAGAGCAAGGTACGAAACAAATTTCAAGTGTATAAAAATCTGAAATTTAAAAAAATGCTTAAATAATATAAATATTAGGGGTACTTTCAGTCCTGGTTAGGGAAATATTTTTCCCTCTGGGTCGATTTCGCCAACTTGCAATCCCAACCGATCTGCAACCATAAGACACATTTACTAAAAATTTCAACCCCCTAGTTCATCTCGTTCGGAAGCTAGCGTGCTTTCAACAGACAGACAGACGGACATGGCTAAATCGTCTTAGAATTTTACCAGGATACAGAATATATCCCCATCCTGGAGGTGGAGGGTATAAAAACCAAGTATGCGGATTGGATTCACTACTTTCATAAAAATATAGTTTGATTGATCTGCATTAATATTTTTTGTTGTTAGGAAGAAAATCAATGACTGGATTTATGGATAAATTATTATTATTTCCCTTTAGACCTATAGTATAGTTGTTTCAGTTGTGGCATGATTGGTACCAATTTTATCCCCTTTTATCCCATTTCACCCATTACACCCTTTTTATTTCTGGTGGTTTCACGCTAGAAAGGAATGTACGAAACAAATTTCAACTGTATATAAATCAGAAATTTTCAAAAAATGGCTTAAATAATCTAAATATGAGGGGACATTTTCAGTCATTGTTAGGAAAATTGTCTTCCCTCGCCCACTTTCAATAATAACCGATCTACAACCATTAGACAAATTTACGGAAAATTTGAACCTTTTAGTTTATTTCGTTCGGAAGCTAGTGTGCCTTCAACAGACTAAATCGTCCATGGCTAAATCATCTAAGAATTTTATCAGGATACAGAATATATATATATATATATATATATAGGCGTGCCCCCGCCAACAATTGTTTGTCATTAAAGTTAGTTACTATCATATAGGGGAAATTATCACCTTTGGTGCTCTTTTTTTGACATAACTCGAGAACCACTAGTCCGATTTTGTTTAAATAAATTGAAAAATAATTAAGAATTACAATTCCTTTAAAATGTGTATATATAGCGTTTTTCTATATAATCAACAGTTTAGCCGGTAAAAATAAATGTATGAAGAAAATAAATATTTTTTGCCTAAAATATTAATATTTTTTATTTTTTAAATTCATAGAAAATCCAAAACGAACAAATACATTTTAAAATTAAAAATCTAAAGCGATGACAACCAAAAGACTTCGATCGGATGATGACATTATGTTAATTGGCGTAATGGACCACCAAATTACTGGAGCTAAATTACCAGGAAGAAAACAAGTGCTACAAGTATTATTTTATAATTTAAGAATAGCTGGCTTAAATTTAAGAGAAAGTTCTAGATTAGTTGTTGCTGAGGTCAGCACGTTTTGGCAAAAAGCACGAATTCCAACACACCATGAAAAACACTGCATTGAGAAGCTGGAAAAATTATACAACAAGTGGAGAGATATTACAAAGCATCATGGTCGAAAAACAGAATGTCAAAACAGGAAAGAAACTGAATTTCAAGATAAATTAGATGATTTATTCGATATCGCACATGCAAACGCGTTTGAATTAATTAAAATACAAGAAGACAAAGAGTTCTTAAAAAAGCAACGAGAAAAAGGAAGACCAGGTTGTATGCTAGGAACGGATAAAATTGTAATGCAGAAAGAAAGGCGAAAGGCAGTCCAGAAAGAACAAGAAAACCAGCGTCGAATAAAAGAAGATGAACGAAAAGAGTTATATGAACAACAGATTCAAAGAGGTATACAATTAAATATTCTATCTTTTAAGTAAATCAGAATTATTGTTGTAAAACAGGTATGATTGACATTGACGACGAAAACGATATTGAAGTTGTAGCATCAACATCAACATCTGTATCAAATCCAAATCCAGGTACATCAGGTATCTCCAGAGGTAAAACAATTTTTTTTACACCAAGACTGCTTTCAACTTTGGATAAGTGGGGAATCACTGATGGTGCTGCAGTTCATATCCTAAGCGCAACTGCTGACGCGTTGGGCTATGATATCGAAGATCTTATACTAAATAGATCATCAATTCGTCGAATGCGTCAGAAGCATCGTGCAACAACAGCACAAAACATTGCAGCAAACTTTGATGTAAGTACTGTAATGTGGGTTTTCCCTATGCTTATTTTTTTATGTTTTGAGTATAAATTAAGAAACTTGAGTTTTTATTTCCAGATTCCACGTAGTTTTGTTTTGCACTGGGATGGTACAATGTTACCAGAAATTAGTGGCAGGGAAAAAGTTGACCGCTTGCCAATCATAGTCTCATCTCAAGGTATCGATAAACTACTTGGCATTCCAAAGTTAAAATCTTCGAGTGGAAAAGAAATATCAGATGCCGTGTTTAATTCAATAAATGAATATGAAATGCTTGATCTAGTTCAAATAATCTGCTTCGACACAACTGCTCATAATACAGGAGTTCAAAGCGGTGCTGCTGCTCTGCTTGAAGGAAAACTAGGTCGTGATTTATTATATTTTCCCTGCAGACACCATATTTACGAGTTGTTGATCCGTAAAGTGTTTGAAATTAGAGTGGCTACTACAGCCGGTCCAGAAGTGCTAATTTTTAATCGCTTTAGCAAATACTGGATTAATATTGACAAATTAAATTACAAGAGTTGTTTAGAAGATGAACACATTATTACAGTATTGACTGCTGAAGAACGTGGAACAATTTTAAATTACTGTCTAGATAACTTAAAACAAGCTCATAGCAGACGCGACTACAAAGAATTATTGCAATTAGTTGTCACTTTTCTTGGTGGTACGGTGACGAATTTTAACACCTTTCGTATACCTGGTGCAACTTCTCATGCTCGATGGATGTCAACAAATATCGGCACATGTGCGCAAAAAGATTTAAGCGATTTTGTAAATTCCAATACACACGCATTCTTTGATCGTTTAGAAATTTCAAAAGAATTTTTGCAAGTCGATCCATCGGATTGGAATGAAAGATTTGACTACGCTCACGGATCGCAAATTTGTAAAAACCTATCTGTAGTGAATGATGCAGCTGAAAGAGGCGCCAAATTCATTACAGATTATAATAATAAATTAACCCACAACGAAGAGGAGAAACAATTCCTTTTTCAGGTGGTTAAAGAATATAACATGAATTATCCCACTTTTAAAAAGACTTCACTATTAAATTAAAATAATATTAATGTTACTATGAGTATGTAATTAATAAAAATATTTAAGTTTATTCTTAATTTTCAAATAAATGTAAATAAAATAAAAAATATATATATTTTTGCCTTATTTCTCATAATAAAAACAAAAAGGTGCTTGGGGCAAGGCTAAAAATTATCCAATCGTTGTCAAATTTTTTTATGCTTTTTGGGACTAAAACGAATATTTTTAGCGCTTGCCGTAACATATATTCGAGAAAATAAATTTGTCCATATAAATAAGGACCGGTCTAATATACATATTTATGAAAAAAGTCTGGATATGTTAATATCTGTGAAAAATCGTACAGGTTTTATACGCATTTTACTAATAACATGAACCAAGTGTGTGTTTTTATTTTAATGCGAAAGTACAATCTTCGAAATAAGATTGATTCATTGGCGCCCAACGTGGGGCTACGGATAGCGAGAAATACCCTTCCGGAGCAGAAAAGAAAGGTTCTCTGAACATTACGAAATACGTTCTGGTCGAGACCTTCTTGGACATCCAAGATATCGCAGAGGATTGCTTCATTGACGCCCAACTTATTGGCTTCGGACGATTTATAGAAAAACCCCGAGAACGACAGAACCAGCAGCGCAACCGTAGAAAACGGAGCCGATAAAGTCAACAAGGCGACTATCGCAGTAATTAAAGCCGACGCAGATAACACCGAAGATAGCGACGAATACCTGTCCGGAGGCGAAGACAACCAAACACAAGTGAATTTTGGACGCGAGAACATGGCAACCTTTTCGCCTGAACAATTTAAGCAGATTTTGGTGGCGATAGATGGTAATGACAGAGGAGAATAACTGGTTGATGATGTTCTTAACGGCGCTACATCTCTAGCTTTACATTGCAGGCTTATTAAAAGTACCGGACGTAAAGTACTGGAAAGAAAAGTTTGAATTGAATCAAGTGTGTGTTTTTATTTTAATGCGAAAGTACAATCTTCGAAATAAGATTGCTTCAACTTTTATTATATTCCATGTCATATATTAACTAAATAAAGGACATAAATACATATAGGGTCCCAGTTCGATATTTCTAGATGTTACAAACGGAATAACAAGCTTAGTAAATTCCGTTCCTATGGTGGAAGGTATATTTTAAAAAAGCATTCGTAAACAATTTTTTATCATTTTCGAATTTAGAAAGCCAAAATACATCAGAAAATGTTTTATTTGACAAAATTTGTATTGCATAGTGTAATTCAACAATTGAAAGTCTAATTGTTTTAAATAAGCTTAGATTAACATAGGAGTTTTCTTTGGCTTAATATTGCTGCCTAGGATGGTGTTATACGTTCACATCCACCTTTCGTCAAAAAAAAATTGTTAATCAATACATGATTTCTACGATTTTATTGCATTTTTTTATCCATTTTTATACACTCCAGGAGAGTATTATGGCTTTGTGCATTTGTTTGTAACACCCAAAGGGAAGCGAGTTAGACCCATCGTTTATTATACATATCGGCTTAGAATCACTTTCTGAGTCGAGTTAGCAATGTCCGTCTGTCTGTCTGTTTGTCCGTCTGTCCGTCTATTGTTGTAATCAAATCACAGGTCGCAATTGTCCGATCTTAACAAAAATTGGCACAAGTAAGTTTTGTGGATCAAGGATGAATGCTGTTTAATTTGAGGCAGATCGGTTCAAATTTAGATATACCCCCCTTACAAATGTCGCTCCCGATTTGAAATTTTCCGCTCTAAAATCCAAATATTGTATCCGATTTTCTTTAAATTTGTCACAACATCTTATAATCCAACTAGAAACACATATCCAGGAAGTGAGTAAGATCGGTTCAGATTTAGATATAGACCCCATACAAATGTCGCTCCCAATTTGACTTTTGCCGCTCTAGAAACCACATATTGTACCCGATTTTCTTCAAATTTGGCTTAACACCTTATAATCTAACTAGAAATACCTGTGGCGAAAGCGAATTAGATCGGTTCAGATTTAGATATAGCCGCTATACAAATGTTGCTCCCGATTCGCCTTTTGCCGCTCTAGAAAACACATATTGTACCCGATTTTCTTTAAATTTGGCACAACATCTTATAATCCAACTAGCAACACCTATGCAGAAATTGAGTAAGATCGGTTCAGATTTAGATATAGCCCCCCATACAAATGTCGCTCCCGATTTGACTTTTGCCACTCTGGAAGCCACATATTGTACCCGATTTTCTTTAAATTTGGCACAACAGCTTATAATCCAATTAGAAACACCTGTGGCGAAAGCGGGTTAGATCGGTTCAGATTTAGATATAGCCACCATACAAATGTTGCTCCCGATTTGTTTTTTCTCGCGCTAGAAAACACATATTGTACCCGATTTTCTTTAAATTTGGCACAACATCTTATAATCCAACTAGAAACGCCTATGCATAAAGAGAGTAAAATCAGTTTAGATTTAGAAATAGCCCTCATACAAATGTTGCTTCCAAATGTTTTTTTTCACCTATTTCGTTCCAGGTTTCAATATACCCCCATGCAAATGTCCTTTCCGATATAACATTTTTTGTCAAATACATACATTTACAGGATACAAAAGCTTGGTTCGATTGGTATTGATCGCATTTTTAGGAACTTTCACGTTCTTGGTTCGATTGTTATTGCTCGCAAATTGCGATTTTAGGAACTTGTTAATCCATTGAGGATCGCGCATTTTTTAAACTGTTTGTCCATAATCGGTTAAATGTTAAATACCACCTAAAATCATAGTCATATATCGATATGCCTGATAAGTGATAAGTGTGATAACGATAAGCAAGCCATCTCTTCAAAAAATACACCGAGTTAACAAACATTGGACAACTCTAAAATTTAAACCACGTACTACTTTGAGCTACTGTAAACGTTGATTTCCAAGCATTGTGTGTCACTAGTGTGGCTTTATATCGTCTGAAGTCCGACAATTTTGCTTGTTAACGTAACTAAGGCGATGAGGGTCTTTTCTCGGGCCCGTTTCCAACCATTCCAGAGCCAAAATAAGTTTGCTACATTTCAGACCACCTACCGTGTTAGCTCGTCAATACTTCAACTATATGCGAGAAATTTCATCAATACATGCAGACATGCAGGAATGTGGTAATTATTTCACTCTTTTCTTATAATCCACTGTGCACTGCTGTGGATTAAAAAGTTTTGTTTTCTAATAAGTAAAAACACGAACAAGCATTAATCTTGAAACAAAAAACTTAACGAGCTAAATTCCTTCTGTATTAGTTCAATCATTTGCAATTTTCCAATTAATTTTTATTTTAAAAAAAGTATCGTGTCTACTCTGAAAATTACCCACCCACCTAAGTGTGGATTCCAAATATAAACCTTACGGTTGTCGTCCAACTGCAGTTTGCCTTATATTAATAATGTGTTAGTTATCCTTTTCGAATCTTTTTTACTTCTTTCCAATAAGACCAAACACACACATCCCAGTTGTTATTCACTCCTCCTGGGCAATTACGTTGCTGCTATCCACTTGTTCTCAATTTCCGTGCAGTTACCATAATCCCCCTTGGATTTGCGTAATACCCTTAAACTAATTTTGATTCTTAAGTGGTTTTGTTTAGTTTTAACTACACTTAAGTAATATAATTATATTAAATTGATCAATAAATTTAATGTCTTTGGCACAAAACGAAGTAATATCAAATCCCACATGTGCATATATGTGAAGGGTCGCCCTGGAGGGGTGATGTATATTTTAAGAATATTCAATTCAAGCAACATTTAATGATGTTTACTTCCTGTTGAATAGCTTGCAACAATAAAAAGTTTTATCATCCAAATGCCGACATTCCCCGATGGCATGTGGTTGGCCTATGTAAATACAAATGCCTGTTACTTATCCGCCACAGATGACTTCACGAAGCACCCTTCGTGTAAATTTCCATCAGAACAAAGAGCTTCTCGCTTCATAACAAATGCAAATTTGTGTAACCAAGCCATCTGGTCTTTGCACGCATTATTTAGCACCCCACACATGCACGTTTCACCCGGTAAGAGTCCATATGGAGGGGCATCTTTTACATAAAAGAATGAAACATTATATAATATTTCGTAGTGGTTGTTGTTGTTAGTGTAGTTGGTGTAGTTGTACTGCTGACGTCCTTGCCAGCGCTGTTGCTGTTGCTGTGTGTTACATAAAGTTTGAGCCAAAAGTTACGTGTAAGTTTACCACTTGACAGCAAAATTGCATTTGAAATGTTCTTATTTCTAAGTTGTAACAACTTCGAAGTTGTATTTTTCGCACACACACACACGCACGTACATGCCACCAGGAAAAACGCACACAAAGACACATTCTAACAAGTCAACACTCACTCACAATACAACGCACGCACGCACACATACACTCACACATGCAAACCAGTGTTAACCATATCGTCTAAATATAAAAGTGGAATACCCACATACCAAAAATACATATGAACCATTACCCTGGAGATTCGACCGGTTGATCTCTGTCGTTTGTTATGTGTCAATCCTTGATGTGTAAAGCAAACCCAGCAGTTTGAGAGTATATTGTAATCGGAATTATGGAATCCGATAGGATCGTTTGTTACATTCAGTGCGTCAAAAACTGAAATGTTATATACATACAGTGAGCCGACTATGTGATACACTCCACTTTCTATCGGAATACAATTGAATTCAGTAAAAAAGTGATATTTTTTGTATGTTTCCTAATCACAGGCTAATATGACCTGTTCCAATTTGTCAAATCGAGAATAATATTTGTATCGGAGCCATATCCAAACATGGAATGAAGTGACTAACTTTCACAATAAGTTCTTCCAGTTGAAGTATAACGTGTTATGCTCAATTTTAAGAAAGTCTCTGAAAATACGCGGTTTCTGGGGGAACGAAATTTGTATGGGAGCTATATATAAATCTGAACCGATCTAACACATTTTTACAACAGGTGTTTCCAGTTGAAATATAAGGTGTTTTGCGAATTTTGAAGAAAATCTGTTAAAATATGCGGAAGTACGGCCCAATGATGCCCCCAGCCCATAAACCGCACCAAACTGTGACTTTTTCTGGATGCATTGGTAGCTCTTGCAATGCTTCTGGCTGATATCCACTCCAAAATCGACAATTCTGCCTATTTACGTACCCATTGAGCCAAAAATGAGCTTCGTCGCTGAACGTAATTTTTCGGTAAAAAAGTGGATATTCGGCCAACTTTCCAAGATCCCATTCACCAAAAATTTTACGTCGGCTTCAATTCTTGCACCAGCTGTATTTTGAAAGGCATCACACCTAAATCCTTCCGCAAAATTTTCCACGTTGTTGAGTAACAGAGGCCCAATTGCTTCGAACGGCGAAGAATCTATAATTGATGGTCTCCATTAACACTGGCCGATACAGCTGCGATATTTTCTTCAGTTCGCACTCTACGTAAGCGTGTTGATGGTTTAATGTCCAACAATGTAAATTTGATGCGAAATTTAGTCACAATAGCCCGAATAGCCGCTTCAGTGGGTCGATTAAACTGACCATAAAATGGAAAAAGTGCGCGATGAACTTTCTTAACAGAGCACGCATTTTGATAATAAAATTCAATAATTTGCAAGGGTTGTTCGTTTGTAAGACGATTCATAGTTAAATTATAGACCAAACTGAAAAAGTCAAATCGCTATATATAAATCTGAACCGATCTAAATATTTTTCACCATATGTGTTCCAAGATTAAATATAAGATGTTTTGCCAAATTTGATGATAATCTGATAAAATATGTGGTTGCTAGAGCGGATAACCACAAATTGAGAGCAATAAATTGAGAGCGAAATTTGTATGGGAGCTACATATAAATCTGAACCGATCTGACCTATTTTCGCCATGGGTGTTTCTAGTTGAAATATAAGATGTTTTGCCAATTTTGAAGAAAATCTGTTGTAATATGTGGTATCTACAGTGAAAAGAGTCAAATCAGGAGTGAAATTCGTATGGGGGCTATATCTAAATCTGAACCGATTTTCTTCAAATTAAATTGTGCAAAGTTTCATTTGGTTCTGTCTATAATTGCTACCTGTATCGTGATTGCAAGAATAGATGGACGGACAGACGGCCATTGCTAAATCGATTCAAAAAGTGATTCTAAGTCGAACGGTATAATTATACAATGGGTCTATCTAGGTTACTTTTGGGTGTTACATACAAATGCACAAAGATATAATACTCTCGTGGAGTGTATAAATACATCATGTCAACTCCATATTTTGGTACAGCCGAAGTCTTGGTTCCCCCAAGAAAAAAGCAAATTCTTTATTAAAATTTCATAATTTTTGATTGATTTACTTTATACAGGGTTTTCCAACAAGATATGTTATTTTGGTCTTCAAAGAAAAATGTAATTTTTTTGAGATAAATGATCGGATGTTTATTTCACAACAAAGAGGAAGGTATGCCGTTAATAATGGAAAACAACATCAGCCAAATGACCACCACGACTACGCTTACAGGACCATATCCTTTTCATGAAATTTTCCATATCCAAATCGCAAAGTGGCTGCTCTATGTCCTCGATAGCCTCACGAATTCTATCTTTGAGGTCTTGAATCGACGCTGGGCGCAGGTCTGCGCTGTTGGCGTAGACCTTATAAAGAGTGATTTTTTTTGAGGTTAGGATTTTCATGCATTAGTATTTGACAGATCACGTGGGATTTCAGACATGGTGTCAAAGAGAAAGATGCTCAGTATGCTTTGACATTTCAGCGTGAATAGACTTACTAACGAGCAACGCTTGCAAATCATTGAATTTTATTATCAAAATGCGTGCTCTGTTAAGAAAGTTCATCGCACGCTTCCATTTTATGGTCAGTTTAATCGACCCACTGAAGCGGCTATTCGGGCTATTGTGACTAAATTTCGCACCAAATTTACATTGTTGGACATTAAACCACCAAGACGCTTACGTAGAGTACGAACTGAAGAAAATATCGCAGCTGTATCGGCCAATGTTAATGATGACCATCAATTATCGATTCGTCGCCGTTCGCAGCAATTGGGCCTCTGTTACTCAAAAACGTGGAAATGCCAAAATTGGACTAAGCGGATGGACCACTTGAGGCGCAGCCGCGGTCAACATTTAAATGAAATTATCTTCAAAAAGTAAATGTCATGGACCAATCTAACGTTTCAAATAAAGAACCGATGAGATTTTGCAAATTTTATGCGTTTTTTTTTTTAAAAAAGTTATCAAGTCTTAAAAAATCACCCTTTATTTCTAGTGGCGACAAAGGAAGAAGTCACAAAGTGTTAAATCACAAGATCTCGGTGGCCAATTGTGATCACCTATTCGAGAGATAACACGGTCCGGAAACTTTTCCCGTAAAATAGCAATGGTTTCGTTGCTTGAGTGGCACGTAGCGCCGTCTTGTTGAAAGTAAAGTCCAGATCAATACCATCCAACTTCGACCATAAAAAATCATTAGTCATCTCTCGATCACCTCATTTTCAAAAAGTAAGGTCCAATGACCCCGCCGGACCATAAACTGCACCAAACAGTCGCATGATGAGGATCGATGAGAAAAACTCTAGGGTTTTCCTAGCCCCAGATGCGACATTTTAGCTTGTTGACGTAGCCACCTAGGTGGAAATGGGGCTCATCAGTCAAGATGATTTTTCGATGGAATTCCGAATCATTTTCATTCATGAATTTTAATAATTTCAGTGCGTTGTTGAAGCGTGTATCGTTCCACTTTTAATACCCTCCACCTTAGGATAGGGTATATTCACTTTGTCATTCCGTTTGTAACGCCTTGAAATATTCATCGGAGACCCAAGTATATAGTATATATATTCTGGGTCGTGGTAAAATTCTAAGACGATTTAGCCATGTCCGTCTGTCTGTCTGTTGAAAGCTCGCTAGATTCCGAACGAAATGAGCTAGGAGGTTAACATTTTCTCTAAATATGACTTATGGTTGCAGATTGGTTGGGATTTAAAGTGGGCGAAATAGTCCAAAGGGGAAACAGTTTTCCCTCACAAGGACTGAAAATACTTCTAATATTTAGAGTATTTCAGCATGTTTTTTGAACATATTAGCTTGTATTTACTTGATATTTGCAATGCGCATTCCCCTTATAGCATAAAAGCGCATCATAGAGTGATTTTTATTTGTAGGGGTGAAGTGGAACAAAAGGGGATAAAAATGGTACATAATAAACGACAACAGATAGAAACATGAAATTCCCTTTATGCATTCCTCTGACTGAATAGACACGAAAAACAAAAAGGTTTTTCCTATTTCGTACTTTCAAGGGATTCAATGGGAGCAGAGGGATAAAAATGGTACCAACTAAAAGGCTACAGCTAGAATGATGAAATTCGGTGTGTACGTCCCTATAATTGCATAGACACGTTAAATAAAAAGATTTTCGAAAGTCGTACTTTTAAGGGGTAAAATGCGAAAAAAGGGATAATGGTACCTACAAAATGGTCGCCAAATTCGTACTTTATTTTGTTGCTTTTACGACAAAAAATGGTAGAATCATGAATTTGTCTTATACTGGACGTGGACGTGAGAGTTAAGGTATTTTCAAAATTTATAATTTTAAAATTAAAATGGGATGGAAATATAACCAAGGAATTGACTGTAGCTGAAAATACACTCTCTACCCCCCCAATATTTAGGGAATTTATGATTGCTGTCTTATATTTACGTTATGAATTGAAGTATTATTTCCATTATATATATACAAATATTGGTAGTCTTGACTTATTAATTAAATTTCTGATTTTCATACATTGAAATATGGGGCTATTTGCAAACACATTCTAAGACTAGAAGAAAATTTTTGGAAAGAAATAAGATAATTTTTGGAAAGAAATTCAACCATTTAAAAATTTCCCCTTTTATAATTAAAACATGATCAATCTAAATAAACTTTTTAAAGGGAAAAGTTGAAATGGTTGTTAATGTTAAATCACCATTGTATGACACGCTAATGTGCGAAACTTAATTATTGAAACATTTACATCATTTGGAAATTAAAAGTCCTGTAAAAAAGACAAACGACCACGAAATAAAAAACTGAGTATGAGTTTTCCAATTAGTGACCTATAGTTTCACTTCTATATAATCTCGTTCTTGGGAGGGTAATCATGTCGCACGGTTTTATTGTAACATCTTATATGAAGTTTTCCTCCCAATTTATCCATTGAAAGACCAAAATTTTAGATGAAAATTAGCTTTTTGTAAGACTAGAATGTGTTTACGATGTAAATAACACCATATTTCAGTTTTCACATCACATTTAACCCACTGAGAACCAACAGTAAAAAAAATGTCGGCCCTTAATGGGTTAGGAAGTTCTAAAAAATGCAATACCTTTTCAACGATCCAACAAAAACAAAAATCGAACTAAAACAAGTAAGGAAAGGCTAAAGTCGGGCGGGGCCGACTCTATGATACACTCCACTTTCTATTCGAATACAATTCAATTCGGTGAAAAAGTGAAAACAGGAAGGTTTATTGTATCCTGTAAATGTATGTGTTTGACAAAAAAATGTTAAATCGGAAAGGACATTTGTATGGGGGTATATTGAAATCTGGAACGAAATAGGTGAAATATAAAATGTATAGTTTGCCCAAAATAGGTTAAACTTTTGGGAGCAACATTTGTATTGGGGATATATTTAAATCTGAACCGATCTTACACACTTTCACCATAGTTTTGTTTAGTTGGACTATAAGATGTTGTGCCAAATTTAAAGAAAATCGGGTACAATATGTGGTTTCTAGAGCGGAAAATGTTAAATCGGGAGCGACATTTGTTTGGGGGTAAATCTGAAACGATTTGCCTCAAATTAAATAGCGTTCGTCCTTGATCCAAAAAACATAGTTGTACCAATTTTTATAAAGATCGGACTATAATTGCGACCTGTAATATGATTACAACAATAGATGGACAGACGGACAGGCGGACAGACAGACGGATATTGCTAAATCGACTCAGAAAGTGATTCTAAGCCGATCTGTATAATAAACGATGGGTCTAACTCGTTTCCTTTTGGAAACCAAATGCACAAAGACATAATACTCTCGTGGAGTGTATAAACATGGAAGTTACTGCGGTTTTTATAAAAAAATGCAACAAAAATTGCACAAAATTTTTAAAATTCTACCCTCTATTCTGGATTAAAATGCAAGTTTTTGATATGGTTTGATAATGTTCGAACTAGATTTTAATTTCTAGCAGTTTTTTTCTAAATACAATCTCACCGTGAATTTTATTCAAGAAAAATCTGATTTATAGAGGTTATTTTGAACACGTCCAATGATAAAAGCGAGATATTTTGGGAGAACACATAAAACAAACCAATCTTTCATTTTAGTCGGGAACATCCACTACTTTTTTGAAGCCACTCTAATGTACATATACACGCGTATATTTGGATTAAGAGCAGACAATGTAATTATGGCATCATCAGGCATTACTTATTTTATTGGAAAATGTGGACGCGACAGAGAACGATCGTTCACATCTAACAGCTAGACTCAATAGTCAGTTGAGCATTAAATAAAATATTTAAGTTGTCTGTTCTTTGTCCTTTCGCTTCGAAAATTACTTTTCAAATTACTGACATCCGAAATTTATTTATTTTTGATATGAAAATCCGGAAAAGTGGATTATGCGTGCAAAATATTTTGCCATTCAACTGCAATACTTAATATACCTAACTAAAAGCGGTATGAGGTAAATTATTGTACACTATTTTTAATTTTATTGTGGAAATGATGACAAAATGTGTAAAAGTTTCCATTGATTTCCAGGTTTTATAAAAAATTGTGGGCTATTTACTGACACATTTTGCACAAAATCCAAATGACGTTATACAAGCATATTCACGGATAAAAATATTTTTAAATTTTCAACGTCCTTTTTCCACCAGTACATGGATAATTTTCTAGGCCATTTTAAAGCAGTCATGAAGAGCTTTCCGACGATACCTATGGTGTTATAAGCATGTGAACAATACTTCATCGTAAAATAATGTATCTTTTTCTACAAACACTGTAACTTGCCAACTTTGACGGGTCATAAAAACTACATTGAGTAGTTTACAAAATGTATACAAATCAAAAGGGGTCGAGTCCAAAAAGTGTGTTTTTGCGTCGAAAAAATTTGAAATCAGTCAATGCCTCAATCATTGTTATTTACGTGGAATGGTTCATATGTGTTACTAACTATCATGTAGATATGTATGTACCACGACATACCCTCGTACAACGAACCGATACATTTATCATCAAGAGGAGCAAGTTTCACTCCAAATCCACTTACCAATATTTCGAAATCCTCCCCTCCTCTCAAGCTGGCCCTATTCCAGTTGCAAATGCCGAACCGAAATACCTGCACATACCCTTCCACGAATTCGTTCCACTTTTAAACTAAACGAAACTAAAGTGAACTCAGCAAATTTGTAAATTCCAAAAAGAGGTGAAGTTAGGGGACTTTTTAAATTTAAATACATCGAAAAGTTTGCATGTTTTATTTTGTATTTAAAAATATATATGTGGGGCCAAAGTTCTCTGCGTCTGTTACAATAGTTTTTGCTGTATTTAAAAGATACAAAAACAAATTGTTGAAAACTTTTTATGGGGTGTTAACAATGTTATGCTCACCGCATACGCTTACGCTTCCGCTGTCGGTCTTGGCCATATTCAAGTTCTTCGTCGCTGTTGAAATATTGAGTTTATCTTAATGGTCTAATGGTTGACTAAGCGAATATGACGTAGCGAAGCTGTAAATTCTCGGCAATGAAAAGGACCTGTTTGTTACTGTCACCATCCAACACAACCCAACCACTTCAAGTGTAAGGAAACCAAATTCCAAGTGTGTTGTGCGATACTTGTTGAGTTTCTTATTTATAAATGGTTGGGTGATTTTTGAAGTCATGCCTTTGGTGTTGCCTCCACGTAGGCGAATATGAGACCGCTGGCTAAAAAAAAACACAGTGGTGCTGCAGAGCAATTTAATTCACCATTAAAAGATTTGATTTGATTTGTCAATGCTTCAATAAATTGAATAAACAATAAAAATAATTTTTTACGATAGACATATAAATCCTTGTTTGTTTGCATTGAGGCACACATCGTAGGATGGAGTGTTTGTTCACTTTGTCACTCCGTTTGCAACACTTCGAAATATTCATCGGAGATACCATAAACTATATATATTTTGGGTCGGGGTAACATTCTAAGACGAGATAGTATTTTCCGCCTTTCAGCAGAGAACGATATGAGCAATGGACTCACACTTGGCACAAGTACGTCAAATGATTGCAAATCGGACGGATGGATTTAAAATGGACAAGAGAAAAAGGACTGAACGTACCCAACGCACTGTGTGACTTTTTACACTTTTAGGATACCAAAATTAATAACTTTCGCAAGGGGGATGGTATAATATGGAAATTTGGAACAAATACTTCTAGAGTTGAAGTGGTACTGAAAAAATGGGCGTAGTTCGCCCACTTTTACAGTTAAGAATCCCTTAATTAATTACATTTTAATATCAGAACCGAAGTATCGACTTCGGTCGATATTCACTGTCATATTTATCTCTTCTCCCAATTCATAAAAACTTTTCTGCAAACTATTCGTCCCACAAAAAAAACGCAAATGCAGAAATAAAAATCCGGTTTCGTATTGATTATTTTCGTGATCAGTAATATAAATGTACCAATTTTCATCAGTTTTGACTAGGGTTTGCAACCCGGGATTTCCCGCGGGAAAATTCCCGGGAATTCACATATTTTTCATTTCCCGTGTCCCGGGAAATTCGTACGGGAATCCCGCGGGAATTCGGTAGAAATTTTTACATATTTCTTCGCATATTTTTTCCATCATTTCCACAATAAAAATGTTGTACAATAATTTAGCTCATACCGATTTTAATTTGGTATGTAAAATATTGCAGTTCGATGACAAATACGTTCGGATATATACCCAAACTCCATATGAAAAAATTTAAAAACCCAGAAAATGGAACGCCCAAAATAAATGAGGTCAGTCGTTTGAAAATATTTTAAACAATGCTATAGAAAACTCAAGTAAAAATATTATATTAAAAAAGTCAAGATGGCTGTCTAAAAATAATTTATAGTTTCCAAAGCGACAGGGCAAAGAACAGACAACTTAAACATTTTATTTAATGCTCTACTAACTACATCTGTTGAATGTGAACGATCGTTATCCGTTGCGTCCACATTTTCCAATAAAATAAGAAAAATCTGATGACGTCATAAATGCATTGTCTGCTTTTAATTCAAATATACACTTCCAAATTTTGACTGCAAACATTTAATTAATTTTGAAACTTGAACAGAAGTGATGTTTGAGTTGAATTCTGTAACAGGTTCGTTGTGAAAAACATTTTTATTTTACGGAAGTGGGAAACTCTCCTGGCTCAAGACTATCTATATTTAAAATTTATTTACAAATGGCATGGTAACATTTATTATTTGGCGGCAGACTACCACTATCGTGATTTCCACCCTGTGAAAGGTTTCGTCAGATGGCTTCAACTTTTTAACAACGTACCTGGCCTCTTTAAGTAAATGATTTTCACAAACGAACGAATCGCACGCATCCCACCTTAATAAAATGTAAATGTTTCAGTTTAAAAAATAAACTTAACTCATGGTAAACGATATATTTATGATTTCCCGTGCTGTCCCGGGATCCCGGGAAATTGAAAAAATAATTCCCGTTTCCCGGGAAGTAAAATGTACGGGAAAATGCAAACCCTAGTTTTGACTCGCCCCATCCGACAACAAATCAAGTTTTTTTAATGTTTATCCTATACATCCATAAACGTGTTTGCTGTGGATTTAAAAAACTTAGAGTGCAGAAATTTTGTGTAAATGCATCTAGCATCAATGCGCGTAGTTGTGCCAAAAATGGGCGGTAACGGAAAAGTGGGCGTGGTACTTCCCATACGAAGTTAAAACCCATTTTCGAATATATTCCGTTCTATGACAGATACAATACTGAAAGATTGCCTGAGTGCATCCAGCATCAATGTCAAAATGGGCGGTAATGGAAAAGTGGGCATGGCACCTCCCATACGAAGGTTAAACCCATTTTCAAATATATTCCGTTCTATGACAGATACAACACTGAAAGATTGTCTGAGTGCATCCAGCATCAATGTCCGTAGCTGTGCCAAAATGGGCGGTAATGGCAAAGTAGACGTGGCACCTCCCATACGAAGTTAAAACATATTACTGAATATTGTCAGTTCTATGACACCTAGAGTGCTTAAATTTTGTGTAAGTGCATCTAGCATCAATGTCCGTAGTTGCGCCAAAAATGGGCGTTAATGGAAAAGTGGGCGTGGCACCTCCCACACGAAGTTAAAACCCATTTTCGAATATATTCCGTTCTATGACATATACAATACTGAAAGATTGTCTGAGTGCATCCAGCATCAATGTGAGTAACTGTGCCAAAAAATGGGCGGTTTGGAAAAGTGGGCGTGGCACCTCCCATACGAAGTTAAAACATATTATCGAATATGGTCAGTTCTATGACACCTAGAGTGCTGAAATTTTGTGTGAGTTGATCCAGTGTAAACAGTTGTGCAAAGATGGGCGGAAATTGAACGTGACCTTCCCATATGAAATTAAAACCGGTTTTAGAGTATATTTGAACCGAGATGGGCGGAAAGTGACCGTGACCCTTCCCATACGAAATTCAATCCTGTTTTTTTAGTATATTCGACGCCGAGATTCCTATATTGTTGTGTGAGTTAATTTAGTTGTAACCTGCTTGGACAATATACAAATGGGCGGGATTTGAAAGATGGCGCATTTTTGATTTGAATTTTGAAATTACACGTTTTGTGTGGATTTTTTTAGCACAATAGTAAAGAAAGATTACAAAAATACAAATATTCATTCGTCAACAGCCGACTTAAGTCAAGAAAGCGGAAATTATATTAATTTTTTTGTTTTTGTGTTGCTTGATAAGTGAACAATTTGATTGGATTTCTATATGTTTTGAATGTAATGTATTACGAATGAAGTTTTTTGTTTAGGTAATGGAAAGGAGGAGAATCACACTTAACAAAAAATCGATTTGATTTTGACATTTTTTCCATTATTCGCCGTAAACTAACGTTCTCCATGGAACATATCCATTTCTTTAGTATCTCAGGCAAATACCTTGATTATAAATGGTACATATATTACTGATCAGGACAAAGACTAATATGAAAGCAGATTTTAATTTTACCGTTTGTTTTTTTTTTTGCCTGGCGAAGCGGGCGGGGGTTCAGCTAGTTATATTATAAATATTACATAAAATTCTAAGACGATCTAGCCATGTCCATCCATCTGTCAGTCCGTCTGTTAAAAGCACGTTAGAATCTAAACGAAAGGAGCTAGGACGTCCAAATTTTACATAAATGCGTCTTATAGTCGTAGATAGGTTGGGATTGAAACTGGTGGAAATCGACCCAAAGGAAAAAATGTTTCCCTCACAAGGACTAAAGATACCCATAATATTCCCTAATATTTTAGAGTATTCAAGCAAATTTATACACTCCACGAGAGTATTATGTCTTTGTGCATTTATTTGCAACACCCAAAAGGAAGCGAGATAGATCCATTGTTAATTATATCGATCGACTTAGAATCAGTTTTTGAATCGAGTTAGCAATGCCCGTCTGTCTGTCTGTCCGTCCATCTATTCTTGCAATCACGATATTGTAGACAGAACCAAATGAAACTTTGCACAACGGAGTTTTTTTGGAATAAGAACGAACGCTATTTAATTTGAAGAAAATCGGTTCAGATTTAGATATAGCCCTCATACGAATTTCACTCCCGATTTGACTCTTTTCACTTTATATACCACATATTTTAACAGATTTTCTTCAAAATTGGCAAAACATCTTATAGTTCAACTAGAAACGCCTGTGGTAAAAATGGGTCAGATCAGTTCAGATTTATATATAGCTCCCATACAAAATTCGCTCCCGATTTGATTTTTCCGCTGTAGAAACCACATATTGTATCAGATTGTCTTCAAATTTGGCAAACTATTTTATATTTCAACTAGAAACGCCCATGATGAAAATGGGTCAGATCGGTTCAGATTTATATATAGCTCCCATACAAATTTCGCTCCCAATTATAACAAAACGTTATATTTGAACTGGAAGAACTTATTTTGAAAGTTAGTCACTTTATTCCATGTTTGGATATAGCCGCGATACAAATATTCTATTCGATTTGACAAATTGGACCAGGTCATATTAACCTATGATTAGGAAACATACAAAAATCCTTCCCGTTTTCACTTTTTTTACCGAATTGAATTATATTTGGACAGAAAGGGGAGTGTATCATATAGTCGGTCCCGCCCGACTTTAGCCTTTCCTTACTTGTTTTTCAATATGTCTGCTTGTACTTACTTGATATTGGGCAGGCCCGTGCGCAGGATTTTCCCCTGGGGGGGGGTTTTCATCTACACTCATAAAAAAATTAATCCTATAATGAATTAAAATTAACTAAAATTTAGGAAACCAAGTACATTTTTCTTAAATATAAGTAAAATTTTGCTGAAATTTTCCTAAAATTAAGTAAATTTTTACTAAATATTAGAAAAATTTTGCTGAAAATTTCCTAAAGCTAAGTAAATGTTTACTCAAATCAAGTTAATATTTACTCAAACTGAGGACAATTTTGCTGATTTTTTTCCTCAAAACGAGGAAATTTTTACTTAAACTGAGGAATTTTTTTTATACAAGGAAAAAAGGTGAAATTAAAATAAGTTCAATTTAACTAAAAAAATCAAACAAATAGTTTTGCTTCAGAGTATGCAAACTGATACAAAAAATGACAACATGAGATATTTCTCAAGAGTTTCATGTTACCTCTGCCATAAGGAGTTGAGCTATTACTCCATGATTGTTGCAAAGGCAAGATAGAAATAAGTCTCTGCAAACGAACGAGATATTCAAGAATTTTTTAAACAATTTTAAATGTTTTTTATAAGTTCATTAATACCTAAATGTATGAAGAACTCGGCATAAATTTCTGTAAACATATTAACTTACTTTTAGGAAATAAACACATTTTTAAGTTAAAATTTCCTAAATTTCCATACAAAAAATTTCAGATTTTTTTCTTACTTAAAACCTTGGAAATATTCTTCCAAATAAGTTTGAATTTACTCAATTGTAAGAATTTTTATTAGATCCAAAGAAATGATTTTAAGTAAATCTACTACCCTTTTTCTAGTAAATGAACTATTTACTATGGCTTTGAAAGAAGGAAACTTTACTCATACTTAGTTAATTTCCCAACTTTTTAGGAAATTTTTACTGGAGCATTTGGAAACCACTCATACTTTATTGCCAGGATATTCGAGAAATATTTTGATACATTCGTCCGACAGACATTGTCGGCAAAATTGCATTTCAGTAATCCATCTATCATCTATATGAATGGTGATGTAAGATTGCAGAAAACTGCTGTTATGCCAAAAAACAGCTGTAATAGAAGAAAAGTGTCTGCTGATAGGCAGCAGACAATCGCTGCTTTTATTAACAGACTTGTTCTCTAAGTGTAGAACTTTTTTTAAATAGTTGCTTGAAATTACATACATACATATCGAGGGCTTATATTCATAAGTGGCTATGAACAAAAACATAACTTTCTCCTTAATGTTGTATAGAAAACGCATTTTCTGTGATACACACAGCGAATTTAAAGATGACAGCTTCATCCGTCAGATTGGTAGCCAGTCGCGAAAAATCGCTGCAATTGATGAAAAATCCAAAATTCGCCGTTGCAATTTCTTATATTTTAACATTCTTCATTCATAATTCTGAAACTTTTCATACACAAATATTCCCCATGAAGTCAGCAATCACATGCCAAAGAAATATTTTGGTATTCTCAATATAATAAAAAGTTACGCCGGTTTTTTCTAAGTATACTTTTCACAATTTTTGACTTTATAGCCACCATTTTTCCTATTTTAGCCTGATAACTGGGGAATCCAAATGCTATTAACGCGAAATGATGGAATTTGATAGTACGATATGCCCTAAATCTAGAAAAATGTTTTAAACAAAATCGTTGTAGCGAATTATAACCTTCGGTTTCATGCTCTCCATTGTTGAAATATTTTGTTTCTATTATTTTTATGTTTATTGCCACTTATGCAGTAACAAACTAACGTGCGAGAGGATAGCCAATTCAGAAAATTAAAAAAATGGCTTTAGAAAAAAATCTTTTCCAAATTTTCCAGATGACATCCAAATCTGAGAATAGTTTGGCATCAAAAACTCATTTTCGAGAAAATGGTTCATATCCACTTTTGAATATAAGCCCTCGATATATCTTTTGAAGAAATATGACATAAAAAACGATCAAATTCCTCGGCGATAAACTTTAGTCCCGCATTTTTTCTATGATAAATGCAGAAAATTTGAAATGCTTTTTGACAAAGTATGGGTTTAAATAGGATGCGTAAAGAGTTTTGGGGTTTTTAATTTATACAGGACATGAGTAACAGGATGTTTACTCAAAATCTTTATACGCATATTCCGATTAAATAAAAAATATTTGGAAATGTTTCTTCATTTTTATAATCTTAAATATGTATAAATTCGAATAGCAAATACAGTTTTTTTGTATTCAATGAAGTGCAAGAAGAAACAACTAGATATTTTAATTCCAAAAAAACAAATAACAGGTATTTTAGAGTTTCGTTTTCCTACGTAGATCCAAGTTACTGAATTTGTTGTTTCTCTTTTGAATAATACTTGTTACATATGTACACAAAAATACTAACTCTGAAAAATATTTTTACATAAGTGATAAATATAACAAAAATTTTAGTAAGTTAAAAGTCATTTCTTCATTTGTCGAAATGGATTTGTATTATGATTGCAAACTCCCAAAACATTGGAAGTAACAGAAACCGTTGTTGTTGCATCTGTGATGAAAATAGGACACATCACACGGTTCATATTTAGATACAGCTCCATAAAAATGTCCAATCGCAAATGTTACATCGCTCTGGCGCTCTACAAGCATCAAACAAAATATTTGCTTTTATTAAGAATATTTTAGATTTCATTATGATTCTTATCTACACTTTTTTAAAATTACTAAACGATTTCGTTATTAAATTTCCAAACTTTTATTGCAGTACACAATTAAAAGTTCATAAGATATAGCTCTAGCCGAATGTCAAGAAGTGGTATCGGTTAATAAAAATGAAAATTTTCCAAACAATTTTGTGTCCATTAGCGAAATTAGCACTACACAATCTTTAAATTGGCTCAATTCGTTTAGTTTGTTTGTATTTTTCATAACCTTTGTACGAAATTCAAGAAAGTGTCCACGATTTTTCTATGTAGGTTTCGCGTTTTCATGATTTTACTGCAAAATTACCATTTCAGACGAGTTATTTTAAAAAATCTTAAAAATTCAATATTTTATTGCTTCAGAAAGTCTAGAAGGTTTTAAAAAGTATATGTTCGAAACCTCTCTGGGGGGGTTTGAACCCCAAAACCCCCCCCCCCCTGCGCACGGCCCTGATATTGGGTATGAGCATTCCCCCGATAACAACTACGGGGTGAAATAGGGCAAAAAGGGATAAAAAAGGTACATATCAAACGACAAAAGCTATAAACACAAAATTAGTTATGCACATTCCTCTAATAGAGTATATACATAATATGAAATTATTTTTTTCCAAATTCGTACTTTTAAGGGATAAAATGGGAGTAGAGGGAGGAGAGGCAAATATTTCAACTTCAACTTTATGTTTTTTGACCGGTATTTTTTCTAAAATATTACGTACGATAAGATGACCATTTAACGTCGTTTTTGTTCGGTTCTTATGCTCCATTTTAGTTTTATGCAATTTAAGGCACAAATAATACGAAAAGTGATTGGACAGTAATTTACACCATCAGATTTTCGCCAACAAGCTTTACCGTCTCAGATTTGTACTTTGGGTTGTGCTGCATGTTTGGAGGGCACAATTCGTATTGTTTCCTATTAGATCTGCACCGACAAATGTTGGATTCGCCAATCCAGGCGATATTTTCCCAAAAATCTTGGATTTTTCTATATGATCCTGAGCAGATTAAATTTGACACTGTAAGCCATATTTTGATACGTCTGGCTTATGTTGAACAATGCAACCAAGTAAATTTTTTCCATTGGTTCTTCTTCTTATGGTTCTTGAGGAAATGATGTTAATTTTTGCCGAAAAATCTCTCTGAATCACAGTTGAGCTTTAAAATGGATCTGCTACGGAGATTCTATAAATTCAAGAATCCTTTTTATTGGTCGTGTTTCTCGGCGTAGGACATTGTGTGACATTTTTTAAGCTCCCATAATTTCCAATATAGCCTAGTAAATTGCACACAATCTGTCTGGATCAATTTAGAATGTTTGCATTTCCCCAGCGGTACTTCCACTGTCGTTCAATTACATAATAACCTGACGCTTCGCCTCAATGCACCATTTTCCTTTAGCCATGTCTAATTATAAATTTTGTTAAATAATAACTTCAATTTGATTAAAAATTACCCAAACATACCAATTAATTAATTTAAACGCAAAAATAAATAGAAAATAACAACTTTTATCAAATGCGCTAAATTTGTGTCCAGCCCAGATTACGAATTACTTGAAGAAACATGAGAGTACGAAGAAAAGGCACAAAAGAATTCGAAAAAAACAAATATTTTGCGCAGAGTTCATTATCAGAACAAATTATTTGCTATTACAAACAACACATGTGAAGTGTGCTAAACTCGTGACAACCACTGTATATATTCCTCTGATTGTACCAAAAAAATGACCAAATTCGCAGCTAGAATCATGGAATTCGGTGTATACATTCATCTGATTTTCCCAAATTCGTACTTTTACGGCAAAAATTGGTTGACTCGTTATCGTTAGGTTATTTTGCACTATGTACGTGGATTTTCAAAATTTTTACTTTTGAAATTAAAATAGAGTGGAAATACAACCAACTGTAGCACCCACCAATATTTATCGTATTGAAGCTTTTTTGAAAATATAAATATAAGAATATTTATTTTTTGAATTGACTTGAAGTATTATTTCGATATATATATATATATATATATAGAGTAAACGTATTGGTAGCCTTATCCTACAAGCGTGGCTTGAAATAATAAAAATATTATATTTATTTATAGAATTATTTTTCAACATTTGTTTTGGTATGGCTATTTTATTACTGTAATAATAATATAGTAATTTTACTGGCTGTAATATTACAATTTCGTAGTTTTAAGGAGTAAAATGTTAATAGACGGATACAAATGGTACCACCCAAACGGGTGCACCTAAAATAATGAAATTCGGTGTATAAAGTCTTCTGATTGCGTAGACACGTAGAAGAGACGGATTTTTTTAAATTCGTGCTTTTTGGGGTTAAAATGGAAAGGGGGTATAAAAATAGTACCAACCAATGACCGTCATGAAATTCGGAGTATAAATGGATAACATGGCTGCGTAGACATGGATAATAATTTTTTTTTCCAAATTTGCACTCTCAAGGGATACAATGGATACAGAGGGATAAAAATAGTACCAACTGAACGACTACAGCTAGAATGATGAAACTCGGTGTGCACATCCCTCTAATTGCGTAGACACGTAAAATAAAGAGATTTTAGATAGTCGTTCTCTTGAGGCGGAAAAAGGGGATAAAAATGGTACCAAGCAAATGGCCGAAGCTAGAATCATGGAATTCGCTGTATACATTCCTCTTACTGCATAGACACGCAAAATAAAAATATTTTTTCAAATTAGTATTTTTTACTTTCACGGTAAAAATTGGTTGAATCATGAAGTTAGGTTATTTTGCACTTTTGGAATTAAAATGAATGGAAATACAACCAACTGTACCACCCTTTATCTACCAATATTTATGGTATTTAAGCTTTTTGAAAATACAAATATAAGAATATTTATTTTTTGAATTGGCTATTATTTCGATCTGTAAACGCAACCAATGCCTTGCCTTATAAGCGTGGTTTGAAATAATAGAAATATTATATTTATTTATATAATTATTTTTTCAATATTTGTAAGACATTTTCACTGTTAACATTATAATGTCGGCAGCAGCAGCATATTTGAATTGCACATGTAGTTTAGTAGATTTTAAAAAAGCGCGCTAGTCTATTCTTTAAATGTATCTAAAAAATCCACCAACTTCCACCAATCACTGAAGAAATTCTGTTCAAAATTTCAAGACATTCAGCACAAATTTTGTATGAAAAACTCATTTTGACTTATATGAGCGGTATGCGTTGAGCGTGGCTATTTTGAAGAAATTTTAACAACCTTTTCATTTTGGCAATTTTAAACTCTGGTCCAAAATTTCAAGACATACAGACTGAAACAAAAAAAGGTATGAAAAATTCATTTTGGGTTATATGGGCCGATTTTGATGAAACTTCATATTTTACTTAATTGCGTTCAGTCAATGCTCGGTTTCATCACTCTACGGGTACTCCTTATATTTTTGAGACTCAAAAGTATGAAGCCATCCAACTGTATGTCATCCGTGAGCTAAACGCCTCTGAAAACATCCGTAAAAATGATGAATTTCCCATAAAATATTTTGTAAGTTGCATTCTTGTACAATTTTGCTTTACGGAGTTAATATATGCTTGTATGCACTTTAAATGTACATTTTCGAGACCATTTATCTCACACATCTACAAACAGAGAAAAAACTTATGAAGGATTTTTGGAGCAAACGAAATAATTTTGGTATATGCCTCAAACGTTTACTGGAAATTCTATAACACTTTTCATTCATTGCATGTTTCATACATTTTATAAAGTGTTTCTTTGGCGAATTTTTAACGAGCATTTTCGCTAAGGTTAAGACAAAATCATAAATATTATGAAGAAAATTCTTTCGGTGTAGGATAGAAGAAAATTCAGCCAAATTTTGTATTTATTTTATTATTCCAAAAAATAACCGAGCCAGATAGGCCGTATATCGTTATCAAATACTCCCATCTTATATTATGAACAATAAAATTAACTTAAACAAATATTAAAACTTATAAAAATAACTAATAATAACCTATACATCCCTAGAAGCAATAAACAAAATGACATCAATATTAAGTCTCTACTCCAGAAAAGACTACTCTTATTTTAAATTTTAAACTCATTTACATCAGTTCGAGAGTAATGTTGGTTGGGCCACTCTTGCTTCAAGCGCACCACACACAGATACAATTTTTCTAAAATATACATAAAAATATTCATATGTAAAATAAATACATATACACATATTGGGGTTTGGAAAACATTGTTTGTAATAAATAATAATAATTTGTA
The DNA here is from genome assembly GCA_947397865.1 of Polietes domitor. NCBI lineage: Eukaryota > Metazoa > Arthropoda > Insecta > Diptera > Muscidae > Polietes > Polietes domitor. Next base: position 79,356,645 of record OX377621.1, on the reverse strand, counting down.
TGTCCAAAATCGTGGAAATTTGATGTTTGTTTGATTTTTTTTTTTTTGCAAATGCATGGCCTATGACCATATCATTCATGAACAAACGCCGTCTGTTCTGAACTCTGCGACTCAACCTATGTTCGAGTCAAGTCAACGTTTAATTATACACATTTAAATAATGCTGTTGTTATTGTTGCATTTATACGAATATGGAAAGTAAACACGCTCGTATTTCATTCATTTTATTGCGGGAAAACAAATTAAAAATTTATTTGTTTTCCAAAATATTATGTAGCCAATGTAAACCTCTAATTATCATTAGGACTGCGGTGGCAAGTCTTTGACGCGTCTCCAATGGAAGCAGAAAATATTTGGGTGTATTAATGGGTGTATACCTGGAGGTGACAAATAGCCGTCAATTTCCACTAAAATCTTTTTTAGCGGAAAATATAAGTTTAAAATAAATGTGTGCATTCTTATTGGCCTATTGAAGTGTAGAGTGGGCCATTTAAAATATTAAAGTTGTTTGACATTTTCAAAATGTAACGCTGTACGCTCGAACAAAATTGGAAAATATTAAAACCTTACTTCCAAAGGAGTGAGTCTTTAACGCAACCTGTAAGAAATCGGTCTTCAGTGTAGCTTTCATGAAGGTCATTTTCAACTCTGTGGCTATGTCAACAAGCAAAATTGCCACATATGGTGTTCATATGTCAATAGTCACGTGTGGGTCCTACGTGACTATTGAGAAGCCAATTCATCCATAACGAGTCACTGTTTGGTGTGAATTTTTGGCTGGCGGAAACATTGGGCCATGTAATGAAAAATTGGGTTGATCGGATGAGGTACGTGCCAGTCGTGGTAGTCATATGAATGAGTAGCAATACCCGCTGCTTCGCAAGTGAAAAAGTCAGTTATTTGTAATCAGTGTTATCCGTCTCTGTTTCGTATAGTATGTATTTAATGTTCTATTGGTGGATATAGATAAATGTAAAGTAGGGCCGACTATATAATACCCTACACCACTCCCTGCATATATACATCGCTTTGATTACTAAACCCAGGTATTCCATGGGAGCAATTTTATGTAGTTCATACAAATTATATAGTTACTATCAATTCATCTTTAATCAAATTTAATGAATATGGTAAATAATAAAGTAATTGATCCAATTTTCCAGCAGATATTCCGAGTAAAGTAAATATAACATGATATGGAAAAATTGATCAAGATCCATAGGTTTTTTAGTTGGATTTTTAGATGTTGTGCCAATTTTAAAGAAAATCAGGTACAATATATTGTTTCTAGAGCGGAAAAAGTCAAATCGGAGGAGACATTTGTATGGGAGCTATATATAAATCTGAACCGATATATCCTATTTTTGCCACATCTGCTTTTAGTTGAAATATAAGCTGTTTTGCTAAATTTGAAGATAATTTGTCACAGTTTGTGTATTCTAGAGCGGAAAGAGTCAAATCGGAGGAGACATTTGTATGGGAGCTATTTATAAATCTGAACCGATCTATCCTATTTTTACCAGAGCTGTTTCTAGTTGAAATATACGGCGTTTTGCCAAATTGGAGGAAAATATGTTGAAATATGTGGTTTCTAGAGCGGAAAAAGTGAAATCGGGAGCGACCTTTGTATGGGGGCTATATCTAAATCTGAACCGATCTTACCAACTTTCAGCATAGGTGTTTCTAGTTCTATTATAAAATGTTGAGTCAATTTTAAAGAAAATCGGGTACAATATGTGGTTTCTAAAGCGGAAAAGGTGAAATCGGGAGCGACATTTGTATGGGGGCTATATCTAAATCTGAACCGATCTTACCCACTTTCTGCATAGGTATTTCTAGTTTGATTATAAGGTGTTAAGCCAAATTTGAAGAAAATCGGGTACTATATGTGCTTTATAGGGCGGAAAATGTCAAATCGGTAGCGACATTTGTATGGGGGCTATATCCTCCAAATTCAATACCGATGGTCCATTGCCAGAAAAAATAACTTCTGTCAAGTTTCATGACAATCGGACAACAATTGCGACCTGTAGAGTGCGAACAAGCTTAGATGGACAGCAGACGGACAGACGGACGTACAGACAGACATCGTTAAATCGACTCAGCTGGTGATTATAAGCCGATCGGTATACTTAAAGGTGGGTCTAGCTCGATTATTTCTTGGTGTTACAAACATTTGGCGCGAAACTAACTTATAATACCCTAGCCCACGAAGTGGTGTAGGGTATACAAATTTTGGAGTATCCATTTGAGTTCCGAATTTACGTAATGACACCATTTGTATCCCTTTTAGTACCGCGCACCCCTTAAAAGAGCAAATTTCGAACAATCCAATTTTGCTGCGCTTCTACATGGTCAGAGGAATTTTCATATCAAATTTTACGATTCTGGTTGCAATACTTTAGTTGGTACCATTTTCTATCCCTTTTTGTGCCGCTCACCTCTTAAATGTACAAATTTCGAAAAATCCATTTAGATGCCTACATGGTCGGAGGAATGTAAAAGCCGAATTTCAAGATTTTAGCTACAATACTTTAATTGGTACAATTGTAATCCCAAATTTCGAAAAATCCATTTACATTGCGCTTTTACGTTTTTATACTTAAATTGGTACCATTTTTATCTCTTTTTGTCCGCACAACACTTAAAAGTACACATTTCCAAAATTTCAATTTTACTGTGCTTCTACATGGTTGGAATTTACATACCAAATTTCACTATTCCAGCTGTAAAACTTTATTTGGTACCATTTTTATCCCTTTTTGTCCCATTCGCCCTTTAAAAGTACAAATTTAAAAAAACCCATTTATGTTGCAAGTCTATGTTGTCAGAGGATTTTTCAAACCAAATTTCACGACTATAGCTGCAATACTTAAATTGGTACCATTTTTATCCCTTTTTGAATCGCATAACCCTTATAAGTACACATTTCGAAAAAATCCATTTATGTTGTAAGTCTACGTTGTCAGAGAAATGTAGATACCGATTTTCACGAATATAGCTGCAATACTTAAATTGGTACCATTTTGATCTCTTTATCCCTTTTTGCCTCTTTCCTCCCTTAAAAGTACAAATTTCGAAAAATCCCTATTTGTAGCTCGCCTGCATGGTCATTTCAAGGAACACACCGAATTTCATGTTTCTAACTACTGCCGTTTAGTCAGGACGATGGTTCGATGTTTATCCCTTTTTGTCCCATTTTACCCCCTAAAAGTACGAATTTCGTAAAACCCTTGTGAACAAGTATATGTAAAACAATATTTTGAAAAATTGTATGCTTTGGAATTTTGTAGTTCTGTGAAGGGGTAAGAGGAAATGAAAAATTTAAAGTAAAAAATTGCCCACCCTATACAAAATGATATCCGTTTGCAACACCTTGAAATATTTGAGATTGTGAATGGATGAAATTGGTGGGTAAAGTTTTTGTTAATATTTAGTTTAAATATCTAAGATATTTAAGAATATTTTTATGGAGACTCGTGTATTATATTCACTTCATGAATACACTTGAATTATTATTTTGCGATGCATATTTTCTGCGCAATAAACGTGTCTACATTATACTCGTTTTTGTACAGATCTGCTCTGTTTAGGTCTGTTGAACAATTAAAATTGAAATTGTTTATAAATATTGGTGTTTATAAATTATAAATGAATGTTGTTAGATAGAAATTAGCATTGCATATTATTCATAAAATCCATAAACATAAGTCAAGCGATATCCATATGTAAGTAGGATTTCATATGTGTAGGTTTGTATGTTTATATTTATGCATACATATATTTGTGGTATGTGGATATTTTTGTATGTATATTGAATGATGTTTAATTTAATAACCGATATTGGTTTGCAGGCAAAATTATTACAATCGAAAATAACACGAACAACAATATTAATATAAATACACTAACTAAACAGGCTGCATTCAATCTGAATGCAGTAAGTATAGATAATAGGATTGTTTTGTTTTTAAATATGTTTAGCAAATTTGCAAGGAGCGTTTTCTTTTCTGGGAATTCTCCGCTATATGTAAATAAAGTATTTTCCATTGCACAATTGTTATGTTAATTTTAAACACAAATAGTAACACTTGCAGCATTTTATTAAATAAACAGAAAACACCAATTTCCTGCGTATGTAACGGGCGATTCATCGTGAGGTTTGATTTATTATTTGAGTTGAACTGTGATATTGTCCTGGATCAAGACCACTTTGCATCTATATTTAATAGAATGCAAATTTATTTACAAATGGCATGGTGACATTTATTACTTGGCTGCAGACTATCACGATCATGATTTCGACCATGTCAAAAATCTTTTCTTTTCAAGTGGCTTCGCAGCGACTTTTCAACATCAAACCCATCAACCGGCCTCTATAAGGAGATGATTCTCACAAACGAACGAGAAGCACAACTCACTTGCCGAATTTGCGTTTAAAAATAGCAATAAGTAATAAATCACCCATGCCAACTCATTGAGTTACATATGTAAGTATGTGTATATGCAGGTATCGGTACCTAGTAATACTTCTGCCGTGCCAACGCTCATTTGTTTTAGTTTTTTCGTCTGTATTTTTTTGGTCTGTTTGATTTATAATGTAAACAAGTAAGGAAAGGCTAAAGTCTATGTGATACACTCCACTTTCTATCAGAATACAATTCAATTCGGAATATTTTGCCAAATTTGAAGATTTGTTAAAATATGTGGTATCTAGAGCACTAAAAGTCAAATCGGGAGCGAAATTCGAATGGGAGCTATATATAAATCTGAACCGATCTGACCTATTTTCACCAGAGGTGTTCCTAGTTTAAATATACTATGTTTTGCCAAATTTGAAAACAATCTGATAAAATAAATGGTTTCTAGAGCAGAAAAAGTCAAATCGGGAGCGAAATTTGAATGGGAGATATATATAAATCTGAACCATATATATATATATGAAATATAATACGTTTTGCCAATTTTGAATACAATCTGATACAATATGTGGTTTCTAGAACGGAAAAGGTGATATTGGGTGCCAAAATTGTATTGGAGCTATATATAAATCTGAACCGATCTGGCCCATTTTCACCATTTCGGTGTTTATAGTGGAAACATAAGATATTTTGCCAATTTTGAAGAAAATCTGTTAAAATATGTGGTATCTAGAGTAGAAAATGTCAAATCGAGAGCGAAATTTGGGAGCGATATATATATTCTGAGCCGATCTGACCTATTTTCACCACAGGTGTTCCTAGTTTAAATATAAGTATGGCAAAATATGCCAAATTTGAAAACAATCTGTTAAAATGAATGGTTTCTAGAGCGGAAAAAGTCAAATTGGGAGCGAAATTTATATGGGGGCTATATATAAAACTAAACCGATCTTGTCCATTTTTATCATGGGTGTTTATATTGGAAAAATAAGATGTTATACCAAATTTGAACCAAATCTGTTAAAATATATGATATCCAGCGTGATAAGAGTCAAATCGAGAGTGAAATTCGTATTGGGGCTATATCTAAATCTGAACCGATTTTCTGCAAATTAAATAGCGTTCGTTCCTATCCCGAAAAACTTCGTTGTGCAAAGTTTCGTTTGGTTCTGGCTACAATTGCGTCCTGTATTGTGATTAGAAGAAAAAATGGACAGACAGACGGACGGACGGACAAACAGACAGACAGACATAGCTAAATCGATTCAAAAAGTGATTCTAAGTCTATCGGTATACCTAACAATGGGTCTATCTCGCTTCCTTTTGGGTGTTACAAACAAATGCACAAAGACATAATACTCTCATGGAGTGTATAAAAACAAACACATAAAGTGAACTTAAAAATTTTATTATCGGTCAAATTAACAATTTATGGCATCTACTGGTTGAGAATGATGAGAATGTAAATGATGGCCACGACTACGTCTGAAGTGGTCCATACAGAAGGTCTAATTTTGGGCGACACGTTCGAGGATAGCGACTGGAGAGCCCATTCAAACTTAAGTTGCTTGGCTTCTATTCTTGCACAAGTTGAATTTTGTACGCTTTAAGTCGAGTAAAATATGCCAAGTTGTCGAATACGACAAGCAAAGCTGCTGAGAACGACGACGAATCGATACGCCACTGTCTTCTTTCTCACAGAAAGCTGTTATTCGTAATATAGCTGAACAATTTGGAGACACTGTTGTGGTGTGAGTTTTTCCATGATGACTGACTAAACGATTCTAAACAAGAAGTAAGCTTCAGTCGGCTTAACCGACTTATATATATTAGAGTGGCTTCAAAATAAAAGTTGTGGATGTTCCCGACTAAAATGAAAGATTGGTTTGTTATATGTGTTCTCCCAAAATATTTCGATTTTAACAGTGTCCGTTCGTGAGCTGGATGCGTGAGAATGGAATTTAGAAAAAAACCTGCTAGAAATTAAAATCTGGTCCGAGCCTTATCAAACCATATCAAAAACTTGCATTTTAACACAGAATAGAGGGCAGAATTTGAACATTTTTGTGCAATTTTTGTTGCATTTTTTATAAAAACCGTAAAAACTTCCATGCTTTTAGTTCGATTTGTGTTTTTGTTGGATCGTTGAAGAGCTATTGATCGCCAATTGATTTTTAGAACTTCCTAACCCATTAGGACCGAAAATTTTTTCTTACTGTTGGTTAAATATGATGCAAAAACTGAAATATGGGATTATTTGCATCGTAAACACATTCTAGTCTTACAAAAAAGCTAATTTTTTGAAAACAAAATCTGAAATTTTGGCGATTTCTCTCCAAAGAACGAAATGGTATAGAAATGACACTATATGCCACTAATAGGAAAACCCATACTCAGTTTTTTATTTCGTGGTCGTTTGTCTTTTTTACAGGACTTTTAACTTCCAAAGGATGTAAATGTTTCAATAATTAAGTTTCGCACTTTAGCTGTCATACAATGATGATATGGGTATCAAATGAAAGAGAAGAACATCTGCTAAATATACCTTAAATTTCATGCATCAATCTATGTTGATTTAACATTAACAACCATTTCAATTGTTCCCCTTTAAAAAGTTTATGTAGATTGGTCATGTTTAAATTTTTAAGGTGCAAAATTTTAAATGGTTGAATTTCTTTTCAAAAATTTGCATTTTATAAGACTAGAATGTATTTACGATGCAAATAACCCCATATTTCAGTTTTTAATTCGCACTTAACCCACTGATTATTAACAGAATGAAAAAAATTTGGGGACCTTAATGGATTAAGAAATTCTAAAAATTGCAATTGGTTATCAATACCTCTCCATCGAGCCACTAAAAACATAAATCGAACTAAAAATGTGGAAGTTATTACGGTTTTTATTAAAAATGCATCAAAAATTGCACTAAAATAGTATAAATCTGTGTCATATTGCAAGTGTTTAATATGGTTTGATAAGGATCGGGTCGGATTTAATTTCTAGTGGTTATGTTTCTCAATACCATTCTCTTCGAGAATTCTTTTCAAGAAAAACCAGATTTTTCGGGGTTATTTTGAACGCGTCTAGCTCACGAACGGACAATGATAAAAGCGAAATACTTTGGGAGAACACATAAAACTAGCCAATCTTTCATTTTAGTTGGGAACATCAACAACATTTTTTCCTTCCTCACAAAAGAAGCCACTCTAATATATATACCCTCACTCTCAGAGAACATATACTTTTATTAGTACTTTTTTACACAAATGGATAGAAATAGAACCAACCAATCGGCTATAGATAGAAAGTAAGAAATTCGACGTGAAAGCTTCTCTCAGCGTGTGGAAGGTTGGAATTGAAAATGGACGAAATCTGTCCAAAGAGAAAAATGTCATGCCTAACAACGAATGCTAATTCCGCCAATAATCTGTAACATTTATCGTATTTAAGCATACTTTTTGACGATTGACTGGCTTTGATATACAATTAGATTAGATATTTATATATCTATTTCTATTAGGGTTTGGGGTCCGGGAATTCCCGAATCGTTTTTCCCGGGAATTCCCGGAAAAATTTGGACGGGAATTCCCGGGAAAAAATTTTCAATTTCCCGGGAATACGGGAAATATTAAAAAAATAATTTATTTATTATGTTGATCAATAATTTAATGTTATTGGTAATTGGTATTTTTAGTTGTATTTCAAATTCATATATGTATTTACATTACTGACCACAATGAGTATTTATTGAGTATTTGTTTATATTATATTACTACAAACAAAACTTTTTTAAATTCGCTAAATAGCCATTTTATGCGAAACCCAGTTAGGGAAATAAAAACTTTTTGTGAGGCTATTTGCAGGATCTTTATCGTGAAATAAAAATACCATGCCGACAATACTATGGCTTACATAATGTAAATTTTCTTGTTTTCCTAGAAGAATCGAGTTGAATATCTTCTTCAAGAACAATTTACTTTACATATGTAGCCAGAAAGAAATGGTATACAAATAGGAATACAATAAAAATTCTTCGCATGGAAACTTTCAAGAGAAATCTAATAGGAATATAAATTTATGCTACGGTGTCCTTAAATGGCCCATTGTAAGAATTAATGACTGGACTATTTCAATATTTTTATTTTTTATGAATTTATTAAATTAATATTATTTTTTATGTTTCTATTGTTTTTACAGTTTATAATATTACCCCCTGTTTCTATAAAATATTTTTGTCTCCAGACGAATGAATATTCTAAATTAAATGCGTCATAACATTCTCCGTAAATTAGTTATTTGTTTCCTTAATCATTTTCGATTTTGATTCTAGTGTAGGTGTCAGTCACTTCTGCCTGCGATATATATGCCCAATTCTGACGATTAATCTACAACTTTTCACGTTTATAATAAGAAAATAATCGGAATATGTAAGTTCACGATGACAAATGTAAATTCATAATAGGATCATAATAATTCATAATTAGCACTGTAAATTCGTAATGCGAAATGTAAATTTATATTGAGAAATATAAATTCATAATTGATAATGAGATATATAAATACATAGTGAGTAAATCCAATAATGAGAAAATATAAATTCATAATCAGGAACTCTAAAATTTATAATCGAAGCTATGTACGTACGTTTTTCTATGGATACACATATTTTATCAATGTTCTCATTATAAATTTACATTTTCTCCATATGATTTTATATTTTCTCATTATGAATTCATGTTTTCTGAATATGAAAACGTATTTTCTGATTATGAATTTGGATTTTCTGATTACAAACTTGTATATTTCATTATGAATTGATATGTTCCTATTATGAATAATTGTTCTCAATGAATTATGATTTATATATCTCATTATGAATTAACATGTTCCTATTATAAATTTACATTAATCATTATGAGTTATATGTCCCTAATATGAATTTACATTTCCCAATATATATTTGTATGTTCCGAATATAATCTTGAAAAGGTGTAAAGTAAAATATTTGTAAAATGAAAAATAATTTGTAAAATATTTTGACAATAACATTCGTTTTTAATTTATAATATGACAGTATTGAAAAAAACACACCAGTTAATAAATGTTGATATTTTAAACCATATTGAACATACCTATAAATAAATTACTTATTCCCGGGAATTCCCGGGATTCCCGGGAATGAAATTTTTCATTCCCGTTTTCCCGGGAAATGAAAAAAGTCCGGGAAACCCCAAACCCTAATTTCTATACATAGCCTAGGCTTTGGCTCACACTACACTACAAAGCCTATCATACTACAATTTTTGTAATTTCGACCTTTAAGTGGGCGTGGTCATTAAATTGATTAATTAATTGTAATTCATAACAATAATAATGAAACATCAGAATTTATTGAACAACATAATTTCTATAATATGTTTTTCAATACTACGTGAAGTCTATTCTCCCGATAATACTGTGGAATCCACTCCATGGTGAAGGGTGGACCATTTAAATTAGAATCGGCTATAAAAAGTTCTGTTTACGTTTTTCAAAATTCAGGTTTTATTGGAAAGGTTGAAATGTTTCATTTAATAATGGAACACAATATCACGCATATGACTACCATTACAGGCTCGGCAGTACCTCATCCGATCAACCCAATTTGTCAGTACAGCCCAAAACCCACACCAAACAGTGACTCGTTGTGGATGCGTTGGCTTCTCAATAGTCACGTGTGGGTTCTCTGAAACCCATATGCTGCAATTTTGCTTATTGATTCGGCCCGGCATTTTTGCCATTGTACTTGTTTTTTACTAAAACATATTTTGGGTAAGCAACAAAGGTCGTAATATTTTAAAATATTTAATTAACAGCGCTTATTTAAAACTTTTGAAAAAAAAAATGTGAAAGTGGAAGGATCGTTTTGTTTTTTTAAATTGTAACGCCCCTGAGGATGATCGACGAAGTCGTTCGAAATATCGGGAACAAAATTGAATAATAAACAAACAAAATCTTGTTTTCATTTATTTGAGACTTTGACTTTATTTTCTAATGGAGCAATTATTTTCTAACTTAATTTAAACTATATATTATTAAAAAAAGAATTAAATTCTGCATTTATCATTTGAATGATTTAAAAAGTAGTATTACAAGCCATAAAATATCAGAAGAGGAAATTATACAAGTAAGAAAAGACCTTCACTCGCAATCCTAGATGACATTTGTATGGGGGCTACATTAATACATGTGGTCCGCTGAAGACTGATTTTCTAGAGCGAACTGCGAGCAAGTAAAAATAAATAATTGAAAAGGTACCTCTTGGATTTCTATCCTGAAAAATATAATCAATTGGGGATTAACTGGTAATTTCAAATGAAATTTAATGCAGGTTAAGCAAGTAAAACAAATTTAATATATGAAAAACATATTTTTAAACTGAAAATATGGATGTGTGTGTCAAAAAGTACACTCAGAAAAAGAGCATTCTTAAATCTGAGTAAAATCCACACTCCAATTTAGTTTAACAATTTTACTCCAGTTTAGGTAAAATTTCCTTATGAGAAGGAAAATTAAATAGATATGAGTACACTTTCCTTACTTCAAAGCCGGAAAAAATAGTACATATACTCAAAATAGGGTAGTAAATGTACTTAAAAACATTTTATTGGATCTAGTAAAAACTTCTTACAATGAAGTATATGTGCGGAAGAAAATTTATTAGCGCTTAAGAAAGTAAATAATGCAGAATTTTTTTGTATGGAAAAATTCCATCCCAGGAAGTTTTTACTTAAAAATGTGTTTATCACTTCAAATAAAGTAAATAAATGTAATTAAATTCATGCCATGTTCCTCATGCATTCAAGTATAAATGAACTTATAATACAATACTTCAGTGTGTTTAGAAAAATACATGAATAGTATTCTAAGAAGCAATTCTCGTTCGTTAGCCGGGACTTTCTTCATAAGTACTTCAAATATTACTCTAAACAATTACTGCGAAGGCGCCTACCTAGCTTCCGCAGCAGTCATGGTGAAATATCTCAACTCTTTATGGTCTGAGTAAGATGAAACGTTTGAGAACTATACCATGTTATCATTTTTCATATGAGTGTTGCATACTCTGAAGCGAAATAATTTATTTCAATTACCAGTATAGTCGTTGTCATGCTGAATACAAATTTACTTGGTTTATGGAGAATTTTAGTCAGGCTGAGTACAAATTTACTTGGTTTAAGGAAAATTTTCCGAAAAGTTTCCTCAGACTGAGTATACATTTACTTGGCATGACTACAAATTTACTTAGTTTGAGTAAAAATTTACTTGAATTGAGGAAAAAATCGGAATATTTTGCTCAGTTTGAGTATAAATTTACCAGATTTGAGTAAAATTTCTTAAAAATTTTCCTCAGATTAAGTAAAGATTTACTTGATTTGAATAAAATTTTTCCTCAGTTTGAGTAAATTTTACTTGCTTTGAGGAAAACTGGAATCAAGTTAAAAGCATGTCCTATTTTCAAGGAATAGTTTGTACTTGATGTGAGAAATTATTTCCTTAGCGCTATACGAATTTCAATTTTCCTCAGTTTTAGTACATATTTACTTAATCCGTGGCATACTTTTTTCTGAGTGTACTATTCAGACCTTTTCAACTAGGTGTTAATCTAAATAAATAAGCTCTCGACTAAACGTAGAACTGGTGTAACATATTAGAATTTTGGCTAGTAGCGATATTTGTTAAATAAATTGTGATGTTTCAATATTATAATTTTGAATTAAAATTTATTAAATAATTCAAAAGATGTTCATTCATTGGTAGGGAAGAAACTTTTTCTGGAGGAGGTTTTGGTGCCATTTTTATCCCCTTTCGCTCCGTTTTCCCTAATAGTACAAATTTCTAAAAAGAACATTATGTCTCAAGTCTACACAATCAGATGAATTTCCAAGTCGTTATGATTGTAGCTGTAGTCATTTGGTCAGCACCAATTTTATTCCTTTTTGCCCACTTTGTGCGAGCCCTAAATGTACGAGCGAAATATACAGTGATTTTCCTTGTTCTATGTGCAGCGGTTTGATTGGTATCAATTTTATACCCTTTCTCCCGTCGTTTTGTTGGTACCATTTTTATCTCTACGTGTCTTCTAAATAAGAGGAATGTACACTAGGGAGGATCAATTTGTATGGGTGGAAAATGAACAAAGCGTCAGGGAAAAACGAAACCTACGGAAAATTGGAAGAACATTTCTCCAAGAAACCATGGCTCTAAGAAATCTACTTCAAATTCTAAGCCATTTCCGTCTGTCTGCGGAAAGCCATAACTAGGTGGATGAAATTTTACAGAAAGATGTGTTCAATTGACATTGCAATTATAAAGAAATTGATCATTGATTACAGATTTCACCCATACAAGGATTAAATGAAGTTTCATTTTTCATCGTTATCCCCTGAATTATAATAGCGAAGAAAAATACAACTTCGTATGAAAGACATTGAAACAGAAATAAATTGTGTTTTTTTGGGGGGGGGAGGGGAAAGTACTTGGCCGATCTCAATTCAGCACATTCAATTATATTGACCCATGAAACAGCGATTTTAAAATAAATTCAGATTTCTATAAAGCTCCCATAGATTTTTATTTTCTTTTTTTGTAAAGAAAATATATTTGTTGGTACACAGTTCATTCAAATACAAATGCTCACTTCGAACATAATCATCTTCAGTGATGAGGCACATTTTCACCTCAATGGATTCGTCAATAAGCAGAATTGCCTCATTTGGGCGAATGATAATCCATGAGTGATTGTCGATAAACCAATGCACCCACAAAGAGTGACTGTTTGGTGCGGTTTATGGGCTGGCGACATCATCGGTCCGAATTTTTTTCCAAAATGAGGCCGGTCAGGCAGGAACTGTGAATAGTCTGCGCTATCGTGACATGATAACGAACTTTTTATGGCCCGAATTGGAAGATATGGATGTGTACGATATGTGGTTTCAACAGGACGGTGCCACTTGCTACACAGCTAACGAAACAATGGAGACAAATTCAATGGCCGTGTTATCTCACGTGGTGGCGATGTCAATTGGCCGCCAAGATCATGTGATTTGACACCGTTCGACTTCTTTCTTTGGGGTTATTTGAAAGAAAAGGTGTACGTCGATAAGCCAGCAACAATTCAAGAGCTAAAGGATGAGATAATTCGGCACATTAACGGCATAGAACCTCAATTATGCCTCAGCGTCATCGAAAATTTGGACCATCGGGTGGAGGCGTGCCGCCGAGGTCGCGGCAGCCATTTGGCCGATATTTTGTTCCATTCATAATTGAAACCATACCAATATTATCATAATTAAAAGAAATGACAATAATTTCCTAAATAATTTGTGTTTTTTATTTAAAATCAAAATCGGCCCTTAAAATTTAACCACCCTTTATATACTTTATTCGGTCTCAGGGCGATATTTCAAGGTGTTACAAACCGAATGGCCAACTTAGAATATCCCCATCCTATGGTGGAGGGTATACAAATTAAGATGTATCCCTCGAAACACGTATACTATTTTTTTAAGATTACTCTGAAAGGTGCAGTCATATTTTTCGAATATAGACAAATAGTCAGCGTTATAATGTCATTATCTATAATGTAATCAAAACTAGTTGAAACACAATGAAATAAACCAGAAGATCGGCCTTAGTTTAACAGTTTTTATTGATTGAAATTATCATCGGCCCTAAAAATAAAACAGTCTTAATATGACCTAACCAGATGTGTGCAACATAGATATTGATGTAGACTTTCACAACTATTGTGAGAATAGAATGACCATAAAAGGGTGGATAATTATTGTGGCTGAATATAAACCCAGCGAACTTTTCAGTTGCAAATAAGGTGCAATGGCTGACCTTATTCTGACACCAAAGCTGTTTTACATATATCATAAGTAACGTGGATAATATTAATGACCAACAAAGACAATATTACCCTATGTCCTATCAAACGCCTTTGGATTGTATAGTGCTTTTGTTTATTTGAACAGGTCTCCAATAATTATGGACCTGTTTGCCTCCCGCTGAGGCTATTGTTAATTGAAAACACTATAAATTTTATTTATTTATTTATTTTACGAGATGGTAATACTTTTGTACACAGAAAAACAGATGGTTTTGACATATTTTTTTTTTGACAATTAGAATGTTACCCCATCTACATGTCAGACCGGTTGTAGTGTCATTTAGACTTCTGTTTAGATCGATCATATGATCGCACGTCAACATTAATATTACCTCTAGATTAGCGACCTGATAATCTATTTACGTTAGTTCCTCGAAAGTAGGTGTTCCCTTTCAAATTATTAATATCTTTCTGTACAAAAATCGACAAGCAATAGTCATACGATTTCACTAAAAACGTATGGGAAATTTTGCTGGGTGATTGGGTTTGAACTAACCAAGGAAAATTATTATTGTGTTATTGTGTTTGGTAATGGTAATTTAATTAACTCTAATACAACTGTGTTGTTATGATATAAATAAATAATATGCAATCTATTGTAATAGATTAGTTGTATTAAAATTATGCGGATGCACAAGGATATAGGCAAACTCTGGAAGCTCAATAGATCACAAGTCTATATTGATGAGCTCACTATTTGAATAGCATTAATTGGCATTGTGTCACCAGATCTCACTACGTCCTTTATGGAGGGAATGCCAGGTTATCTAGGGGCAGAATCCTTGTTTATAACTGAAATTAGAATTAATATTTTTAATTTAGACTTTGGCTATGTGTTCGTCATCTCTGTTAGTTGTATCTGCATCAAATGTGCAACAAAAGTCCTAAGAAATATAATACATTTACATTCATTTTTGGGAAGGACTAACAACATTGTACATTTCTTCTCAGATTTGTTGCACTGAAAGTTGTGTGGTATTTCTCCACAATATTGTCCTAGAAAGACAAGAAAACATAAAAACATTTTCAATCTAATGGATTTGTGGAACAAGTTTAAAACTAATTTCAAACTTGTGGCTTTTCTAGTCCGTAAATCCACAATTTTTGAATTTCGGTGCAGATATTCATGTTCCTGGAGAATTCCAAAAATTGTTGGTAATAGATCTGTAATCACCCATGGGGCACATGGATGATAGATCCTGAGGTGTGTGTGGAGCTGATGTGTGCTTATCCAAATGCACAAAACTCGTTTCTCACAATTATGTCTTTGTCTATTTGTTTGCAATGTACACATGGGATAGTTTATTAACACAGATCGAAGAGTATTATGTTCCAACAGACTACCAAGATGAACTGAATTCCAAAATTAAGAAAATAATAAAGCAAGTGGAAATTTATATGTATGTATAAATTTTTAAATTTAAAAGCTTGTTAGTAAATGATAATTCAAAAAGTGTAGTGGTAGGATGGGCCATTCAAAATTTTATACTTAAACTGCCGATTACTTTGACTTTGAAATGTAGAATAACATTAATTTTTATTTTCAAGTTTATGTTTGACATTTGCAAAATGGGACACTATACGCTCCAACAAAATTGTGAAATATTAAAAACTTACTTCCATGGTAGTGAGTTTTTAACACAAACTGTAAGAAATTTACGTGCAAAATTTTCTTGTTTTCAGATGAAGCTCAATTTCATCTCGGTGGCTATGCCAATAAGCAAAATTGCCGCATATGGGGTCCAGAGAACACACACATGACTGTTGAGAAACCAACGAGTCACTGTTTTGTACTGAAAAATTAGGTTGATCGGATGAGGATGACATTGTGTTCCATTATTAAATGACAACGTTCAACATTTCCAATAAAACCAGAAATTTGAAAAAAAATCAGTACTTTTTATATTCTAATTTAAAGTTTCAAATTGCCCACAAATTACTAATGAAAATATAAAATATCAGCTGATTGTATAGTTCTATCCTTCTTCACGCCACTCTAGAGATAATAAAGCAAGCGAGATGTACCATGGCGAATATTGGAGAACCGAATACGGAACCAAATGCCAAAAATTTAATTGTTTAATACCAGTTACATTGATTTAAATCGACTTTTGGCAAATGTTTACGAGACATTCTATGTCGAGCTGTACGATTTTTGATCTAGATAGCTTGCATTGTATCGAAAGTTTGAGTATGTTTTCTTTTCATGAAAATAATTTCGGGAAATAATATAAATTGTTTTCACGAGTTATGACCTATTTAACAGTAGTGAAATATAACTCCTGAAACACTTGACCGATTTTAATGTACTATACATTGTGTTGTTTAATTAGTAATTACTTTTATCAATTGATAAATTAATTGATTGCACTGTCCAACAGCATTTTTGGAACAGACTATTATTCTGAAAGGGCATGTTGAGTAGATCAGTTATGTAGAATAAACTTATAGTCCAGCTGGCCTGAGTTTCATTTTATAGTGGGACAGTGGTTTAATGTTATGGTTGAAGGGAACAGTAAACTAAGTGTTGTAAGTCAATGTCTGAAAGACTTCATATTATCAGAACTATATTGTGGAATTTTATGGGGATCATTTTTGTGGAAGATCTTAACCCTCAAGTTCCTCTCTTTATGGGTGAATTGGCTCCTTTTTTTCGAAAAAATCAAAAAAAGTTCTTTCAAAATGGACATTAAAGGATTAAAATGTTCTGTAATGTAACATGTCTCTGAATAGGCATTTTCTCCACTTTATATGTATGAAGTTTACGTTGACGATGTCATTGTCAACCCGAACGTTTATTGCCGATGGTAGGGTGGTGGTACCATTCGTATTTGCTCAGAAAGAGGACTACGGGAGCCATTAATAACTAGCTTCAGTCGGGTGGGGGGATCTCGTCCTTTTCTGACAAATATGAAGTTAATTACAAAAATTATTATAGACTCCCTATTTTTTAGGAATGGAAAAAACTATGGATCTACGAGGACCTAATGACTACCTGAAACAATACCCGATTGTAGTCACCGAATGAATAAAACTAACATTCAATTCTACTAATATCTCTCTGATGTCATGAGAGACTGGTGCCTTGATACCCTCCCAAACCAAAGTCCTGATTGCTCACCTATTTTATTACAGGACCCCGAATACCGAATCCTAATCCAACATTACCACATGCCTACAAGAAAACACTTCGTTTTATCTATCAATTCATATTTGAAACATATACTACTATTTATTCAAATCATTATTTTAGAAACTTATTTTAGAAAAAAAAACTTATAAAATGAACTTTTTAACGAACCTCATAAACATTCTATGAAAGTGCACTTCATATTACTCTTTGAAAAATGATTTAATTTGCGATCGTGTTCGCTTCTACATTCAACAGAAAAAATGTAACATATTTTGTTCTAATCGCGATAAAATACTCGAGATAAATACGTAACAGAAAATAAACGCGAAAAATCTACACCAAAAATTAATCAAATAGTCATACAGCTCAAATTTCTTGTTTTTTTATGTGCGTTTTTTTCTTTTAACTAAATGATCATTAGTACTCACCAAATATGTTTGTTGTTTGTGCGTGTGTCGAAGTTTGATGAAGGCCTCCAGCAAGTTCGATGCATATGTTCAAGTGCTAATGATCGTAGCGATGCAATGATGTTTGTTGTAACTGGTATGATACTTAATAATGATGTTCAATGCGCAGTGTGGTTAGCTAATGATGTTTGTTTTTTATGTGATCTTTTTCCCATGCTTTATATAAGGTTACTTTCTATATATGTTTGTGTGTCACAAAATTTGAAATCAATTTTTGAAAGCTTTTTTCTCAACCAATTTTGCTTAAATTTTGCACACTTAATCATTTTCGATGACAAAAATTTGACCAATTGGACAAAGGGGCGTGGTACCTCCCATACAAACCACAAATTAAAAATCTATTATTTCTGCTCCTGATAACGGTATTTAAACAAAATTTGGTACGTCGGTTTGGTGTGGATTTTTTAAGTGCTGCTGCAAATATGGGCGGGATTGTACAAAGGGGCGTGGTACCTCCCATACAAACCACAAATTAAAAATCTATTATTTCTGCTCCTGATAACGCAGTAATTTTTCCTTCTACAAAAGATAACTAAAAAAGAATTTCTATGCACAATAGAATTCTGCTTGCATAAAGCATGGATTTGAAAAAAAAATTTTTTTTTGATTTACTAGTTTGTGATCATGATGCTGTAACAATAAAATAGTTACACTCGAGAAAAAATCTCTTCTTTTCGGTCTTGTTGTTTTAATTTTAATCTGTTGATAATTTGTTTAGTTAGTTTTGGTTTTACGTACGGTAATTAATACTTTTAGAAGAATGATATGCACCTTCATTATGAAATTTTAAACTAACTTTAAGCTTACGAAATAATTTTACTTATTGCTATGTGATATTCAAAACAAAAATTTAAAATTTTTGGAATTAGAGAAGCTACGTATGTTTGTAATTCGAAAAAAAACATATGTACAAAATTCAGTGTTAAAATTTGAGGAATTGCAAACAGGATTAGGGAATTTATCATGGTTTTAAAGAAATTTAAACTTAGCTTTAGAAAATTTTTATAGGAATTTTAGCAAATTTTACATTTAACTTTAGAAAATTTTTTTAGCAAATGTTAGACTTAACTTTGGAAAATTAGAATTAGAATTTTATGACAAGAATTAAAGACTTAATTTTAGGAGACTTATGCCTTTATGCATTTTTTATGGAATTTTAAGCTCAAAATTTCGAATTTACCGTGCGATCATTGCAGTTATAAAAATTAAGGGAACAATATATAATTTGTAACTTATCCCATTAGAATTGAGGTCCACATTATTGACGTCAAAGTTACACCGATCCCTCTTTTGTGCGGAGCAAGCAAGATGTTGGTGTTTTTTCAGACTATTTTCTTCTGGTGTGGCTGTACCGATATTATTACTTGTGATGGATTATTTCTTCTGCGCTTTCTTTGGAATGGAGGATGAAATGTGTGTCGCCTCCACGTGGACACTGTCCGCCTTATTATTTTAATTGGGAATTTGTGGCCAGTTCCAGGCGAAGATCGACACTTTTTAGGACTATCACAATGATTAAGACTCTCACAATATGGTGATGAAACGTAATTGCCTATAAATTTTTTTTTGCAATTTAAATTGGGTATTGTTCTAAAAATAACACTTTTTACCTTCTGATATAACAATATATCGCGATTTTGTTAATAAAATACCTTCAGTCTTTATGACTGAATAAAACTATTTTTCTTGCACTTATTATTTATGCGTGCTCACTTATCGAGATGCTGACGAAAAAGGAAGTTAAGTCGTTCCTAACTCACTATGACAGGTTCTGTCGCGAGTCGAACTGGGTGTCGAATAACAAGGAGAAGTTTGTAAAAACAGGTATGTTTGGTGACATTAGATACCCTGTTGATTTCGAAGTTAGTTCGTTAAAATTGGAGTTACCATATCACCGTCGATTTAAAAAATCAAATTAAATTAAAATTTAATGAAAACATGTCAATACCTAATCGTATACTACAGTTCTACGAAAAAATGTGTGGCAATATTTGTAAATAAAGCTTTTCACGCTTAAATTACACGTCAACTTATACAACAAAATTAGTAGGGTTAAAATTGGTCCATGTTTTTGAAGATCGATCTTCCTCGACAAAAAGTGTGGGTATTTCGGTAGAGCACCATAAACAAAAAAAATCAAATTGGAATTTTTTGTAAAATTTTCATTTTTGTTTTGTGATTTTCTCGCGGTCTAACCATCGAATACGGCAGATTTTTAGAATGTGTATTAATTGCCAATGACGCTTGTAACATATATGTAGTCAGTCGCAAAAAAAACTGTTATTGTTGCAAAAGTAAAAAATTGATGGTTGCAATTGCATTTATTCCCACTTTTGAAAGTATTTTGTCACATATGCCAAAAACATATTTTGGCATATGTGAGAGAATGTTACGCGCGTTTTTCTAAAGTCACTCTTCACGATTTTAATCTTTACTGTCAACATTTATCCTACATTATAGGGTCGCTATTCTGGTCCAATCAAAAAGTCTTAATTTGTTGGACAGTGTTATTAATTGATATTTTAGTTGTTAATAAGTGTTTTTTAGCGATTGTGAGTTTGGAAGTTGTGAAGTGATCTATTATTTATGATTTCTTGTTCAAAATATTTTTTACAAAATCATTTGATTCAAGGTCTAAAAATAATACAAATATTTTTTAATTAACTATTTTTTCTTGGATTTTCTATTGTTTTTTGTGCTTGTGCTAATAAACTAATGAAGAAATATTTAGATTTTTCATTAAAATATCGTTTTTTTTTTAACTCGTAAGATATAGAAACCTCTTTATATCAATTCCAAATTCACACAGTGGCTAAAAAATATATCAAAGAACATTACTAGAAAATATTTGAATGAAATCATTTACAAAAGCAAAATCGAGGGCTTATATCCCTCCGATCGTGGCCTTCCAGAAGGTGGAGGATTCGTATTCCATACCCAGCCATCCTTCGAACGGTACACTTGATCCTGATTGTTGGATTTGCTGGATGATGCAATTACGGTTGATGCTTGAATAGCAACTGCGGACACGGCATCTCTATACAATTCTTCCAAATCATCATCGACATCGTTATCATCCAAAACGACCTCTAACTCAAACCCTTGTTCAATATCCGAAGCCTCATCCTCATTTCCATCTTCCTCCGGCACGTAGTCTTTATCTCCCAAGTCGTCACCTGATTCGAACGAGTCGAATTCCAGCCCCATAACTCGTTGAAGTTCTGCCTCAAGGCGCTTTCGGAGTCACATTCGGTGCATTTAATTTACGAAGCAAGCGCGCCATTATATCATCCTCATCGAAGCCTCTTTGCTCCATTTTACTTGCAAAAAAAAATAAAGCACCTGTACTAAAGAATTCTAAAAAACACGTGTTCACACTGGTTTCTCCACATCAACTGAAATATAGACTCTCTGCCTGAGCCTCTGCCACTATAATTGGTTTCTCCACATCAACTGAAATATGTACTCTCTCTCTCTCTCTGCCTCTGCGAAAAATGTCAAACCTATTTTCTTCGAACAGTATGACTGTTTAAGGTTGGGTCTGACCAGACCCATGTGTGTATGATTCACGAAAGTAGTTTCAAATCCAATTTCAATCATTGAGGAAGTCATGGACTGGCATTGATCAGAAATTCCCCGAAGAATAACTAGACACATATAAAAATCGATTTGGTCTGGCCAGACCCATATGCACCTCGGAGGGATATTCAAAAGTGGCTATGAACCATTTTCTCGAAAATGAGTTTTTGATGCCATTTATGCGATATAAATTTGGAAAATAAATTTTTTTCTAAAGCCATTTTTTTAAATTTTTCTGATTTGATTATCCATTCACGTTATCTTCTGACTGCATAAGTGGCTATGAACATAAAAATAATAGGAAAAAAGAAAAAAACAATGGAGCAGCATTTAACCGAAGGTTATAATTCGCTACAACGATTTTGTTTAAAATATTTTTCTAGACTTAGTGCATATCGTACTATCAAATTCTATCATTTCGTTTTGATTCCAAGTTATAACGCTCAAATAGTATAAATATTGGCTGTAAAGTCAATAATTGTGAAAAGTATCTTTAGAAAAACCCGTGTAACTTTTTATCATATTGAGAATGCCAAAATATTTATTTGGCATGTGATTGCTGACTTCATGGGGAATATTTGTGTCAGAAAATTTTCCGAATCTTGGATGAAGAAAGTTAAAATATAAGCAATTGCAACCGCGAATTTTGGATTTTTAACAATTGCAGCGATTTTCGCGACTGACTACATATATGTTACAAGCGACATTGGTTCTTAATAACCAAACAAAAATTCAGCCGGATCCGTTGGTTAAATCGCGAGAAAATCAAAAACTAAAATGCCATGCATGAAAATCGTTTTAGCCATATTTCCCGCGAAAATGAAAATTATCCAAAAAATATCCAATTTGTATTTTTTGTTTACACTTTTTGTAAAAAAAATGGAAAAGGGATACAAATGGTACCAATCTGGCGGATGAAGCTGGAACCTTTAAATTCGCTGTGTACATCCCAGAAAATCCGTTCTCTATACAACATTGCCAATATTTCATGAAAAACGTTGTCGAGTTTACAATAAATCTTGGGCATAAATGGCTATGTGCTTATTTCAACATTCATAGTGCTGAATTTTAAACGTGCAAAAGTGGATGTGAACCATAAAACCGTGAATAATAGGAAAATTCGAAAACTTTTTAATCGTAGCGATTAGTAATCCTCTTTAGATTAAACTGTAGAAGAATGATTCATAATTACTCTTAAAATTAAGGAGAAAATCATATTTTTGCTCTCCCGCAAAGTTATGTTTTTGTTCATAGTCACTTATGAATATAAGCCCTCGTTATGAAATAATTTGTATACCCTACACCACATTTGTTTGTAACACCTAACAGGAAACGAGATAGACCCATTGTTTATTATACCGATCGACTTAGAATCACTTTTTGAGTCGATTTAGCAATGTCCGTCCGTCTGTCCATCTATTCTTGTAATCAAAGTCCAGGTCGCAATTGTTGTTAGAACTAAATGAATCTTTGCACAATGAAGTATTATGGGATAAGGACGAACGCTATTTAATTTGAAGCAAATCGGTTCAGACTTAGATATAGCTCCCATACAAATTTAGATTCCGATTATACCTTTTCCGCTCTAGAAACCACATATTTCAACAAATTTTCCCCCAATTTGGCAAGACGCCGTACATTTCAACTAGAAACAGCTCTGGTAAAAATAGGATAGATCGGTTCAGATTTATATATAGCTCCCATACAAATGTCTCCTCCGGTTTGACTCTTTCCGCTCTAGAAACCACAAACTTTGACAGATGTTCTTCAAATTTGGCAAAACAACTTACATTTCAACTAAAAACAACTCTGGTAAAAATAGGACAGATCGGTTCAGATTTATATATATATTCCTTACTTGTTTTTGTTTGTTTTATTTCGGTCCATAATCAATATTTGATTTTAACTAAGATATTGTCCTGGCTCAAGACCATTTTACATCTATATTTTATAGAATGCAAATTTATTTACGTGAATCCACATAAAGAAGGCTTTCACGGGCTAGAAATCATGATAGTGTGCAGCCAAATGTAAATAATTAATTCTATGAAATATATATGCAAAATGGTCTTGAGCCAGGACAATATCCCTGTTCAAATTAAAGAAATAAAGTTGTTAAAACTTTTAAATGTCTAACGGGGTAAAATTATTACTTTAATGGTAATTGAAATCATCTTCAAAACAAGGTGTAAATCGGTCTAGAATTTCAGGAGTTAGAGGCGATTTACAAAAAATCGTAATTTTTCAACTGTTAAATTGGTCATAGGTCGTGATTTTTTATTTTTTAAATACATATAAAATATATTTTAAAAATCCACAAAGGCATAATATCCTAATGGAGGGTATATCGTTTGGATCCTGATTTAATTTTCCTTATTTTTCCCGAAATCACAAATTAATTCCAAATTCTCATAGCGATGTTAACCAACGTTCCTGGTATCATTTTTGTCCGTGTTCATGTACATATTCCCATCTATATATATATATATATATATATATCTGTGCTAGCTCCTCAATCTTCAACCTTTTCAATTTTTGCCACATTTTCACGCTTAAAATAAACATTGTAATAAACCATTAAGAACATTTTAAAATCTGTCAAACTAAGGGTTTCATCTGAAACTTGCCTTCTCAAATATCACACGCCTGAAGTCCTTTAACGTCGTAGTTGAGAAAATAGTGTGCCAAATGTTATTAATGTTCAAAAGTTGTAATTCTTCTTCATTTTGTTCATCATGGAAGTTGGAAGCCATAATTTCATACTTTGGCGTAATTACCGTCTTGTCAAAGATTATTATCATTTCATTTATGCCTTAATTTATGTACCCTCAAATACACTATCAAACCAAATGTGTTATTGTCTCAAAAGTTTACCTTTAATTTCATTGTGAAAATTTCTTTCAAAACAACTAATTTTTTTTGTGCCACAAACCGCACTTGACAATAACGTCGTTGTCGTTGCCAGAAACTATATTGACAACTTGTAGGGCGAACAAAATTACAGTGGAGCAAAAAACGAATATTCCTTGCAAATAGTTTCGTGGGACCTACTCCATGAAATAGATAAGCAATTTTGCATCCTAATGAAGAGCAGGTTTGCAGCTGCGTATTTCTAAAGGTATTTGGCGTTGTGGGTAAATGAAGACATATTTTGATATAGAAGTTGCTAAACATTATGACTGAAAAGTTATACCCACAAATCGACACTCACAGAGCAATAACACTGTCCAACAGCATTTTTGGAACAGAATAGCGACCCTATAATTCTGAAAGGGTATGCTGAGTAGATCATTTTTGTAGAACAAACTTATGGTCCAGCACGTCTTTCTAAGTTCTTGTCCAGAGAAATAGTAAACATTTTTGTAAATAAATCAGGAATTTCTAACCGGCTGCTTCGATTTGGATGAAATTTCAAAGAGAGAATCTAGTTGAAATAATTGAAGTCTGGAAGAATGCCCCAATGTGGGTAAACTGAACTTAGCTATATATTGAAGGACGCAAAAGTATCTGTGTGAATAGGAAAAACTCCTTTGCTTAGCTTAACTAAATCATTGATCAGCGCCCATACCACACGACTGAGACCATTGTCATAGTATAGGGTGGGCCATTTAAAATTATAAATTTGAACTACCGATTACTTTGACTTTGAATGGTATTTTTATTTTTAGGCTTATGTTTGACATTTGCGTTTTCCGATGCGTTTTCGGTGCGCCCAATAGTTTGGCAGGAGATGAAGAATTTTACCGAAAAAACGTATTTTCAGATGAAGCTTATTTTCATCTCGGTGGCTTTGTCAATGAGCAAAATTGCCGCAAATGGGGTTCGGAGAACCCACACTTGAATATTGCACCCACAGCGAGTCACTGTTTGGTGTGGACTTTAGGCTGGCGACATCATTGGTCCATTTTTCTCCGAAAATGAGCAAGGAGCCTCTCAAAGAATTTTTGTTTCCAAAAATTGGAGAGAATGACATGAACGACATTTGTTTTTAACAAGACGGGGCCACATGCCACACAGCCAACGCAACCATCGATATTTTACGCACTGTTTTTGAAAATCGAATAATCAGCCGAAATTGTGATGTCAATTGGCCTCCTCAGAGCTTTGATTTATTATGATAATATTGGTATGACTCAATTATGTATGGAACAAATTATGGGCCAAAAGGTCGACCTAGGCGGCACACCTCCATCCGATGGTCCACATTTTCGATGACGCTGAGGCTTAATAGAGGTTCTATGCCATTAATGTGCCGAATAATCTCGTCCTTTAGCTCTTGGATTATTGCTGGCTTATCGACGTACACATTTTCTTTCAAATAACCCCAAAGAAAGAAGTCCAGCGGTGTCAAATCACATGATCTTGGCGGCCAATTGACATCGCCACCACATGAGATAACACGGCCATTGAATTTGTCGCGCAAAAGAGCCATTGTTTCGTTAGGGGTATGGCAAGTGGCATCGTCCTGCTGAAACCACATATCATCCACGTCTTCCGATTCGGGTCATAAAAAGTTCGTTATCATCTCACGATAGCGAAGACCATTCACAGTAACTGCCTGACCGGCCACATTTTGGAAAAAATACGGCCCGATGACGCCGCCAGCCCATAAACCGCACCAAACAGTCACTCTTTGTGGGTGCATTGTTTTATCGACAATCACTCTTCGATTATCATTCGCCCAAATGCGGCAATTCTGCTTATTGACAAATCCATTGAGGTGAAAATGTGCGTCATTACTGAAGATGATTTTCTTCGAAGTGCACGATATGTATTTTGATTTGAACGTCCATTTTCATAATAAGCCTGAATAATTTTAACGCGTTGCGCGTTTGTGTATCTTTCCATGGTTCAAATTGAGTTAGTCTGAAATTGAGAAATATCAAATGAAATGCAGAAAAAAAACTTGACGTTTAGGTGTGGTTCACATTCAACATCGGCCCTTACATTTTAACGAACCTTTACATTAAAATAAGAAATTTATGTCGTTTTTTTCATGTAAACTTACATGGGAGGTAGGCGTGGTTGTGGGCGGATTTAAACAAAACAAGTAAGAAGGCGTTAAGTTCGACCGGGCCGAATCTTAGATACCCTCCACCACGGAGTGCATTCCACAGTATTACCAGCAGATTAAAGGATGTCGACTTTACATAGAAGCACGGTACCATATTACGAAAATTGTTATATTTTTATGCACAATATAAAACAGTAATAGTAAACAAATATACTATTTCAAACTATAATGTATACTTATGCGCACTGTTTAGAATCGACTACTATATATAAATAAAATGCTGAAATTGTGAAAGTGAACATGCCTAAATATTAGGCGATTGTCAGTCGCCATTAGAAAGAAGCATTTTCAGATACAGACAAATTCCGCCCAAATGTACAAATTTCGAAAAAACCCTTTTTCGAGTCTTCATAGTCAGAATGTATACACCGAATTTCATGATTTCAACTTCACCATTTTTATCCCACTTTTTAATTATATCCCTTAAAAGTACGAATTTCGAAAAATCCCTCTATTCTACGTGTCTATGTAATTAGAGGGATGTACACACCGAATTTCATGACTTTAGCTGTTGTCGTATCATTGGTACCATATTTTATCCCTTTTTGTCCCATTTCGCCCGCCAAAACTTTTATTTTCTTTGTGGTGCTTCCAAGCTACAAGAGGAATGTCCGCAACAAATTTTAACTGTATGAAAATAAGAAATTTAATTAATAAGCCAAGGCTACCAATATTTGTATACTATGTATATATATAATTGATATAATACTTCAATTCATAAAGTAAATATAAGGGAGCAATCATAAATACCTTAAATATTGGGGGATAGAGAGTGTACTTTCAGCTACAGTCGTTTGGTTGGTTGTATTTCCATCCTTTTTAATTTCAAAAGTATAAATTTTGAAAATACCTACATACGTACGCAGTATAAGACAACTTCATGATTCTGCCATTTTTTGTCGTAAAAGCAACAAAATAAAGTACGAATTTGAAAAAAAATATTTTACGTGGCTATGCAGTCAGAGGAATGTATACACTGATTCTATCGGCGGCCATTTTGTTGGTACCATTTTTATCCCCTTTTTCCAATTTTGCCCCCGTATCTACACAATTAGAGGGACGTACTCACTGAATTTCATCATTCTAGCTGTATTCGTTTAGTTGGTACTATTTTTATCCCCTGTAGCCATTGTATTCATTGAAAGTACGAATTTGGAAAAAAAACGTTTTATTTTCCGTGTCTACGCAGTCAGAGGAATGTATACTCCGAATTTCATGATTCTAGCTGCTATCATTTGGTAGGTACTATTTTTATCCCCCTTTTCCATTTGAACCCCAAAAAGTACGAATTTTGGAAATTTCTTTTATTTTACGTGTCTACGCAATCAGAGGAATGTATATATCGAATTTCATTATTCTAGGTACAGCCGTTAGGTTGGTACTATTTTTAGTACCTCTATCCCCATTTAACCCCTTAAAAGTACGAATTTAGAAAAATACTTTTATATTATGTATCTACTCTATTAGAGCAATGTACACGCCAAATTTCGTGTTTCTATCTGTTGTCGTTTGATAGGTACCATTTTTATCCCTTTTTGTCCCATTTCGGCCCCTACAAATAAAAATCACTCTATGGTGCCCTTTTATGCTATAGAGGGAATGCGCATTGCAAATAACAACTAAATACAAGCTAATATGTTCAAAAAACATGCTGAAATACTCTAAATATTAAGGGTATTTTCAGTCCTTGTGAGGGAAAAATTTTTCCCTCTGGGCCGATTTCGTCCACTTTCAATCCCAACCGATCTACAACCATAAGACACATTTAGGACAAATTTGAACCTCCTAGCTCATTTCGTTCGGCCGCTATCGTGCTTTCAACAGACAGACAGACAGACAGACGGACAGACGGACAGACGGACAGACGGACAGACGGACATGGCTATATCGTCTTAGAATTTTACCACGACCCAGAATATATATACTTTATGGGGTCTCCGATGAATATTTCAAGGTGTTACAAACGGAATGACAAAGTGAATATACCCCCATCCTGGAGGTGGAGGGTATAAAAATTGTTGTTGATCTAATTTGCCGATATAAGTGATGTGTGCGAGGTTCTAGCTCTATTCCTTCTAATTTTTGCCACAGGTTGTATGCAAATATTTCGCTATGCGTTCCAGATACAGTAGAAGCGATGAAATCAAAGTTGCCATTGAAGATATTCGAACAGGAACAATCGAAAATGTTCTGAAAATTGGGTTGATCGAATGAAGTACTGCCGAGCCAGTCGTGGTAGTCACATGAATGATATTGTGTTCCATTATTAAATGACAAAGTTCAGCCTTACCAATAAATGCGGAAATTTGAAAGAATAATCAGTACTTTTTTAGCCGATTCTAATTTAAAATTTTAAATGACCCACCCTAGCAATCGCGTTGTTTATTTTGTTTGGATGTATGCCTTCTGAAGGACACTGTGATATAAAAAAATTCTAATGAAAGTTTGTATTCCCGTAGCATAATTTTCTCCTATCCTAATTATTTCCTTTCCAGAACGCTCTAATTTACATCTTTTCCTGAAGCCATAGTAACCATTGCAATTTTCTACACCTTCCCTGACAGCACTGCCAAGTCATCACATCATCACGTTTCTACAGCCATCCAGTTTTATGTGTCATCCGTTAATCTTTAACGCTCCAATGTCAGGCATAAGGAAGCATTTAGCTCATTATTCAATTCATTATTAAACTTCGCTGGCAAATAACAATTAGAGCCCCTTCCTCGTTGAATTATGAGCCATCAGCTGACTATAAGGGAGAGGTGAAAATGGCCAATATCCTGCCCATAGTCGAGCAGACAGTAGCAGTCACATTTTTTAATAATTTCTCATAAATGAATAATTAAGATTTCGTCAGCTGTACTCACCCGGAATGCCAACTCACAATCTTCAATTGAAAATCTGATATTTTTGCGATGACAACAGAAAGTATTTCATGGAGAACATTGTGAACAATGGAATTGGACGCCCCCGTTGGAACTGGAAAACTTTTTTGATTGCATAGATGTTGGCAATGATTTAATTGCACAACCTTTATCGGGAACTGCAGCAAAATTGTTGGAAGACAGCTCTCAATTTTTAGCTAACGAATCGGGATTTGATTTTTTGGAAATTTTTCGGTTAATATTAACATAACATTTTTGCAAAATTTAGACTTTTAAATGGTGAAATAGGTACATACACGAAATTCATCAATTTATATTTCTAAATTCGTACCTTTTATTTTGAAGTTAAAATCATGAAACTCGGTATGCGCAGGGTACGTTTTTTTGCTCACCTACTGCGTGAGTTTTTATAACGTTATTTTTATAAATTGTGTTGATCGGATGAGGTACTGCCGAGCCAGTCGTAGTAGTGATATTGTGTTCCATTATTAAATGACAAAGTCCAACCTTTCCAATAAAACCAGAAAATCGAAAATATAATTTTAAGTTTAATTTAAATGATTCTATATTTCAATTTCCTATTCGATTTCAAAGGAGCAAACTTTGAAAAAGTATTAAAAACTTAGCCTAATAACCGAACAATAAAATAGTGAACAATACACTATTTCAGATCCTTGTACACTGTTCTTTTAATTTACACTTTTACAATAATTATACCCTCCACCTCCAGGATGGGGGTATAATAACTTTGTCATTCCGTTTGTAACACCTTGAAATATCGACCTGAGACCCTATAAATTATATGTATTCTTGATCGTTATAAAATTCTAAGACTATCTAGCCATGTCCGTCCGTCTGTTGAAAGCACGCTAGCATCTAAACGAAAGGAGTCCTAGTCCAAATTTTACATATATGCGTCTTATAGTCGTAGATAGGTTGAGATTGAAACTGGGCAAAATCGGACCAAAGGAAAAATTTTTTCCCTCACAAGGACTAAAAATACCCATAATAACCCCTAATATTTTAGAGTATTTAAGAATATTTTTTCAATATGTCTGCTTGTACTTACTTGATATTCGGTATGCGCATTCCCCCTATACGAAAAACGTGTACCATAAAGTGATATTTATTCCTAGGGGGTGACATGGTACAAAAAGGGATAAAAAGGGTAACTATTGACCGACAACAGCTAGAAACACGAAATTCGGTGTGTACATTCCTCTAATCGAGTAGATACATAATATAGAAGTATTTTTTCCAAATTCCTACTTTTAAGGGGTAAAATGGGATAGAGGGATAAAAATGGTACCAACCAAACGGCAGCACCTAGAATAATAAAATTCGGTGTATACATTCCTGTGATTGCGTAGATACGTAAAATAAACGGATTTTTCGAAATTCGAACTTTTTGGGTTTAAAATGGAAAAATTGATAAAAATAGTACCAACCAAATGACTGACAGCTAGAATGATGAAATTCGGTGTGTACACCCCATTAATTGCGTAGGCACGTAAAATAAGGAGAGTTTGGAAAGTCGTACTCTTAAAGGGATGAAATTGAAAAAGGGGATAAAATAAAGTACCAACTAAATGGCTACAGCTAGAATGATGAAATGCGGTATGTACATCCCTCTAATGGCGAAAACACGTAAAATAAAGAGATTTTAGAAAATAGTACTCTTGAAAAATGGGATAAAAATGGTACCAATCAATTGGCCGCAGCTAGAATAATGGAATTCTGTGTATACATTCCTCTGACTGCATAGCTACACAACTAAAAAGATTTTTTCAAATTCGTACTTTGTACTTTTACAGCAGAAATTGGTTGATTCATGCTAGGTTATCTTGTGTACGTGAGATAATGGATTTTCAAATTTGTACTTTCGGAATTAAAAAAGGATGGAATATGTTGATTTGAAGTATTATTTTGATATATATGGTATAAATATATTGGTAGCCTTGCCTTATAAGCGTGGTTTGAAATAATAACATTTTATATTTATTTATAATTTTTTATATTTTTATTTGTTTTGGTTTGGCTATATTAAACAAAATTAAATTTTCCTGTAATGTTACTGTACCTCTACGAAAATCGGCAGTCTCTGTGGAATGCAATCCATGGTGGAGGGTATATAAAGTTCGGCCCGGCAGAACTTAACGCCGTCAATATTTTTTATACCCTACACCACTTCGTGGTCTAGGGTATTATAAGTTAGTTTCGCGCCAAATGTTTGAAACACCAAGAAATAATCGAGCTAGACCCACCTTTAAGTATACCGATCGGCTTAGAATCACCAGCTGAATCGATTTAACGATGTCTGTCTGTCCGTCTGCTGTCCATCTAAGCTTGTTCGCACTCTACAGGTCACAATTGTTGTCCGATTGTCATGAAACTTGGCAGAAGTTATTTTTTCTGGCCAAGGACCATCGGTATTGAATTTGGAGGAAATCGGTTCAGATTTAGATATAGCCCCCATACAAATGTCGCTCCCTATTTCATTTTTTCCACTTTAGAACCCACATATTGTACCCGATTTTCTTTAAATTTGGCACAGCATTTTATAATCGAACTAGAAACACCTATGGTGAAAGTGGGTAAGATCCAGAGTTACAAGCCGAACCATAATTATCGGCGGCGGCGGCGCTGTTCAAAATGGGTCGGCGGCGGCGGCTTTCGGCTGATTTTCCGGCTCGTTCAGTCATTCGAATACCCCTATTCATTTGACAATTTTCTTTTATTTTTTGGCAAGTAGTTCAATATTCGTTAATATTAGCCAATGTTCCAATAATTTAATATTGTTATTAGGGTATCCAATTATTCGGACGTTTATGTTAATGGATTTTTCGTTTATTTGAAAACAAAAAATTTCCAATTAATCGAATAATGAAGTCGAGAGTTATTCGATTAACCGATAAATCGAACAATTGTCCACTTAAATAAAATATAATTAATAAGAGTTATATAGACAAGATACGGCAGTTTACGGGTAGTTCAACTATATATTGAACGTTTATTATGTATCTGATTTTAATTAAAAATTGTAACATCAAATTCGAAATTCATTAGAAGTTGACAAAAATCTTAATATCTTATCAAAATAAAGAACCTTCCCTTAAATGAGCATAATATCAGAAGTAATCCATTGACTTTTTTCGAATATGGATCATATGATTTATAACAGAAGTGACTTTATTATCGCGGTGTTAACCTCAATTTTTCTATGAATTTACTATTCTACGAAATTACTATTCTTTAAATTTTAAATAATTCCGAAGTTATTGCTATTTTCAAATGAAGTCGGATAAATCGTTATTTTAATATCTGTGGAGCATACAAATCAAAAATCGAAAAAAATTGTGGTTTTATATTTGGTGTTTCATAGTTTTTTACTCAAATGGAGCAAACTGGCTATTCAAAATCAATTTATCATACAAAGCATACGACGATTTCATAAGTTTTTAAAGGCAAAACTTATAATATCGATTAATCGATTATTTGGGACAATTTATTCGAATTATTCATTATTGGAAAATAATAATTTTTTATTGTTCGAACAAATATTTGACAAAAATTATTCGATTAGTCGAATAAAATTTAATCGGTTGGATACCCTAATTGTTAACCCATACAATTATTTTTTGTGAGAAGGAATCCATTCCCAAAATTCATAATATAAATAAATAAATTTAATAAATATTTTTGCAATTACAGCTTTTCGTGTGAGGCATATATGACCAGACGTTCTTGAATATCATAATCCTTCCAAAGAATGATAATACTCTACCTACTTTGACACACTAAAGAAGCACAATAGATATTGTTATTTATAGGAACACGTGAACACACGTACTGGAATTGACTTATAAAGGGTGATTTTTTAAGAGCTTGATAACTTTTTTTAAAAAAAAAACGCATAAAATTTGCAAAATCTCATCGGTTCTTTATTTGAAACGTTAGATTGGTCCATGACATTTACTTTTTGAAGATAATTTCATTTAAATGTTGACCGCGGCTGCGTCTTAGGTGGTCCATCCGCTTAGTCCAATTTTGGCATTTCCACGTTTTTGAGTAACAGAGACCCAATTGGTGCGAACGGCGACGAATCGAAAATTGGTGGTCATCATTAACACTGGCCGATACAGCTGCGATATTTTCTTCAGTTTGCACTCTACGTAAGCGTGTTGGTGGTTTAATGTCCAACAATGTAAATTTGGTGCGAAATTTAGTCACAATAGCCCGAATAGCCGCTTCAGTGGGTCGATTAAACTGACCATAAAATGGAAGCGCGCAATGAACTTTCTTAACAGAGCACGCATTTTGATAATAAAATTCAATAATTTGCAAGCGTTGTTCGTTTGTAAGACGATTCATGATGAAATGTCAAAGCATACTGAGCATCTTTCTTTTTGACACCATGTCTGAAACCCACGTGATCTGTCAAATACTAATGCATGAAAATCCTAACCTCAAAAAAATCACTCTTTATAAATGAAAGAAAGATCAATATATTTCACAGCAGTAGGTTGTCTATGTTGACATTTATATTTCCTTTTGTAATTTTAAGTGGGTTGTCTATTTTGGTAGTAAGATTTGACTGAGCTAGAACTCTGTCAAATCACGGCGGCGTGGTTGAAGTCGATATGAGTCGATGAAATCGGCGGCGTGCTTGAGTCGATTTGAGCCGATGAAATCGGCGGCGGCGCGGCTCGTGCAGAAACATGCGGCGGCGGCGGCTTGTCGGCTTAAAATCGGTCGGCTTGTATCTCTGGTAAGATCGGTTCAGATTTAGATATCGCCCTCATACAAATGTTGCTCCAGAATGTTTAACCGATTTTGACCAAACTTTACATATTATATTTCACCAATCATCAAATTTTGCTGATCATGGTATTTTTCAACCAGGAATACCTACCGTGAATGAGAAATATATAGGCCCATGTTTTGGACCAGGCCCAAACTGTAGTTATAGGCCCCCTTTTGAAATGTCGGTCCAATTCATCCTATTACTACTGTATAATTTGTATTTGTCTGTCGGATAATTGGATCAATTACCATATTATTAACCGTATTCATTAAATATGACTAAAGATGAATTTAAAGTATAATTTATATGAACTACATAAAATTGCTCCCATGAAATAAATGGGTTTAGTAATCAAAGCGAGGTACATACGCAGGGAGTGGTGTAGGGTATTATATA
This sequence comes from Polietes domitor, assembly GCA_947397865.1. Classification (NCBI taxonomy): domain Eukaryota; kingdom Metazoa; phylum Arthropoda; class Insecta; order Diptera; family Muscidae; genus Polietes; species Polietes domitor. Next base: position 79,321,952 of record OX377621.1, on the reverse strand, counting down.
GTCGGCCCCGCCCGACTTTAGCCTTTCCTTACTTGTTTTTATTTTTATTTGTTATTTATATTATAATTCCTTACTGTATTACTACACCTTTTCAAATGGCATTCAATTAAAAAAATCAGCTTAATTCCTTTTTTGTTTTTATACCCTCCATTATGTCTTTGTGTATGTGTTTGTAACACCAAAAGGATCTAACTGTCCGTTCATCTATTCGTGTATTCGTGTGGGCGCTATTATTGTCCGATTCTAATAAAAAAGGGCACAAGTGACTTTTGCGGCCCAAGTCTCTATTCAAATGTCGCTCCCGATTTGACTTTTTCTGCTCTCGATTTGCTTCAAATTTGGCACAGTACCTTATAATTCAACTAGAAACATCTATGGTAAAATTGGACCAGATTGGCTCACATACAAATTTCTTTCTCGATTTAACTATTTGTGTTCTAGAGATCACATGTTTTAAACAATGTTCTTCAAATTTTGCACAAAGCCTTATATTTCAAGTAGATATATCTGTGGTACAATTTAGATCAGTTCAGATTTAGAATACATTACAAACGTGATTGTGTTCCACATATTTTCAGGTTTAAATACAACCCTCGTTCCAATGTCCTTCCCGATTTATCCTTTTTCTCTCAAAGTATTATTTTTTATTTGTTATTTTCTTCCCAGAAGATTTCTTTCAAGAAGGAAAGATTGGAAACAAATAACTATTAAAAACTAAAATTGGTCTCGAGCTAAGATGTTGTGCCAAATTTGAAGAATATCCGGTAAAATATGTGGATTGTAGAGCAGAAAATTTCAAATTGGGAGAAATATATGTATGGGGGGCTATATCTAAATCTAAACCGATCTTACCAACTTTCACCGAACCGAACTTTCTGGACCGATTTGCTTCAATTTAAATAGGTTTCGTCCTTGATCCAGAAAACTTATTTGTGCTAATTTTTAATTAATTTAATTTAAATTAAATAATCTACTTCCTTAAAATATAAAAATTGACAAGAAACACTGTTGCGACAGCTTTCAAAATTTTCATAAAAATCAGAAGAACTCTATCTCCTACGAATTGTGATCGAGCACATTGGCTCCACTGTCCCACTATTCAACCCAAAGTGTTTCATTTCTCCCCAACTCCCATCCAATTTCATCTTTGCACAACATTGTTGTAACGAAACGTTTGCACTAATGAACCATTATTACCTTGGAAAACTTAGATGGGAAAGTTTTTAACGCTTTCATTGCTTTGCTCCTTATTCACGTTCATCGACATCGACATCGTCGGTGTTCATCTGGTTTTGCTTCCACCTTTTATGACGTTTATTGGCACTGGTGAAGTAAGTGCTCTGGAAAACAACTGTCATAGTTGGCGGCAGTAAGGACAAGCAGGAGACAGAGCAGCAACGGCAGCCAACAAAGTATAGTAGAAAGCACAACTTAAATGAAACTACCGTGCACTCACCTCAACTCGGTGGAGCAACACCACCGACAGATTCAAGGTTGTCAAGTAGTTCTTGTGGTTTTCTTGCCACACCGACTTCATGTAGTGGAATACAAAAATGAGAGTTGGACGACCAAGTTTTTTAGTCCCGAAGATAAAACACAAGTTTCATGAAGTCAAATCCGTAAAGAAAATTATTGTTTTTACTTGAGTTATAAATAAACGAGAATTGGGGATTATGTGCGTGGAAAATTTACTGAATATGTGGCAGTGGCAAAACGAGGGAGGGGACTCTGTATGGGGTGTGAGAGAATTTTATGTTGGGCAAGATCGTCCACCTTACTAACATTGTCTGTTCGTTTTTAAAATATGAAATATGGACCTGAGTATATATACTCTTCCAAGATCCAAGATGATCTACACAAGTCATTGTAATATTATTGTCAACTGTTTAAAGCATTCCAGGACGGATTTTTACTCTAAATTGCCAGCACTCTTTGCGCAATCCCTCTTTACAACTAACTAATTTATTTTAAAATAAAAAGATTTCACCCAACAACTTTCACATAAATAACCCACCAACTTGAGAAAGACATTATTAAGTGTGGCAGACCGATTTACCAGAGTAGAAGGAATGGTTTATATGATTTATTCAAGGTGGAACCTTGACTCGAAGGTTTGAAGATTCAAACATACACGTACCACGAGTACGAGTGTTCAAGAGAAATCCTTTTCTTTGACGATGTTTAATGGTCCTTTTTTCAACAGCGAAAAAGTTGAACTTTTTCACCACCAATCACACACAGCACGTTGCAAACATAAATTAAAAAAAAATACAATTAATTTTTATATTTTGAGAAACATAAAATGAACAGAGCGATCTCGTGCTTTTACAACTATTTTAACAGAGGCGCACACACTGACACGTCTGCACCATGTACCCACATATACTGTGTATTAAGTATATTAGGGTGAGACGAAAATTATTTAATTGGTAGATATAGACATAAGTTGTGTTAAAATTAAATAAGCACTTGTGATTCCAATGCCGTATATATAGGGTGGGTCATTTAAAATAGAGAATCGACTATGAAAACGTAGTGATTATTTTTTCAAATTTCTGGTTTTATTGGAAAAGTTGAACTTTGTCATTTAATGATGAAACACAATATCATTCATATGACTACCATGACTGGCTCGGCAGTACCTCATCCGATCAACACAATTTTTTCAGTACAGCCCAAAATCCACACCAAACAATGACTCGTTGTGGATGCTTCTCATTAGTCACGTGTGGTTTCTCTGAACCCCATATATGACAATTTATTGACATAACCATCGAGATGAAAATGGGTCTCATGAAGGCTAATCTGAATCTCTTTTCGAAAATTTTCCAAGTAAATTTCTTACAGTTTGCGTTAAAGACTCACTACTTTGGAAGTAAGTTCTTAATATTTCCCAATTTTGTTCGAACCTAAGCGTTCCATTCTGCAAATGTCAAACATAAACCGGGCGGGGCCGACTATATGATATACTCCACTTTCTATCCAAATACAATTCAATTCGGTAATAAAGTGAAAAAGGGGAGGAATTTTTGTAAATCCTTCCTGTAAATGTATGTGTTTGACAAAACATTTGAAATCGGAAAGGACATTTGTATAGGGGTATATTGCAACCTGGAAATAGGTGAAATATAATATGTGTAGTTTGTGCAAAATCGGTTAAACTGATGGGAGCAACATTTGTATTGGGGCTATATCTAGATCTGAACCGATCCAGCCCACTTTCACCACAGGTGTTTCTAGTTAGATTATAAGATGATGTGCTAAATTTAAAGAAAACCCGGCTCAATATGTCGTTTCTAGAGCGGAAAATGTCAAATCGGGAGCGAGATTTGTATGGGGGCTATATCTAAATCTGAACCGATCTTACCCAATTTTTGCATAGGTGTTTCTAGGTAGATTGTAAGGTGTTGTACCAAATTTAAAGCAAATGGGGTACAATATGTGGTTTCTAGAGCGAAAAATTTCAAATCGGGAGCGACATTTGTATGGGGGCTATATCTAAGTCTGAACCGATCTTACCCAATTTCTGCATAGGTGTTTCTAGTTGGATTATAAGATGTTGTACCAAATTTAAAGAAAATCGGGTACAAGATGTGGTTTCTAGAGCGAAAAATTTCAAATCGGGAGCGACATTTGTATGGGGGCTATATCTAAGTCTGAACCGATCTTACCCAATTTCTGCATAGGTGTTTCTAGTTGGATTATAAGATGTTGTACCAAATTTAAAGAAAATCGGGTACAAGATGTGGTTTCTAGAGCGGAAAATGTCAAATAGGGAGCGACATTTGTATGGGGGCTATATCTGAACCGATCTTACCCAATGTCTGTATAGGTGTTTCTAGTTGGATTATAAGATGTTGTACCAAATTTAAAGCAAATCGGGTACAATATTTGGTTTCTAGAGCGGAAAATGTCAAATCGGGAGCGACATTTGTATGGGGGCTATATCTAAATCTGAACCGATCTTACCCACTTTCACCATAGGTGTTTTTAGTTGGATTATAAGATGTTGTGCCAAATTTAAAGAAAATCGGGTACAAGATGTGGTTTCTAGAGCGGAAAATGTCAAATCGGGAGCGATATTTGTATGGGGGCTATATCTAAATCTGAACCGATTTCCTCCAAATTCAATACCGATGGTCCTTGGCCAGAAAAATAACTTCTGCCAAGTTTCATGACAATCGGACAACAATTGCGACCTGTAGAGTGCGAACAAGCGTGGATGGACAGCAGACGGACGGACAGGCAGACATCGTTAAATCGACTCACCTGGTGATTCTAAGCCGATCGGTATACTTAAAGGTGGGTCTAGCTCGATTATTTCTTGGTGTTACAAACATTTGGCGCGAAACTAACTTATAATACCCTAGTCCACGAAGTGGTGTAGGGTATAAAATAAATAATAAATATATTTAAATATTTAAAGGTTGTTGTTGTCTAGAAACTTTATATTGAAATTATTTTTTACTTTTCACATAATTTCATTTTATATGTTATTCAAATTATTTAAATCGCCTAAAGTGGACATTATAAATAAAAAATGTTTGTTCACATCACAACACATCAATGTCAGTGGATATAGTGTGTCTTAGACCTAAAGTCAAACTAACACTAAAGTCAATTTTGGTGTGCAAAAAATTAGAGATGTTATTTTAACGGTACATTTTTTATAAATGTCAAAAATAAAAATTCTTAAATTAGAGATCTGATCAAAGTAAAGAGTAAAGTGAAATTGACATTCTCAATGTTTTCGGATTTTTTACTTAGACCACTATCATTCAAGTAATACTTCAAGTCAGTTCAAAAAGTATATGTAACAATCTTCAAAAAGCTAAATATTCGTTTGTAAGGGACTAAAAGTGGATCAAATAGTCGGTCCTGCCTGACTTTAGCCATTCTTTACTTGTTTTAGTATGGTACTGCACTTCTACATTAAGTCGAAAGCCTATAATTTCTTGGTAATACGGTGAAATATACTCTGATGTGAAGAGTATATAAAATAAAAATGTGGAACCTACAAAATTTATCGCCATTTTACTATGTTTATTTTATACCGCTTCTCAACCTTTTGCCCCCAAGTATAACTGTTGAAAGCACGCCAGTCTTTAAACGAAAGGAGCTAGGAGGTTCAAATTGTCCATAAATGCATCTTATAGTCGTAGATCGTTGAGACTGGACGAAATCGGTCCAAAGGGAAGGGACTGAAAATACTCTTAATAACACTTAATATTTAGAGTGTTTCATTGTGTTTTTCCAATATGTATGCTTAAATTTACATGATATTAGGTATGCTCATTCCCACCCGTATAGCAGAAGCGTGCACCAAGTGGTTCATGTTATTGGGGCAAAAATGGATAAAAATGGTATCTATCAAACGACAGCAGCTAGAAACACGAAATTCGGTGTGTACATTCCTCTAATTGAGTAGATACAAAAACGTGCACCATAAAGTAATTCTTATTTGTAGGGGGTGAAATAGGGCAAAAAGGGATAAAAATGGTACATATTAAACGACAACAGCTTGAAACACGAAATTCGGCGTGTACATTCCTCTAATTGAGTAGATACATAATAAAAAAGTATTTTTTCAAATTTGTAATTTTGAAATTTTTTGAGGGATGAAAATGGTATCATCTTAACGGCTACAGCTAGAATAATTAAATTTATTGTGTCCATCCCTCTAATTGCGCAGACACGTAAAATTAAGATGTTTTCGAAAGTCGTACTTTTAAGGGAGTAAAATGGAAAAAATGAGTTAAAAATGGTACCAACCAAATTTCCATGAAATTCAGTGAATGCAGCCTGCATAGACTCGCAAAACAAAAATATGTTTCCAAATTCGAACTTTTAAGGCAAAATTAGGTATAATCATGAAGTTAGGTTAGCTTGCACTGTGTATGTGAGAGATAAGTGCATTTCAAAATTTGTACTTGTGTAATTAAAATATGATGGAAATACAACCAACCAAACTGCTGTAGGTGAAAATGCTGTCACTATTCCCAATAGTTAGGATGTAAAGGGTGGTTAAATTGTAAGGGGCGATGTTGAATGTGAACCACACCTAAACGTAAAGTTTTTTCTGCATTTCGTTTGACATTTCTCAATTTCAGGCTAACTCAATTTGAACCATGGAAAGATTCTGAGATACTGCCTCGTTAACCATATTTGTGAAATTTGCCGTATTTTCTGACGATGGTCCATCAGAAAAGACAGCTTTTAGAATGTTTGGAAGATTTGAGCTCAAATAGTTCCTTATATTTCCATAGTTAAATTTTAGTCTGCTTTTCTCATGCCAGCAGTAACGTCGTTTTTTCTTGTCTTCGCAGTGGTAGGGAAATGCATATTGACTTTATGATTCTAGTTCGCTCTAGGCAGTAAGCGAATGTATACTATCAAATTGGGTATTCTCCCGTCTGCCTTTTCAAGGCTTTTCTTCGAAACACTCTAATATACACATATGTATATACTTGAACATACGATTTCACCTGCACACATGCAGGACAAGCAAACTTTTCCCTTGTTACATGCATTTCCCTGTGCAGGGTTCCTTTGTTGGCTGTAAACATTGGCATTGTGGGTGAGTGAGCTGAGGAAGAGAATGAGATTGAAGGCGTGAAAATCATTTTACTCGTTGCTCGTAATAAACTTTTAATTTAACGATTTGTTAAAGTTTTCGTCAATAAAATAAAGAGAAATAATTGCAACTGAAAGTAAACTGTAAACAACGGATGTGATTTTACGATTTGGAAAAAATACAAGATAGACTGATGACACAAAGGTTGGTAATAGTTTTGTGAACACATTCAAAGACATTTACTACGGGGCAGAAGATGATGATTTAAGGGATGTGGGTAGATAATCGAATTGTTCATAGAGTAAAGGGTCCTTAGACGAATCTTGGTCATTTTGATCGTCTTGAATCAAATTTTATATATAGGTTCCCCTACTGTATATATAATTTGATGTGGACAATAAATGTGGCACATTAATGGAATAAATAAAGGTCTTTTGTTGAAACCACCATAAATATCCCGACTTTGGCTTTCTCTAACGGAAGACACACATTTCCATACGTTCCGTTTTGATTTTAATATACAAGTGTTAACGGCTTTTGACTTATCGTGCTCGTGCAGCTGACAATGACCTTAATTTACATTTCCCCATAAGTTTCTGGTAACATTTGGTGGTAGCAACAATACGCTTTTATTTACTGGCACACTTACAGATCCGGAAACACCAAAGGAACAGTACAAAAGAATACCAATAAAAAATCAAACTCATTGAGCAGGGACGGAAATGAAGAGAATTCATTAAAATTTATGAGCTGCGTGTTTAATGAAAAATATGGAAAATGGGAATTATGGGGATTCGGCAAGTTTCTGTGGAAATACGGATTTTGTGTAGTTTTCAGACCCTACACAGGGTATAATCACTCTGTGAGTTGGCTTGTCACACCGAAAGGTGACATCGAATCAGTTCTTAAGAAAATTTCCTTTTGTATTTAAAGTGCAGGTCGGAAATGATTTGGATGTTGCCACATATAATTGTTACTCCATCAGATAGATATTTCAGGATGCTACAAAGGGAATGTAAAACTTAGTAAATATTTTATCCTATGATGGAGGGTATCAGAAACTGAATTTGAAAACTTTTGCAGAATGAACAATATAGTTCTCATTAACTAGACCAAATTTTCCCAAGTCGTAATAGGTTGGATTCGATTTCGAGATTTCGATTGTCGTCATTACCAAGAAAATCGAATTTAAATCTACATCATTTGTTTCTTCATCCGTAAAATCGCTTTTATGATTTTTTCGCATTTCATACGACATAGAACTATGCCTACCCGTCAACATTATTCAACAAGTCCCCTACTCTTTTCTTTCATAATCATTGCGAAACCAATCAAAATGTCATCGTTCATCAGTGGCATTCCATGGATGATCGTCTGTCTTAACATTCTTTTGTATCGCATAAATACGTGTTCTTATCTCCAGTGACTTGAGTGCGTGTCTCTGTGTGAGGACCATCAACAGAATGTAAAGAATTCACATCTCAATAGAAAATTACGCACGTGTAAGTGTTTCATCGTGATAAGCATTTCGATTTCGTGATAAATATTGAAATATTCACATGACATCATTGTACTCACCAACCCAGCAACGACCCGCCCCCTGCACCACACAATGACAGGAAAATTTGTGTCGGAAAACACGGTGAACACGCACTGCCCCTTGTTGTTCGTTCATTCAATTCCAAGGAGGAACATAATTTTATTGAATTTCGCCAATAAATCGATTGAAATTGTATTGCAAATCGTGTTTAAAATCTATTTATTTACGGCATCAAATTTATCTAAAATTGAATATGATTGGAACATGTTTGGAATAGAATAGATTTCTTGGCTACTTGAATTGCTGAACAGTTGAAAAGTTGCATAGTTGAGTAGTTGAATAGTTGAATAGTTGAATAGTTGATTAGTTGAATAGTTGAATAGTTGAATAGTTGAATAGTTGAATAGTTGAATAGTTGAATAGTTGAATAGTTGAATAGTTGAATAGTTGAATAGTTGAATAGTTGAATAGTTGAATAGTTGAATAGTTGAATAGTTGAATAGTTGAATAGTTGAATAGTTGAATAGTTGAATAGTTGAATAGTTGAATAGTTGAATAGTTGAATAGTTGAATAGTTGAATAGTTGAATAGTTGAATAGTTGAATAGTTGAATAGTTGAATAGTTGAATAGTTGAATAGTTGAATAGTTGAATAGTTGAATAGTTGAATAGTTGAATAGTTGAATAGTTGAATAGTTGAATAGTTGAATAGTTGAATAGTTGAATAGTTGAATAGTTGAATAGTTGAATAGTTGAATAGTTGAATAGTTGAATAGTTGAATAGTTGAATAGTTGAATAGTTGAATAGTTGAATAGTTGAATAGTTGAATAGTTGAATAGTTGAATAGTTGAATAGTTGAATAGTTGAATAGTTGAATAGTTGAATAGTTGAATAGTTGAATAGTTGAATAGTTGAATAGTTGAATAGTTGAATAGTTGAATAGTTGAATAGTTGAATAGTTGAATAGTTGAATAGTTGAATAGTTGAATAGTTGAATAGTTGAATAGTTGAATAGTTGAATAGTTGAATAGTTGAATAGTTGAATAGTTGAATAGTTGAATAGTTGAATAGTTGAATAGTTGAATAGTTGAATAGTTGAATAGTTGAATAGTTGAATAGTTGAATAGTTGAATAGTTGAATAGTTGAATAGTTGAATAGTTGAATAGTTGAATAGTTGAATAGTTGAATAGTTGAATAGTTGAATAGTTGAATAGTTGAATAGTTGAATAGTTGAATAGTTGAATAGTTGAATAGTTGAATAGTTGAATAGTTGAATAGTTGAATAGTTGAATAGTTGAATAGTTGAATAGTTGAATAGTTGAATAGTTGAATAGTTGAATAGTTGAATAGTTGAATAGTTGAATAGTTGAATAGTTGAATAGTTGAATAGTTGAATAGTTGAATAGTTGAATAGTTGAATAGTTGAATAGTTGAATAGTTGAATAGTTGAATAGTTGAATAGTTGAATAGTTGAATAGTTGAATAGTTGAATAGTTGAATAGTTGAATAGTTGAATAGTTGAATAGTTGAATAGTTGAATAGTTGAATAGTTGAATAGTTGAATAGTTGAATAGTTGAATAGTTGAATAGTTGAATAGTTGAATAGTTGAATAGTTGAATAGTTGAATAGTTGAATAGTTGAATAGTTGAATAGTTGAATAGTTGAATAGTTGAATAGTTGAATAGTTGAATAGTTGAATAGTTGAATAGTTGAATAGTTGAATAGTTGAATAGTTGAATAGTTGAATAGTTGAATAGTTGAATAGTTGAATAGTTGAATAGTTGAATAGTTGAATAGTTGAATAGTTGAATAGTTGAATAGTTGAATAGTTGAATAGTTGAATAGTTGAATAGTTGAATAGTTGAATAGTTGAATAGTTGAATAGTTGAATAGTTGAATAGTTGAATAGTTGAATAGTTGAATAGTTGAATAGTTGAATAGTTGAATAGTTGAATAGTTGAATAGTTGAATAGTTGAATAGTTGAATAGTTGAATAGTTGAATAGTTGAATAGTTGAATAGTTGAATAGTTGAATAGTTGAATAGTTGAATAGTTGAATAGTTGAATAGTTGAATAGTTGAATAGTTGAATAGTTGAATAGTTGAATAGTTGAATAGTTGAATAGTTGAATAGTTGAATAGTTGAATAGTTGAATAGTTGAATAGTTGAATAGTTGAATAGTTGAATAGTTGAATAGTTGAATAGTTGAATAGTTGAATAGTTGAATAGTTGAATAGTTGAATAGTTGAATAGTTGAATAGTTGAATAGTTGAATAGTTGAATAGTTGAATAGTTGAATAGTTGAATAGTTGAATAGTTGAATAGTTGAATAGTTGAATAGTTGAATAGTTGAATAGTTGAATAGTTGAATAGTTGAATAGTTGAATAGTTGAATAGTTGAATAGTTGAATAGTTGAATAGTTGAATAGTTGAATAGTTGAATAGTTGAATAGTTGAATAGTTGAATAGTTGAATAGTTGAATAGTTGAATAGTTGAATAGTTGAATAGTTGAATAGTTGAATAGTTGAATAGTTGAATAGTTGAATAGTTGAATAGTTGAATAGTTGAATAGTTGAATAGTTGAATAGTTGAATAGTTGAATAGTTGAATAGTTGAATAGTTGAATAGTTGAATAGTTGAATAGTTGAATAGTTGAATAGTTGAATAGTTGAATAGTTGAATAGTTGAATAGTTGAATAGTTGAATAGTTGAATAGTTGAATAGTTGAATAGTTGAATAGTTGAATAGTTGAATAGTTGAATAGTTGAATAGTTGAATAGTTGAATAGTTGAATAGTTGAATAGTTGAATAGTTGAATAGTTGAATAGTTGAATAGTTGAATAGTTGAATAGTTGAATAGTTGAATAGTTGAATAGTTGAATAGTTGAATAGTTGAATAGTTGAATAGTTGAATAGTTGAATAGTTGAATAGTTGAATAGTTGAATAGTTGAATAGTTGAATAGTTGAATAGTTGAATAGTTGAATAGTTGAATAGTTGAATAGTTGAATAGTTGAATAGTTGAATAGTTGAATAGTTGAATAGTTGAATAGTTGAATAGTTGAATAGTTGAATAGTTGAATAGTTGAATAGTTGAATAGTTGAATAGTTGAATAGTTGAATAGTTGAATAGTTGAATAGTTGAATAGTTGAATAGTTGAATAGTTGAATAGTTGAATAGTTGAATAGTTGAATAGTTGAATAGTTGAATAGTTGAATAGTTGAATAGTTGAATAGTTGAATAGTTGAATAGTTGAATAGTTGAATAGTTGAATAGTTGAATAGTTGAATAGTTGAATAGTTGAATAGTTGAATAGTTGAATAGTTGAATAGTTGAATAGTTGAATAGTTGAATAGTTGAATAGTTGAATAGTTGAATAGTTGAATAGTTGAATAGTTGAATAGTTGAATAGTTGAATAGTTGAATAGTTGAATAGTTGAATAGTTGAATAGTTGAATAGTTGAATAGTTGAATAGTTGAATAGTTGAATAGTTGAATAGTTGAATAGTTGAATAGTTGAATAGTTGAATAGTTGAATAGTTGAATAGTTGAATAGTTGAATAGTTGAATAGTTGAATAGTTGAATAGTTGAATAGTTGAATAGTTGAATAGTTGAATAGTTGAATAGTTGAATAGTTGAATAGTTGAATAGTTGAATAGTTGAATAGTTGAATAGTTGAATAGTTGAATAGTTGAATAGTTGAATAGTTGAATAGTTGAATAGTTGAATAGTTGAATAGTTGAATAGTTGAATAGTTGAATAGTTGAATAGTTGAATAGTTGAATAGTTGAATAGTTGAATAGTTGAATAGTTGAATAGTTGAATAGTTGAATAGTTGAATAGTTGAATAGTTGAATAGTTGAATAGTTGAATAGTTGAATAGTTGAATAGTTGAATAGTTGAATAGTTGAATAGTTGAATAGTTGAATAGTTGAATAGTTGAATAGTTGAATAGTTGAATAGTTGAATAGTTGAATAGTTGAATAGTTGAATAGTTGAATAGTTGAATAGTTGAATAGTTGAATAGTTGAATAGTTGAATAGTTGAATAGTTGAATAGTTGAATAGTTGAATAGTTGAATAGTTGAATAGTTGAATAGTTGAATAGTTGAATAGTTGAATAGTTGAATAGTTGAATAGTTGAATAGTTGAATAGTTGAATAGTTGAATAGTTGAATAGTTGAATAGTTGAATAGTTGAATAGTTGAATAGTTGAATAGTTGAATAGTTGAATAGTTGAATAGTTGAATAGTTGAATAGTTGAATAGTTGAATAGTTGAATAGTTGAATAGTTGAATAGTTGAATAGTTGAATAGTTGAATAGTTGAATAGTTGAATAGTTGAATAGTTGAATAGTTGAATAGTTGAATAGTTGAATAGTTGAATAGTTGAATAGTTGAATAGTTGAATAGTTGAATAGTTGAATAGTTGAATAGTTGAATAGTTGAATAGTTGAATAGTTGAATAGTTGAATAGTTGAATAGTTGAATAGTTGAATAGTTGAATAGTTGAATAGTTGAATAGTTGAATAGTTGAATAGTTGAATAGTTGAATAGTTGAATAGTTGAATAGTTGAATAGTTGAATAGTTGAATAGTTGAATAGTTGAATAGTTGAATAGTTGAATAGTTGAATAGTTGAATAGTTGAATAGTTGAATAGTTGAATAGTTGAATAGTTGAATAGTTGAATAGTTGAATAGTTGAATAGTTGAATAGTTGAATAGTTGAATAGTTGAATAGTTGAATAGTTGAATAGTTGAATAGTTGAATAGTTGAATAGTTGAATAGTTGAATAGTTGAATAGTTGAATAGTTGAATAGTTGAATAGTTGAATAGTTGAATAGTTGAATAGTTGAATAGTTGAATAGTTGAATAGTTGAATAGTTGAATAGTTGAATAGTTGAATAGTTGAATAGTTGAATAGTTGAATAGTTGAATAGTTGAATAGTTGAATAGTTGAATAGTTGAATAGTTGAATAGTTGAATAGTTGAATAGTTGAATAGTTGAATAGTTGAATAGTTGAATAGTTGAATAGTTGAATAGTTGAATAGTTGAATAGTTGAATAGTTGAATAGTTGAATAGTTGAATAGTTGAATAGTTGAATAGTTGAATAGTTGAATAGTTGAATAGTTGAATAGTTGAATAGTTGAATAGTTGAATAGTTGAATAGTTGAATAGTTGAATAGTTGAATAGTTGAATAGTTGAATAGTTGAATAGTTGAATAGTTGAATAGTTGAATAGTTGAATAGTTGAATAGTTGAATAGTTGAATAGTTGAATAGTTGAATAGTTGAATAGTTGAATAGTTGAATAGTTGAATAGTTGAATAGTTGAATAGTTGAATAGTTGAATAGTTGAATAGTTGAATAGTTGAATAGTTGAATAGTTGAATAGTTGAATAGTTGAATAGTTGAATAGTTGAATAGTTGAATAGTTGAATAGTTGAATAGTTGAATAGTTGAATAGTTGAATAGTTGAATAGTTGAATAGTTGAATAGTTGAATAGTTGAATAGTTGAATAGTTGAATAGTTGAATAGTTGAATAGTTGAATAGTTGAATAGTTGAATAGTTGAATAGTTGAATAGTTGAATAGTTGAATAGTTGAATAGTTGAATAGTTGAATAGTTGAATAGTTGAATAGTTGAATAGTTGAATAGTTGAATAGTTGAATAGTTGAATAGTTGAATAGTTGAATAGTTGAATAGTTGAATAGTTGAATAGTTGAATAGTTGAATAGTTGAATAGTTGAATAGTTGAATAGTTGAATAGTTGAATAGTTGAATAGTTGAATAGTTGAATAGTTGAATAGTTGAATAGTTGAATAGTTGAATAGTTGAATAGTTGAATAGTTGAATAGTTGAATAGTTGAATAGTTGAATAGTTGAATAGTTGAATAGTTGAATAGTTGAATAGTTGAATAGTTGAATAGTTGAATAGTTGAATAGTTGAATAGTTGAATAGTTGAATAGTTGAATAGTTGAATAGTTGAATAGTTGAATAGTTGAATAGTTGAATAGTTGAATAGTTGAATAGTTGAATAGTTGAATAGTTGAATAGTTGAATAGTTGAATAGTTGAATAGTTGAATAGTTGAATAGTTGAATAGTTGAATAGTTGAATAGTTGAATAGTTGAATAGTTGAATAGTTGAATAGTTGAATAGTTGAATAGTTGAATAGTTGAATAGTTGAATAGTTGAATAGTTGAATAGTTGAATAGTTGAATAGTTGAATAGTTGAATAGTTGAATAGTTGAATAGTTGAATAGTTGAATAGTTGAATAGTTGAATAGTTGAATAGTTGAATAGTTGAATAGTTGAATAGTTGAATAGTTGAATAGTTGAATAGTTGAATAGTTGAATAGTTGAATAGTTGAATAGTTGAATAGTTGAATAGTTGAATAGTTGAATAGTTGAATAGTTGAATAGTTGAATAGTTGAATAGTTGAATAGTTGAATAGTTGAATAGTTGAATAGTTGAATAGTTGAATAGTTGAATAGTTGAATAGTTGAATAGTTGAATAGTTGAATAGTTGAATAGTTGAATAGTTGAATAGTTGAATAGTTGAATAGTTGAATAGTTGAATAGTTGAATAGTTGAATAGTTGAATAGTTGAATAGTTGAATAGTTGAATAGTTGAATAGTTGAATAGTTGAATAGTTGAATAGTTGAATAGTTGAATAGTTGAATAGTTGAATAGTTGAATAGTTGAATAGTTGAATAGTTGAATAGTTGAATAGTTGAATAGTTGAATAGTTGAATAGTTGAATAGTTGAATAGTTGAATAGTTGAATAGTTGAATAGTTGAATAGTTGAATAGTTGAATAGTTGAATAGTTGAATAGTTGAATAGTTGAATAGTTGAATAGTTGAATAGTTGAATAGTTGAATAGTTGAATAGTTGAATAGTTGAATAGTTGAATAGTTGAATAGTTGAATAGTTGAATAGTTGAATAGTTGAATAGTTGAATAGTTGAATAGTTGAATAGTTGAATAGTTGAATAGTTGAATAGTTGAATAGTTGAATAGTTGAATAGTTGAATAGTTGAATAGTTGAATAGTTGAATAGTTGAATAGTTGAATAGTTGAATAGTTGAATAGTTGAATAGTTGAATAGTTGAATAGTTGAATAGTTGAATAGTTGAATAGTTGAATAGTTGAATAGTTGAATAGTTGAATAGTTGAATAGTTGAATAGTTGAATAGTTGAATAGTTGAATAGTTGAATAGTTGAATAGTTGAATAGTTGAATAGTTGAATAGTTGAATAGTTGAATAGTTGAATAGTTGAATAGTTGAATAGTTGAATAGTTGAATAGTTGAATAGTTGAATAGTTGAATAGTTGAATAGTTGAATAGTTGAATAGTTGAATAGTTGAATAGTTGAATAGTTGAATAGTTGAATAGTTGAATAGTTGAATAGTTGAATAGTTGAATAGTTGAATAGTTGAATAGTTGAATAGTTGAATAGTTGAATAGTTGAATAGTTGAATAGTTGAATAGTTGAATAGTTGAATAGTTGAATAGTTGAATAGTTGAATAGTTGAATAGTTGAATAGTTGAATAGTTGAATAGTTGAATAGTTGAATAGTTGAATAGTTGAATAGTTGAATAGTTGAATAGTTGAATAGTTGAATAGTTGAATAGTTGAATAGTTGAATAGTTGAATAGTTGAATAGTTGAATAGTTGAATAGTTGAATAGTTGAATAGTTGAATAGTTGAATAGTTGAATAGTTGAATAGTTGAATAGTTGAATAGTTGAATAGTTGAATAGTTGAATAGTTGAATAGTTGAATAGTTGAATAGTTGAATAGTTGAATAGTTGAATAGTTGAATAGTTGAATAGTTGAATAGTTGAATAGTTGAATAGTTGAATAGTTGAATAGTGTTGAATAGTTGAATAGTTGAATAGTTGAATAGTTGAATAGTTGAATAGTTGAATAGTTGAATAGTTGATAGTTGAATAGTTGAATAGTTGAATAGTTGAATAGTTGAATAGTTGAATAGTTGAATAGTTGAATAGTTGAATAGTTGAATAGTTGAATAGTTGAATAGTTGAATAGTTGAATAGTTGAATAGTTGAATAGTTGAATAGTTGATAGTTGAATAGTTGAATAGTTGAATAGTTGAATAGTTGAAAGTTGAATAGTTGATAGTTGAATAGTTGAATAGTTGAATAGTTGAATAGTTGAATAGTTGAATAGTTGAATAGTTGAATAGTTGAATAGTTGAATAGTTGAATAGTTGAATAGTTGAATAGTTGAATAGTTGAATAGTTGAATAGTGAATAGTTGAATAGTTGAATAGTTGAATAGTTGAATAGTTGAATAGTTGAATAGTTGATTAGTTGAATAGTGAATAGTTGATAGTTGAATAGTTGAATAGTTGAATAGTTGAATAGTTGAATAGTTGAATAGTTGAATAGTTGAATAGTTGAATAGTTGAATAGTTGAATAGTTGAATAGTTGAATAGTTGAATAGTTGAATAGTTGAATAGTTGAATAGTTGAATAGTTGAATAGTTGAATAGTTGAATAGTTGAATAGTTGAATAGTTGAATAGTTGAATAGTGAATAGTTGAATAGTTGAATAGTTGAATAGTTGAATAGTTGAATAGTTGAATAGTTGAATAGTTGAATAGTTGAATAGTTGAATAGTTGAATAGTTGAATAGTTGATAGTTGAATAGTTGAATAGTTGAATAGTTGAATAGTTGAATAGTTGAATAGTTGAATAGTTGAATAGTTGAATAGTTGAATAGTTGAATAGTTGAATAGTTGAATAGTTGAATAGTTGAATAGTTGAATAGTTGAATAGTTGGAATAGTTGAATAGTTGAATAGTTGATAGTTGAATAGTTGAATAGTTGAATAGTTGAATAGTTGAATAGTTGAATAGTTGAATAGTTGAATAGTTGAATAGTTTGAATAGTTGAATAGTTGAATAGTTGAATAGTTGAATAGTTGAATAGTTGAATAGTTGAATAGTTGAATTGTTGAATAGTTGAATAGTTGAATAGTTGAATAGTTGAATAGTTGAATAGTTGAATAGTTGAATAGTTGAATAGTTGAATAGTTGAATAGTTGAATAGTTGAATAGTTGAATAGTTGAATAGTTGAATAGTTGAATAGTTGAATAGTTGAATAGTTGAATAGTTGAATAGTGAATAGTTGAAA